>OX422223.1:71493735-72166550 GCA_949130495.1 Sambucus nigra | reverse complement strand
TGAAATAAAATGGGCATTTGGTGAGGGCAATGGAAGGGCAAAAATGTGGGGGATTAAACTGGGCAAGGTTATGGAATTTAGGTGGTTGTAATTTTGAAAATTACACACATGTCCATGTGTTGTGAGGTAGTGAGGGTGTTTTGGGAAAAAATAGTAGACATTTAAAATATGTGGGCTTTGGTTTGGGTTCAGTGGGTTTTTCGGATCTAAACAGAGATAATGGTTTTCGTCAGAGTTTGGGAAGGGGATTATGATTGGTACATGGTCAAATAAGTCAAAGGTGGTGGTAGGGGTTGAAGTGGGTTTTGAGATTCAGATTGGGGGGGGGGGGGGGGGGGGGGGAATGTTTGGGTTTTCTTTTAAGGAAGTGGAGGTTGGTTTGGGCAACCACCTCCTACCCGTTATTGTCTAAAGCCAGCTAGAGGGGGTATAAGGGTGATAGTGCAACCACTTACTCGTGGTTATCGGACCTGGGAAGGAGGTCTGGTCGAGTAGTTCGGCGGTTTACGGCCAAAGTAAGGGAGGTATAAAGAGCTCGGGTAAATTGGTGATGGGTGGAGCTTAGGGTAGGTCTGGGTGGAGGAACTGGGTTCTAGCAGGTGGCTGACTTGGGGTTGGATATGGACAGATGGGTTTTATGGTGGTAGTAGGGTGTTTAAGAGAGAGTGGGGAGAAATGGGTGATGGCTTGAACCTTTTGATTATGGGGAATAATATAAGTTTTGGTTGGGTATTTTGAATGAGGTATAAGGGGTTATCGGATGTGTGTGTGGTGTATGGGAGTAGGGTGTGTGTGAGTGTATGGGTATAGTGTGTGTGTGTGTGTGCGCGCGCGCGCGCGCGTATGTGTGTGTTAGCACTTTATTTTATATATATATATATATATGCACGTGCGCAAATTGAAATGAAATAAAAATATTAAAAAAATAAAAACCCACACATATATAAAAAAAACTCAGTTATAAAAATATAAAACAAATAACACTAAATAAAATAAAATAAAATATTAATAACAGACATCTAAATATATACATACACATATATATCACTCAGTATAAAACGACATGTACGTGTTATATAATATTTACATAAAATAATAAAACACAAGTAAAAATAAAGACACTAAAAAAATAAAATAAAGAATAAATAAAATGAAATAAAAATGACATGAACAATTATAAAATATACGTACAAAAAGAAACGATGATAGTAATCCACACACACACATTAGGAAATATATGTAATGGGGTGTGGGAGGGTCTAGACTTAGGTTTTGGGCTTGGGGATTTGGTAGGGGACTATGTTTAGGCTCCTTTAACTACATATTTTGCCGCATTTGCCTTGATTTAGAGCGTTTGATACCGCAAATGAACATTGACCTACAAGATAGACATAAACACGGATAAGACCAATTTTACCAAGAATTAGAAATTAAAAACCCTCTATTTGGGGGTATAATTTTAACATTTTTGTGTGCGTAACACACCACCCAAAACATAACATTGTTAGTCCTCGATCAAAAATAGAGAAAAAAATAAATAAATAAAAACTATGACACTTTCGCAGGCACTTGAGTTTGCGCTTAGCATGTGCACCAAGTCGTTAAACCTATAAGTTACCCTACATGACGAGTATTATCTCGTGAGTGTTTGAAATGAATCTACTCGCAAAATTCAAAATTTTATTGAAAATGGTTTACTTAAGGGTAGTACCTTTTTTGACGATGAAAAGCATATAACCCATCTAAAAAGACTTCAAGGAATACAATGTTCAACTATAAATGTATGGCATAAAATTAGCTAATACCAAAGGTGTAATTCTTCTTAAAAACTCATCATATGTTGTCTGAAACAATATTAAGTATCATGAGAGTGATTCCTAGATCGCATTTACAAGTTAATGCTTTGACTTCAAATCTCAGTTGATATGTCTCCCTGAATTGAACTCTCCAAGATTTGGATAAGTATATTTCTCTAGTGTGTGTGAGGAGGTGAGTGAATGTAAACAAGGTCGAATGTCTTACACACTTATAAGAAATTCTGGATACATGAAAGAATTTGATCTTATTAATGAACGCTACCTATGTTGAAAATGTTGAGCCATTCACCATATAAACTTCTTGTTTGACTGAACACCTTGCCAAGGATGAAAAATGGGGTCAATGCAAGGAACGATGAGAAAATGAGATGACGAAGATGGATGACATAGTGGTAGGTCTTTTGAGAAGAGTGGAACACAATTTGAATAACTAATGTCTTCAATTTATTAAACTTTAATCGCATGTTTTCTTTTTTCTATTTTTTTCTCTTTTTCACTCTTTTCACTTTTTTTTGTTTTTTTTCTATTTTTTTTATTGCGATGCATTTTTCTTTTCATAACACAAATGAAGACGATTTACATTTGGAATTTCAAACATTCTTTTTTCAAAAATGATATATGGATGGTGTGGGGAATATTCAAGGATAAAGGAAACATGTGAAGATAATGGGTGAAGTAAATGACAGATGATATGACTGAAGGTTTAGTGCTTGAGACAAACTACGTGACCCATGTTTCTTATAACTTGAAAGTGGTGTCATTCCTAGTGGTTGTGAAAAAAATGATGAATGATGAGACCATACAACAACTAAGTACCCAAAGGAATTTGAATCATCTTGTGACTCGGAGATTACATAAAAACCCTAAAAAAGGTTAATAGGTCAAATCTCACGGGTTTAAGTCTCCACTAGTGACCTTTTAAATCTTTTTTTAGAATGTTGTTACTCTTCAACTTTTGATTGTAAAACATGATAGTGCAATTTTTTTGAATTTAGGAATTCATAGTGCAGGTAAGCTTTAAAAGGTATCATTTAATTTTATGATAAAAGTGTCATTCTAGGTTCGAACAAGGGTATTTTGAGACTTCTAAAAGAGGGATGACAAACAATTCTTGTCGTAAAAAAAATTAGGTGAACTGCACAAAAAAAGTTAAAATGACTAGTTTCTGACAAAAAAATTCAAAAGTGGCACTAATGTGATAAATTTCTCACCTCCAAACAAAAGAGAACACCATCCTCGATGTTTAAAATCATATATAAATATTGAAAACACAACGTAGGAGAGAGGTTACAAAAACTAACCTCTAATAAACTTTGGACTAAATGATCTAATCAAAGCTAGAACCTGAAGAATAAAGTCGGTAGAAAAATATGTACAAGTCTATAAAGCATATGAAAATCATTGGGGGAGGATAGAACACCATACCCAAGAAGGATAAGACTCATACATTGAAATAAGACAGGACGGGATGCCTTTCGGTAATGCAATGTTTAATATCTTCAGCCAAACCGAAAGTACCCCACCATAAAAAATTATAAACCAAGGTAGAACGGGGTGGCATAAAAAGTGTGGGTGATTAGAATCTCCCCCAAACAAGAATGAAAAGTTAATACTGTTGTTTAAAGGCGACAAGGTCAATGCACTCGTATGGAAAATTGCTTTACGTGATGCAAAGCATCGGTGAACCTAGGGTGTGTGGGTAGAAAGGTATAGGGAAGAAAGGAAAGGGTGAGGATGAAAAGGAATCGATCACGAGCCTTATTGAGCGTAAAAGGTGAGGGAAATAAGGGCCTTATAGTCATGGTGCTCTAATTGGATGTGGAGGCAAAATGGTTTGTCAATGGAGATGTGATGGGGCTCATAGAAATACCCGATCGTTCTATCAATAGACGATGATAATAGTCGCGCCATAACACATCAATGAGACGAAGGGAATAAAAATCACTATAACAGACAAGTGGTGGTCATGGAGTAATAATGTATTTTTCACATAAGTTAAGAGTAGCATTAAAAGTACTCTCATTGATATTAGGGTGGATGAAGAACTCACGAGAGGGATCATGGAGCTTGAGGTTAGAGGGAGGGTTCAGGTGAAACCTATATGCATAGATGGGAACATGTGAGGTATAAGGGCAAGATCTAATCCAACAGGAGGGTTGGGAGGGACAACGGGTGGGCTCGATGAGACAATGTGAGGGGGGATAATGATCTAACTCGAGAGTAGGGGACACACACTTATCATAAGTCAAAGGTAGTCGCAAGAGGAAATGTGGAAGTAAAGGATGGAGAGATCAATTTATCTACCAATTTGTCACCATCCGAGGAGGTAGGGATAATTTAACAAGGAATTAAGATCCGAGATGTATGAATCAACATCAAAATCGGGCTCAAAACGAGCCAAGCATTTTTGGACAGGGTCAATATCCAGAAAGGTAGGAACCATCTCAGATTCAATCTAAGGACATTGGTGAGCACTCGAAGTCAAAACTAACCTATAAGAAATGGGTGCCTCATGGATTCACATAGTGGGCTCAATAAGAGTAAAACCAGTCATTGAAACGAGTTGAGATTTCACCACACACTCAATCACTTATTCCCACTTGCTTGTTACCCATGCCATCATATGATTAAAATTAATCAACTAGCAAGCCAAGTAGGATTCGGTTTTGATTAGGAAACTTTCGAAAAGAGACACTTGTAGGATACTCTATTGAGTCCTTTCCACCCCTGACAATCTTCGATTGACTTTCTTAAGACATTGTCGAGGGAAACTGGGTTTTAAGTGAGGCCGCCTAATAAAATGGTTTTCTACTTTTTCCAGCATGGTACCGAACTGTAGATCGTTGTATTAAATCGGGTGAGGTTTTGGAATTTAGGTGAGGGTAATTTTAAAAAATACACACATGTGCATGTGCCTTGTCAAGTAGTGAGGGTGTTTTAGGAAAAATAGTAAACATCTAAAACATGTGGGTTTTGGTTTGGTTTTAACATATATGGGTTGGAAAATTGGTTTTGCGAATTAAACTATGTTTTGGGCAGAACTGGGTTGGGTTAATGGGTCATGGATACGGGTTTGCAGTAGTTGGGTATAGACGGAAATTAGTTTTTTTAGGTGAATGGGTTACAAAAGACTAATGGGTTCAGTGGGGTTTTCGGGTCTAAGCAGGGATAATTGGTTTAAGAAAATTATGGGGAGGGGCTTAGGATGGTAGGTAGGGGCGGACAAAAAAAAGACCTACCCGAATAGACCGATTGGACCGAACCGAAAATTAAGACTATTTTGAAACCGGTCCGAAAATCAGTTCACAAAAACTAAAAATCGATTAAACCGGTCCGGTCCGCGGTCCACTATTTTAAAAGACCGATTTGGACCGGACCAGACCGATTTCCATATATATATAATAAAAATAATGTTAATGTGTTTCTTATATATAGTTTTTGAATTAATGTATATAACTTATGAATTTAATTTGGAACATTTTATATATGTATAGACATTTTTTTTATTTGGGTTAAGAAAACCCATGTAAATATCACTTGGAGTTTCGAATATTATTATTTTTGAAATTTTGTATATATATTTGTGAGAATAATAGATAAAAATATTCATAAAAAGTATATATATATATATATATATGAAATAGGGTCAGGACCGAATTTTACCACGGACCAAACGGAAAAAAGCCTGGACCGAATTAGTAGATTAAGTGAATTAATCGATCTAGTCTCGGTCCAAAAAATTGAGGACCGAATATTCGGTCTGGTCCAAAAAATAGGCAAAACCCGGACTGGACCGGACTGTGACCACCTCTAATGCTAGGAGATTAGGTAAGTCGCAGGTGGTGGTAGGGGGTTGAAATGGGTTTGGAGGTTCGAGTTGAAGGGAATGTTTGGGTTTTGATTTAAGACAGTGGAGGTTGGTTTGGGCAACCACCTATAGATGGTGGTTGTCGGCAGTCTGATGGAGGGGGTATAAGGGTGACAATGCCACAACCTACTGGTGGTTGCCTGTCAAACCTGGGCAACAGATCTGTTCGGGTAGTTCAGTAGTTTATGTCCGGAGTAAGGGAGGTATAAGGATCTCGGGTCAAGGTTTGATGTGTGGAGCATAAGGAAGGTCCGGGTGGAGCAAATGGTTTCGGGCAGGTTGCTTATCGGGGGTTGGATATGGACAAATGGGTTTTCTAGTGGTAACAGGATAGTTAAGAGAGAGTGGAAAGAAATGTATGATAGCTTGATGCTTTTGGTTATAGGGAATAATATCAGATTTGGTTGGGTATTTTGAATGATGTATGAGAGGTTATTGGATGTGTGTGTGGTGTATGAGAGTAGGGTGTGACTGAGGAAGTTATTAGGGTGTGCACGAGTGTGTGGGTATAATATGTGTGTGCGTAAGAACCTTTTTTTATTATATGTCTATACATATATATTCACAAAAAAAAAATAGAATAATAATATTAAAAAAACCTAAAACCCACACATATATAAAAAAACTCAATTATAAAAATAAAAAATGAATAACACTAAATAAAATATTAATAACACACACCTAACTATATACAGACACGGACATACCACTATGTATAAAATGACACGTACGCACTATATAATATTTACATAAAATAATAAAACAGAAGTAAAAATAAGGATGCTATGCAAATAAATTTAAAATTAAAATAAATAAAAATGACACGAACCACTATAAATATTTTTATAAAAAGAAATGACGATAGTACAACACACACACACACTGGGCAATATATGCAACGCGGTTCGAGAGAGTCTAGACTTGGGTTTTGGGCTTCGGTATTTGGTAAGGGACTATGTTTAGGCTCATTTAGCTGCAACGTTGTTGCGTTTGCCTTGATTTAGAGTGTTTAATACCGCAAATGAACATTAACGTACAGACATATACGCTCATAAGACTAATTTTATCGAGAATTAGCAATTAAAAAAATGTCTAGTTGGCGTATAATTTCAACATTTTTGGATTATACCTTTTATAGGTACTAGGATGACTCTCGATATTTTGGATTCAAATTGATTAAGTGTATCATCATTTGGACTGTCAACGGCGTTCCAAATCCCCAAATGTCAAAAATAATAACGAACCCACTAGCGGTTCGCTATTTTTTTACTTATATACAAAATTAACACCTCCTCAAAATAGGCAAAGGGAAATATTACAAGTCCTTGAGGTCGGCTGTCAACCACTACCTTTATAAGGTGTTGAGAAATTTTTGATACAAATATTCCATGCATTTGTTAAACCTTCAAGTATGCAGTATTGGGGCCTTATGTTTTAGCATAAAAATATTTAGCCATGTGGACCAATAAAGGAGTGACACCTATCAATATTATCATTTGGGCTTTCCACAATAGATAAAGCCTGGTCAGCTACTATCCAACTGACCAAAACCAAGAAGATGAACCATCAGTTACATGAAAGGACACACGTAGGGGATACTCAATAATCACCATGCACATGCACGTGAATAATATCCAACTACATATTACTATTTGAAGATATAAATGCCTGAAGATATAAAGGCATTCCACCCTCATGATTATCCACTCACTATAAATACACTACACCTCCCAACTGAACACATACACTTTATGCTAAACTCTAGAATTGTATCCAAGTGATTGGAACAAAACCATAAGCATGTAGTGGAACTGCCCCATGGATGTATGCTCTATTTTTCAACTGAACCCATAAAAAACCTCTTGTGTCTCTTTATATTTTCTTTATCTGTGGTTATATATTTGGATAACTAAGGCTAAAATAAACAATACGAATTTAGACACTAACACTGACCATTATGGAATGCAAAGGAGAAGGAGGAGAAAATTTTGTTTTTTTTGTGTTTTACAAATTAGTAGGGTTGTTCAATTTATAGAGTTCCTAGTTGACCATTCAGAAAAAAACATTTACGAATAGTTGTAAGTGTTGGGTCCAAATAGGCAACCAAACGGGTGAAAAATATATTAAAATTGACCTAGAAACTTAATTAATTTACCCCCCAAAAGAAAGAATTTTTATAAGCCCAAGCCTACCGGCACACGCACGCATGTGTGGTTAACCCACATGCATCTAAGTCCTCTCCTTTCCAACAAAGTGGGGTGCCCTTGGATATAAGTCTTAAGACCAAATATTTTGTATATAAACATTTCACTTGTCCAACAAAGTTCTAATGTGGGACAAGTTGTTTATATACCCATTTTACTAAGTTTCATTCATTCAAATGAGTCATTTTTTAGACAAATTTCTTATTCATTATTAATTGGTTTTGGATAAACAAATGTATTACGTTATACTCCTCGTGGAGCATAATGTATTTATGCATGGTCCTTACTAAATCAGACTATGGGTCCCACATTAAATTGAGCCAAATTTTATTCATTTACTATTTTTTTCAAAACTAATTTCCAACAATCCCCCACATGAATGAAAATTGGCTTTACAACATGCTAATGAAATGCAGACACTAGTTCGAGTAAATAAGTGAAAATATTGCATCAGATTAGGTAGCCTAGTGGCCTTGAACTTCCCCTAGTGATATACTATTTAATTTACTTGGTTAATAAGTAGACTTGATGCTATTGAACTGTCAACCATTTTTGTAAAACTAGGCAATAGTATTCATATGATATTTTTTCAAACGCAATTAGATCTCATGTTTGTGTTTGTTTTGGCCATGAACACCCCTTAGTTCCATGAGAATTTTTCCTTTTAATATTCTCATAGAAGTCTCCCCCTTCTTACTCATGTAAGTGATTTCCATAAAGAATATCCTGCAATATCCCACTTAGAAAATTTTCAAAGTATATAAATCATTAAAAGTGTAACATACCCCATTTCTCATGACAGATGGTCACTATCTCATCTTTGAATGGGTAGGAAAAGGAAACTTTTTCTTTCAGTGCGTATTACATACAACATAGCTCGATTTGCCCATCAAACCTAGATATTGGGATCTCCAATAAGTTAGGTTGCGTTTCCACTATATTGACTCTTATTTAATGCGTAGTCTTTAAGCTCATTCCTCTCGATAATATTTTTACCTGTTATCAAGTCAAACCTTTGGTATGCGGGTCTGCAATATTATCTTTTGACTTTATATAGTTAATTGAGATAATTCAATCTTAGAGCAACTGTCTAACAATATTGTGTCTATGATGAATATGACATGGCTTTTCATTATACATATGATTATGTGCCCTTCTAATTTTCGATTGGCTATCACAATGTATACATATTGAAAGCACATGTTTTGACTAATTTGGAACATCAGCTATGAAGTTTGGAAGCCATTCTACTTCTTCTCCAGCTTTGTCTAATAAAATGAATTCAGATTTTATTGTAGATCTGGATATACACGTTTGTTTAGAGAACTTCCAATACCTGGCTGCACGTCTAAGGTTAAATACATATCCACTCATCGACTTAGAGTCTTTTGTATCAGATATTCAATTGCATCGCAATGACCTTCGATTACAGCTGGATATCTTGAATAATGCAATCGATAATTTTGACTGTCTTTTAAATAACATAAAACTCTAATTATTTCTTTCCAATGATCTTTATCTGGATTACTAGTATAATGACTTAGCTTACTCATTGCGTATGTTATATTAGGTCTAGTGAAATTCATGGCATACATTAAACTACTAATTATATGAGAGTACTCTAATTGAGATATGATTATTCAGTTATTTTTGGCTAGTTGGAGATTTATATCCACTTGTGTCTTATTAAAACTAATATTATACTCTTTAAATTTTGTAATTATTTTTTCGATGTAATAAGATTTATTGAGATAATATAAGTCCATTGGATGTTCTAGAAATTTTAATTCTTAATATCACATTGGAGACACCTAAATCTTTCATGTCGAATCGACTATCCAACATACGTTTAGTAGCCTTAGTAATATCAAGGTTGCTACCGATTATTAGCATATTATCTATATAGAGACATACAATGACATATCCATTTTGAGTGCTTTCAGAATGAAAACATTTATTGCACTCATTGAATTTAAAACCATTTGATAACATAGCATTATCAATTTTTACATGCCATTGCTTTGGTTCTTGTTTTAATCCATAAAGTTATTTAACAAGCTTACATATATTCCTTCCATGTACTCGAACAATAAAACCCTCGGGTTATTTCATATATATTTCTTCATCTAACTTACCATTTAAGAATGTCATTTTTACATCCATTTAATGAATTTATTGCTATCAGCATTAGAATGGACATAATTCTTGTGATCGGTGAGTAAGTGTCGAAATAATTCAACCCTTCTTTTTGCTTGTAGTCTTTAGCAATAAGCTTTGCTTTATACTTATCAATTGACCCATCTATTTTCATCTTCGTTTTGAAGATCCATTTGTACCCAAGGGTTTTAGAACCTCGTGGAAGATCCACTAGTTCCTACATATGATTTTTCATTATGGATAAAATTTCATTATTAACTAATTCTTTCTAATTTGAAGCTCTCGCTAAGATATGGCTTCCTTATACATTTGCGGATCATTTCCCAAAAAATATGTTAGAAAATCTAGACTAGGTGAATTCAATATTCTTGCCCTTTTGCTATGTCTAGGCTCATCAATTGGTGACTCTTGATGAGTTTGTTTAGTTATAGCATCATTCGTTCTTTTATTTGGACTTGATTCCCGGGCCATGTTGCATGGAGTTTCATTTTGAAAAATTGAAGGATCTATTAATTGAATAATCATATTAATATGAATATTAGGAATCTCAGATTTACAAACAGAAACTAATATGCACTGCTATTATTTGCATACCCGGTGAACACTCATTCAATGGTTTTTGGTCCTATTTTAACCTTTTTAGGTTTAGGAACCATCACCTTTTCTAAACACCCCTAGACTTTTAAATATTTATAGCAAGGTCTTCGACCCTTCCATTGTTCATTTGGTGTTTTGTGAGTTTTCTTGTGAGGCACTTTATTGAGAATATAATTGCGAGAATAAGACTTTCCCCTACAAACTTTGTGGTGCTCTAGAACTTATTAACATACATTCATCATTTCTTTCAATGTATTGTTCTGGCATTTCGCATACTGTTAGATTAAGGCGAGTAAGGAGTAGTAATTTGGTGAATAATGCCATTTTCTGTACAAACTTCTTCAAAAGGTGATTCATATTCATAACCTCTATCGCTTCTTATTGCCTTTATATATTTGCTAAGTTGATTCTCATCTTCATTTCCTATGTTTAAACACGTGTATAGCCTGATATTTACATTTTAGCAAATACGCATAGAAATCTTATTTGCAAGCATCAATATTCTCTACCTCCTCTAGTTTTTCAAAACTTTAGATCACATATATCTATATGAATCAAGTCTAAAGGTTCACTTTTCCTTTTAATGGTATGAATTGGTAATATTATTAATTTAGATTCCACACATATTTCACATTTATGATCTTTATCAATATCAAATTTTGGAAAATATTCTAAGCTAATTAATCTATCATGCCATATATATGAGAACTCAAGCAAATAAGAGGGATTAACTTTATGATTAGTAGATTTTGATACAATAGTTGTTACATTCATCTGAAAGAAACCTTTAGCCATGTAGACCTTTCCCACATGCATATCATTCTTATAGAGTACAAATTTATCACATATAAAAACCAACATAGAACCATTTTTCTAACTAAGGAACCCAAAATCAGATTCTTTTGAATGTACAGAACATAAAGCGCATTATTTGGAGTGAGTTCCTTACCTGATATCATTTTCAGCATAATCTTTCTATGCGCTTCAATTTTGAAACTTGATGAATTACCCATAAATAGTTTATCTTCATTTTCCATAGGCTTTTAGGTAGAGAACATCCATTTGTTAGGAAGTAAATGTGGCACGTAGCACCGATTTCCACCCACCATTCTATGGGTTCCCCACGAAATTATATTCGGATACAACTGCGGAGATTTTAATGTCAGCCATGACGTCTAGAAGCTTTTCACATTCCGTCATTTTAGCTTGAGCATTCTGTTTTTTGAAGTTTTTTGGCTTACAACATTCATTTAAATGATGTCCAGGTTTTCCACATTTATAGCATTTGCCTTTGAATTTGTTTTTAGACTTTGAAAAGCCTTCGCCTTCACATATCCTTTTATTGTTTTTTATCCCTTATTCCACAACATTAGCCTTGGTTTCCTTGGAGTTTTTTTCCTTTCTTCTTTTCAGATACACGATTGTCTTATTAAACCCCAATCCTTACAACTAGTTCTTCAAGACACATCTCCTTGTATTTGTGCTTTAGATAATTCTTGAAATCTTTCCAAGAAGGTGAAATTTTTTCAATCATTGCAGCCACTTAGAATGAGTCACTTAGGCACATCCCTTCAGCATGAATGTTATGATAATCACTTATACTTCTTGAATATGAATAATTACTTCCTTAGAATCCACCATTTTATAGTCAAGAAATATGTTAATGATGAATTTCTTCATATCGACATCTTCAATTTTATATTTCTTGCTAAAAGTTTCCCATAGGTCCTTTGCCATTTTGATGGTACACTAGACGTTGTATAAGAATTGTCCAATTGGTTAAGAACATAATTTCTACATAAGAAATCTACATGTTTTCATGCATATATAATAGCAAATCTTTCTTTATCAATTTCTCCTTCAACAATTGTAGGAGATTCCTCTTGAAGAAATCTTGAAAAGTTGATAGTAGTGAGATAAAAGAGCACCTTTTTTGCCAATGCTTGAAGTTCATTTGATTACAAATTTTGGTCTTCTCACCATGAGACATAGTCATAGGTGCGGGTGTAGCAACAACACTATATGATGTCGATTCTATTACAAAACATAAATTTATCTGGAATGTCAGAATAATAACAGTAATAAAATGAATTAACAAATAAACAAAAATTAAAATTATGTTTACAGTTTAACAAAAATTGAATTTATTTTTGGTTTTGTTATTGAACAAAGACATCATATTTATTATTTCATAGTATATCAAAATTGTATAATAGAACTGTTTAATTATTCTAGTTTGGTTTAAAATAAACTGTTAATTTAGTAGTGAAAAAGTATATAATTTGTACTATGTAATAAGAAAAAATTTACATCGTCTTCAGATTGTTATTCCATGTGTGTGTGTGTGTGTGTGTGTGCGTGTGTGTACGGAAAAATGGAATAAAATTACAAGAAAAGAAACTTACATATAATAATTCGAGCCCTGCTGTACTCACAATGTTCTTAAGATGATTTAATTTTATCCACAGTGCTTAAGGTTTATGAATGACCATCTCTTAATATGAAACGGATTTAGGATTTGAAGAAGTAGAACTTCATCCTTTTAAGCCCCAGTGAACTCAAATACTTTGATTTTTACTCGAACTGACCATTATGGAATGCAAATAAAAAAAGGAGGAGAGAATTATGATTTTTTTGTGTTTTAGAAATGAACCGACCTAATCAATTTATAAAGTTCCTAGTTGACTGTTTAGACAAAACCGTTGTAACTGTTGGGTCGAAGCAACAAACCAAACGGGCTAAAATTGACCCAGAAACTTTATTAATTTGGCAAAAAAAAACAATCTTTATAAGCCCAAGCCCAGGACCGAGACTTGACCAAGCCGAACTGAGTCAAAATGGTCGGACGTCGCACGCGCATGTGGTAATCCCACATGCATCTAAGTCCTCTCGCTTCCATAAAAGTCAGGTGCCCTTGGATCCATGTCTTAAAACCAAATATTTTGTATATAAACACTTCACTTTTCCAATGAAGTTCTAATGTGGGGCAAGTTGGTTACATACCCAATTTACTAAGTTTATTCATTCAAGTAGGTAACTTTTGAGAAAAATTTCTCATTCATTATTTTATTAATTTAGAGAAATAAATATATTATGTTATACTCCTCACAAAGGAGAACGCATTTATGTGTGGTCTCGACTAAAACGGACTGTGGGTCTCACGTGAAATTGAGCCTAAAATTGCTCATTTACTATTTTTTCAAACCTTATTTCCAACTCCGACCACATATCGAGCCATCGCTACTAGTTTAACAAATACACTTAATTCATGTTTTACCAAAATAAGCCATAAGACAGAGTAACAATAGTTTATTATCTATGACTATTATGTAAGGTACTATAGTTGTAGAATACAATACATATATTACCCTAAAAAGGAACACAATACATATAAATGATATTAGGTATTAAGTTTTGGTGTATATTGCCTTATACTTCTAGAAAAGTTTGGAAAAAAATAACATTATAAATGAGTGCAATATGGGGTGAGTGATATCATCTCGAGAGATGTTTCATTATTTTCTCATGGAATTCAGCACACTAGGATTAGGAGATAGCAATTATCTCATAGAAAAATAAACAAAATATTGCATTTGGAAAATGAGTAAATATATTTGATTTTCTAATAATAATCCAATTTCTTAAAATTTTAAGATACTTTCTAAAATTATACATTTTAAGTGGCTATTTTGTCTTTGACTCTAATTTATAATTTGGCAACCGATAATTTTTTATATTGCCCCTTTAACACCCATTGTGCACGATATTCGTGTTTTGACCTTTTTATACCTACAATTTACCCTATATTAATTGGTATCAAACTATTAATTAGACAAATTAGTGGGGAAGAAACCTCAAAAGGTCCAAAAAATGAAAAAAACAACACAAAATATATAAATTAAGTTTTTTTTTAAAACAACAAAACATTTAAAAAACAGTTTAAACAAATAGTTAAAAAATTAGTTTAAACAAATAGTTATAATAAGTACTTTTTGAAAAATAAAACCGTTAAAAACAAGTTTAAACCAAACATTTAGAAAAAAATAGCTTCTACGTTTTAAAGGGGAAAAAGTATAGCAACATTTTTAAAACCAAAACTGTTGAAAGAATAGTTTACACAAAACATTTAAAAAATAGTTTTTATAATTAAAAGGGAAATGAGTGACACTTTTTTTTAAACTGAAATCGCTAAGTAACAGTTTGTACAAAACATATTTTTAAAAGTACAGTTTTATGCATATAAAGGAAATAAGTATAAAAAAGGTTATATTTGACAAACTAAAACCATTAAAAAAGTGTGTTTTATAATCATTTCCCTTTTTAAATATAAAAAATATTGTTCATTTTGATCCTTTTATTGTTGATAAGGGTAAATTTGGCTTTTAACCCAAAACAAGTTTCATTTAAAAGTGAACATAATTGATTGGCTGGACTCCTTTCAAAATGGGGGCCAAAGGTGAAATATGAAAATTATCTAATGTTGAACTATAAACTGAAAAAATTAGTAAGGGCCAAATGCCATATAACCATTTTTTAATGTATGAAAAGTCAAAATACTCTAAATATTTCCTTAACACGTTCCTAATGTTATTCTAGGCGTTTAAGATATTTATTTTTTATTTTTTTATCCCTGTTTTGATTTCACCAAAATTCCCATATGTGTGAAAATTCGGATTTCAACATAAGGAAAAAAAAAACCTGATTTTTTCAAAACAAAATAATGTTTGAATCAGTATAATTTTCCCTAGTGTTAGGTCTCCATTTATTCTTTGCAATTGACTTTAACCATCGTAATTTTCATTGCTTAGGATTTGGCTCACAAATGATTTTTAGTGACCCAAAAAGTCAGAAAACGTTTTACCAAACGTATTTTGGCACACTTTTCAATCGCTTAAAAACATTTTATGCATCAAGCACCAAAAATTAAAATGTTGGAGGCCCGAGTAAAAATCAAAAAACTAATGGGGATAAAATCCAATTAACTTTTTTTTTCGGAAAGAAATAGAAGTTTTTTAAAAAGTGCAGTTTCTTTCCAACTGTGTAGAAAATCAACCCTAATTATTTGCTAAGTGTTTCCAGACAACGTTATATTTGATGTTTTCTAATGGCCTTTGACCGTGACTAAATTGTCATAACTTTAAATCATAACAAAATCTGGGTCTGCTTGTCACATATTTTGTCACAGTTTGCATCCATGACTATTTAGGTCCATTTATTTTTAACACTTTTATTCCATGATATTTTACCGGTCACATATTTAATCACAGTTTTAACCCGATTTTATGACAATGGGGAGTCTGCAAGGCCGGTGGGGAGAACCTATCAACTGCGATGGGGAGACGGTCGCGATTAAGGGTGAAAATGACCGAACAGAAAGTCTGTAATATGTCATCACAAGATAGGTTGGCAGAATACATGTTAAGGATGGTGGAAGCATAATGGTAAAAATTGTTCCGTCGATGAATAATGCTGAGAGTACGAATGACAGGGCACTTAGAAAGATGAAGGAAAAATCATTTTTTAACCGGAAGAAAAACGTCGATTCTAGCGAGGATAATGTTATTTGTCCCTTGTCGGCTGACAATCTGAAATGTAAGGACAAATGGACATATAAAATAGGTCCGTCAAATGGAACACATGCGACGGTCTCGATAAGATCCATAAAGTTTGTATAAGTAGACATCAAGATAATGGGGAAAAAACAACTTGTGATAACAGCTCACGTGGGCTAGATCTGACGAGGTTTAGGGGTAAAACAAGGGAAGGGCTGCAACACCTTAGGGGTGGAATAGGGGCAGGGGTTAGCTCCTCATTGGAGTTACCTATATCGGGTGAGTCAGGAACTGGTTTACACCACCGCAGTGTAACGGTAGAGATCGAAAAAGCGAAGCTGGAAGGAGAAGAAGAAGGGACGGTGGGGAGAGCAAACATTATGGAGGGATAAGAGGTTATGGTGAGTAGAAGCATGGAAGAAAAGAATGGGAAGTCTCGCACTTTGTTGGATGCCCACAAAAGTGGGTGAGCAGGTGGGGGAAAACACATCCTTTGTGTCAGCGAGGGACATAATGAATAGAGAAAGGAATGGGGAGGGTAATCTTAACTAAAAAAATAAGTTGGGAATTTGCACTAGCAATTATTGGGGGCATGTAACTTATGGAGGTATGTCAATTGAGGGGGAAGGGGGAGGACATGTGTGCCCTACTAGAGGGGATACTAGAAAAGGATCAAGCAGAGAGTTTCTTTCCTTCTAAATACGGAGTTCCATTAATTTTAAAAATAGGAAACAAGGAGTGAATCTGGAGAAGTTAAAGCCCTTTATAAACTCAGGAAAGGTGCTGCAAAAGGGGTTCTTTAAAAGATATAATAAATTTAGAGTAGAATATTTTAAGCATAGGACTAGATGGAATCATGTGGTTAGCAAAAAAAAAGATGGAAATCGAGGGAGTTAAGGGGAGTAAAGGGGAACATAATTTGGCTCTTGTGTTAGTAAAGGAAAATTATCAAAACAATATAGCCATGATGCTACCTCATGTATATAAATACTTAAGTAAAATTATAGAGGAAATGGAGTGAGATGTGGAGGAAGGGATACATCCCAATTGAAATTACGGGGAAGGGAATGGGGAGGAAGGACCCAATAGTGGATCACACTGCCTCGAACTCGAAATAGAAGGTTATGAATGGGAAGTTACACAAAGATTTTCAAAATTTTCATAATCTTCATATGAGTTGCCGAGGAGTTGGGAGGACATGTGAAAGGTTGATAAATTCATAATCCAAAATAATGGGTGGAGCTTAAGGTATCAAAAGGGGATGATGAAGTTATTTAGGGAGGATAAATAGCGATGTTACTCCATGAAAGGCGAGTGCTTTGGTGGAGGATGGGGATAAGTATGTGGGAGTAGTGGGGAAGGGTGGGAACAATGGCTATGAGATAGGGGAGGATACAACAGGATGGGTGGTGGAAATTAGATGTGGGTTTAGCAAATTCCTTGGAATAGCATATGAGAAGAATGAAATGGAGGAATTAATATTGTTTAAAAATATAAAAGAAATTAGGAGGGGCAAATTAGGGTTGGGGGAATAAAAGGTTTCCAATGAAGTTACGATTGATTATATGGAATGTAAGGGGTTTGAATGACCCCACAAAAAGAGGGATAGTTAGAGGTGATATTTTTAGGTGGACGCCTGATATTTTATGCTTTCAGGAGTCGAAATTGGGGAGTGTGGATAGGGAGATGGCTATGATAATTTGGGGGAGTATGCTGGCAAAGTGATGCAGTATCCAGTGGCTTCCTCAGGCAAGATGATTATTATGTGGGATTCTAGAGCGGTGTAAAAAGTAGAGACTTTGCTAGGTAACTGGTCGCTATCATGTTTATTTAAGAATATGGAGGACATGCTCTCATGGAGTTTAACTGGGGTTTATGGGCTGGTGGATGACTCGATTAGATGGGAGGTGTGGTAGGAGCTAGTAAGGATGAGGAGTGTGTGTGTGTGGGGGGGGGGGGGGTGCCTTGATGTACGGGAGGTGATTCAACCTTGTTCGATTTCCATCATAAAGGAGCGATGGGGGAGAACGAGTACATATATGTAGGACTTTTCTAATTTCATCGACGTGATAGAACTGATGGACCTACCGTCAGAGGGTGGGGTGTTCACTTGGTCGAGTAATAAGGACAATGCTACTTTATCTTAGTTGGATCGGTTCTTACTTTCTCATTGGTGGGAGGAGAACTTTTCGGGGTGATTATGTATTGTCAGCCTACGGTGACGTCGAATCATACTCCGATTCTTTTGGAACGTGGGGATGGAAAGGGGGGAGGGCTCCCTTCAGATTCAAAAATATATGGTTGAAGGAAATAGACTTAAAGATTTATCTTCTTAAAAGATAAATCAAATGGTGGAACAAAGAGGTTTTTTGGAAATGTGAGGGATACCATCGAGTTAAATACAGAGGAAATTCAGGCTCTCGATGAGAAATAATGAATCAGTGGGCTTGCGGGGGAATAGAAGTTATTGAGGGATGATGAGGAAATGGTAGGTAGGGAGGAGGTTAATTCAGGAAGAGATTAATTGGAGGCAAAAGTTGAGGGGATTGTAGTTGAAGGAAGGGGACAAGGATACTAAATTTCTCAATAAAATGGATAACTCTCACCATCATTTTAACTATATTGGGAAAATTGTAGTGGGGTAGAGGAGTACACTGAGGAAGGAGCGATAAGGGGGGCCATAAGACAGTATTATGAGAGGTTTTAAACGAAGGAGGAATCTTGGATTCAAATGATGGATGGTCTTTAGGTAGGAGGCATTTCGGAGGTAGAAGGAAAAAGACTAAAAGGGTTATTCATAAAGGAGGAGGTAGTGTGCGTTTTGAGGATTATAGGTAGTGACAAGGCGCCCGACCCTGACGGTTTCACTATGAACTTCTTTAAGAATTTTTGGTTAGTTGTGAGAGGGGATGTGATGTTTTTTTTTTCTTTCCACGACAGGGGGTATTTCGATAGAAGTCTGAATGCTACCTTCATAATAATGATTTCGAAGAAAGGGGGTCGAAGGATGTGAGGGATTTTAAACCGATTAGTTTAATGGGGATTGTTTGTAAGATTCTTACTAAGTTATTATTTGTTAGACCTAGAAGGGTTATTGATCTTCTTATTTCTGAGTCCCAAAATGCTTTTGTGGGGGTAGACAAATTTTAGATGAGGTGATTATGGTGAATGAATGTGTTGGGGCCTAAATAAAGAGTGGTGAGCCGAATATTATTTATAAACATAAAATGGAGAAGGGTTTATGATAATGTGAATGGGGACTTCCTATTATATTTTTTGAAGAGGATTTATTTGGGAATCAATGGTTTAGGTGGATGAAGAGTTGTATCTCATATGTTCAATTGTCTTTTCTCGTGAATGGGGTCCTCGATTACTTCTTTTCGTTTACCAGGGGGTAGTGTCAAGGGGATCCACTCCCAAGTTCCTTTTCATTCTGTTTATTGATGCCTTCACAAGGATAAGTGGTCGTACGATTGAGGCAGGATGGATCAATGGTTTTCGAATCGGTAACCCGAAAACACTTTCACTAAGAGTTCGTATCTTCTCTTTGCAGATGACGCTATTATTTTTATGATGTGGTCGAAGAGTATGTGAGATATATGAGGTTTTTGTTGTTGTGCTTCGAGATTATGTTGGGTTTTCTTATCAATGTGGAAAATGCAAGATGATCCCGATAAGGGATATAGAGAACGTGGGATATTTGGAAAGGGTATTAGGGTGCAGGGTGGGATCGCTTACCTCTACATATCATGGAGCTCATTAATGGGATAAATTCAATTCTAGAGTTATTTGGACCCAATCATAGAGAGGCTAGAAGGAGGCTAGCAGGATGAGAAAATGACTATCTCGTAAAAGGGGGAGGCTAACATTGATAAAAAGCGTGTTATCGACTTTCTCAACATATTTCTTGTCTGTCTTACATCTACCGACTGCGGTGCATAAGTTGTTGGAAAAAGATGATGAGGGACCTAGTTTGGTGAGGCACTAAGGATAGTTTTAAATACTTCTTGATGAGTTGGGACAATGTGTACAAGCCACTAAAGGAGGAAGGGGGACCAGGAGTGAGGAGTTTAGATCATTTCAATAAATCCTTGTTAGATAAGTGCTTATAGAGAAATAATATAGAGGAGAACCGATTGTGATGAAAGTAGTGGTGAGTAGGAGTGGGACATCTCACTATGGCTGGGATACTAGATTGGGAAATTTTACTCATGGGATGGGGATGTGGAAAAATATATCCTAGGGTTGGGAGCAATTTTCACGACTTGCGAAATTTCAGTTACGGATAAGGAACAAAATTAGATTACGGATGGATAGATAGTGGAAGGATGGATCATTGGAGAATATTTTCCCGGAGATCTATCGTCTAGGCAAGGATAAATATGGGTGTCAATGGAGTATCACATGTTATGGGCACATAGCCATGTGGAACCCAAAATTTAGGAGACTATGTGATTGGGAACTGGAGGAGGCGAAAGCCTTTTTTAATTGGTTGAAAACGGCATCAGTTCCAACCAATTAAGGATGATGCTTTGAGATGGGTGAGGTGTAATAAGGGACCTTTCACGGTTAAGAAGTTTTACACAACGATGAGGTGATCTAGAGGCACCCCTTTTCCATGAAAGGAAGTTAGAGAGAGAATGCACCTCCGAAGGTAATTCTTTTTGTATGGACCGCTGTGAAACGGGCTATCTTGACGGTTGAAGGGTTGCAGAAAGGGGGGAAATAAGTGGCTAGTAGATGTTGGTTGTGTAAGGAGGTGGAGGAGATAAATAACTATTTTCTTCTACATTTTTAGCTGCCGAAGGGTTTATGGGATATCTTCTTATCCCTTAGTTGGGTTGATTGGATAAAGCCTCAGACGGTGAGTGAGGTAACGACGACATGGAGGAGTCCAAGGGTTAGAAGGGAGATAGTAAAGCATGGAGGTTGGCCCTCATTGTATTCTTCGAAAGGTTTAGCATAAGAGGATTCAAAGGTTCTTTGAAAGAAGGGAATTAGACACATCTAGACTTCATCACATCATTTTGAGTAAGCTACTACTCTGGCATAGGAATCACCATATCATGTCGCTCTCTCTATTCATGAATTTCATGGACGAGCTATAAGGGGCTAACTAGATATTTATTTTCTTAATAGAGTGAGAGTGTTTGGTTTGCATTATACACTCCTTTTGATGGTATACTTCTTATATGCGGGATTATGCCCCCTTAGGCAAGTTGTTTATTTATAAATCATGTACTTATAAAAAAATTCATATAGTCTAATTATTCAAGAATTTTTTTTTGGTTATCAATAATAATAATTTTTTACAAATAGAAGCCATAGAAAACAAATACCCTATTTTCACAGTTTAAATTTTTTGACACCATAAAATTAATGTGTTAACGCCCCTCCTCACAAAAAAATATATATCCTCCACTGACCGCACATGTGTGCCATGTAGCAAGCCCGTGTGAAACATGATATAGCTGTCTGGTGTTGTACATGCATAACCTTATCGTTACGTGTGTTTGGCACGTGTTAATGATTTTTACACAATTTTCATTTTATCATTTACTTTCTTTTCCAAGAAAAATGCTATACATATTAAGTTTTTACACCCAAATTATACGTATCAACTTCATTAAAGTGTTATCCCTTTAGTGAGGGTAAACTATTTTAATCCACACCCTTGTACATAAAATTTAGGTAAAAACTTAATAGGCATATCATTACTCCTCATCCAATATGTCCATTTTTATCCTTTTTGGACGCCACAATTCATCTCCATCTATATTTGTATGAACCGTAGGGTAAATACTCAAGTTTCTGGCATGGAGTTGTATCTCTTAATTAAAAATAAATAGTGTATGACATCTATATTATACATCTAATACAATAGTATTAGGTTTTAATTCCCATTAATGCAACTACATCAATCATTCTTCATTCTATGAAAACGCACGACTCCTCTCTTTATTTGATTCTCCCTTCATGCCCTTTTTATAGCCTAACCTTTTCTCCTTCCCGAGTAAACGAAAGAAACTGAACCATTCTTTCCCCCCTCTACCTTCATCTTAATCGGATCCTACCTCTTTTCATTGATTCAAAAGTAATTGACCCTGTACCACTCATTTCACACCTTTTCTCCCTCAAAAATTCGATCCCTTGCATCTGTCTAAAACATCTCTTTAAAAGGTGGAAGAGATTAGGGACAAAACCAAACAACCTTTCTTCAGGTCAGCATATATTAGAGGAGATAAAAGATATTTGGGATAATGGGATGTTTGGAATACAAAAGGTATCTATTGGGAATTTTGGCAATAAGATAAACCATTCAAAAGGAGGTGTGTAGCACTTTGGAAAAATGTCTTCAAATATAGAAAAAGGAAAGGTTACAAAAGGTGCGAGACGTCATCGAGGCGTAGAGGTTAAGTCTCAAGCCTTAGGAGCCTAGGCGAAGCCTAGGAGTAAAAAGATGTTTTTTTTATTATTTTAATTATTCTAAGGCTAGTAATATAATAAAATAATACATACCTTGAATTTTGAAAATATATCCGTATGTTTGGTAGTCATATTTCTCATATTCATGCTCCATAATCAATATATAAACTGTATTTCTCAATAATTAATGAGCAATATACAAAATCTATTTTTCATAATTCAATAATTAATATATATAATTGATGATGCCAGAAACAGCACCACCCTTCAAGGTGTTTATGAGCTTAGTTCAATGTTAACAATGGCAGCATGAGGGTATACTGTATGTATATATATATATATATATATATATATATATATATATATATATATATATATATATAAGAGATTGTGATGAGGAGAAGAGGATGAACACAGTTATGTAAGTGGTTCAGCCAATCTGGACTACGTCCACTGTGAGTGTGTGTGAGTAATATCACTGAATGAAGGCACTAATGGCCATGGATACAATCTCTCAAGCTTTCTCTCTCTACTGTGTATTTAGACAGAGTTTCAGCTAGGGTTGCTAATTTTGGATCCTTTGCAAGGTAGAGGATGACCTCTATATATAGTACCTGGGGGGTGTAATGTACCCCCTATGCATGCAATGAGCATGTGTGTGTTGATCTAGCCAATCTGATGAAGACATCTGTCACTATCATAGGTAGATAATGATGATGAAATATTCCCCCCACGTGAGGGGAATGATTTGTTATAACTGAATTGAGTCCACGTGTCCTTATCCACACATATGCCAATAAGAGCTCGGCCTCGATGCTTCGTCATGACCTTGTCCTGGATGAGGCCGAGACTGGTAAGGTCCAATTGTCCGTCCAATCCGAGAGGAGTCATTATGGTCCCGGCTTAAGTGAAGCCGAGGCAAGTATTGAGGTCAAGTCTGAGCTGCTGTATGAGAGTTATGAGGCTGAGGCTGAGGCCAACGTCTTCTGTTTCGACCCTTATCTGGATGACCCTGCTGAGGATTAAGTCGTGGCTGACCCTGTTGGGGCCGACCCTATTGAGGCCGACCTTACTCAGGCCGACCCTTATCTGGATGACCCTGCTGAGGATTAAGTCGTGGCCGACCCTATTGAGGCCGACCTTACTCAGGCCGACCCTTATCTGGATGACCCTGCTGAGGATTAAGTCGTGGCCGACCCTGTTGAGGCCGACCTTACTCAGGCCGACCCTTATCTGGATGACCCTACTAAGGATTAAGTCGTGGCCGACCTTGTTGAGGCCAACCTTACTGAGGCCGACCCTTATCTGGATGACCCTGCTGAGGATTAAGTCGTGGCTGACCCTGTTGAGGCCGACCCTATTGAGGCCGACCCTGTTGAGGCCGACCTTATTGAGGCCGACCCTTATCTGGATGACCCTGCTGAGGATATGTGAGGCTCTCACGAGATGTGATGCCCGTCGTCCTAAGAGACGATGGTACATTTTGGTCATATCAATTACCCCCTAGCCCTTAGTCTTCAATGTAGATAGAAGGCTAAGGGATAAAGTATATTTTGGCATATCACTGATTTTTGTCTCTAACCAAGATAAAGGTTTTCCAAGTATGATATCACCTAGTTAATGATGTTTCAGATATGAGTCCACCAAGTTAATGATGTTAACTCTCATGTCACCAAGTTAATTATGTTTTAGATATGAGACCTCCAAGTTAATGATGTTTGTCTTAGATATGAGGCCACCAAGTTAATGATGTTAACTCTCATGTCACCAAGTTAATGATGTTTCAGATATGAGACCACCAAGTTAATGATGTTTGTCTTAGATATGAGGCTACCAAGTTAATGATGTTAACTCTCATGTCACCAAGTTAATGATGTTTCAGATATGAGACCACCAAGTTAATGATGTTTGTCTTAGATATGAGGCCACCAAGTTAATGATGTTAACTCTCATGTCACCAAGTTAATGATGTTTCAGATATGAGACCACCAAGTTAATGATGTTTGTCTTAGATATGAGGCCACCAAGTTAATGATGTTAACTCTCATGTCACCAAGTTAATGATGTTTCAGATATGATATCACCAAGTTAATGATGTTAACTCTCATGTCACCAAGTTAATGATGTTTCAGATATGAGATCACCAAGTTAATGATGTTTGTCTCAGATATGAGGCCACCAAGTTAATGATGTTAACTCTCATGTCACCAAGTTAATGATGTTTTAGATATGAGACCACCAAGTTAATGATGTTTAAGATCTGAGGTCATCCAAGTATCATGTCTTACCTCGGACCTCGTCACCAAATTAAGATGTTCTAAGGTGTGAGGTCATCAAACTAAGATGTTATCCCCATAAATTTCACCAAATTAATGATTTTTAAGGCCTGAGGTTATCCAATTATCATGTCTTACCTCGGACCTTGTCACCAAATTATGATGTTCTAAAGTATGAGGTCATCCAAGTATCATGTCTTACCTCGGACATCGTCACCAAATTATGATATTCTAAGGTCTGAGGTCATCAACCATGATGGAGCAAGAACCCTCGTGTACCTCTTGTAGGACGCGAGGAACCTCTGTGGGATGAACACATCTAAGGAGAGGTAATAAAAATCCCTTCTTATATAGGACGTCTCCTATTATGGAGAACTTTGCAGCTCTGTACCTTAATTTCCTCCTCTCTATCTTGGATTTTGGCAGCTCTCCCTCTTTGATATATCTGATGAGGGGGTCCATCCATGAGTCCCCCAGGTTCAAACTGAGGCAAGGGTTACTAACTTCTTCTTCTTCGATGGTCCCCCTAGGCAAGACCTCGACTGGAACTGTTCTTCTGATATCAGTATTTGTTGTCGAGGCCAACCTTGCTAATGCATCAGCGTGGCTATTATTTTATCGGGGTATTCTCTTCATCTTTACCTCTTCGAAACCTTCCAGCACTGTTCGCACTCTCTTCATGTATTTGGCCATCCTTTCATCCTTAACCTTGAGTCACTGTGAAGTAGGAGTCGTCTTACCCCAAGGGTCTTTGCCAAGGAGAGGCCTGCGATCATGGCCTCATATTCCGACTCGTTATTAGATGCCTTAAAGTTAAACCTCAAAGCATACTTAATGTTGATACCATCTGGAGCTGAAAGTATTATTAGCCCTGCATCGCTTCCACTATCGTAAGAAGACCCGTCAACAGAAAGATTCTAGACGTCTTTATCTGATGAGAAGCCCCCTTCTAACATGATTCCTTGCTTAAAGAGGTTCCGCCCTTCCTCATTCTCGGCTATTCCGTTCTTGGTCCCTTTGGATTCGACCTCTTCTGGATCTCGGAAGATGTTTACGTTTGACCCCTCTGTAGTCTCTGAGTTATTATCAATCTTGGTCTCTTTGGATTCAACCTCTTTCGGATCTCGAAAGATGTTTACGTGTGACCCCTCTGCATTCTCTTAGTTATTCTCAATCTCGATCTCTTTGGATACAACCTCTTGCGGATCTCGAAAGATGTTTACGTTTGACCCCTCTGCAGTCTCTTAGTTATTCTCAATCTCGATCTCTTTGGATACAACCTCTTCTGGATCTCGGAAGATGTTTACGTTTGACCCCTCTGCAGTCTCTTAGTTATTCTCAATCTCGGTCTCTTCGGATACAACCTCTTCCGGATCTCGAAAGACGTTTATGTTTGACCCCTCTACAGTCTTTGAGTTATTATCAATCTCGGTCTCTTCGGATACAACCTCTTCCGGATCTCGGAAGATGTTTACGTTTGACCCCTCTGTAGTCTCTGAGTTATTATCAATCTTGGTCTCTTTGGATTCAACCTCTTTCGGATCTCGAAAGATGTTTACGTTTGACCCCTCTGCAGTCTCTTAGTTATTCTCAATCTCGGTCTCTTTAGATACAACCTCTTCCGGATCTCGGAAGATGTTTACGTTTGACCCCTCTGCAGTCTCTTAGTTTTTTAACCTCTTATGTGGAGGGGCTTTCAGTTTCTCCGACCATCTTAGAGTCCTGTCATTCTTGATCTCGTTGAGGATGTGCTCATAGCTCATAATTAGAGGAGTGTAGTGAGCGAACTTGTCATCGGCTGACCTCTTCTTTCCATATTTCCTTCTTTGGGACTTCCTGCTACTACCGCGGTTGTCATACTCATACTTGGCGGCCATTGCCTCTTCGACATTCATGACTTTTCCCGCAGTTGCCAGTAACTCTACCATGGACCTGGGAGGGTCTTCCGCGAGTTTCCACAACAGCTTCCCTTTCTGTAGACCCCCTATGAGGGTGGTCATGGCTATATTCTCTTCATAATCTTCGACCTCCAACTTCTCTTTGTTGAACCTGACTATGTAGTCTCTTAAGCTCTCATCCTTGCCCTTCTTGACATACAGCAGGTGAGTGGTCTTCTTTTGGGGTCTCACCCCAAAGCAGAAGTTGTGGATGAATCATTCAGTCAGTCCTTTGAAGTTTTCAACTGAGTTCTTCGTAAGAGAGGTAAACCAACTGTTCGCTGCCCCTCTTAAGGTCCCAGAGAAGGCCCTACACTTCATCTCATCGGGTATCGAATAGATGCCTGTTGTCGATTGATACATCTCGATGTGGTGCACCGGGTTGGTGCTGCCATCATACTTGGGAGACACCACAGGAGGTTTGAACTTAGCTGGGGTTGGGAAGCTCACTATCCTAGCCACAAACGGTGAGCCCTCTGAGTAAGCCCTCTGCAATGGATCCCTACTTTTAATGAGGTCTCCTATCTTTTCCTCGAGGCGCTGGATAGAGTCATTCCATGGTCTTCTGCCCTTGACTTGGCTGAGGTTGTCCCCAGCCACCTCCATGGGATGGATCGAGGGTTCCCCTGCCGCAGCACGTCGGCTATTGATCTCTTCCTGTTCCCTGCCTCTTCTTTCATAGTGTCGGCCTTGGTCTGGCCGACCCTGTCTGTTTCCTCTCTGAGAGCCTGCCGCACTCCTGGATCTTGACAATCTCTGTCTTAGGTCATTCATTGGACCCAACCTCTCAAAGGCTGACCCTCTGCTCAACCGATCAAAAGTTGACCCTCTCTTTTGAGCCTCTTCATCTCTTCGGCCGACACATCCTTGACTTTGCCGAAGAGGTCGTACGGTGTTATTCGACACCTCATACGGCTCCCAGCAGTCTTTCGGAGCCTCTTTCGCCTTTAGATCGTCATACCTGTCCTCTGGGCAAGGTTTTCTTGCCTCCCCAGGCGTAAGCGCCTAGGGTCAGCAACGTCCCTTCTCCGCTGGGGTGCAGGCTGGTCCTTCATTGGTGCCTGGGGTGGTCCCTTGGCGTTTGGATGAGGCTGAACAACCGTCGGAGTGATCATATCCGGTGAGACTACAGGTGGCCTCATCATAGTTTGGCTGAGCTGTTCGAATTGCTCCTTCATTGCTTGTTACGTTACAACCAAAGATTTTAAGGTTGCAGCCACCTCCACCATTTCAGACTGAGGCGGTGCCTGGCTAGAACTAGGCCCGCCTCCACCAGGTGGCGGAAGAGGCGGTGGTAACTCTGGTGCCATGTGTTACCAATAAAGAGCTTGAGTAGCAAGTGAGCTTAATACCTTAAAGGACCTCTTTCAATGGTGAAACAGCTCCACGCAAGGGGTGGTGCCTGGTTCACCACCAAAGTCTCCGGTGAGGTTAAGCTGAAGAAGAGGAAGAGATAGATTCTCATTCCCACATACGGCGCCAAAATGATGATGTCAGAACAGCACCACCCTTCAAGGTGTTTATGAGCTTAGTTCAATGTTAACAATGGCAGCATGAGGGTATACTGTATGTATATATATATATATATATATATATATATATATAAGAGATTGTGATGAGGAGAAGAGGATGAACACAGTTATGTAAGTGGTTCAGCCAATCTGGCCTACGTCCATTGTGAGTGTGTGTGAGTAATATCACTGAATGAAGGCACTAATGGCCATGGATACAATCTCTCAAGCTTTCTCTCTCTACTGTGTATTTAGACAGAGTTTCAGCTAGGGTTGCTAATTTTGGATCATTTGCAAGGTAGAGGATGACCTCTATATATAGTACCTGGGGGGTGTAATGTACCCCCTATGCATGCAATGAGCATGTGTGTGTTGATCTAGCCAATCTGATGAAGACATCTGTCACTATCACAGGTAGATAATGATGATGAAATATTCCCCCCACGTGAGGGGAATGATTTGTTATAACTGAATTGAGTCCACGTGTCCTTATCCACACATATGCCAATAAGAGCTCGGCCTCGATGCTTCGTCATGACCTCGGCCTGGATGAGGCCGAGACTGGTAAGGTTCAATTGTCCGTCCAATCCGAGAGGAGTCCTTATGGTCCCGGCTTAAGTGAAGCCGAGGTAAGTATTGAGGTCAAGTCTGAGCTGTTGTATGAGAGTTATGAGGCTGAGGCTGAGGCCAACGTCTTCTGTTCCGACCCTTATCTGGATGACCCTGCTGAGGATTAAGTCGTGGCTGACCCTGTTGAGGCCGACCTTACTCAGGCCGACCCTTATCTGGATGACCCTGCTGAGGATTAAGTCATGGCCGACCCTATTGAGGCCGACCCTGTTGAGGCCGACCTTACTCAGGTCGACCCTTATCTGGATGACCCTGCTAAGGATTAAGTCGTGGCCGACCTTGTTGAGGCCGACCCTGTTGAGGCCGACTCGATGACCCTGCTGAGGATTAAGTCGTGGCTGACCCTGTTGAGGCCGACCCTATTGAGGCCGACCTTACTGAGGCCGACCCTTATCTGGATGACCCTGCTGAGGATATGTGAGGCTCTCACGAGATGTGATGCCCGTCCTCCTAAGAGACGAGGGTAAATTTTGGTCATATCAATAATCAATAATCAATACAAAATTATTTAATATAAGAAATGTATTTTTCACCTTTCAAATGAATCATATAAACTTTTGGTCGGAAGTCGGTCGTTTTACTAAGGCGTCTTTGTTTTTACAAAAAAGTATGTCTTAAACTTTTTATAAAAAATAAGGCGTAATAAGACGTAGGCGAGACGTTTCTCTCAAGCCTCAAGTTCAAGCGCGCTTTTTAGAATACAGGAAAAAGGTATGGAATAAATAGGCATTGTCTTGGAATGATTTTAACAAAGGCAACATGAGTATCTGTTATGGCATTTTGACAGAAACCAACAGAGAGGGGAAAACATTCTTTTGCTTATTTAAATAAGGCAATTTCAAGAAAACATATGGAAGACATTGTTGTCCTTTAATGAATTTAAATAAACAAATGAGTGATAACTTTCTGCCATAGACAATGTCCCTTTCTCTTCACGTGGAAAATTCCTTGGAAACAACATTATTCAGTGGAATAATGTTAACAACTATTGGGTTGTAAGAGAATTTTTTACAGGAACAAACAAAAGGGGAGCATTATCTCAACAAGGACTGACGCGCGCATGGTTTGATGTGATAAATAACATCTATAAAAGTTTGTGCGATTTCCATTTCACGTACTCATCTTTCTTTAGAAAAAATTATGATCAAATTTGAAGAATGGGATTTGTTTATTGACAATTTTTTTATGAAGGTTGAATATGAGTATGGCTCTCAGCTTATCATTTTATCACCCCATTCTCCCTTACAGGTTATTTGTGGTGATGTACATTCATTGTTTGAAATGTGATTCCATGATATCAATGTGATGAGTTGTTATTTGGCTCTATATACACATATGTCAATACATATTTCTTTTGAATGGTATGAATAGAGGATCCTTTTCTTTTCTGTTCATAAATGTTGAAAAACATGTACGCTATTTACTCGCATCATGTTATTGTTCAATTAAAGGTATCATGTATATGAAGTGGATGAAGCAAGGCGTGTGCATATATCTTAGGTTTGGTTCCGTTATTGTTGTTGTTCTGTCTGAACTCAATTTTTGTAATGATTTTTAAAACATTTTTCTTCTTTTAAAGAACATGGATGTTGAGAATTTTATTTCATGATACTCAAGTATTTCACGCCTTAAGCTTACTTCTCTCTTTATCCCATTGTATATATGTTTTTTAAATATTATTTTAAATAAAATAATATATTCATGCAAGTATAATGAAATATTATATTTTCTTTACAACAATCGTAATATACAGTTGTGTTCGCGTATCGTGGGTGATGTATGCTAGTCTATATAAAATGAGCCTTATGTTAATGTACCTCGTATCTACAGGACATATATAGTTTCATTTATTATCTCCTTTTTCTCGTCGCCTATGGCTCATTTTTCATAATCAGCCACATTCTTTCCGAGCCCATGCCGTCTCTGGCCAGCTGCCAAATGTTTTGCTCTTTTCAATTTCTTCAGTACAAGTGCATTTAAATTCTTCTCCATAAAAAAGGTGCATATTTATTTTAATGACCATGACTTAGCTGTTAACTATTCGATCATTCTCATTTATTTTTTGGCCGTTGATAAATAGAAACTGGCATTTTCTATTACTATCACTGCTTCTCTCCTGAATCATGACATCTAAGGTATTAAAAGCACATAAGACTGCACATAGTTCATCATTAAAAGTATCTTAAAATGTATACAATCCAGCTTTGTCAATTGTAACACCTCCGTCAAGAATTGTATTCAACTGTATTTTTCTAATGCATCACAAAGTTCTTTTGTCACTTCAAAATTCTACAAAATTTGTAACTGATATGAAATGTATTATACTTTAAAACACTAACTAATTAAGCCATTGTCGCGTGAATTTATGATTTTTTTTATCAAGTGTTTGTGTGTCAACGTTATTGTATGCACACCAAATAATATAGAATAGAATGTCATTAAAACAATTATGCACTTAATCCTTCCACAAGTTTGAGTTTGATTTTTATGTATCTACAAACTAAGAAATTATAAAGTTCATTACTTGTCGTTATATTGTCATACCTGATTGATGCTATTAATGATTTTGTTCAGATGGTCAGCTATAGCATCTCACCTGCCTAACAGAACTGATAATGAGATCAAGAACTACTGGAACTCTAACCTTAAGAAGAGGCTAATCAATATGGGCATCGATCCAGTTACACATAAGCCTATAAGCAACAGTGACAAAAAAATCAACCACATGGCTCAGTGGGAGACTGCCAGACTCCAAGCTGAAGCTAGACTGCTTCATGAGTCGAAAGATCATGCAGCCAATTGCCAAGTCTTTTCTGCCGAAAACATTTTCCAAATTCCAACTCCAGCATTACCGGCAATGCTCAGCTATACCAATAACCCAATGCAGCTTCATGAAATGGCATACCCGGTTGCTTCTACTTATTTTGTTGACACTTTGAAACTTCCAAGTTTCAAGGGAGGTTTTCAACATATTTCGAGCGATGATGCTATTGGGCGTTGCTGGGGTGATTTTGAAGAAAACACCAACTACTGGAATGGTATGCTAACTTCGGTGAACTCATCAGGTTCCCCACTGTTCTCGTCTGCCTACGAATAACATTACCAGGTGATAACATATTATATATAACAATAAACGTATTATTGTTATTACTGTTATTATCAATGTAATTATATCTCTCATTGCATGAGAGGTGTGAGTAGTGGCATTGCATTAAGTGTAATAATGAGTGATTTTCTTAAAGGAAAATGACATACATCTCGAGGTTTGTGGTTGCTGTAGGCGTTGGTAGTTGTACCATGGTGCATCAATATAATTATTTAAAAACCGAGTTTATAAATATGGCTTTGTCATGTATCTCTAGTGAATGCTTTACTCATTAAAATCAGCTCTTCTTGATGCCTTTTGAATCTAACTTTTAGAAAGCAAAATAGAGATTTAAATTTTCGTTACGGTCTTTTTCTCTCTCCCTCGCATGACCTACCCGTTCTTTCATCACTCTCTCACAGTCTCCCCACATTCTTTCACCAATTACTCTTCCTTCCTGTTTAATACGTCACCTCCTTTTTCTCCCCTTACCCATCCCTTTTCGCTCTTTCAGCCTTCATTCTCTCTCTCTCTCTCTCTCTCTCTCTCTCATAGATAAAAAAATGTTTATGGTTTACGTGTTTTCTCCTGAATTTTTAGTATGGTTTTTAGATTACTGAAGAGGACAAAATGACCCTTACTAGCACGGCGACGTCAATATCTGTATTGATGAACATATTATCTCCCCCTTTGTAAATACAAATTACAAACATTCTTATGTAAAATCATTCTTTAAGAATACCCTAATATTAATGGTGAATATATTAATATGATTAAGCTTTAATATACAATTATTCTCAATAAAACGATCTTAGATCTTCATATTTTCACAAAATACGTCTAAACGATATAAAATAAAACTTACATTGATCCAATGCATTGATCAATCTTGTTTTAGAAATCTCTTTTAATCATCTTGATTAATTGTTCTATCAATCTTCCTTTTAGAAAAATTGCACTCAAATGGAATCTTGAAATTTCTCTTCCACCTCAGAAATAGTGTGTTTTGAGATAACCCCAGATGGTGTAGGGGTCCTCTATTTATAAGGGAAAGAGGATCAGAATCCTAGTCAAGGTGGAACTCTATTTCAAGTCTCCCACTAATGCCACTAACCATCATGTGACTAACGGATAAGATTCACCCAATCTTTTAATATATTCATTTATCACATTCCTAATTAATTATCTGGCATTTATCAAGACCATATTAATGGGAAATTCATAAATTCGGAATTTAATATAATTGAAATTAAATAATTAATTTTGACACTTAATATTAATTTCCAACAGTCTCCCACTTGGTCTTTATAATCCTCATAATTAAATTAGGTCCCATAAGGTGCACAATAACTGATAAATATAGTTTTCTTAAATCAAACAATTCACAAATGCGAGTCATGGCGGTTCCATGCTATTCAAGAGTATGGTTCCTTCCATGTACCATAATATCAATGTTTCATTCAACTAACCCTTTAATATTGGGTATCATAATGGCTTCATAATGTCCTTTTGAATAAGGACTATTTTTGTCAACAATAATTCATAATTATATGCATGCTTTCACAAAAGAGAGAAATGGTTGAAATCAAAAACTTTTTTATTGAATTCAGGTAATAGTGTCAAATAACTAAGCGAAATAGCAATCATAATTTTACTAATCGAGACCCATCTCTTTGACACGTTTCATAAGGTCTTTGGAGATAGTCATTTCGTAAGAGGATCTGTTATGTTATCACTCGTACTAATGTGATCAATTGTCACTCGTACTAATGTGATCAATTGACACTATTTATTTATGAATTTCTTCTTTCATTGATAGGTATTTCATTCAACTGCCTTAGTTACTTTAGGAATACATAACATTTCTTCATAGAGAAGATTGCAGCGACATTATCATAATATTTCAGCGGCTTGATAATAGTGTCGACAACTTCAAGTCCTGAAATGAAGTTACACTGCCAAAATACATAAGTTGTAGCATTAAGCATTCTACACACTCAACTTTCACAATAGTTAATGGATGGATTGTATTGCACTCCTTCATTATATTGGTTGATAAACCAAAACAAATATGCTTAAACAAGAGTGAACTTCATACCATCCGTACAACTAGTAAATCTGAGTCACAATAATTGTTCATATTTAAATGAACACATACATCATAAATGTGAGCATATAGTCCTTTAAGTATCTCATTACTTCATACACAACTTTTAAACCCATAAAATTATTTTGATTCTCTACTTTCAAAATCCATGCTTGTATATAGAGAAAATATATAAACTTGCTCCCATTGATCCTAAGGTGTATACAAATATACAACGATTAAGAAAAACAATGATGTTATTTCTTAAAATACGTCATGTGGGAAACATATATTTATACAATAATCTCTTAAACATATATATATGATTTATAAAACTCCAAAGTAGTTTTCACATCCACTTAATGTAACTCTCAATTATAATGAGCCACTAATGTCTTAAGAATTCCATATCTTTATATATAATCAAGAAGGTTCATTTATAAGCTTTTCTTCATTAATAGTGCAATATTTTACTACAATTTAGCTTTATCTCGTTTAATTACCTTAGTGTCGCGTTTGGTCTTGATGACCCCCTCATACCCGACTTTAGTGCATCAATTATGTAATTCAACGAGATTTTAAACTTAGTTGCAGTCCATTAGTTTCACTTCTTATGACTTTTGAAAATAAAACCATGTCATTATTTATCCCTACGCCAAATTCACGTTCATGCAGATACACCACATAATCATCCAGGATAGTAGACCTTTTAGAATCTTCTTAATACTATTCCTTATGATTTTATCTACATTTCTCTCACGGTGATAATACTATCATTTAGTGGTTGATCATTTATTTATTTTTTGTTGTTTAGACAATCTAACAACTAAAAGAACAAATATTCAAGAAGGTTATCGTTAATGGGACAAGTACCCTACCTTCCTTGATAACCATATTTCATGATTTTCTACTACCACTAATTTCACCTTAAATAATGAATTTGACATTTCAATTTTCTTTAATGCAATAAATACGTGTCAATGACTATTATATGATCTATGTAGGTCCATTTTAAGGGAAGTTTCTCATAATCTCCCACTCGGGCCACATAAGTCATCCTTATATTAAACATCGTAATACCTTAAGAGTAGAACTCGACTATAAAAATTTATAAGAGACATTACAAAAATCTTGTTCACGAAAATTATGAAAAAGAGTCTAGATTTAATTTGGCACAACATTTAAAGAGTTTCATCAATAGCGGTATGATTATGATGCAAGATCAAACAAATCTTTAAAGAACTATGTCCAAACTTTATTTTGTACAAAACATCAAACGGAATACCATAACCTTTAAAAAAAATATACATCAAAAGATTCTTTAAAACATATCCCTCACGATCAAGTCTAGACAAACATTTTCCAAAAAAATTGACGATTTTCCCTAATAACAAAAGAAAAGAATCTTATTGGCATTTGTAGTTTGTTTTGTAAGAAATCCTTGTATCAAAAGTAAATACTTTCTATAACAAAGTAAGTATAACTTGCAAACTCTACTAAGATGAAAAACTCGTTTCAAATCATAAAAGTTACATATTATTTCTATCATTATTAGTCCGAGTGTGCAACATGTAAACAAACTTAATTTGTTTAACCAAATTAAATATGAAATTTTTAGAGAAACAAAATGGGATACAATAATATGATAAGATAATAAGATAAATTGCTCACTTCATTAATGCTTTGATTTAACCACATACACATCAATTACATGATAATAAATTGAGTGCATAACTATGAGTTTTCTTCAGTAGTAACCATGAAATATCAATTATATGATGCTTGTAGATTACTTTATTGGGTATAATGTTATTTCATTATATTGTACACGATATTTGTGCACAACTTATTTTCACATACTATAATAATGTATGTGATCTATGATGTTCATTCAATCACTCAAAATCGATTTTCTATAAGGAATAACCTTGCTTGAAGAAATAAACTCAATATACCCCATTAATATCTTTACAATTATAAGCATCATGAGTTACTACTACCATCATCTTTACATTTAATATTCATTGCCATTCTAGTCGGGTCACTGTGGTGATTATCAAACATTTCATAATATGAATATTACATTACGTAAAGACTTACATACACAAGTTAATAAGTTTTTCACTTATGTTCATTAAATATCGCATGAGAAACAAACTAAATTACTCATGTTTATGGTTTTCATAAACTTAATTGGTGATATGATAGTGAAAGAAACTATGACGATCATTATTACCTTTCCAAAATATATATCACCACTTACATTTTGTTTAATTATTATAATTGGACCTGTAGGTTTTCAAATCACAATAAATAATAATATGTATGCAACATCATAAAGTGTCATCATCCTATCATTCAATATCATACATGGCCCCGTAGGCAACCAAAATATGCATGATATTAATGCATTAGTCCAATATTTATATCTTTTAGAATTGAGCACTTTAATAAACACCAATCCTTATATTATATAAATATTAGAGATATGTATACATGTTCAAAATACTCGTAATACATGAATAATTATATTATTATCTATTCCTTAATTTAAAATTCACGAAAAATTAGACTTATTGTGAAAATCAAATAGATAAAGAGTTTACATGAGATATTACACAAATAATAGTAAATGAAAGATATAAATCATTTACTTTTGCTTCATCACTTATTTATGAGTAATAAATCAGAAAAATTGACTCAAATCATTCATGGGCATACTAATGCAAAATACGGTTATAATCACAATTATCATACTAGTGGCATATGTAAATATGACTATATAACATTGATGCCAATTATTTAATATTTACAAAAATTTCAATGTTTATTTGATTCAAATTTCAGCATGTGTTGCGCTTCAATTTAACCTTATAATAAACATTAGGATAATCTGAAATTACTACAAGTATAATATCTTCACATGTAATCTTAGCCTGTATTTAGCATTTGATTAAACTGAATGAATACCTACTTATGAGTCTCAAAATTTGCAAGTCATGTATTCAAATATGCATGCATGCAATGAAATCATAAATCTAGTGTCCGCACATATGAATTGTAGCATGTGTTTGGCATTTAATTCAACCTAATGGGAGTATTAGCATTAGAATAAAAAATAATTCTGATTTTCAACCATATGAATAGTTGGCCTGTGTTTGGCACGAGACTCATTAAAAGACGAATACCATAATATTCAACAATATGAATTAATGGCCTGTGTTTGGCACGAGACTCATCAAAATATGAATATTAACAATAACGCAAGTCTAATATCCTATTATATAAAATATGTTGGCATGTGTTTGGAACGAATATTCAACTAAAATATGATCATTAGAGCAAGGTTTTATCTGAGTTCTAGATAAAACATACATGAAATATGGGGAAACTTAAATTTTTTCAAAAAAAAATGAGTCAGCATCATGAAAATGTAGAAAATTATTCCAGAATCATGAAACATTCGACGGAATTCAAAAATAATTTTTCTGGAAGTTATAAGCATTATTTATGTAAAATCAATGGCCCCAAAAATATTATACTCAAAATTTAATGTATAATTAATGGTCCAAATATAGATGCATACACAATAATCTAATATTTACAATTATAGATTGAGACACTTTTATGTCTTCCCCATCCAGCATCATATAAATATTATTGTCGAAACATCAATTCATAATTACATTAGGACCTTTGGGCTACCAATTATAGAGTATGCACAATAACTTAATATATCGAAATGTTATTGTCAAACACATAATCATAAATCTAATATTCAAAATTTTATATTGAACCCTTTCATCAATACCAAATAATACCTAACATGAATATTAGAACAACCATGAACATAAAAAACAACCCTTGCGATGAAAAAATACATAATATTTAGAAAAATTGTAATTTTTGCCAAAAATAAAAAAAATTGAGTTAGCACCACAGGGATGTAGATAATTACTCCAGGATATCAAAACAATTTGCGAAATTCAAAAATTAATTTTTTAGAGTGAGATATTGGCGTTAACATTATTATCAAAAATGACAAAAACGCAATTTTAAGGGTCTAAACGACGTCAAAATGCAAAAGTAAGGTGGTGCCCAATGCATACAACGGGTTATGTTTATTTCGACGTTTCCAGTCGACCATGTCAGTTTCGTAAAATTCCGAGCAAGTTTTGACCTTTCATTCTAACCAGTGCGTATTGGAGACAAAAGAAAAACGTCAAAGAAAGTCTTAGACATACTTTAAGAGAAGATTCAATAACATAAATTAAAACGTCGCAGAAAATCTCAAGCATAAGCATATTTAACGACATAAATAAAAATGTCGCAGAAAGTCTCAGGCACATATTTCATTATAGACGAACATAAATAAGGAAAATCATGAGATCTTAAACTTTTGCTCTGATACCACATGTAAAATCATTCTTAAGAACACTCTAATATTATTTATGAACACATTAATATGATTAAACTTTAGCATACAATTGTTTTTAATAAAGGGATCTTAGATCTTCATATTTTCACAAAATACGTCTAAACGATATAAAATAAGACTTACCTTGATCTAATGCATTGATCAATCTTATTGTAGAAATCTCTTTTAATCATCTTGATTAATATTTCTCCATCAATCTCCCTTTTAGAAAAATTGCACTCAAATGTAATATCGAAATTTCTCTCCCACCTCAAAAATAGTGTGTTATGAGATAACCCCAGATGGTGTAGGGCTCCTCTATTTATAAGGGAAAGAGGATCAGAATCCTAGTCAAGGCGGTACTATATTTCAAGTCTCCAACTAATGCCACTAGCCATGAGCTGACTAACGGATAAGATTCACCCAATCTTTTAATAAATTTATTTATCACATTCCTAATTAATTATCTGACATTTATCAATACCACATTAATGGAAAATTCATAAATTCGAAATATAATATAGTTGAAATTTAATAATTAATTTCGACACTTAATATTATTTTCCAACATCTTATGTATATTTTTTATGTGTTGTGTGGGTGATATATTTCTTTGAGGTTTGTTTTATCCATATAGATTTTAAAGAAGTGGGTGGAGTACATAAACTGTTGTGATTTATGATTTTTTTCCCTGAATAGCTCATGACTTTTATTAACACAAGATGGTGTATAGAGAGACTAATCTGTTTTAACTTTTAAAAAAGGTTGTATCCAATTGATATAATCTCTTCCTACTAACTCCTTTCAACGTCTCTTAAATTGTCATCGAAGGTGGCAATAAATCGGACTCAATTTTGGGCTACAGAAGTCGGATTACAATTCTCTATAAGCTTAGCAATCAGTGTTGGAATTTTTATTGGTAAGCTTAGCAATCATTGTAGTGGTTGTAGGTTGCGGTGATGTATTTCGTGTTGGAAAGAAAACGAATGTGGGTACATATATATACGGGCACTCCTTGCAGTCCCCCCATGTAGGATGTTTTTGTTAAGTATGTTTTTATTTTTTATGAGGTTTAAACATTTTAGGGAACGACTAAAAAATCATCTCAAAACATGATTTTTTGGTATTTAAAAAAAACGTCAATATTTAAAAAGTGTCAAATATTGATCTAATTTTTAAAATATTCAAAAAAATATTTTGGGACGATTTTTTAAAAAAAAAATATTTTAAAATATTGACCTATTTTTGGTAAACTCTGTGTGTGTGTGTGTGTGTGTGTGTGTGTGTGTGTGTGTGTGTGTGTGAGAGAGAGAGAGAGAGGCTGCTGTGCACACTAAGTTTGCATACATGTTAACGCACACAAATTTTTTTTAAATAGTAGAAAAATATTTTTAAGTTGATTTTTTTTATATGATATTTAAATATTTCACCAGGCCCATATAAAAATATTCAACTCAAAAAACCTTTTTTTTACCATTTTTAAAAAATCGGTCAAACCTTTCACAGCTTTTAAAGTGCTTAAAAGCACACAATTTTTTTTAAAATAGTAAAAAAAATATTTTGCTGTTGATTTTTTATATGATATTTAAACATTTCAACGGACACATATAAAAACGTTCAACTCAAAAAACCTTTTTTTTGCTATTTATAAAAAATCGGTCAAACCTTTCGCAGCTTTTAAAGTGCCTAAAAGTAGAGAAAGTTTGACCGATTTTTTTTTTAAAATAATAAAAAAATATATTGAGCTGAATTTTTTTATATGAGTTCCTTGAAATGTTTAAATATCACACAAAAAAAATCAACTCAAAAATATTTTTTTACTATTTTAAAATAATGATGTGCAAACATAGTACGCACAGGAGCCTGGTATATATATATACTAAGGTATGTCCGTGCCAGAAAGCATGATGCAAATTTTTGAAAGTGTACGTCGTTGATAGGACCACACGTCGTATTTAATTCGCCTATTAGTTTAAAAAATGATTTTTTTTCTCCATCACGTCCCATGAATTTTTTTTTCCATTTGGTCCTAAATAGGACCTATTAGGAAAAAAATATTGTGATGGGTCATATTAGGAAACGTCCCCTTACAGAGGACTTATTTGCCAAACTCCCTTAAAAATATTGGGCAAATTTTCCTTTGTCTTAGTCGTGTTATATAACGTCGTGTGATGTCGTAGTCTTATCACATATTATCATTTTAGTCATGTTTTCATGTATCATCATTTTAAATTGGATGTCAAAATTGTTAATTTCGTTAGCAGTGTAATTTGACATCCTAAATGGGTCGTGTTCGTGTAAAATAAAAAATAACACAGAGTCATGTAATGTTGTGTCCAAAAAACCATGTTGTGTTTGTGTCCAAAAAATTCCCCCAAGATTTGAATTTTTATCACCGGATGACAAAAATATATAAATGAAAACACCCCTGAGATTAGACCAAAAGCAATAAACACCCAGACTAAAAAAAACAAATCAGTATAATAGTAGACAACTTCATCTTTGACTAATGTATAGAGTAAAGGGCAAAACTTCGTATTAGGCACAGTTCTTTGTACAAACCATAAAAACATTCTTAACGAACCCAAGCATCTCTAAAGCATAACCACACCTGAGGCAATGAAATTGCATCTCGGTTGTCCCCACAGGCCCCTTCAAATTGGTCCCCGACTTTATTAGAATCCTCTGGGTCCCACAATTTGCATGGAACCAACGTGTATTTGACAGGAAAAGCATTAAAAACAGGGAAAAGTATTAAGAAATTAATTTTCAAAAATTTTGTAGCCATAAAGCCTCACAAATTATGTAGCTTACAAAGCCGCAAAAGGATGGACACCAAAGAGCACTGTGATCTGCTACATCTTCATCAACATCCAGGCCACGTGTTAGGCTCGAAGAAGTTTTCCCTTCAGAAGTATCCATTTGTTGCCTTGGCCTTGGTGTTGGCCTCGACAAGTTCAAGGGCCGACTGTTTTTAACTGTAGGCTTTGTTTTTAACTACACTAAATATTAAAATTGCGAGTGAACAAAAAAACATAGATAAATGAGGTAAGTGAACCAATAGGACTAAGTGTACTTCCCCGCACCCAAGAAATTTTGATTTGATTACCTCCGTTCTATAGAAATGGGGTTTGGAGTTTGATCCCATCAGATATAGTCTACAAATAAAACAAATAACATTAATAGGAAAAAGGAACTAATTAAACAGAGTTATCGTAAAATTAATCTCACCTCGGCTCGGCTCATTTACACCCCCAACCCATGTGAAATCATAGTGAAATTGGTACTCACTTGTTAAAATATCACTTATGCCATGGTAAAAAAAAAGCTGCCACAAAATCGTTTACGAATAAGTAGCTGCTCAAAAATATATTCAACATATAATACCTGCGGTGACAATTATGTTCAACACAAGTTAACAAGAAAAGACAATCACCAAAGCAAATAAAGAACGTAATGAATGCCAATCAGACAACACAGTATGTACGTGGTTCGACAAGAATGCCTACGTCCACGGTGGTACTCTCAGTATTATTTCTCTATACTCCGGGGAGTGTTTTACAGAAAATATAATGCGTGTCTTTTTCCGCGGGCTTAGGGTTTGTTATATACATGCTTATTCTCGGGGAGTGGGGGTGTTGGACTCCCCCACGTTAGCCCATCACTTCCTAGAATATCTCCTTATGAGATTTTAGGAAGAGACTAAGTCGTAACTATTTCGGTAGGGATGCGGGGCTCCCAGACTTTGGGCCTTTACCGGGCTACTCGTCTGGGCCCGTAGTGGCTAAAATGAAACCCACAATTGACCCTAAAGTTGTTGGGCCACAATTTGAGCTCAATAAATTTAAATGATTTGTCATAATGGCTTCCTTATAAATTGTGCAACTCTTCACAGGATTGAAAACTGAATGAGGCGGAAGCTTGCTTCGTGTCATGTGCGCTATGATTGGAAACATTTAAAAGTCATCTGTAGCAGCAATTCGTTGTTGTTGTTTCAAACTTCTTCAAACTTTCTCATCTTAGATAAGCTCCTACTGTTGCGCCCTCGTTCCCAGGTCATCATCTTTTAATCTCAATCTCCTCCATCGTCTTTGCTTGTGACTTCGCGTCGTCCCAAGCCAAGTTTTTATTTCGTAAGTTCTTCTTGTTCTCTTTCTGTGTTTTTTCTATTGCAATCTCCTCGAATTTGTAGTTAGGGTTTTGCAAATGAAAAAAATAGGCAATAGGTCGGTAACCGAGTTTAGGAAGTATTACAATATCCTAGATTGGGTAGACATTGAGTGTCCCCTATCCCTAAAAATGTAAGAGAAATGGAGGGCGCTCACTGGATTCACGTTCTTTTACTATACCAAGGGGGTCTCACCTTTCCTCCAAGTAATTTGTTTTTGCATTTATTTGGTTACTTCAATATTCTTCCCGCACAGTGTTCGCCAAATGTTTGGAAGATAGTTAATGGTGTCCATAGAATAATCCAACTCTATGGCACCAATTTAGGGCTTGCTGAAATATGCTTCTGTTATTATTTCTCGCGAACAAGTTCTGGTCTTCTTTACCTCAAGGCCAGGAGTCCTGATAGGGTATTGGTAATAAATCTACATGATTCCCACAAGGATTACTGACAAGAAGGTTCTGTTGCTAGAAATTGGAAATTTCCTCCCCATACTGAGGGGTTGAGGTCTGATAGGCTCATGGTCCCCTTTTATGGGGAGGAGTTCATAGGTAGGCTTAATTTTTGCTCTGCTCTTCGATCTTCCTGTTAATGTATGATTTCTCTGATATTCTTCTCTTTTTCTTTTCAGCGAGGACAAAGAATTTGGAACCTGCTCTTAGTGAGGTTTGAGCTGCTGAGATGATCAAAGCTTGGAACATCAGAGAACCTTTGGCTGACGATGAGCATCCTCAGTCAACTACTTTTCTTCTGGAGTATGAGAATATTATGTCTAGTTTCATCATACGTCCTCTAGACAGCATCCCCAAGCTAGATATTACTGAACAAGTTGCTACAGATCCTATACAATTGGACGAGGAAGAGAGCAGTTCTGGTGAAGGTGATAGTAGGGGAGGTGTTGAAGGTGGTTCCAGCGAGGCGAGCTCTAGTGGGGAAGGGTCTTCCAGCTCGAAAGAGGTTTCAAAAGCTCGAGAGTCTTCCAGTGAGTCGAGCAGTTCCAACGAGGAAGACATGACTCCTCCCAGGAGGAATCTGATCAGGGATGATGATGATGATGTGCTTCTTTCTAGGCGGTTGAAGAAAAAAAAGTCTGGCAGTGGAGAAGTTGGCACTGGTTCTCACCCTGCTGCCATCGAGGAGGAAAAGAGGAGGATGGATGAAGAACAGTTGAGAGAGAAAGAGAGAAAAAAGGAAGAGGAGAAGAAGAAGATGGTTAAAGAGAGAAAGAAGGTGGAAGAGAGCTGAGAGGGAGAAGAAGGAGAGGGAAGAGGGAAGAGGAGAGAAGGAGAGCGAAAGTGAGGACGAAGGCTGGGTAAGCTTTGTTGCTTGTGTTCGCATTGTTCGAGGGGGCCTCTATCGCCATCTCTCCCCAATTGGCTCCCGTATTGCTCGAGAAAGAAATTTTTCATGTTAATCGACAGAAGCCAATGAGGACCGACTAGTTAGCTCTGCAAGCGAGTCAGAGGCTAGCCTTGGTAAGTTTATTTATATTTTTTAATACTTGTAATATTCTTTTCAATGCCTTCTTCTAATGCTCCCTCTTTACTTACAATTCGTAACCGAATTCGCTGTTCTCTACCATACTCGCGATGAGCTGGTGAGTAAGAATGCAGACTTAGAGAAGCATAATATTGAGCTGAATGGGAAAGGCATCGAGCTGGAGGCCAGTTTGAAGACTGCCAGCGAGGCCCAAAAATCCTTTGATCTCTCCCTTGCTGAAACCAACAGAGCGAAGGAAGCGGCGATCAAGGATATGAATGAGTTGATCTAGTCCTACGATCTGGTCTGCATGAGGAAAATAAGGTGCTAACAGAGAAGGTGAAGAAGGTGGAGTCTGAGGTTGTTATCATTAAGGAGAGTTCGTACAACTCTGGGTGGGCTTCCGCATATGAGGATGCTGATGTTCAGATAGGCTACATCAGCTGGCTGAAACTCAAGAAGGGCTGGAAAAGGGCTCTTCTGGCTTCTAGGGTGGATATTAATTCACCCTTATTCGACGAATATGATCCAGGTCTGAAGCCTATTATGGATGAGGCTCCTGCCCCGTCTATTGACTGTGGTATTTTTGCATCTCTCACTGGTCCTGCTGACACTCCCTCAGTTCTGAGAACAGTAGCTGCTCCATCTGATGGAGGTTCTCCCGCTGCTATTAATAAGGGAAATAAACCAGCGACCTCTGAACAGACCGAGGTTGCCAGCTAGCCTGCTCTTAGGACCTCTTTTGTATTTTTTGCTTTATTTACACTGCTCTTTTTTAATTACCAACGTAATTGGACCTCTTTATTTGAATGAAATGAAAATACTTTCCCTTCTGCATACTGATCCTTCTATTCTTTAATGTTCGTATGGCTTGTAATTGATTGATGTAGATGACTATATACCTGCTACCTCTCAACTGGGAAGGATTCTAGGTCCTAATGCGAGCAATCAAGTTCGCCAAGCCTTCATTAGGATTTGCAAATCTCTCAGGTCAAGGAATAAGAGCTTTAAGGATCAATCTGAGCTCATCGCCAAACTAGAGGATAGACTTCAAGAGATGGAAGAAGTTGGTGCTTCTGTCCAAGAAGAAGTGAACACTTTGAGGGCTAAGCTTCTAGATGCCTCTGAAATCAATCAAGTTGGAGCAGTTATTCAATAGGAGAATGAGACTCTAAGGAGGGAGGTTTCATGACTCACGGAGCATGCACCGAGCGTCGCACCTCGAGTTTTACGAGGTTACTCTTCATCGAATATCCCACTAATTGGCACAGGGCCGAGCTTTTCCCCTCAAGTTTTATGAAGTTCTACCTCATCGGATGGTTTACGAGCTATTATAGATGCAAGGGGTCCAGCTAGGGAGATGGACGATCTTTGAAAAGATGTTCATCGAGCATATGTGATTATTGTTGGTCTTCAAAGAGATGTCACACGGTTGAGACATCTGTTCAAGAAAGGACCTCAACGAGTGTGGGATGATGGTTATGACTAAGGTTTAACAGATGCTCTGATGAAGTTGACAGAGTTTGAAGAGTTATCCTTTATTAGGGGATGGTTGAGCGCCCTCAGGGAGCTGCAGGTCCCCAGGCATTCAGTACTCTGATACCTTTACGATATTTCTCCTTTAACTCTGAGTCAATCCTTTCAGGAGGGACGACCAGTGGGTCCCTATAGATGCTATCCGCAGGCAGCTATTAGAGCCAGATGAAAATAAAGTTGAGTAAGACTTGTCCTCTCATCCGGACAACGGCCGTAGATCGCAAGTGGATGATTATCTTACTCAAAGGCCTAATCCTCATTAAGATTTTCTTAGTGCAATGTAACTTTTTGTAAATGTAACGAAGTAATAAAATATTATATTTTGGGCATTTTCCCAACTAAATATGTGTTCTGTATTTTTACTTAATTAATTTTTCATTGATTATCTTGGGCATTTCGTAGCCGACTAGATTTGATGTAGGTAGAGTTATTTTATCGTGTGGGCATCCTCCCAGTCCAGTATGCTTATGAGATACCATTTTACCCCACTTTACCTTTTAGGTCGTGTCGTCACACTCCCTTAGGACTAAGTATGGCAATGGCGAGGACACACCTGGTGTTGGATGTTCTATCCGATCAGGCTTTTTGAGCCAAACATTGTTTGGCGACCAATTCTATTTAGCCGAGTTGCCTAAGGGTCCCCTGTAGGGCTTCATATATTGCCAGGGGCAATGCTAAGAGGTTGTTCGTGTTTTATAACAAAAACTCGAGGAGGGTGATTCCCTGCTTTTGTATACTGAGTGATGTGCCTATCACTTGGAAAAGGTGTGCAAGTTATAAAGTTCATAATACAAAATTAACACTTCATAGGATGCCACTGTCAAACAATCTTTTATTAATCAAAAGAAATTAAAAATGAGTTGACAATTCCAAAAATACGATAAAAGATTAATGAAAAAACTAGAAATAGAATTTTTTCAGGTTGGCTTCATTCCACGCTCGGGGTATCTCTCTACCTTCCAGCGTTTCCAAGTGATAGGCACCTTGTAGGTCGTCCCTTTTCACCTTGAATGTTCACTCCCAGTTTGGACCCATTGCCAACAACTTTCCTTAGGACATAGTCCCCAACCTGGAATGTCCTTAGATTGAACTCTTTGTTATAGTGTTTTGCGAGCTGTTGTTGATATCTCGCTAGTCTTACTAGGGCTAGTTCTCCACGTTCGTCGGCTAGGTCAAGTTCAGCGAGTAATGCTGCATCATTCTGGCCTTGGTCCACCAAAGTGGATCTCATGGTTGGGAGGCCAGCTTCTAGAGGGATGATTACTTCCATTCCATATGTTAGTGCGAATGGGGTTTCCCCAGTTGCTCATCATGGGGTAGTGCGGTAAGCCCACATAATGTGTGGTAGCTCGCTCACCCATGCGCCTTTGGCTCACTCAAGTCGTTTCTTTAACCCATCGACCACTGTTTGTTGGAAGCTTCAGCTTGGCCGTTGCTCTCGGGGTAGGCAATCGAGCTAAAATGGTGCCTAATCCCGTGGTCGTTGCAAAAAATCTAGAAGGGGCCTCTCTCGAACTGCATTACGTTGTCAGTGATGATGGTTCTGGGGATCCCAAAGCTAGTAATTATGTTTTTCCATATGAATCTCATCATATCTACGTCCTTGATGTTTGCCAGCGGCTCTGCCTCGATCCATTTGGTGAAGTAGTTTGTGGTAACCAACAGATACTTACGATTACCGACAGCGGTAGGAATAGGTCCCACGATATCCATTCCCCATTGGGCGAAATGCCAAGGGCTAGTAAGTGATCTTAGGTCGCTGGCAGGTTGGTGGATCATAGGAGCGTGTAGTTGACATTTCTCGCACTTGCGAGCATATACTCCAGAATCTCTCTGCATATATGGACACCAGTAGCCTTCCTTTATTGGTTGAAAAGCTAGCGATTTCTCTCTAATATGGATCTTGCAAGTTTCTTCATATATCTCGTGCAGCACTTGCTCGATGTCCTTTGGGTGAACACATTGGAGGTAAGGGCCGATGAATGATCTCTTATATAGCTTTCCCTCAGGAGATAAGTGAAAGCGGGAAGCTTTGACTCTTATCTGATGAGAGACCTTCTTGTCATCTGGTAGTGCACCATCCTTCAAATAGTCCCTCAGGGGGTCCATCCAACTGGGTGCTGATTCAATCTGAAGAATACAGCCTATGTCTGCCAGCTCTTTGCTTTGGGTGATGCTCGGCCGGGAGAGGAAGTCTATAGGGATTGTTCTCTTCAAGTCGGAGTCGATTGCTGAACTTCAGGTCGCTAGGGCATCGGCATGACTATTCTTTCATCTAGGAAACTATTGGACATTGACTTCCTCAAAGTTGTACATTTACTTTTTTGTTAAAGTGAGGTAGCCCACCATTCCTTCATCCCTAGCGTTAAAGTCCCCACTTATCTAATTCGAGACCAACTATGAGTCGTCGAACACTTGTAGTTGTTTTGCACCCAATGCTTGTGCCTTCTGCAGGCCTGCTATAAAAGCCTCGTATTCTGCCTCATTGTTGGAAGCTTCAAATCCAAGTCTGATGCCCTGCTCGAGGATTATATCTTCTGGAGTAACGAGCATAATGCCTACTCCTACCCCCTTTGAGTTGGAGGCTCCATCAACAAATAGTCATCAAATTCCTCCTGTTAAGTGATTTTTCCTCCGATGCATGGGTTGGAGTTGGTCGCGAGGCTGCTCGTCTGTGAACTCCGCGATGAAATCGACGAGCACCTGCCCCTCGATTGCATTCCTTGGTTGAAATTGGATGCCAAATTATCCGAGCGCGACTGACCACTTGGAGAGTCTCCCAGACAGATCCGCTTTCTGCAGGACTGCTTTAAGGGGGTGTGATGTAAGGATGATGATGTGACACCCCGCCTAATAAAATATCGGGTGATCAGTCCTATACCAAATTAAAATAGGAATTCCAGTTGGATCATCCTTAGCATCACTGTCGAAAACTTTTTAAAACATACTAACCACCTAATATTCCAAAAACTAGTGCCAAATTTTAACTTTTTAATTAAACAAACCAGTACATGCGGAATTAAATATAAACCATTCACACAACAGAATAAAACTCAACTGAATAATTAAATAAACAATTTGCCGAATAAACCATCGGCCACCAAAATGAAATCCAATACAAACATCCAACACCTGAATAAGTACATCTGAAAACTGTACTGAAAGTCTGGGCGACATGCCCTAAATAAAACTGAAACTGATAAATGATTCCTACTCTAGGAATGAATGAATGATGCGTCTAATCCGAACTCCTGCTAGCATCCACATATGCCGCAGCACCGTGTCCCTGGAATAGGTTATCAATCCTGGCGTCCCTGTGGATGGACACCTAAAAGGTTTTGAAAATAGTTTTATAGAAAGGGTTAGAACCCAAAACATTTTGAAAATATTTAGCAAGTGAATTAACTGCAGTAATTTAAAATGCATGAATGCGCTTCATATTTAAGTTAGTGTCGCACTCCCTTGTGGACATTCTCACCCCTCCACTATTGTGCACACCTAACGGTTACCTTAACCCCACCTAGTTGTACTACCCCGTCCAACTAGTCCTGGTATAACCTTCCCTTGCCATACTACTCTAACCCGAGTATAATGATTCTTGAATTATAAGTTATCTCACAATTAACTTAATTAATTTCTTCTTAAATAGTAGCATATAACCGTGTCACAAGTTATATAAAGTAAAGACGTCGCACACTGTATTATTACCCGCATATAATATTGAATACCATTATACGCGTACCTTTACTAAAACATCCACACATATAACATGCGTATATCCATCCCTCCGAGTATACCCTCGTCGGATGATTCCCTCTAAAGTGCCATCTCACTAGGTGTGCTCACATAACCTAGTTACCCAAGTTGGAATCGCTCACCAACCTGGCCCAAAACATAAACGAAGTGGAGGCGGTCATATTCCTTCCTTGAAAGTGAGATAATCCCCTCGCTCATATACCGGACGCTATGACCTGGGGATATACTCACCTTACTCCTCAAGCTAGGGGATTCACCCACATCGCGCAACCTCCCTTGATAGCACTAGAGTATATAAATTAAATAAATATCTAGTCACTGATATTTAATATCACACAAAATTTATACATGTATATATATACTATCACTACACCATATATATATAATATAAACCCCGGCTTTACCGTGTACTCAAAATCTAGTACACTAGCCTGTAATTTCCTGAGTCTATGGCTCGACTCAACTTAATTACTTTTCTCACTTTATAATTTATCATCTTCCTGAGTCTATGGTCCGACTCTAATATATTTAATTCACACTTCAATTAATATAATACTTTCCCCGAGTCTATCGTCGGACTCTAATTAAATTAATTAACATACCCATTAATTTAATACCTCCCCGAGGCTATCGTCCGACTCTAATTAAATGAATCAACACACTTATTAATTTACTACCGATCTGAGTCTGTGGTACGACTCTCATTTAATTAATTTACACATTAATTAATAAATACCCTTCCCGAGTCTACAATCCGACTCTAAATTAATTAATTACAACATCAATTAATTTAATACTTTTCAGAGTCTACCTTCCAACTCTACTTTCATTAATTAACACATCCATTAATTTAATAAATTGATGTCACCCAACCATTATCCCCGGACTCGCTCACTTGGCCCGTAACTTAATATTTTCCGAGTCTATGTTCCGACTCCAAATTAATTTACTCTCTCAATAATTAATTTAATACTTTGGTGTCACTTAACCAACATACCCGGACTCACTCACTTGGTCCATTATTACATCTCAAAATTTCATTCCCACATTATTCGCCCACAATGTGTCACACATTTATCTCCATCAAATTTCCCAATTATATTTACCTATAATTATCAACATACCAGGACTCGTCCACTTGGTCCATAATTAAATTGAATATGCTTCACCCAAAGTTCTCACTCTAGCTATTTACTTCTCTAAAAAATTTCACCAATTAAACATATACCCAAAATAAAAAGAAACCAAGGCAAAGCATCAACTGCCCGACCTGTCAAGGTTTTCCCATCGTCGATCGATCGATGGCCCCCGATCGATCGATCCTTTCGTGGCAGTTCTTCTTACCCCCTGAATTCCACCATTAACGAAAATTCAAGGTTTGTAAACCTTTAATTCAACCTCTAATCGAGTCATCCCACCACATAAACATATTGGACTTTGATCTTATACATCATATACACTTTCTAGTATATAAATTTCTCAACTTATCACACAATTTCCGAAATCGGTTTTTCCATAAATTTCCATTAACTTTGTTCTAAAATTCCAATTTCCAGATTCAAAATCTACCATTTTATATTTCGGTTTCTCATTCAAATCAGATATCTATACTCAGAGATATACAACATAACTAATTCTTACTTTGAATCTCATTCAATAGTTCCATGAACAAAAAGCCCATTTTTGTACCCTTTTATCCCCAAAACGAATTTTGATTTACACATCATTATGATATCAATTGATTATCATCAATTTAGAAATCACAACAGTTAACCACTTGCCTGAAATCGTTCGTAGGGTCTGATTCCGATGGTGTAGAGAATGGTTGATGAAGAACACCCCAAATTAGCCCCTTAATTTGGCTCCAAAAGATCCCCCAATTGACTTCTTGATTAGCTTCCTCTAATCCTCTCCCAAACCCTAGGTTTTGGATTTTCTATCTGTCGTTCTTAGTCCCTCAATTAGGTTAGAAACACTAAATCCAGTTTTTAGCCATGTGGGCCTAATTAAAATAGCCCAAATCACCCCGTGTGGGCCCGGCTATGCCCAAAAATACTCCGAGACCCAATTACTACCCCGGGTACTCATTTTTGACTATTTCGATCCATCCGGACTCAATCGTGCCCTCAGAATTGTCATCTGAAATGCTTTTTGTCATTACCAAATTACGACCTCAAAATGCGACACACGAGATTTCGAACCATTAAACTTAAAAATCGCCAATTATAAATAATTTGGCTCACTCAAATAAATTCTCCAACTCATGAATTTAAGTTTCCCCAATTTCAATATTTATAATTCCCAAAATAATTAAATATATAATCCTCAAAATTACGGGGTGTTACAGATGATAGTGTGAGATTCGAAGTAGTTCTTCAGTTTCCTCAAGGCTACCATTAGTGCGAAGATGATATTTTCCAGTGGTAGGTACCGCTGCTCGTCATCTAATAAGGTCTTGCTCTCGTAGTAGACTGGGTGCTGGATTCCTGACTTTTTGCATACCAGTATAGAACTGACCGCGTGGAAGGAGACGACAAGGTATAGGTACAGGGAATCATCCTCTTGAGGTATTACGAGCAAGGGTGGTGTGCTAGATATGATTTGAGCTATTCCAATGCTCTCGAACAATCTTGGTTCCACTCTACCATTTTGCTTCTTTTTAATAGCTGGAAAAAGGGCTAGCAGTTCTCAGAGGACTTCGAAATGAACTTATTCAAGGTAACGAGCATGCCCGTGAGCTTTTGTACGTATCTTATTGTGCGGGGAGGTTGTACCTTATTGATTGCATCGATTTGGTCCAGGTTGGCTTAAATGCCTCTCTCGCTAATCAAGTACTCAAGAAATTTTCCTGACTGGACACCGAAAGAGCACTTGCTCGCGTTGAGTTTCATTCGGTATTTCCTGAGGATTTCGAAGGTCCTTGATAGGTCTGAGAGATGGTCCTCTTTTTGCTTGCTCTTGATGATCATATCATCAATGTAGACTTCACCAGCCGCTGAAAAGTTGCTCCTGCATTCTTGAGCCCAAAAGGCATAACTTTGTAGCAGTATAATCCGACGGAGGTAATGAACGTGGTCTTGTCTTGGTCTGGTGCATATAGAGGAATCTGGTGATACCCCGAATATGCGTCTAGAAAACTCATTCTCTCATCAGCTTCTGTAGTATCCACCAATTGGTCGATCTTTGGGAGGAGGAAACTGTCCTTAGGGCATGCCCTGTTAACGTCAGTGAAATCGATACAAAATCTCCATTTTCTATTATTCTTCGAAACAACTACTGGGTTGGACATACATTTAGGGAATTGAACTTCTCGTATGCATCCTGCATCCAATAGCTTTTATACTTCCTTCTCTACAGCTTTGGCCTTCTATGGCACAGTTCACTGTGCCTTCTGCGTGATAGGCCTGAAAGTGGGGTCGATGTGCAATCGATGACAAACCACACTGGGATTAATTCCAAGTAGCTTGTACGGTTCCCGCATGAAAACATCTAGGTTGCTTCTTAATAACACCGTCAATTCTTTCTTCTCTTGATTTGTGAGAGATGTCCCAATCAAGAAACTCCTGTCCTTTTTGTTACCACCGGCTGCAACTTCTTCCAGGTTTTCAACGACATGCTCAGAGGGGAGGAGCCTGGTCTCCTCCACTCCGGGTCTTTCATACTTTAGCTTCTATTTTGAAGGCATCAAACCTTCTTGCTCCTCGACCTTATCTGGCCTTCTCGACCTTCTTATCTGGTTTAGGGCAGATGGATGCTATGTAGCACTTTCTTACCATCGCTTGATTTCCGTGGATCTCCATCACTCCTCGCTTAGACACATACTTGAGTTTCTGATGGTAGGTCAACGGGACTGCCCTCATTGCATGTAGCTACCCTCTACCGAGGATAGTTTGGTATGGTGAGTCAATATCTACTACCAGAAACTCGATCATCTTGGAGACACTTCCTACCCTTACTAGTAACATGATATTTACCAATGGGATAGTTACTTTCCCAGCGAAGCCAACTAAAGGGACAGTGGCCTCCTTCAGGTCAGCAACGCTTAACTTCAGCTTTCTGAATAGGTCAAGATACATTACTTCATATGATCTTCCCTGGCCGATAAGCAGCTTATCGACGTCATAGTTGGCTATCCCGAGGGTAATGATCAAGGTGTCATGATGTAGGGTTCTTACCCCCACTAGATCTTCATCTGTAGACACGATGTGTTTACTGTAATCGATGTCATCTGCTCGCCGACGCTTTCCTTACTTTGTCTTTACTGGATCGATCTAAAAAGATTGCATTACTGCTGTAAGCCTTTTCACTTCCATCCGAGCTGAATTCCCTTGAATCTTCTTCATATCAGATGCCCTATGAATTACTGTAAATTCATGGCCAATATCGTCCTCGAGTACGCTGTCAGGCCTTGTGTCTCCATTAGCAGCAACCTTTTCTGCCTTCTTCTACACAAACTCGTTCAGATGCCCAGTCTGGGCCAACTCTTCAAGGTGTGACTTAAGATCCTTGTAATGCTCAGTCTTATGTCCTCCCTCTTTGTGAAAAGCGCATCTCAGCGCATTGTTTCTCTTTGAGGGGTCTCCCCCATCTTCCTGGGCAACTTAACAAATGGATCTTATTTGATCTTCGCTAAGATCTTGTAGATTGGTTCTTTAAATACAAGGTTTACTGCCTGAAATTCTTTCGAAACATCATTTTTGCCTCCATTCTTGTGGCCACCCTTGCCCCCATTCTTTCCTCCTTTCTTCTAGTTTTTGGCTTTATCGTTGCCCTTGGCAGTGAGGTTAGCCCATCCATTCTCCCATGCACTAAGGCGGGTCACATCCTCCACCTTGGCGTACTTCTCGATGTAAGACATCAGGTCATCTATGGTTGTGGCCTCCTTCTTCGTCAAGGATTGGTGCAGAAGGCAAGAACTGGGTAGGACAATCTTGAAAGAGGCCATTGCTACCTATTCCGAGAAGTCCTCGACTTTGTTGAACAACTCCCAGTACCTCTTTGCGTAGTCTCGGAGACTCTTCTGAGACGTCTTCTTCATTATTAGCAATGCATCCATCCTCTTTGGATGGGAGTTGCTGGTAATGAAGCGAGCCATAAAGAGCTCGGCTAGGGATTCAAAGCTCCTGATGGACCTGTGAGGGAGCCTCTCGAACCACTTTTAGGCCACATCATGCAGGGTCGAGGGAAAAATCTGACACATTGGTGCATCCTTGTGGTTCCAGAGAGTTATGGCCTACCTGTACTTCCTAACGTGATCGATAGGGCCAGTCTTTCCGTCATATATCTTGAATCTCAAAATAGAAAATTTCTTGGGGACTTCTTCTTCTATCTCCCTTGAGAAAGGGAATTTCATCTAGGTCTTGAGAGCTCGTCGAGCAAACTCTCTGGTCTATCTGGCACCCCGATGTGCTGGGTGTTGGTCCATCTCTCTTCTGAACAAATTTCATATATCCTCATTACCTCGAGCTGGGCTATTGTAATGATAAACTGGTCGCTGTTGCTCGAGCAAGTCGTCATCCGACTCGCGCTCCTTAAATCTTTGGGATCCGTCGCCTAGTGCTGCGATGGGGTTCTTTCTCCATTCTCTCCAATCTACTTTTGAGGCGAGCATTCTCAGCCTCTTGCTTGTGAGTGGGCTTTCCTTGCTCTTGGAGCCTTGCCTTATAGGCATCGATTAACCTGGAATTTGTGTGGACTTCACTGGTCCCTGACTTTCTTCTTAGGCTTGTCGTTCTGGGATAGCCCTTTGATCTGAACATCGAACTTCATATCTGATCCTGCGAGGGGCAGGTTGTTCTTGGATATCCCCTGCTTGAGGGGTGTTTCTATTGTGATCAGACATTCTAGATTCTTTGTTGGTGAGGGATTTATTAGAGGAAGACAAGCGTTCCCACAAACGGCTCCAATTTTGGTGACAATTATGATCAACACAAGTTAACAAGAAAGACAATCACCAAAGCAAATAAAGAACGTAATGGATGCCAATCACACAACACATTATGTACGTGGTTCGGTAAGAATGCCTACGTCCATGGTGGTGCTCTCCGTGTTTTATAGAAAATACAATGCGTGTCTTTTGCCCCAGACTTAGGGTTTGTTATATACATGCTTGTTCTCGGGGAGTGGGGGTGTTAGACTCCCCCACATTAGTCCATCACTTCCTAGAATATCTCCTTACGATATTTTAGGAAGAGACTAAGTTATAACTGATTTCGGTAGGGATACGGGGCTCCCAAACTTTGGGCCTTTACTGGGCTACTCGTCTAGGCCCGTGGTGGCTAAAATGGTACCCATAATACCTTACTGCAATCCTCACCAGACATGTGATACGTCTACCATGCATGATCAATTGTTTGTTCATGTACCACTCAAGCAGTCATATCTATAAATTTTCATCAACGCAGTACAGGCATGAAGCGTAGAGTTTGCATGTGCAATCAAAGGTAAATTTGTGTAATTCGGAGTCATAAACTAAATTTGACAATAGTTAATTGGATATAAATAATTCAACCTTGTTTACTCTATGGGAACTGATATATGTATGTTTGTATGCTGTCACATATGAGTTAAATTATTGGGTTCGGATCTTTTATGCGATTTGTTCCTATTGATGCTTTTATGGTTAGATTTGCCATTTAATATACCATTTGTAATCAGCTCAAAATAATTATTCAAATGGACCTTCAATCTTCTTGATTGCCTTCATAAATGAAAATAAAGACTTGCAGATATGAATATCTTTAAGTTGTCCAACAACTGTAAGATGCATTTCAGAGTAACTTACAAATTGTTAAGGAGCTTCTTAGCAGCCACATGAGCTCCGTTCATCAAACAACCTCGATAAACAACCCCATATCCACCCTCACCAATAACATTTTCTATTGTAAATGATTAAATGATCCAAATTGACTGCTAGCGATACCATATATGCAGCTCTCTTCCTTCATAAGATCTTCAATTCTCCATTTGTCTTTTAAAAACCTATCAAATGATAGAAGAACTGTCAGACTGATCTATCAATTCAATTTCAAAGAATAAAAATTAGAGTCCAAAATTAGGACTAAATAATAAAGGTATAACTACCTGAATTGCTAAAAGTACAATCAAATTATATTTATAAATCTAGATGAACTAAGAATCTTAAATATAATGTAGCTCAAAATTAGTACATCTCAAACTAAATTTCATCGGCAAGTGTATATTCCTATTTGAACCCCTCCCCCAAAACAGTAAATCAGATGTTTGAGAGGGTGATTTGAGAGGGGATATAGATAACTGAATACCTTTCATGTGTAAATTAAACACTGCAGATGTAGTGACGAACGTTTGACTTCACAAATTTGGTTGTTTTCTCGGTCAACCAAATTTGAGAATCAATCAATACAGTATTAAAGAAAGAAAATCTACAAGCGTGATGAACAAATATGTAGCGCCACTTCCACTGAAAGCATCGTTTCTGATTCTAATATCAAATATTATGTGCTTGGATATCTTCTATGGATGGAAACATCGTGGATGGCGGTAGAATTAATGACATGACTGAATCAATTGGCTCCGAGAGGAGTGCCTAATTCCATTAGAGGTCTCACTCTAATCAAACTCCAGGGAATCTACAATAAAAATCACAACCACATTTATATATTAAGAGCAGATGAAGCCCTTGGAAGAATACAATAGGAAAAAGAAGAAGCTTCTATATTTTCAAGTGGCGGGTCCACCGGATGACATGGGGCAGGGTCTGTTGGCTACTCTACGTCTTCAACATATGAGTGTTATCAATTCATCACAGAAACTCACTGCATAATTTTGATACTTACTACTTATTTGATTCTAAAGGTGAGTGCAAACTATATGATAGAAACTCGCTGCATAATTTTGATCCTTACCTGCTACTATACTGCCCAATTCTATATGACAGAAACTCACTGCAAACATGAGTATTCCCCTGTGTTGCAATAACTGATGTTGCAAAGTTAATACAAATCAAAAGAGAATTAGTAACTAAAATGAACCCCGGGTATGAGTGGGAATGTGGGTACGAGATGGGGGTTAACTTTGATACCTAATGCCTTCTTCAGTCAACTTAGATCAAGCTATAAACAGATTCAACCGTGAATTAGAACAAAAACAACATAAAATAAAGAAGAATAAAAAGTAAGTAGAATAATAAAAGGAAGCAAACGATAGGTCTCAAACCTTTTTAAGTTTCAACACAGAACTATCGCAAAACCATAAAGATAACATTTGACCAATTCTTACAATTGAATAGTTATTCATTGCAATACCTAATACTAGAACTTCCTAATTAATTTTCATGTTTTTTTTTGCTTTAACAAAGTTCACTTCCCAATAAAATAGGGAATAATGTCATTTATAATATTCCCTACACCCGAAAGTGGTCAAGTACCACTAAAATTTGCCGATAAAATCACTCACCCATAGAAGCACAACATCAATCTTCTTGTAATTACAACACTTGTGTTAATCTCTGTGACACCCCGCCTAATAAAATACCGGGTGATCAGTCCTCTACCAAATTAAAATAGGAATCTCAGTTGGATCATCCATAGCATCACTGTCGAAAACCTTTTAAAAATTACTAACCACCTATTATTCCAAAAGATGGTGCCAATTTTAACTTTTTAATTACAAAAAATAGTATATGCGGAAAAAAATATAAACCATTCACACAACTGAATAAAACTGAACTGAATAATTAATTAAACAATTTTCCGAATAAACCATTGGCCACCAAAGTGAAATAATCCAAAACAAATATATAACACAGGAATAAAACAAATCTGAAAACTGAACTGAAAGTCTGGGTGCCATGCCCTAAGTAAAACTGAAACTGATACAAGATTCCTACTCTAGGCGTGAATGAATGATGCGTCTAATCCAAACTTCTGCTAACATCCACATATGCCGCAGCTCCGTGTCCCTAGAATAGAATATCAATCCTGGCGTTCCTGTGGCTGGACACCTAAAAGGTTTTGAAAATAGTTTTATAGCAAGGGTTAGAACCCAAAATATTTTGAAAATATTTAGCAAGTGAATTAACTGCAGTAATTTAAAATGCATGAATGTGCTTCAGATTTAAGTTAGTGTCGCACTCCCTTGTGGACATTCTCACCCCTCCACTATTGTGCACACCTACCGGTTACCTTAACCCCACCTAGTTGTACTACCCCGTCCAACTAGTCCTGGTATAACCTTCCCTTGCCATACTACTCTAACCCGAGTATAATAATTTCTAGAATTATAAGTTATCTCATAATTAACTTAATTAATTCCTCTGAAATAGTAGCATATAACCGTGTCACAATTTATATAAAGTAAATACATCACACACTGTATTATTACCCGTATATAATATTTACTACCATTATATACGTACATTTACCACAACATCCACACAAATAACATACGTATATCCAGGACCTCGTCCTGTAGTTGACCCCTGCATCGCTTAAGGTAATATCTCTTCATGTGTCTCTCTTTCCCCACAAACGAAACACCTTCTAATATGTTCACCTTGCTACTGGTCCCTTCCATGCCGACCTTGTTGAAATTCCTGGCCATCCTGCCGATAGCCTCCAGTTCTAAATTGTTTGGCATGATTTCCCTATCGAAAATCCTGCCCCTGATCTCCCCCAGTATGCTACTGGGATACCCCAATGGTATTGTTCCCTCCTGCCTTATCCGGCTGGCTAGTTCCCACTCCCCTCCCGCTTCCTTTCGTGTGGAAGCGATATTCCCGACAGTGTTGGAATGTTGTGTTAACGACATCAGTATAAGCTACTAATGTGTATTTACCAATTAAATGTTGTCTGATCCTCTAGACTAACCCATCCATAAACCTTGATTTCTTTCTCCTTTCCTCGCTTACCTCATCCGGTATAAAATTTGCCAACGAGTGAATTTTACCTCGTAATCGGCCACTGAATGGTCTCCTGGAGTCATCTCACAAAATTTTCTCCTTATTGCGGTCTCAACCGCTGGAGGAAAAATACTTGCGGTCGAACCGCACCCAAAACTATGCAATAGATAGTGTGTCCCTTTCCTCATTGTGGTGATCGACTCCCACCATTGTAGCACTGCTCCCACTAAATTAAAAGTTGTTAGCATTTGCTTTCGCACCTCATAACAATCTCCCATGCGTAGGTGATGCTGGATATCTCTCTTCCTTGACATGCTAGCACTACATATGTACCCCCTCGTAACTCTGGTGGGTTCCCACTAAAAATAACCTCTCTTTCTTGTTTCCACCCCGATGACTCCGCATGAGTCTGAACGTACGGCGCCACTAAAACTTGTTGATGATCCCGTGGAAAGTACCCTGCCGTTGCGACCACTGTCATTTCAACTGTCTACGCCACTAGTTTCGTTACCTGTGCTGCCAAAATTACCTCTCGAAGTTACTGCGGTAACTCTTGCTCCTGAAGAGCCTCCCTCGTCTCATCTCCCCCTACTGCTCTAGCTGCTCTCTCTCTCTCCTGGGCTTCATCTGGAATGAGAATCGAATTTGTATGAGTTCACTCTCAACTATAAATTTCGCAGAAGAACGTATATGCGCATACGTATGAGAATACAACAATCCTATAATAGGGCTCTATATCAAAGATTGCTAAGCCGAAACGTGAAAAGCCGCACATATCCTAAGGATACTAGAACCTGATGCTCTGATACCATCTGTGACACCTCGCCTAATAAAATACCGGGTGATCAGTCCTATACCAAATTAAAATAGGAATCTCAGTTGGATCATCTTTAGCATCACTGTCGAAAACCTTTTAAAAATTACTAACCACCTAGTATTCCAAAAGTTGGTGCCAATTTTAACTTTTTAATTACACAAAATAATACATGCAGAAATAAATATAAACCATTCACATAATTGAATAAAACTGAACTGAATAATTAATTAAACAATTTGTCGAATAAACCATCGGCCACCAAAGTGAAATAATCCAAAAAAAATATCCAACGCAGGAATAAAACAAATCTGAAAACTGAACTGAAAGTCTGGACACCATGCCCTAAATAAAACTGAAACTGATACAAGATTCCTACTCTAGGAATGAATGAATGATGCGTCTAATCCAAACTCCTGCTATCATCCACATATGGCGCAGCTCCGTGTCCCTGGAATAGAATATCAATCCTGGCGTCCCTGTGGCTGGACACCTAAAAGGTTTTGAAAATATTTAGCAAGTGAATTAACTGCAGTAATTTAAAATGCATGAATGCACTTCATATTTAAGTTAGTGTCGCACTCCCTTGTGGACATTCTCACCCATCGACTATTGTGCACACCTACCGGTTACCTTAACCCCACCTAGTTGTACTACCCCGTCCAACTATTCTTGGTATAACCTTCCCTTGCCATACTACTCTAACCCGAGTATAATAATTTCTTGAATTATAAGTTACCGCACAATTAACTTAATTAATTCCACTTAAATAGTAGCATATAACCGTGTCACAAGTTATATAAAGTAAATACATCACACACCGTATTATTACCCGTATATAATATTTACTACCATTATATACGTACTTTTACCACAACATCCACACATATAACTAGGGGTGGCAATTCGGGTTAGTCGTGTCATTTTTGGGTCGCGTTGAATTTTATTTGAGTATAAGTTTTGGGCACTCTTAAATCTATACAAGCTAATCGTGTCAAGTTCGGTTCATTTCGGGTTATTACCATAAACGGGTTATCGTGTCAAAAATTGTCAGCCCTATATAACATACGTGTATCCATCCCTTCGAGTATACCCTCGCCGGATGATTCCCTCTAAAATGCTATCTCACTAGGTGTGCTCACAAAACCTAGTTTCCCCAAGTTGGAATCGCTCACCAACTTGGCCCAAAATATAAACGTAGTGGAGGCGATCATATTCCTTCCCTGAAAGTGAGATAAATCCCTCACCCATATATACCGGACGCTATGACCTGGGGATATACTCGCCCTACTCCTCAATCTAGGGGATTCACCCACATAATGCAACCTCCCTTGATAGCATTAGAGTATCTAAATTAAGTAAATATATAATCACTGATATTTAATAGCACACACAATATATACACATTTATATACTATCACACACCGTATATATATATATAAGATAAACCCCGGCTTTACCGTGTACTCAAAACCCCGTACACTAGCCTGTAATTTCCCTGAGTCTAAGGCCCGACTCAACATAATTAATTTTCTCACTTAATAAATTTATCATCTTCCCGAGTCTATGGTCTGACTCTAATATAATTAATTCTCACCTCAATAATACAATACTTCACCCGAGTCTATGGTCCGACTCTAATTAAATTAATTAACACATCCATTAATTTAATGCCTATACCGAGTCTATAATCCGACTCTAATTAAATTAATTAACACACCTATTAATTTAATACCTCCCCGAGTCTATCGTCCGACTCAAATTAAATTAATTAACACACTTATTAATTTAATACCTTCCCGGGTCTACAATCCGACTCTAATTAAATTAATTAACACACCTATTAATTTAATACCTACCCGAGTCTATCGTCCGACTCAAATGAAATTAATTAACACACTTATTAATTTAATACCTTCCCGAGTCTACAATCCGACTCTTATTAAATTAATTAACACACCTATTAATTTATCAACACAAATCCGAGTCTGTGGTCCGACTCTAATATAATTAATTTATACCAAATCCCGAGTCTACAACCTGACCCTAAACTAATTAATTACAACATCAATTAATTTAATACTTTTCCAAGTCTACCCTCCGACTCTACCTTCATTAATTATCACATCCATTAATTTAATAACTTGGTGTCACCCAACCATTATCCCCGGACTCACTTACTTGGCCCGTAACTTAATATTTCCCGAGTCTATGTTCCGACTCCAAATATATTACTCTCTCTCAATAATTAATTTAATACTCTGATGTCACTTAACCAACATACACGGACTCTCTCACTTGGTCCATTTTACATCTCATAATTTCATTCCCAAATTTTCCCCCACAATGTGTCGCGCATTCATCTCCATAATTTTCCCAATTATATTTACCTATAATTACCAACATACCCGGACTCGCCCACTTGGTCCATAATTAAGTTGAATATGTTTCACCCAAAATTCTTACTTTAAGTCCCAACTCTTAACTTGAATTGTCGATTCCTAATAGCTATCTTTTGATCCCCTAGCTATTAAACTTCTTTATAGTTTTTCACCAATTGAAATTACACCCCAAAAATCCAAACAAAAAATAAGGGCATATATAACAACCAACCTGACCTGCCAGAATTTCGCCATCGTCGATCGATCGCTAGCCCTCGATCGATCATCCCCTGGCAGTTCTTCTTCCCCACGAAAATTTTCCACCATTAACGAGCTTTCAAGCTCTGATTTTCCCTTCCGTACTTGACCAAACATAACATAATCTTTGAACCCCTTGATTAAACTAATTTACAACAGGGATACAACAACAACTCCCCTTTATCCCCGCCACAATTCATTGACTCACAAATTGGGTTTATCCATAAATTTCCATGAACTTTGTTCTACAATTCCAGTTTCAGATTTAAATATTATCCTTCTATATTCCGGGTTTCTTATTCAAATCAGATATCTATGCTCAGAGATATACAACACAACAAATTCTTGCTTTGAATCTCATTCAATAGTTTTCATGAACAAAAACCCCATTTTGTACCCATTTATCCCCAAAACGGATTTTGATTTACACATCACTATGATATGAATTGATTATCATCAATTTATAAATCACAACAGTTAACCACTTACCTGAAATTGTTCGTAGAGTTTGATTCCGTTGGTGTAGAGATTGGTTGATGAAGAACACCCCAAATTAACCCTTTAATTTGGCTCCAAAAGACTCCCAATTGCTCTTGATTTGCTTTCCCTTGGGCCTCTTTCAAACCCTAGGTCTGGAATTGTGTTTACTTTCGTTGAACACTTTCCAAAATTAGGTTACAACCCTTAATTCTGTTTTTGGCCATCTGGGCCTAAATAAAATGGCCCAACTCACCCCGTGTGGTCTCGGCTATACCCAAAAATACCCTGAGACCCAATTACTACCCCCGGGTACTCTTTTCTGACTATCTTGACCCATCCGGACGCAACCACGCACTCGAAATTTCCATCCGAAATACTTTTTGACATTCCAAATTTCGACCTCAAAATGCGACACACATTAATTCGAACAATTAAACTTAAAGTCGCCAATTATAATTAATTCGGCTCACTCAAATAAATTCTCCAACTCGTGAATTTAAGTTTCTCCAATTTAAATATTTTTATAACTCCCAAAAATAATTAAATATTAAATCCTCAAAATTACAGGGTGTTAATGTAATACCTCGTATTTCTGAATATTCCAAATATTCTATTTAATTAAATTAGAGAATTAAATGAGAAAATACGACTTAATTTAAATTACGTAAGAGTAGTAATTTAATGAGTTTTATTTAAAAATTGTAATTATGGAATATTAATTGAGAGGTAGATACCGATTTATATTGCCTCATTATATTTACTTAGTGTGAGAGGTAAATAGTTACTTAACGCGTGTAGACCGAGTTGGGATGAGAACGAGTAATATTTTTTAAGTGACTCAAATAATAATTTAGAGGCCACAGATGAGTCTGGAAGGGTCAAAATAGTATATTCGGGGGTACTAGTTGAGTCTCGGGGTAATTTTGGACTAAATCGAGATCGTTCGGGGGCATTTTGGTCTTTTAACATGAGAGGGTATGGAGACCTACGAATTTGAGAGCTTTTTATCAGCCATGTGAAAGAGGGATTAGGGTTAGAAAACCCATGTAAACACCAATACCATTAGAGAGAAGGAGAACACCATTCTCAAGTCTTAAAAGATGATTTTGAGAAGGTTGGGTTTGGATCTTGCACCTTAGGAGCCAAAGGAGGAAGGATTGAAGAAGAGATGCATCAATCCATCATCAACTCTACGAAATCAGATTCCCTCTGTCAAGGCAAGTTGTTTATTGCAAAAATTATAAAGTTATAATACCCATGTGTAGGGTTTTTGAGTAGTTTTGTAAAATCAATATCTTGATAGGAGGATAATGGTATTTATACATGTTGGGATAGGAATCCCGTGTAGAATGATTTAACATATGTAGAGGATTAATATTCAGAGTAGACTTGATAATTATTTCGGAATAAAATCTGGGTTTTGAATGCATATATGGGAAGAACCCCATAACTAGGGTTTTAAGAAATTCTGGGTTTAATTCACTATTTCTTTAAAGGAATTGGGGTTTTAATGTATTTGACACGTTAGAAATTGTCCTAGTATACGTGGAAACATGTTAAGATCATTGGGTCGAAGTTTGGTGGACTATAATGGAGTTTGGAGATTTGTTAATGGAGGAAGATGTTAACGAAGAAGACGAACTGTGTCTATCCCTGTTCGATCGATCGATCGATCTCGAATTGTCGATCGATCTCGAATTGTCGATCGATCGGCTAGGTCGATCGATTGAACCCAGTAGTCGATCGATCGACGAAAGCTGTTTTTCCCAAATTTTCCGTGTTTCAGGCTCCTTTGATTTCCGGGAATGAATGGGTGTCCTAGGATTTATATTATACTAATATGGGAGTGAGAATAAGACCAGTAGGTATATTATTGAGGTCCGATAAGGCTGTAGGGCTTGGATTACGGCCGACGAGAATAACCCGATTTATTAGAGTATCGGGGAATTTGGAATTTAGTTACGAGGCGAATTAACTAATAGACCAGTAGGGTAAGTAATAACTACTGAAATTATATGTGAGGGGTAACTAGGACCCTTAGAGTTGTGCGAATACTCAAATAAAGGCGATTAATGAGATAAATCGTAAAGCGAATATTGTACGGTAGATATAAGAGATAAAAATATTACGTACGTATATAATTAATAGGTCGGGCGTGTACCTACTGAATTATATAATCTTTTAGGTCGAGATATTTATACATAAATTAACTATGTTAGGGTCGATGTGATATTCTGAACTAACATAGGGTTATTATATGTTTGGGGTCGATGTAAAATGTCGAACCAAACCTTTGAACTAGTGGCGTGATGAAAGAGTCCGAGACAGAATTTGTGTATATAAATAATTGGGGTCGATGTATCATTTCGAACGAATTCTTACTTGGGGTCGATGAATCATTCTGAACCAAGAGTCCTTCACGTGTTTATATAAATAAATGGGGTCGATGTATCATTCCGAACCAATTCTTACTTGGGGTCGATGAATCATTCCGAACCAAGAGTCCTTTACGTGTGTAAAAAGGATAAAATAGTAATTACTGATATTTAGTATATATTGTGTGTGAAATATATACTTGATGATATTCTACTTATGTGTATTAGTAGATTGATATATATACTATGTATTTAAAGATACATACCGAATTGGTAAGTTAAGTAGTGAAACTTAATTACGAAACGCAACTTTGGATAGAGAATATCTATTTGGTAATTTAAGTAGTGAAACTTAATTACAAAAGTGGGAAGATAGAAATTGTGATTATTGTAGAAATTTAGTAGTGAAACTAAATGAGAAGTTTTGAAACATAACATAGGTGAAATGTTACTTGAGTATTAATTAACCTTCGCGAGATGTTAATGAAATGGATGTACTGTGTGGGCGATTCGAGAACTTAAGTATAGATAAGTTCAGATGGTTATTTAGTTCTAGTTAGCTTGGAGGATATGGCTAGGTAGGCTAAGTGTAGAACGTTAGGTGTGCACAAAAGATGAGGGGTGAGTAAACTCAAGAGAGTGTACGAGAACCTAACATGTGTAATCAATAACCGCATTTTATATTGTGATAAACGCTTGCTAAATATTTTCAAAAACGTTTTGAGTATTAACTCTTGCTATAAAATATTTTCAAAAACCTTTTAAGTGTCCAGCCACAGGGATGCCATGTATGATGATTTCCTTCCAGGGACTCGAAGCTGTAACACAGTGGATGCTTATTATTTTAGGATTTTTAACCGATGGTGTAAGGACATTTTTGTCCATTATCAATTTGTTATGTCATACGTCGTTACACCGTTGAAGAAATTCAAGGTTCATATCATCATCAACGGATCCGAATATCAAAGAAGAGGAGGATTCAAAATTCTAACAGGTCGAACCGGTCCGCCCAGAGAAAAAGAACCGATTCGACCTCGGACCGGTCCGCCCATCTACCGGACCGATCCGCTTGCTGAAAAGCCAGTACACCCGGGACTGGTAGCGAACCGATAAAACCCAAAATAAAACGAACCGATCCGCCCCCCCCCCCCCCCCGGACCGATCCGCCTCAGACCCGGACCGGTCCGCCTGGGATAATTTCGAACAGACCGTGTTCAGATTTTTTAGGCCAAGTTATTCCTTTATAAACCCACTACGGGGATTTGGGTTGGCAAGACTTCTACACACGATTTTCAGTGTTCCAAAACCCTAAGTCTTCACCTTTTGAGTCGCAAGACTCATGTTTTTAGATTCACACAATTTCCAAAACATTTGTGAATCATTTTGAAACCCTAGAACACAAACACTTTTGTTGTTCATACCCTTGTGGAGAAGACGGACCTTCTTCTTCATTGCAGCCCTCCTGGAAAGGGAAACTTCCAGCCGCTGACTACAGTTCCGACGCCTGAGGGTAATTCTGTGTCACCCTTGTATTTCATTGTAATCCGTGTAAATTGTGCTTTACAAAATTATAGTGAAATAAATGGTTTTGACCCTTTGGGGAATTTTTCCTCATTTGTGTGTGTTTGAATGTTCTTGCATACTTTACATCTTATTCAATCACACCTAGATGCATGTTTAGGATTTAATTGGGTTAAACTGTGTTTAATTATATAATTTCTTAATTTGAACGCACACGCACCTCTTTCAAATTGGTATCAGAGCAGGTTACGCTAATCTATCGCGTATTCCTAGTTTTCGCAAAATTTTTCTAAGATATCAATTTCTCTAAAAAAATTGATTTTTGAAAAAGTGTGTGTTCAATGGAGAAATCATATAATAAAATGCCAGTTTTTGACGGATCTAACTATGAATATTGGAAAGCCCGCATGAGATTTGCTTTAAAGGTCATAGATGAACGTGTTTGGATTCTAGTTGAAAGAGGGTGGACACCTCCCTCCGTCACTATTGAAAATGTGACCAGTTTAACACCTGTCACTTCTTGGACTGAAGAAGAATTTAAATGGTCATTATTTAACTCTAAGGGTTTAAGTGTTATTTTCGAATCCATGACACCTGATGAGTTCCGACGTATCATGACGTTCACCACGTCAAAAGAGGCATGGGATGTCTTGCAACTCACCCATGAAGGAACTAATGCTGTGAAAGAATCTAAATTGCAAAATTTGACAACTCAATTTGAAACCATCACCATGCTTGAAACTGAATGTTTTGATGATTTTTATGCTAGGCTTTCTGAGATTGTTAATACTAGCTTTAATCTTGGTGAACATATTCCTAATGCTAGAGTTGTGAAAAAGATTATTGGATCTTTGCCTAAGCGTTTTATCCCTAAAGTCACTGTGTTAAATTCTATGGGTAATTTAAATACGCTAAAACTGGAGGAACTTGTAGGAGACTTGCAAACATACGAAATTGACATGTTTCCTAAATCTGGGAAGCCTAAAGATAAGGGGATTGCACATAATGCCCAAGAGAGAAAAAGTGAGGGGACGGCAAGAAAGAGAGTAGAGTCATCTAGAAAGAAAGATAGTGAAACTTCTGATTCTGAGTGTGATTTTGACTTAGATGACTTGGCTCTTTTTGCTAAAAACTTTAAGAAAATTCTCAAATTTAAGAAAAGTGGAAATTTTAAAGATAAGAAGAATTTTCAGAAAAATAAGTTTTAAAAGAAAAATGAGAAAGATGTTAAAAACCCTCCTAAGAAAGACAGTGAGAGATGTTATGAGTGCGACGGTAGAGGACATAGAGCTTTTGAGTGTGCTACTCGTCTGAATAGAGAAAAGGGAAAGGTTGTCCTTAATGCTACCCTTAGCGACGACAGTTAGGTCGAGTCGGTGGATTCTGGAGTCGAGTCACCGCATGAGTGTAACTTCACTGCATTCATGGCCAGTCATGTGAGCACTTCTAGTTCTTCTCACGACGATGAGGATGATGCTTCACAGGGACACCTCGACAGTGAGATCGATGTGAGTGAGTGGGAGGATGAAACAAGTGAGAGCGAGAGTGATATTTAACGCGCCTACGCTGAGTTATATTCTGAGTCATTTAAAACTAAAAAGCGTAACAAAGCGTTAGTTCTTAAGATCACCGGCTTAGAGGAAGATTTAAGAAAAGCGAGAGAGAGAGTCCTCCACCTGCACCGCCCTGAGAGAGAGAGAATCTGCCTGTATTAAGAAAAAGAGTTTGTTTAGAGAGAGTGAGAGTATTTTTTAGAAAGACAAAGGGGACTTGACTAAACAAGTGGCTAGTCTTACGAGTGAGCTCCATTCCTCCATGGAGACTCGGAAGAAACTTAAAGCCCTTGTTGCCCAGCTGACTCATGATCTTGAGAAAGCACAGGAAGTCAAGGTACAAATCGAGGACAGATCTGGGAAAATGGGAAAGATGCTCATCGGCCCCGCTTTAGGTTTTGGTGATAGGCAGGGAATTGGTTATGATGGTGCCTCCACCTCCCAAATTACACCTGGACCAGTTCCTGAGTTTACTACGACTCCATATGGCCGTCGTCAAAATCCTCGAAGAAGAGTTCGACCAAGAAAAGCAAACCAAGGTCCGCCTTTGACTGTGTTCTTTTGGACTTATTGCAAAAGAAAAGGCCACCTCAGGGAGTTTTTCTATAGCATGGGTTGGACACGACGTACTACTGCTCCACCACGTCATACTGATGAGTTTTCTAGTTTGAGAGAGCGTGTTGAGATTTTAGCCGCCACATCACAGAGTTTGATGGAGGAATTACGACGGATGTCATACCGTCTGTAAATGCTTCTCACATTCCAGCTAAAACAAACAACAGCAAGGGTAAACAAAAGGTTACCATTTCTTGGGTGCCTAAGAAAGATAAGAAAGCCCTTGTTGTTCATGTTGCTCTCAAAGCACATAATACCTCACAGTGGTATTTTGATAGTGGATTCTCCAGACACATGACAGGTGATGTCTCATTTTTTACCCACCTTGAGGATTATAAGGATGGAAGAGTCACCTTTGGAGATGGGAGCAAGTCTAGCATTGTAGGACAAGGTACTGTAGAGTTACCAGGATTTCCTAAGCTAGAGAATGTGTTGTACGTCAAAGGTTTAAAAGTAAACCTTCTCAACATTCGCCAGCTGTGCGACACTGACTTTGCAGTAAAGTTTGACCGGGACGCGTGTAATGTCTACAATCAAGCCGGTAAACTTTTGATACAAGGGGTGAGGACCGAGGATAATTATTATGGGATTGTGCCTACTTCCTCACTTATCTGCAACAGCACCACGATCACTCATATGGATTTGTGGCACCAACGTCTAGGTCATATGAATGTTAGAGATTTGACTCGTTTAGCCAAAAAGGACCTAGTACGTGGCTTACCATCTCTTAGAAAGTCAAATTCCACGATTTGTGGACCCTGTCAGTTGGGAAAAAAAATTCGTAGCACTCATAGGAAGTTGCATTCCATTACCACCTCCCGAGTTCTTGAGCTGATTCACATGGATCTTATGGGTCCTACTCGTACTGAGAGTTTGGGTGGTAAGAGGTATATCCTCGTGATGGTAGACGATTTCTCTAGATACTCCATTGTAGGTTTTCTCAGAGAGAAATACGATGCTTTAGAGTTTTTAACGACCAAGTGTCGTGTCCTGCAAAATCAACACAGAGTCACTATTAATAGGATACGTAGTGACAACGGCACTGAATTTAAGGAAGCAAAGGTAGATTTGTATTGTGATAGCCTTGGGATCAAACATGAGTTTTCTACTGTGAAGACTCCTCAGTAAAATGGGATTATTGAGAGAAAGAATAGAACGATCCAGGAGATGGCTATATCTATGCTTCTAGGTCGTAAAGTCTCTAGGAGATTTTGGGCAGAGACAGTGTCTACTGCATGCCACACAGTGAATAGGGTTTATCTGCGTCCACACACACTTCAGACTCCTTATGATTTGTGGACTGGCAAGAAGCCCAACCTTGTATATTTTCGTGTTTCGGGGAGTAAATGCTACATCCTACGGGATAGAGAGCAATTAGGAAAATTTAACTCCCGGAGCGACGGGGGAATATTACTAGGATATTTATCAAATAGTAGACCGTATCGGGTTTTTAACCTAAAGAGCTCTAAGGTTATGGAATCAATAAACGTCACCGTGCAAGATGACAAACCTTCGACGGTTATTGATTCTAACCTCCAGTGTGAGGATGAGGACTTCTCTGAGAATGACTTACTAGTTACTCGGTCACACTCTGTGGACCCCACTCATGTGTTAGGGGACACACCTGCTTGGGTTCGTAAGAGTCATGACCCTTCCGCCATTGTTAGCGATCCCACTCTAGTGGTCAAGACTTGTGCTCAGCTAGAGAACATTGTTAGCCATCTTTGCTACACGCCCAAAGTCGAGCCCAAGAATCAAAAAGAAGCACTCAAGGATGAACACTGGATATCTGCCATGCAGGATGAGTTGCTTCAATTTAAAAAGAACAATATTTGGGAACTTGTCCCCCGACCTAGTGATACTAATGTGATAGGTACCCGGTGGATTTTCAAGAACAAAATGGATGAAAATGGTACCATAATCAGAAATAAGGCTAGGTTGGTCGCTCAAGGCTACACACAGATAGAAGGTGTAGACTTTGGGGAGACATTTGCTCATGTTGCGAGGCTTGAGTCCATCCGCTTACTACTCACCATTGCATGTCATCTACGCTTTAAGTTATATCAGATGGATGTCAAGAGTGCCTTTCTGAATGGCATTCTACAGGAGGAGGTTTATGTGGAACAACCAAAAGGGTTTGAAGACCCTAAGCACCCTGAGCATGTTTTTTATCTGAGGAAAGCCTTGTATGGTTTGAAGCAAGAACCCCGTGCTTCGTACGAAAGGCTTACTTCTTATCTCTTAGCCCGTGGCTTCAAGAGAGAGGGAGTTGATATGACGTTGTTCGTCAGGAGAGATGATGGTGCTATTTTGGTTGCCCAGGTCTATGTGGAGGACATAGTCTTTGGATCCACATGCTCCCAGCATGCTCACCACTTTGAGGAGGAGATGAAAAGTGAGTTTGAGATGAGCATGGTAAGTGATCTTACTTTCTTCCTTGGTCTCCAGGTTCGTCGGCTAGAGAATGGGTTGTTCATATCCCAATCCAAGTATGCTAGAGACCTAGTGAAGAAATTTAGTTTAGACTCCACTAAGCATGCACGTACACCTATGAGTACTTCTATCAAGCTTAGTAAGGACACTTCAGGCAAGGACGTAGAGCAAACCTTGTATCGGAGTATGATAGGTAGTCTTATCTACTTGACTGCTAGTCATCCCGATATCGCTTTTAGTGTTGGAATCTGTGCGCAATATCAGGAGTCTCCGAAAGAGTCACACTTACTCGCTCTAAAACGTATCATCAAATACATGAGTGGAACTCTCTCATACGGTATTTGGTATTCCATTGATACTGATGATCGTTTGTCCGCCTATTCAGATGCTGATTGGGCCGAGGATGTAGATGGGTGTAGGAAAACTTCTGGTGGGTGTTTCTACTTTGGTTCTGCTCTTGTCTCCTGGTTGAGCAAGAAGCAAAACTCCATCTCTTTATCCACTACGGAGACTGAGTACATCGCCGCCGGGAGTTGTTGCACGCAACTCTTGTGTATGAAGAAAATTCTAGAGGATTATGGGATTTCACAGGACACCATGACCATTTCCTGTGATAACACGAGCGTGATACATATATCCCATAATCCAGTCCAACATTCGTGCACAAAGCACATCAGGATACGTGAGCACTTTATACGTCAATTAGTTGAGGAGAAAGTCGTATCCCTGAGTTTTGTTCCCACCGATCGTCAGTTAGCCGATATTTTCACGAAACCTCTAGATGCCCTTAGATTTGAGAGTCTTAAAAAGTCTTTGGGGATTTGCACAGTTGACTGAGGGGTTGGTCTATGTCTAGAATAGGATGCTTTTTCATGCTCATATCATATGCTTCCTATTGCTAGTTTGTTTTATATGTATCATTGCTTTGTTGTACAGCTATTTATTTATTCTTTTGAAAAATACAAAAAGATTTTTTTCTTTTGTTTACACCTTTTATCGATGAACATTTAAGATAGCCAAGTCATAATTTCATTCCATTTATTCTTGTGACTGTTTGATAGAGATTTGAGACGCTACATCATTTCATCTATGTGCTTTACACTTCTTGGAGTCTTTGAGATGTGATTCGTGATATGTTCTCTACATGTTTGACTCCTATCTCCTTTATTGCACACATGCACGGCTTTATTTGATTAAAATAGTATACCCGGGGGTACTAGTTGAGTCTCGGGTAATTTTGGACTAAACCGAGACCGTTCAGGAGCGTTTTAGTCTTTTAACATGAGAGGCTATGGAGACCTACGAATTTGAGAGCTTTTTATTAGCCATATGAAAGAGGGATTAGGGTTAGAAAATCCATGTAAACACCAATACCATTAGAGAGAAGGAGAACACCATTCTCAAGTCTTAGAAGATGCCTTTGAGAAGGTTGGGTTTGGATCTTGCACCCTAGGAGTCAAAGGAGGAAGGATTGAAGAAGAGAAGCATCAATCCATCATCAACTCCACGAAATCAGATTCCCTCTGTCAAGGAAAGTTGTTTATTGCAAAAATTATAAAGTTATAATACCCATGTGTAGGGTTTTGAGTAGTTTTGTAAAACCAATATCTTGATAGGAGAATAATGGTATTTATACATGTTGGAATAGGAATCACATGTAGAATGATTTAACGTATGTAGAGGATTAATATTCAGAGTAGACTTGATGATTATTTCGGAATAAAATCTGGGTTTTGAATGCATATATGGGAAGAACACCATAACTAGGGTTTTAAGAAATTCTGGGTTTAATTCACTATTTCTTTAAAGGAATTGGGGTTTTAATGTATTTGACACGTTAGAAATCGTCCTAGTATATGTGGAAACATGTTAAGATCATTGGGTCGAAGTTTGGTGGACTATAATGGAGTTTGGAGATTTGTTAATGGAGGAAGAGGTTAACGAAGAAAACGAACTGCGTCTGTCCCTGTTCGATCGATCGATCTCGAATTGTCGATCGATCGACTAGGTCGATCGATCGAACCCAGTAGTCGATTGATAGACGAAAGTTATTTTTCCTGAATTTTCTGTGTTTAAGGATCCTTTGATTTCCGGGAATGAATGGGTATCCTAGGATTTATATTATACTTAAATGGGAGTGAGAATAAGACCAGTAGGTATATTGTTGAGGTCCGATAAGGCCATTGGGTGTAGGGCTTGGATTACGGACCAACGAGAATAATCCAATTTAGTAGAGTATCGAGGAATTTGGAATTTAGTTACGAGGCGAAGTAAATTCAATTTAAGTAATAGACCAGTAGGGTAAGTAATAACTACTGAAATTATTTGTGAGGGGTAACTAGGACCCTTAGAGTTGTGCGAATACTCAAATAAAGGCGATTAATGAGATAAATCGTAAAGCGAATATTGTACGGTAGATATAAGAGATTAAAATATTACGTACGTATATAATTAATAGGTCGGGCGTGTACCTACTGAATTATATAATCTTTTAGGTCGAGAGATTTATACCTAAATTAACTATGTTAGGGTCGATGTGATATTCCGAACTAACATAGGGTTATTATATGTTTGGGGTTGATGTAAAATACAGAACCAAACCTTTGAACTGGTGGCGTGATGAAAGAGTCTGAGCCAGAATTTGTGTATATAAATAATTGGGGTCGATCTATCATTCTGAACCAATTCTTACTTAGGGTCGATGAATCATTCCGATCCAAGAGTCCTTTACGTGTGTATATAAATAAATGGGGTCGATGTATCATTCCAAACCAATTCTTACTTGGGGTCGATGAATCATTCCGAACCAAGAGTCCTTTACGTGTGTAAAAAGGATAAAATAGTAATTACTGATATTTAGTGTATGTTGATACCAAATTTAGTCTGCTGACGTGGATCAATTATGGAGAGACACGTGTCAATCTACATGGCACCTGCAAACATTTTTTGAACAACACCTTGACTCCGAGGAGCTCAACCTCCCCGACCAACTCAGGCGCTCCGAGCAGCAAGTGTTCTCTGAGGAACTTTATCGTACCGAGCAACTCATGTATGTCGAGCTACTTAGGCGGTCCGAGCAGCTTAGGCGATCCGAGCTGCATCTCGTACAGAGCATTCATATCCGGATAACCAACAGATTGACTGCGCATTAAATGCTTATTATTATCATACAGATGTACATGCCTATTGGACAGGTATGTATTACTCTTTCACATGTACAGGCTCAGGGCTATAAATACATTGTATCATCCTCATTGTAAGGGGACGGAATCTCTTGGTAAAAACCTGTTATCGAGAATTCCAAACAGTCAGCAATAACAAAAATAGTGGACGTAGGCCATTCTTTCAAGGCTGAACCACTTTAAAAATCTTTTGTCTTGTTTATTTTATCTGTGATTGATTAATTAGAGATAATCTAATTTTTTACATCAACAGATTGGCGCCGTCTGTGGAAAATGACTGTAATTATCATTTTTCACCAAAATAATTCATCACCAATGGCTGATAATCCTGAATCCAGTAATCGAAATGCTGGAAACCCCCCAAATCCATCTGCTCCTCCAAATGTCCAAGATCTGGTCGAAATAATGGCTAATTTAGCTCAAGGCCAAACAGCCATGCAAGAAACTATGCGATAACTTATACAAACTGTCCAGGGTGGAGTATCTACCCATTTAAGACAACTAAGCGTTCAAAGAAACACCCGATTACCTTCTAGACGAACGTTACTCTCAGAGGAATCTCGATCTAGACGTGCCGATTCATATCGCACTGAGAGATCTAATGATTTTTCTTATTAACCTAGTCGAACTTCATCAGTACGAGCTACAGATACTGAACAAAACATCACTCTCTCTCCAGAAAGGACTAGTGCATTGGAGATATTAAGTACGGATTCTCCTTTTGATCGTTTGGTCCCTAGGAGGAATAGAAGTCCTCCTAAGGCTGTGTCAAGGAACTTTTGACGACCATCCAATATAAGGGAGGGTTCTGCCCAATCACGACCAACTGCTTGTAATGAAAAATCCCAGGAAGCGAATTCAACATAATCAGTTGCTCTAACCAATAGGCTCGAGGAGGGAAATGATGCATGGAAGGGCTCTATTCAAAGGTTGGAGGATAGACTAGGGGAAATGGCTAAGGTCAAGAATCCTCTACAAAGAACTTTTGTCCAAGGGACACCTTTTATCCAGGAAATTGTGGATTTTCCCACACCATCAAAGTTCAAAGCACCTGTTATGACTCCTAAATATGATGGAAAAACTGACCCTATCCTTCATATAGAACAATACCAAGCTGCTACCGACATCTATGCCGTGCCAGATGAGATGAGATGCAGGGCATTTTCGGGAACTCTTATCGGATCTGCTCAAATATGGTATAATAATCTTCCTCGGGGGAAGATTTCAACTTTCTTTCAACTGGCCGAGCTCTTTATTAGAAATTTATGTTTTGGAGAAAAACCAGTTAAACGAGTAGAACACTTGTTAAGTGTTAGACAAAAGGCAGGTGAGAGCACCAGGGATTACATAACTAATTTCAATAACGAGAAGATCAAAGTTATTGATTACGAGGAGAAGACAACAATTACAGCTTTGATGAGTGGACTGTTGCCAAATAAATTGTACTACACTTTGGCTAAAACTTCGCCTAGGACCATGTCAGAACTAATGGCAAAAGTAGCCAAAATCATGAATGCCGAGGAAGCTATGGCTGTAAAGAAGAACATGGACACTAAACAGGCCAAAGTTGAGGCCGAGAAGGTTGAGAAGAAGGAGCAAAAGAATAATGGTGGTAACAAGCAGTCAAAAGCAAAGCCATCATGGGAAATGTTGAAGAAATTTGGAAATTATACTCCTTTGAAAGTAGATATAAACCATGTTTTGGAAGAAATCAAGAACAGCGAGGAGCTAAATTGGCCAGAGAAAATGAAGACAGATCCTGACAAGAGGAATAAGTCCAAATATTGCGAGTTTCATAAAGATCATGGTCACACGACCAAAAATTGCATAGCTCTTCAGAATGAAATTGAAGCACTCATCAGACAAGAAAAGCTGGCCAAATATGTTGATCGTAGAAATGACGGCAAGAGCAACGACCGAGCAGGACAAAGTTCTAGATCTCCTCGTCGAGAAAAAGAATACAAGAAAATAGACCATGAAGATGATCTAGAAAATGACCCCGATCTCCCCAAAAGACCAAGACAGCCAGAACGTGAGGTATTTTCAATTCGTTTTGGATCATTTGACTGTAATGTTATTACTGGTGGAGATGCAGGAGGGGGAGACCTTACTGCAGAGAGGAAAGCTTACCTCAATGAGGCTCAACCTTATTCATACATTCAACGAATAAATCTAGCTGAGGATAATCGCCCGAGGAAGGTAAATAAAGACAAACTGATCATCCGGTTCTCTAAGAACGACCTCGCAGGTGTGCTATATCCTCATGATGATCCAATGGTGATCAAAATGAGGATGAAGGAAGTAATGATCTCAAGAGTACTGGTGGACAATGGAAGCTCGGCGGATATCATGTTCTACTTATGCTTTGACAGCTTAAATCTAAAGTTGTCTCAGTTAGAGCCTTATCACAGGCCCCTCCTCGATTTTGCTGGCGAGAAAGTTTTTCCACTTGGGACGATCAAGTTGGATATGTTCATCGGTACATGGCCTGCTTGTCGAACAGAAAGAGTGCATTTTTTCATGATGGATAATAATGTCCAATCAGCTTACAATATCATCATGGGAAGGGTAGGTTTAAAAAAGTTCGAAGCTGTACCAATTACTGTACATCAATACCTAAAATTTCCAACCAACTTTGGAGTAGGAATTATGAAGGGTGACCAAAAAGTAGCTCGGGAATGCTATTATTCATCTGTCGAGCAGGAAAAACTAGAGGAATCTAGGAAAAAGACTACTACCTATCAAGTGGATGAAGGTGCAAAAATTGAAACATTAGATCCCAGAGACGAATCGCAACTCGTGAAAGGCCAGGTGGTAGAAGCTACTGAAAATATCATTCTGGACGACGAGCACCCGGAACGAACAACTCAAATAGGTTCATCATTGGATGCCTCACTAAAACAGGAATTGATAGTCTTCTTAAAAAGTAGAAAACAAACTTTTGCATGGAGTCACGAGGACATGCCAGGGATAGACCCAAATTTCTTATATCACGAGCTCAATGTGAATAAGGAAATCAAGCCAGTGAAGCAGAGAAGAAGAGTGTTAAGCCCCGAAAAGAACTAAGTTATACAAGAGGAGGTCGAGAAGCTCCAGAAAGCTTGCTTTATAGAAGATGTCAAATATCCAGACTGGTTAGCTAATGTGGTGATGGTGTAGAAGAAGAACAACAAGTGGAGGATGTGTGTAGACTTCACCGACCTCAACAAGTCATGCCCAAAGGATCATTTTCCTTTGCTCCGAATTGATCAGTTAGTGGATTCTACCTCGGGACACGAGCTGTTGAGCTTCATGGATGCTTATTCTGATTACAACCAGATTAAAATGAAACCTGAAGACAAGGAGAGTACATCTTTCATTACCCCTAGGGGAACTTATTGTTATAATGTTATGCCTTTTGGTTTGAAAAATGCAGGTGAAACATATCAGCGGCTGATGAACAAGGTGTTTGCAGAACAAATCAGTTGCAATATGGTTTATGTTAGTGATATATTGACGAAGCGCAAGAAAGTTGTTGATCATCTAATTCACTTAGGCCAAACCTTTGATCAACTAGATAAATATCAAATGAAGCTGAATCCCACCAAATGCATATTCGGAGTACGAGAAGGCGTGTTTCTCGGATACATTGTTAACTAATGAGGTATTGAACAAACCCTGAAAAGATCAAGGATCTATTAGGGCTGTGATCTCCAACGACGAAGAAGGAAATATAAAGTCTCACGGGGCGAGTTCCAGCACTTAACAGATTTGTATCACGAGCAACTGATAGATGCCTCCCATTTTTCAAAACACTCCAAAAAATGTTTGAATGGAATGATGAATGTGAGAATATTTTTTAAGAGTTGAAGAAATACCTCGGAGCACCTCCACTGTTGTCCAGGCCAGTGATGGGAGAAATATTGTACTTATATCTAGCAGTTTTGGAGAATGCAGTTAGCTCGGCATTGATAAGAATGGAGGATGGAGTGCAAAAACCAATTTATTACACTAGCAAGGCCTTCCGAGGAGTAGAGATCAGATATCCAAGATTGGAAAATTTGGCACTAGCATTGATCGAAGCAAGTAGAAGAATGAGGCCGTACTTCCAAGCTCATTCCATAGTTGTGTATACTGATATGCCATTAAGGCAAGCTTTTCATAAACCAGAAAAATCAGGGAGATTGATGTACTGAGCAATAGAACTTGGTGAATATGACATAGTTTATGAACCTAGATCGTCGCTTAAAGGGCAAGCAGTGGCAGATTTTATAGCAGAGTTCACCAATCCTGACACCTTCGAGGAGAAAAAGGTGAATACCGACCAACCTGTGGATGTTACAGGATTATCAAGTTTAAACTCCGATCAACTTAAGTTGGTTGGCGAGCAAGAGAAGATGGTCAACGAGTAGTAAGAAGTGCTAGAGGAGGATATAGGAAGCAACAAATATTCCACCAAGGAACTCTGTCCAATCGAAAATTTGAGGACGAGGTACCTATATGGAATTTATATGTGGATGGCTCATCCTGCACTTCAGGCTGTGGAGCAGGAATTGTTTTGAACAGCCCAGATGAAATCGATGTGGAGTATGCTCTGCACTTTCAATTCAAGGCTTCTAATAATGAGGCTGAATATGAAGCTATGATCACAGGTCTTAGTTTAGCAAAAACTATGGGGGCAGAACATGTCATTGTATTTAGTGACTCACAGTTGATCATAAATCAAATGCTGGAAGTATATGCAGCCAAGGGAGAATTAATGATCATGTATCATGCAAAAGCAATGGAGGGTTTATCAAGCCTGATTGCAGTAAAGATAATTAGAATACCAAGATTGGAGAATGTAAGAGAAAATGCCTTAGCTCGGTTAGCTTCGGCCACACGCACCGAGCTACGAAGAATAATCCCAATAGAAGTCTTGGCTAGTCGGAGCATAGACGAAGATCTGATGATGAACTTTATTACCCTTGATTTTGGGACCATCTTGGATGGATCCCATCAGGGCATATATTGAGGAAGGGAAATTGCCAACTAATAAACTCACAGCCAAGAAACTGAAGTTTAAAGCTGCTCATTATGGATTGCAAAGATGTGTGCATCCCTTCGAGGTGAAAGACTTGATTGAAGAGGTCCATGAAGGGTCATGTGGAGCCCATGTAGCAGGTCGGACCCTTTTGCAAAGAATAATGACGCAAGGATACTATTGGCCAATAATGAGGATTGATTGTATAGCCTATGCCAAAAAATGTGACAAATGTCAACGCTTCTCCTCTATCCGAAGAACTCCCCAAGCATTGTTAACACCAATTACTTCCCCTTGGCCATTTGCCATATGGGGAATAGACTTGGTCGGGCCACTTCCAACGACCAGGGGAAGATTTAAATATCTCGTGGTCGCGGTGGATTACTTTACTAAGTGGGTGGAAGTTAAGCCCCTTATTGATATGACATATGACAAGGTGTATCAATTTATATGGTAGAACATCATGTGTAGATATGGTCTTCCTCATGCATTCATCACAGACCATGGAACTTAATTTGATAACGAGGAGTTCACTGCATATTATCATCAGTCAAACATATTGAAAACCCACTCTGCACCAGGCCATCCCCAGAGCAATGGATAAATCGAGGTGACAAACAGAACGCTGCTGAATGGTTTGAAGAAAAGACTGGATGATGCGAAGGCAAATTGGATCAACGAGCTACATTCTGTGTTGTGGGCTTATCGTACTACACCACGAGCAGCAACATGAGAATATCCATACATGCTGGCATTTGGAAGTGAAGCTGTTATACCTGCCGAGCTGGGCCTCCCCACACACAGGGTGCTGAATTTTAATTCTCCTATCAGCGACTTAATGAGAAGATTAGACTTGGATATGCTCGAGGAAGTTAGAGAAGAAGCAGCAATCAGGAATGCTGCATACCAACAACGAACAGCTCTGTTCTACAACACGAGAGTAAAGAAATGTGATTTGAAAGAGGGGGATTATGTGCTGAAGAAAGTAATTCAAAAACACAACAAACTGGAAGCTAACTGGCATGGACCCTACAGAGTAACAGAGGTTGTTCGACCAGGGACATATAGGATTGAAATCTTGGAAGGAGAGGAGTTTAAGAATGCATGGAACGCAGAGCATCTGCGCAAATATTATCAGTAGTTCAATCCCTATGTAATGCAGTTTTCTTCAATATGAATAATGTTTTGGATGTTTTACCCAATTCTCTCCTTTTGTTGAATTTTTTTTCGGAATACTAGTGCTACACACTACACATCAAGATCGGGAATAAAAATCCACCAACTACGGTTGGTCGGGAATAAAAATCCACCAACTACGGTTGATCGGGAATAAAAATCCACCAACTACGGTTGGTCGGGAATAAAAATCCATCAACTACGGTTGGTCGGGAATAAAAAATCCATCAACTACGGTTGGTCGGGAATAAAAATCTACCAACTACGGTTGGTCGGGAATAAAAATCCACCAACTACGGTTGGTCGAGAATAAAAATCCATCAACTACGGTTGGTCGGGAATAAAAATCCACCAACTAAGGTTGGTCGGGAATTAAAATTCACCAACTACGGTTGGTCGGGAATAAAAATCCATCAACTACGGTTGGTCGGGAATAAAAATCCACCAACTACGGTTGGTCGGGAATAAAAATCCACCAACTACGGTTGGTCGGGAACATTTGGTTAAATGAAGCAGGATCATGTGATGAAAGTCATTTCATGGCTTAGAATTAAAAAGTGATAAGTCACTATAATCAAAAAATAAAACAAAATTTCTTTACTTGTGACATTTTAAATTACCACCAACTCTAAGTTGGTCGGAAAACAAAATATCACCAACTCTGGTTGGTCGTCAGATAATTATCACCAATTCAGGATAGTCAATAATAAATTTTCACCAACTCTAGTTGGTCGGCAATATAAAATAACACAAAACATTGTTGTCTTTTTACAGATATACATACACATTCTTCAGTAAATAAAATAGATGTTTCATAAAGTAATAATAATCAAGATTGTAGGGAAAACTAAAAGTTTCTTCATTAAAATGAAAACAAATTACATAGAAAACAAATTACATATTACATGAGAAATTATTACATCAAAAATCCTATTCTATTGGCTTTTTCCCTTCTGCCTTTGAAACAGGTTCTTCCCCAGCAGGAGGATTGTCTAAGGCATAAGGGGAATTTATGAAGTTCAAATATCTAAACATCCTGACATTCATCATAGATGGCCGATCAAGCAGGTGCTCCGGGCGAGATATCTCGAAATTAGAGTGAAGACTGTAGTCGCCGAGATACTTGGAGATTAAGCACTGCGGAATTGCCCGAGCAGGAATCCAGATCATATCAAGTTTGAAAGGCGGCACAGGCAACTTGAGCAACCCAGGGTAATAGTAATCCCAGAGATAATGGCCCTGATCCAGCTGTAACACCCCCAGTGCATTCAGCCATCCTTGTTTGTAACCCTCGTTATTTGAATTCTGGATCCGATCATCGAGATAATAAAGGGCTTCATTATATCCAGCCATCCAAAACTCTCTGGGTTGTTTGTGAAACTGATAGGTCAACCTCTCCAGTTGCTCGTGAAGGTTCTTCACTAAAAGTTCTTTATTCTCCAAGGCAGAGTTTTGTGCAGAGAGTTGCTCATCGAGGTTCAGAATCTTTTTGGACACCTCAGCTAATGCTTGATTCTTCGCCATCAATTGGAATGCTTGATTCTCCAAGGGTGCCTACGTTCTAGCTTCTTCAACAGTAACCCGAGCATCTCTTGCTCGTCCCCGAGAAGCTCTTGCTCGTCCCCGAGCAGAAGTAGAAGGTCCAATCCTCTTTAAGGTTTCCAATTCGTCTCTCAAATTGGCATTTTTGACCTCCAAGAAAGAGAAACCTTCGTCATTGACAGGGACCAAGGCTCCCGAGGTAGATGCTTCAGATTTCAGTTGGGAGATCTCTCCTCGCAAGTTATTATTTTCCTGCTCCAGCAGCTTTGCGATCTGCATATGCTCTTCAACCTCGATCTTCAAAGTCCTCTCCTTCATGTCATAAGCAGCGACGAACTTATCATATCCTTTGTCAGCATTTAGTTGCTAATACCTTTTTTCATACCCCTGGTGAAAAAGGGCAGTAGACTCCTTGTATTGTTGTTGAAGTTCCTCGCTGGTACCCTGGAGATCTTCAATCATCTCGTAATATGCCACATTATTGGCAATTACGCGATCGAGAAAGCACTTTAAATATTGATAGGCTTTGACTTCTCGTTCAAAAGAATCCGAACCAAGGATGTCGAGGATTTGAGCTTCATTCAGGTCAGCATTGCCAGCCTTGAAGTAGTCATTATATTTTTTCATCAGTTCAGTATCGTGGGCTGTCAAGAGCTCCATTCTAGCCATAAACTAGTAAAGAAAAGAGATAGAAATAATCAATAAGAATGCAGACAGAGCAAGAAGAATAAAATGGATCGATAATAAGAGCAAAAGCAAGAAAAAGGGAGTTAAGATGCACAACCAAAACTTCAAATTTTATTACATCGCAAAAAGAAGTACATGGCCCAAAATTATAATTTTATAAAAGAACATATAATTTATGAGATGAAATATAAAAATAAAGCATATTTATATTAGAGTGCATGAAAGTTTATTGTGTTTTTAAATGTAACTTTATCATCAAAAATGTTTTAAAAACTAAACACTTAATTTTAAGAGACACGTCATAATTGCTAAGAATTTTTATTATTATGAAATAATTAAGAATACAACAGCTCTTTAAAATTCTACAAATATTAAAAAAAAGTATTCATAGAACATATTCATAGGCCAAGAGAAGAAATGAAAACTGCATATACAAAATGTGGTATGATGAAGGTCATCAAATCATAATTTCTCTAGAACAAACAAAATAAAAATCATAGTGATGTAGAAAAATTCATATAAGAGAATTCGTTTGAATATTGCTATTAACTTTCTCAAAAAATGGGTAAGGATTCGTAGCGTTTTATTAACAATTGGCATTCATGCAAATGCGTAGCTTTTTGGTATCTTTTTAAAAAACCTTGCTCCAGTAGGAATCGAACTAAGTAGTCCTGTAGAATCTAAAGTTACAAAAGACGCTCATCATAAACATTAGAGCACAAGCTCAACAAAACTATACAACCCCTAATTTAACACGCTCTCGTGTTTTTAAAAACCCTTTACTACTTCGCCTTTACCTATAAAATTAATCAAAGAATAATGAAATATGTTAATACAATAAACTGAAAAAATAAATTTTAGAAACTCTTTTAACTTTAAAATATCATTAAATATCACTAAGAATAACCAAGGTGAGACTTATAAAAAAATGAAAGGGAGAGCTACATAAAAAATAAGGACATTTGTGGAATAAATGAAAAAGAGAAGTCCAAAATATAATATAAAACTATTATGCAAATAAAAAGTAACACTAAAATTTAATACACATATAAGGTGATAGAGATGGCTTACTCTTACACATGCATTTAGAACAAAATTAAACTAAAACACTCTACAACAATAGAATCTTATATCATGTTTGGGCAACAATAGATTAATATATATTCACTACACAAAGTCACACAGGTAAAAATAATGATTTTCCTACCTTCCCAGAAAAAGAGAATCTTTTTAGACCATTTCCAGCAAAAAAAATACCTCACCTGTTATGAATGAATAGATTTGAATTATTGAAATAGAAGAAAATAATTAGGTCTCATTTCTCATTCCTTCTTTGCCAAAGGTTTATGCATCGTAATGTTCCTCCCTAAAACTAACCCCCAAACAACTTACAAAAATTTAGAAAAAATTGTGAACCCAATCAAAGTATAATATAATAAAAATGCCTTTAATCAAAACCTATCATGCACATCAATACCCGAATCATTTTTACTGTACATGAAAATTTCTTTGTAAGCGAGAGAAACACCACGATACTGCATATCGTCAAATAGATAACACCGGGTGTAAAAAATTAGGGGCTTTGTCGCATGGCCCATCATTTCGAAAAAAAAGTTTGTATGGATGTGTGTGCATGTGTGTGTGTGTGTGTGTGTGTGTGTGTGTGTGTGTGTATATATATACTCTTGTGCGAACTAGTCCGTATTGTAAGAGTACGGACCGGACATATGTCACTTGACGGTGAGCCTAGAAATTATTGGCTAAATTATAGGCACACACTCTCTTTTCTGGTTTCACAGCCAGGTGACACATGTTCGGTTCGCACTCTTAAAATGCGGACTGATCGCACAAGAGCAATACTGTGTGTGTGTGTGTGTGTGTGTGTGTGTGTGTGTATATATATATATATATAATATGTATGTATGTGTCTTTGTAGGTTGAGTTACGTAAAATGAAGATGACAAATTAGGGTGAGAGAGATACCTGAATATATATATATTGGCCTTAAACTCTTGACATTAGGATTGTTTTGCAATATGATCTTTTACATATAAATATTGAAGAATATGGATAGTTGCAAAGAGAAGGGTAGAACAAAAGGCATGGACATAAATGTTGGCAGATCCACATTTGAAGACTCCATATATATATTGAAGAATATGGATAGTTGCAAAGAGAAGGGAAGAAAAAAAGCCATTGACATAAATGTTGTGCATAAAAAAACTTAAATGTTGGAGAGTAAAAATTGTGATTCCTTTTGGTTATATGAATAGAGTAAAATGGTGGAGGGAGGTACTGGTATCAAAGTCTTTTAAAAGTATCTATTAATTGTATACACGTGGCAAACTCACATTTAAGGACTCCATTTTTAAGTATACTAGGTGTAAACCCACGCGATGCGCGGGTTAGTCTATTGTGATACTCATTACTCATTTCGCAAGTTAAATTTTTTTAGTTTTGATACAAACAATTAAGATATTAGATTTATTCATGTTTACCCAATAATTGAGATTATAACATAGTTAGTACTATATTTATTCATCTTTCTCCAATAATTGAGATTATAACATAATTAGTATTTTTATAATCGTATCAAAAAATCAAACCACGGGACAAAAAAATATGTGGGGTGTGGGGGAGATCTTTATGATTTTCATGATATTCAAGTTGAAAAACATAAAATATTCTCGTAAAAAAATAATCATAAAATTACTTTCGGATATAAGAGGACCGTTAATGTCACTACACATCTGGAAACTGGATAACCCGGCATCGCAAGGTAATAACTCCAAATGTGGGAAGCCCACAATCGTCGACATAAGTATGGAGGTTTTCAACTAACAAAAATTTATGAAAGTATGGATGTTAGTTTAACATCTTTTTGAAAGAGAATAAACAATGATAATTTATAAAGAAACAAGTTATAATAAAGAGCCATAATTCCATTCCACGTGCCACCCTACTTTTTGGTGAAACGTAAAATTTAACTAACACCAAAGGTAAACGCTCATAAATACATAAGTTACAGCCCATGTCAAAAAACAACACAGGCCTACATACAGGCCCAAATAAAACCCAAATTGGTACGCAGGCCACAAACCCAAAACAACATCCAACCACTTACCAACTAAATCCCAACAAAATAGAACAAAAATATTCTAATAAATACCAACCTTATTAACAAAACTCAATCAACTACACAACCTAACAATTAACCCGAGCCCAGACCATTCCATAAACCACCTCACCTTCATCAACCAACACCATAACCGCCGTACCTCCATGAAAGAACACCACAACCACCATACCACAGATTCCAAATCCCAAATCTATAAATAAACTGAACACCATAAAAACCCCAAACCTAAAATCGGCCTTAACCAAAACCCCTTCTGAAATTAATTTCTAACATCGTCACCGCCCCTTCATCCAACTTAGCCATAACGCAACCAAAATCGCTTCCAAAATTTCTCAATCTATTGCATGTGTACAATCTTAAATATCAAAGTTAATAAATTAGTTTCATCAAAATCTCAGTATTTATGTACATGCAAACACACTCGTAAATCAATTCTGACAGCAATGAGTTTAAATTTTGTCGATTTAGAGGCACGGTTTTTTTTATGGATTTACAGGGAACCATTTCTAGTGGTGATTATGGTTTAGGGTTTTTAGGAAGTGGATGTGGTTTTGATAGAGGATGCAGAGAAGGGGGTAGGGGAATAAGGTTTCCAATGACATGATGGACTGGGGGAGACATTACATAAGAGAGAGAGAGAGAGAGAGAGAGAGAGAGAGAGAGAGAGAGAGAGAGAACACCTTTAATTAGGGAGGATGGTGGATGTCTTCGAAGATGATCGGAGAGAATGTGAAGAGTGTACGTGATTGAAAGTCCAAATAGTGAGGTGATTTGAGAGATCAAAGAGTTTATAATAGAAATTTTAGGGAAAAGAAGTGAAAGGGTCAGAAAGAGTAATTAATTAATCAACTCTATTTGCAAGCGGAGAGAGAAATTAACTATCCAACGTGGACAACCTCAGGGAAGAGAAGTATTAACTCTTTGTATAGCGTTTTATAATATTAGATAGATATATTAGATTAGATGTGCTTTAGCATGTGAGTACGAGGTATATATACACACACACACGCTAGTTCTCATGTGCATTCATCCTGCATGAGATTGATACTGTCTTTCAATTTTAACCGGCTAGAGTCGGTAACCCTTTTTTGTTTTTCATCTCTTGCTTCTTAATTTATATATTTTCACCCATTATATACTCCATTTTTAGTTCCACAATTTAGTCTCATGTTTGTTCTCTTTTTTATTTTTTTCATTCTTTTTTTGACTTCTTGTCAAATCCCAGCGATCTTTATGAAGAAGTGAGAGCTTCATTATTTTTAAGCTTGATTTATCAACACAGTTTATATTTTTTTCCTTTTTTTTTAAATATACCCAACTCTTTTATTTAGTGATTGTTTTCATGATGCAAAAAAAAATCACTAAACCCAAACTTATCAACAAAGACTTCCCAAAAAATAAATAAGAGAGATTGAAAAAATGATTCATATGTAAAAATAATAATTTACAAAAACCAACAAAAAATGGAAATCAGAAACTAAAATAGGAAAACATAGATGGTATCGAACATCAAAACATTTAATTCTTGCCCACTACTATAATAATCCTAAAAATAACACCACCACCCCCTACCGCTTTCTACCCCTTTGTAGATTGTCATAAAACAAAAATGGACGATATTTTTTAACTTTATTTCATGCTTAGCCTTCGCATGAGACTATAGAAATTATGGTGAGAGAAAAAATGGGTAAAGCATATAAAAATAGGGGCATAGAAAATTTAGGGAAAGTGCAGTTTACTTATTTCTACAGGTAGTTTATAAAGACAAAAGATAGGTATGTATTAAACTTGTGTAGGAAGCCAGCGCATCTCTCTCTCTCTCTCTCTCTATATATATATATATATATATATATACACACACCTATCATGATGTAAATTTTATTTAGGAAAATGGGTAAATATAACCCCTACCTCGATGGAGTATACCTTTGAAATAATTGCTAGATAAGGCATCACTAACTTTGTTGTAGATTTGATTAACATTGCTGGAAAATTTTAATATTTCTTCCAAAGAATATGCCAATAGTTTTTTTACTCTCCATAGACGACTGTTAAGAACACTCTATGAAGAAAACTAGTTATTATGTATGTTTAGAGGTGAAAGTATTGGGTGTACTTGTTGTAGGACTACCTCGGTCTGCTGATCAAAACTACAAAAAAAATGAATTTAGGGTTTACCTTCGAGGTATCTTTGGTTTGATTTCGTCTTAGCACAAATGGTATTTAATACATAATAATTGAGAACATGGATTCGATGTACCTCACGATCTTCTACCCTACTCCAAATATTCACTATCACAAATCGAGTGTGGGCTCCTTTATGATCACCTTTTTCTCACTTATGCTATCTTTTTTATATATATCTCTCTCTCAAATCCAAATTAGGGTCTTTGAGTTCTAAGAGTGACGAACTTGTGAGAATCAGAGATCCTTAGGTGCATATATATAGGCTACAACAAGGACCCTAAGGACAAATAAGGACGTGGCTTCTAATGGACCTAGAAAAACCTAATCCAAACCGGATTATATTCCTAGTCCTTTAATTATAATTAATTCTACTAAATAATTATAATTGCAACTCTAATCCTTAACCCAAAATTATATTTCGAGATCCATATTACTAATTACATAATTCTCCCCACATTAAGGTTACAAATATCGGTTAATAAAATAAATTACCAACAATTTATTTGATCAAATTTTTTAAGTCCTTGAGCGGTCCAAGTTAATTTATTTGTAGTGTTGGATTAATATAATCCACTTACAGGGTTTGACATATACAAAACTTATAAGCATCTCAATATCACCAATCTCTACGTCGTGATGTGAATTCCATCCATAAAATATTTTCAACATAAGCTAATCACCATTACCTAATCTATTGAGATCATTGATCCATATCGCCAATAAGTCAAAGAAATAAATAACGAGTGCATGAGTCCATCAAGCATATCAAGATTATGAGACTTAAGTAAATCTAATAATCATGAGGAGTACATTGTTTTATAAAATTTGTACAAAGGCAATGACCTCAAGGTGGTCATGTTCGATATACATAAAGTGAACTAGCATAATAAGTTGAAACTATACCATTTTCCAGAATCAATATACATCTATTAAGTATTGGACTATAACCCTATCGATGGTGTGTCCATCTCTATTTAGTATCGTGAACGATTAAACATATATTCCATAAGAACTAGTGACATGATCCTATGTGTGTAAGTCATACTCTACACACAAAATCACCTACTATGGAGAATAAAAGACACCAACACAATATAAAATAATGCAAACATTGTGTAAGGACCTATTTTTTCATTATGTCTTGCGTGTAATGAATATTGAAAATTTGTATTATTGGCTTTATTCCATTCGACAAAAATGTTTTAGTCATAGGTTAGAATGTTTGAGTTTGTACCTTCAATTATATGAAATAAAGACACGAAGTGACCTGAGTAAAGTGTGTAAGACCATGTTTTTAATTGCTCATAGCTTAGTCTTATTTTATTGTTTTGGCGTATATCATTACAAACCGACATCTCAAACCGAACACTACATCTCCAAGATCATTTGAAGACACGTTAGTGATCGACCGACATTACTGGAATCATCACCAACACGTTATGGAGGTATAAACTTGTGGCTTTCATGGATTTTTATTAATCATATTTTTGGATGTTATCTTTTAAAAATAGAGGCTTTTATACTAAGGAATTTAAAATAAAATATATTTTTGGACTCGTTTGAATGAGATATGTGATCTTATTAGAACCAGCATCTAACGCTCTTCAAATGAGACATACCTACCTTGATCGAGATACCATTCGAAATACCTGAGAAGGTCGTTAAAACGAGAATGGGCTATCATTAGCATGAGATGTGATATTGTTCAAACAAAATCATTATTTTCATTTCGAATGAGGTCTATTTTCGTTCGAATGACCTAGCACCTCAAAATTCGTGATTTTATTATAAAAACCTATTTTGTTCAGAATTTCTATTAAACTTTGGCGAAAACGATTTTCCAATACCTGTTCCAAAATTTTTCCTTTTTGGTTTTCCAAACCCACTTTTAGTTTCACAAAACTTTCATCCCCATATGTGATTTATGATATTTATGAAACCTTAATTTCCATACACCTTACATAAATCCTTGTATAGTTATTCTCTACTGCTAATTTGTGGGATCGAGGTTTCACTAGTGAATAAGAAGAAAGGGTGATCGGTGGATACCGATGGAAGATCATTTCATGTGTACGGCACTAGACTAGGTTGTATTATGTTGAAGAAATTGAAGACTTTGTGCATTATACTTAGTCAGTCTAAGCAGTCTGTGAGTCGACTGTGTTTGTCAATTACTCTATAGTTCCGAATAAGCGTTTTGCCCATTTAGGGATTTTTTCTTACTTCTTTGCATGTGTAGTTTGAAGGTGTGTTTGATTAAAAATTAGTTTGGATGATTACATCACATGAACACGTAATTTCTAATCAAGATAAAAATTGAATCATTCCATACATTACCGCATTCTTAAACTAGTATTAGAGCAGTTTTGTGACGAGCCAGATATGATTATGATAAACCATGTTTAAATCATGCTTATAGTATGGGATGGGGATAATGTGTTATTAGAACATATATTGTTTCGTTATTGTATTTAGTCTAATTCTACTTTCATAATTTATGAAATATTGAATTAGTCACAAACCCAAAATTGTGAAGTCTTCGGTAAGAATGTTCGAGTTCGGGACTAGTTTTGGCCACTATAATATAATAATTGAATTGAGAAGAAAACTAGATAGTTGTATATGTATGAGTTAAGTTTGTAACACAACAAACGGTTTGTAAAATGGAGGTCGGCGCAAGAAGTTATGTTGGAATTACGAAGCAGGGGCAAATCTGTCCATTCGTTAAGTGGTATTCTGTCTTATATGTATAACAAATGGATGAATCTCATTGGTTGGCGGGGGGGAGGCTTGGCCGACTTAATCCCCTTGAAAAGGCATCCTTCATCATCCAAACTCATCCATTTGAGAGTTTGGCCTGAAGAGAGAGAACCGGAAGGCTTAGGAAGAGAAGGACGAGGAGAAGTTGGAGAAAAATTCTTAGAAAATTACGTAAACGTCCCTTAGGTAATTCTATCGATAAATCTTGTTTCTTTTTTTGATACTACTGATTGAAAGGATATAAATCATCAATTGTTTATTTAAAATTCCGTGCCTTTGTGGGTATGCATGGATGGATACACGTTTAAAGAAAGCCGAAGGTGTAAATCATCTAGATGGCCTTGTTTAGAATCCTTATGTGTTCAAACTTCCATATCTTTTTGTATGTCTACTGGAATTGATTGATTCAAATTGTAGATTAACAAGGACTCATATTTGTGTCACATATCAGAAAATCATGTGAAAATACCAATAAATGAGTCTTTGGTGAGAGTTTGAAGTTCGAATATGAAATCTACCCTAAGAGTGAAAGTATGCCCACCATGTGTTCGATGTTTTGCTAGACATAGTAAATGAACTTTAAAAATTATGAAACTTTAATTTTGTATTGTTACATATGTTTATGGATGTTGGGTGAAATATCAAAGGAAGTTATGATGCAAAAAAATTATGAAAATTCTTTGAAATTGACTGAATGATAAAAGAGTCTATAGGGCAGATTTGATTTGTAATAAAGAAATGGATACATCTTGCTCTAGGAAACTTGAAATGATGTGTTGTATTTTATGTTGGTAACCTTATATGATAGGAATTTGATTAACAATAAGAAATTAAAGAATGTTTGGGCTATGGATTGGATATTTTAAATATTTTAACATGAAATTGAATGAGACTTCATTTATGATAAATGATTAGAATGGGATGCTATGATGCATATGAATTCGGTCAAGGTTAAGTTCCTTTGGATTGTTAACATCCATATGATGACACTAATATTATTAGAATGAATATTTGGAAGGTGTAAGAGGGTACTTTAGACAAGATGGAGGCGTAACCCCGATTTGAGTATGGTAAAGATAAGTTAATCCTAGCCAGAGCTTTGGGTTAATGATAGGACACACGAACACAGACCCAATGAAGATAAACTCGGCTTAAACTCATAAAACCCTCATGTATATCTTAGGAGACAGTAATGAACCTTAGAAGTAACTTATCTAGAGGGAGAGAGAAGTAAGCACCCTAGATACACCTTGGTAGGCAGGTAAAAACACACCATATACCCTCAGGAATCTCTGTCAAGTATTAAAAGCTTCACAATAAATGACAATGGTGAGGGGAAAAACCCTCTAGCTTGCAATAAACCTCTCTTTCTGATGTGTATCTCTAGTAATAACTCCAGGGTTCTCAAAAGGGTCATGTCTCTCCTCAGGGGTGGTTGATGTCCTTAAATAGCCCCCACCACATCCCCGAGGTAACTTAGTCATTAAAGACTATGAAAGACATCCCTCATTCCTTATATCACAACATTAAATGACTGATGCACTAGTTGTCTCCACGTCATAAACATTAAATGCCAAGACATGCCTTTTGCCTAACCACTGTGTGTCAGGGGGTTGTTGTCGCAGAGGTGGCTTACCAACTGCCTGACAGCCCTAAATACCACAGTGGTTTACTCAAGTGCATGTTTGACATTATTTAGCTGGCCAGTGACATCACCTACAGTAGATGTGATATTAAGTAGAAGGGCTATCTGGTTCATAACTCAACACCCGATGGGACTCCAAGATGCTCTGCTTGAGGGTCCGCGGTCAGGGTTCTTCTGCGTTTTACCATGTGTATCTAAGATGGTCAGGACAAGCCCCAACGGTGCCTTACTTCTCAATCCTCCAAACTAGGTCCCTCTAAAGTTCCCACGGTGAGGTCATTCGATAGAGCATGAAATCTCTCCCAGGCCCTGCCAAGCCTGGTCTCTCGCAAGTACCGTTTGACCTCATACAAACTCTTTTGTTATTATCGTTACGTCATTACAACCGTTAAATCTTACAGTCATCAATAATGAAAATACAATATGACTAATACAATAAGCTAAAATATGAGCTACCGCGCCAAGATGCCTCGCTGAGTTGCCACGCTTGAGCTGCCTCGATTGCTTAATCTCAAACACTGTTGCTAATTGGGGATTGGTCCCTAATCTCAGGATTACCTTCAAGCCCCCTCTACATTTGCCCCCTCGTGTAGAGATTTGTTGGAATAAGAAATTTCTGCACGAAATGTCTCAAACCGATGGACCTTTCTTTATGTGAAAAGATTCAGGCTTTTCTCCTTTATTCAGAATCAGAGTGTTAGAGTCTTTGAGAAAAAGTAAAATTCTTCCCTATGCACCTTAGTCATGACTAATCACTCGTCTAGATTTGTGACAAGAGAACATCGTAGCTTTTTAGAATCGTTGGGACATCTTCTTCGTTGGGGGTCCTATTAGATATGTCTATTGAAAATTTCTTTGCCGCCAAAACTCAATCTTGTATAGGAAGGCGACGGTTTGTGTTCCCCAGATGTCACTTCGTAAATGACATGGCGCAGTCTTCTCAACTGTCAAAGCACTTCCCAAGGTGCCACGTGTTCATTGGAAATGATTGCAGGCGGCCTTGCACGTGTGATGGTGGGAGACGGAAATGACAACCCCGAAATTTTCAAACGGCTACATCCAAAACACTTCAACCGTCTCTTTCTTTGTTTCCCCACTCTGTTACTATCTTTTTCAGACTTTCATTTCTTTTGTAGAGAGAAAAAAACTTGCAAAAACTCCATTGTTGCTAAGCTTCTTATTTGCCTTCTTCCCTTCTCATCCTCTAAACCGATGCTTGTGGTCGCGATCCTCTATTCTCGTTCTTCAAACCGCCCTTGCGTGAAGCTTTTCTACGGTCGTCATCATCATTTTCCATGACAACCTCAAGCAACCCCGCCATCTCTGCTATTGGTGCTCTGTCTGCCACCACCACTGTTGCCTCTGCCCTGGATGCTGCCCGTCAGGAACAGCTGAGATTTTATCGTCGCTCTCCTATTTTTGGGGAGGGTGATGACTTTGGTGTTGCCTGCAAGGCTGTGCATTTTTCTTCCAAGTTCGATGCCTTACTGTTGGGTGATGAAGACGAGGATTCTTCTGAGTGGGGCTTTCTCCCCCCAGAGGGGACTCTATGATTTCACTTGGAGCGAGGGGACTTCCCATGGTCCCATGTTGACTTCGAAGCGCCAGGGGGTTCTCCTGCCCACTTTGCTGCCTGGAATTCTCACATGCAAAGTTCTTATGCTGATATTCTCACCAAGCTTGGGTTGCAATGGGCAAAGTGGTTTGGTGAGTTCACTCTTTCGAAGAACAATGATGCTCTTCCTATCCTAGTCTCTCGATGGAACGTTACTACTCATACGTTCATTGCTGCTTGGGGCGAGTTCACCATAACTCTAGAGGACGTGTGCGAGCTTTTAGGCCTCGATGAAACAGGTCATGAGCCCTACGATGATGAGGCTCTTGATGCCCAAGAGACTGCCGATCGTTTGGAGTTGGATCGCATATGTCGAAGCTGCATTGGTTCATCTAACAAAGCTACTTTCTCTCCCTTGATCAATTATTTCTTCAAGGCTTCTGGTGAAGGCAGTTCTTCAACAGATGCTCCTGATCAAGGTACACCGTTGGAACTTCCCGCCTATATTCTTGTGATTCTCTCTCATTTCCTTTTGACGGGCAAACCCAACGACCAACCCCGAAGGGACCTTATCAACCTGTCCCTTCGTTTGGCCCGAGGCATAAAACTTTCGCTGGCTGCAATTGCCTTGGGATCCCTCTACACCTGGTTGGATAGAACTTTGTTCGACATGGAACATTCTCTTGGCCGTTATAACTTGGCCAATTTTTCCAACGGCGTTCTTCTAACCAGCTTCCTTTACTTTCACTTTCCTACCGTAGTGGCCAAAGCCAACAGTCCTCCCTCGGGGGAAACAATTCTGCCTCCACAGTCCTTTATTTATCACAGGAGACAAAGTCGAAAGGAGTTAATATTTGTGATTGACCGTTTTGAGAACTTTGTGATGAGGACTTATCAGGAGGAAGTCTTCTTTCACACTTGTGAATTTTTTCAACATGAAGCCAGAATGGTACGGGTGCCTTCCCCAGATATCGAGGATCCCTCGTTGACCGTGGTTCTTCTGTTCTCCCCAGATATCTACCTTCTTACATCGAGTGGGGATATAACAGTGAGCACTATAATCCCAACCGATACAACCGCCAGTTTGGGTTTGATCAGGGGGCTCCACTTCCAGTGTTTCAATCGTCAAACCCTAAGGTCTCCTTTAGCGAGGTGTGCTCTCTTTTTTCTTCCACCGCTGCATGGGGGATAAGCTCCACTATGGCTGGGCGAGTGACCATTCCCAGTATTACTAGGCAGGGGGACATTACCCCTTTGTTTGCCACAAAGTACTGGCAGAAGCAACTAGCTGAAATTGCTGAGTTCGTTGAGGGAGATCTGGTGTATCCTCCTGTTTCTTCATTTTCTGCCCTAGAGTTGGGGCTAAAAGGCAACTCTGTACTTGGGATAGAATTCCCTCTAAGTTCAACCCCCAAAGAACCTCCCACCGAGCTTCCCCCACTTTGTCCCATGGTCCCAGTTGCAACGCCAAAACCCAAAACTCCTGCAGCCCCGATGAAGGCTGCCTCCTCAACCGAAGCTACTATTAACGAGGGGCCTTCTCAACCTCCTGCCAAGAAGGAAAAAACAGCCAAGAGTGGGACAGCAAAGTCAAAATCTAAGTCCAAATAGATCGAATAAATGCTGAGTATCAACGACATATTGTCGTTGTTCCTCCTTCCATTGCTTTTCCCACAGTGGTGGTTAATCCTTCAGAGCCAACGTCTAGAAGGAGAAAGATCTCAAGGGTTCCTCGAGAGGTCGGTACTGGTGCGGCGGGATCGAGGAGTAAAACCCTTGGTACCAAGCCCCAGAAGACGCGAACTCTTGAGGTGCATCCCACTTCTGCCCCCTCTGTCGTTGTTACTCCTCCTTCTTCGCCTGTGGTCCTGTCTTCTCGTTCCCCTTCTGAATCCGAGGTATGTATGCTTGATTTGTTCGTTATCTTTTTTGCTTAAGGCAAGTTAGATCTGTTTATTATATATATTTTTTTGTTTTTTGACAACTGTGGTACAGGGGATTGAAATGGAAAGGCCAAACCCCCCCAGTCCTCCCGTGAGCCCTTTTGTGGGGGTACGTTTCGGTGTTTCTCGTACCGATGTGACTCATCCCCATTCTCCCATGACGGGGCTCACTTATTCTCGTCGGTCAAGCTCCCAATGTGCTAAGGAAGTTATTATGGGAGGTTATTCCACTGAGCCTGCGAGTGATTCCTCGCCCGCAGAGGTAACGCAACCAGAGGTAACACTATCAGTCCCCTCTAACTTACATACTTCACCTGAGGTTCCTCTGCCCATCGTTCTTGTGGAGGAAAGTGAGTCTGAGGTATGCTTTCCTTTATAATTTATTTGTTATAGCGTCTTTTTGGTTCCATACTTTTTTACTTACGTGTGTTGCTGAACCCTGAGATGTTTTTGTGTGCCCAGGTGGAAATATCCTCGTTGTTAGCAAATCTTCTTCTTCCAACGATGCTGGTGAGGCCTCTGACCACCATTCCCCTTTTCAGCACTATAACCGAGGTGAGTAGTACGTAGAGATACTTCTTCATGGTGTATGTACTTATTCCTCTTTTCTAACACTTCCCCTCAGGTCACAATTTTCTCCTGATCTTGTACCACCTAGTTATCTTGGTGGTTCTACTGCAGTCAAGGCCCATATTGGTGCTTCTATCCAGCATAGGGGTGCTTCTGCACCCCTTCGTATTGGGTCTTTGTTTGGGAGCCCGTCATCTTCTCTCGACGAACCCGCTATGCTGGCCCTAGTGCCTTATGTAGGTGAGGGAGTTTTGCTAAGTGTTGGGGCTTCTGCGAGCAGGGACCCCGTTGTGGTTTCTGAGGCAATGATCTCGCCCCAACAGTTCCTGTCCCTACGGATGCCACACTGACTCACGTTCTTTCCCCTGCAGCGACTGAGGTATTTTTCGTTAAGTCTTGTTAAGATTTTTCATAAACTCCACCTTACAACGGTGACTTAACAACGAAAACACTTGTTTAAGATTTTTCATAAGCTCCACCTTATAACGGTGACTTAACAACGAAAACGCTTGTTAAGGTTTTTCATAAACTCCACCTTATAACGGTGACTTAACAACAAAAATTCTTGTTAAGGTTTTTTATAAACTCCACCTTATAACGGTGACTTAACAATGAAAACGCTTGTTAAGGTTTTTCATAAACTCCACCTTATAACGGTGACTTAACAACGAAAACGCTTGTTAAGATTTTTAGTAAACTCCACCTTATAATGGTGACTTAACAACGAAAAATGCTTGTTAATATTTTCCATAAACTCCACCTTATAACGGTGACTTAACAACGAAAATGCTTGTTAAGATTTTTAGTAAACTCCACCTTATAACGGTGACTTAACAACGAAAAACTTTTGTTAAGATTTTTCATAAACTCCACCTTATAATGGTGACTTAACAACGAAAATGCTTGTTAAGATTTTTAGTAAACTCATCATGCCCTTTATCTCTTTTTAGGTTGCTCGGGAAAATTCTCCCCCAGTTCTTTCGCCTCTGGCCTCCCCCATCGGGAACCTGCTTCTTCGGAAAATTCTAGTCATGATGATCAAGGTTCCACGACTGGTGCTGCCACAGAGAGTGAATCTAGGTGCGAACTTCCTCTTCCCGACCTGGCTCCTCACGCTTTCTGCCTGGTGGTGCTTCGACAGTCTCCTCAAATTCCTGTCAATCATCGCTTAGTGATTGAACAACTGATGAATCGTCACCCTGAGACCTTCACATCAGACTGCCTACGTTCCAATATTTATGTGATGAGTCACAGACTTCAAGGCATGGCGATCGTTGTTGCTGAAATTTCCAGCACTCCCACGGCAAGCGTTACCCGATCCCTACTTAACCAATTGTTGGGTTTCCTGATGGAGCTGGAGCGTGATGGCTTCCGTTTTGACTGGCTTATAACCCATTTGAAGACTTTGAAGAACCATCAACTGATCGACTAAAGGGAAGTTTTACGAAAGCACCAGGAGGACCAGCAAGCTGAGGAAGCTAGGTTGGTCGCATTGGCACCCCTTTTGGAAGCAGTGGATCAAGAGGTAAAGGATGTCGAAGAATCTTTGTGTCTGGTCAAACTGAAACACGAGAGACTCCTCATCAAACGTACACAAGTGCAAACGAGACTGGAGGTTTCTATTAACGCCCAACGGTCTTTCAGAATAGCTTCTTCGGGCCTTCCTGGAGATTTTTTCTCTTCCTCAGATTTATCATTTCTTTTAGACTAGTTGCCTCTTGTATACAGATCCTCCATCTGCTTTTATCTATGTAATTATTGGGAGATAGCTCCCAAAACAAATTTTGTAATACTCTATTGTTTATGAATGAAGAATATATAATTTTTAATCCCTTCGTGTGTTGTGACTGTTATTGTATGCTATAGAGGTTTATATTTCTGCAATTCTTTCATTATGTTCAAATTATAACCCAAAACTTGTATATTTATAACAATAGCCAGTCATAACATCGGTTCAAACTTGATTATTTACACATGATAAACCTTCAGCCATTTATTGTTAATCTTAAATGGCTTGTCTTCCTCTAACTTCGAAATTAAACAATAACCTGAGTCATGAGCTACCTTCACAATGAAAGGTCCCTCCCAGTTGGCTGCGAAGTTTGGTAGAGGAAGTCCCCTAATGTGCTTCACTGCCGCTTTCAATACAAGGTCTCCCTCCACGAACTTCCTTGGTCTCACCAAGTTGTCATATGCCCTGGAGAGTTGTTTCGTATATATTTGAAAGTGTTGCATCGAATTATCCCTATGTTCATCCAACGCTTCCAGCTGTACATGTCTATTATGAGGGAGCATGTTACTTCGCAAGGCATAACGAGCAGAGGGAATTTCCAACTCTACTGGAAGGATTGCCTTAGCCCCATAAACAAGAGAGAACGGCGTGTATCCTATGGGTTTCCGCTTGGTTGTTCGATAGGCCCATAAAACAGCTGGTATCTTGTCATCCCATGCCCCTGGAAAGTCCTCCATCATCTTGGCCAAAATATTAACCAAGGTTTTGTTAGTTGCTTCGGCCTGACCATTTCCCTTTGGGTATGCCACTGTTGAGGTGTGATGAATAATGGAGTACTTGTCTTTGAGCATTGTTACTTCAGAATTGACGAAGGGAGTCTCATTATCTGAAAGAATAACCTTTGGGATCCCGAAACGGCAAATGATGTATTCTCTGATGAAGTTGCTCACCACCCCAGTCGTTGCTCTTCTGAGTGGTATCGCTTCGGCCTATTTTGTAAAACACTCTGTTGCTATCAGTATCCATATCTTGCCTCTCGAAAAAGGGTGTATTTCCCCCACTAGGTCAAGCGCCCAAGTATGAAATGGATAGGGTGTTGACAGAGAGTGTAAGTCCACTGATTGGGCATGGATCATATTTATATGAAGTTGGCAAGCTTTGCATTTTTGAACGAACTCAGCAGAGTCTTTCTCCATCGTTGGCCAATAATACCCCAACGTCATCAACTGATCATACAACTTGGCCCCTCCTATGTGCGCTGGATCGTGTGCTTGTTTGAGGACCTCCGCTGCTTCTTCCTTCGTGATGCAACGCAATGTCCTGTTAAAGTACCCCCTTCGATAAAGTTGCCCCTCCTGAACATAGAACCTTGGAGCCCTTCGCCTCAGACCCATTGCATCCATTTTCTTCGTTGGGACAACCCCCTCCTGAATGAAGTTGATGTAGGGCTGCCTCCAGTTCGTTTGAGCTTCAATGAAATGGCACTCAGCTGCCTCGAAGAATAGCTGACACTTATCGCACGTTCATTACAGCTCTACCGCATATTGCTTCATTCTAGGCCAGAAATACCCCTCTCTTTGAATTCTCCTATATAGAGTTATCTCAGTCATTTCGTAGTGCTCCTCATGCGTTTTCCTCAATATTTGCTCGGCTTTCTCTGGGCTGATGCATCTTGACAACCATCCCCTAGCATTTTTATAGTAAATATTCCACTGGTTCGTAAAGTATTGTGCCAACTCTCTTAATCCCATAGCTCCTTCACCAGACTCCAGTTGCTTCCTAATCTCTCCCCTCCAGTCAGTATCCTCCTCCATCGGTAGTATTGACTGTACCACCGAAGGAGCTGTTCTTCGTTGGATCACAACTATAGTCTCATCGATTTTTATGACCATTTTCTAGGCGATAGTGGCATAGGCGTCTGGATGGCGGTTCATCATTCTGGGATGTCTTCTGATCTTGGTCCGATGGAACTAGTTGAGAATCCTTTGAATGATTGTTCTATAGGGAGCCAGGCTCATGTGTTTCAACGCATATTCTCCGTTTACTTGCTGAATTACTAAGTTCGAGTCACCCTTAATGCAGAGTGAATGAATTCCCCTTTGAAGAGCCTCTAACAGCCCCAGTACCAACGCCTCGTATTCTGCTTCGTTATTGGAACAAGGGAAATCTAGCTTGTAGGAAAGGCAAATCTCTTCCATCCCTTTTGAAAGAATAACCCCTACTCCCCCCTTCTTTTTCGCCGAAGCTCCATCGAACTGCATCGTCCACTCCTCATAAGTTATATTCAGGTAATTAGCCTATAAATCATCTCCTGGAATGTCTTCCTTAGGTGGCTCGAAGGTTCCTGAAGGGAAGATGGCCAACAGATCAGCGTACGCCTGGCTTTTAATTGTGCGAGGAACCACACACTTCAAGTCATATTCAAAGAGGATAAGGAACCATCTAGCTTCCTTGCCAATCAATATAGTCCTTGCAAGAAAATACTTAATTGGGTCGCATTTAGTTACAGTATGAATTGTGAAAGACAGCATATAATGCCTAAGTTTTTGTGCTACAAAGACTAAGGCTAAACAATGCCTTTCTAAGCTACTATATCTAATCTCTGGCCCATGTATAATTCTGCTGAGGTAGTAAATAGGTCATTCTTGCCCGTCCACTTCTTGTGCCAGTAGCGCTCCAACGAACCTCGTGGTAGACGTGAGGTATAGCTGCAACGGTACTCCTGCCTGAGGGGGGAACCATAATTTGTGGTGAAACGAGCAGTTTCTTCAGCCTGACAAAAGAATCCTGATGAACCTCCTCCCACCTGAATTTCGTGTTCTTTTGCAACAGCTGCATCAGCGGGTGTGTTATTTCGGCCAATCCAGGCACAAACCTCCTAAGGTAAGAGACCTTGCCGAGAAAACTCTTCAGCTCTTTCGCCGTCCTAGGACATGGCATCTCTAATATCGCCCGCTGTTTATCCTGGTCCATCTGCACCCCTTGTAAATCAACCATGAAGCCTAGAAACTTCCCTCTTGTTACTCCGAAGACACACTTTAACGGATTCATCCTTAATTTATACCTCCTGCACCGAGCAAACACCTTCCTTAAATCATTCAGATGGGACTCCTCCTTCTTTGATTTGATGACCTGGTCGTCCACGTAGAACTCTACAAATTTGTGGAAGAAGTCGTGAAAAATGGCCATTATTGTCCTATGGTACGTAGCTCCGGCGTTCTTGAGTCCAAAAAGAATCACCTTGTACATGAAGTTGCTCAAAGTAGTTCTGAACGTCGTTTTCTCTGCATCAGAGGGGTCCATCTTGATCTAGTTGTATCCCACATACCCATCCATGAATCTATACATCTCATGACCAGCCGTGGAATCTATCAAACTATCGATGGAGGGTAGGGGAAACTCATCCTTGGGGTAAGACCTATTTAAGTCTCTGAAGTCCACGCAGATCCTTATTTGGTTTTTATCTTTCTTCCCCACGGGCACAATGCTGGATAGCCAGAGGGGATGTTGTATTGGCTTGATAAATCCTGCTGCCAACAAGCGTTGGACCTCTTCTTTAATATTTAAGTCTAGTTCAGGCTTGTAAGTCCTCGTTGCCTGCTTCACCAGAATGGCTGAAGGCATCACGTTGAGTTTGTGGCAACTCACCTCTTCATCCAGCCCTTCCATTTCAGTGTACTTCCATGCGAAAATGTCTATGAATTCTCGAATTAGTTTGACCAAGGCTTCTCGTTTCCCCTCACCGAGATCTTTTGAGATAAAGATAGGCCTTGGATCTTCCCCTTCTCTTTCTAAGTCCAGCTGGTCTAACTCTTGTGCCTGGGGCCTTGGTCGATCTCCCATGTAGTCTGGTTCTTCAGCGATATCTTCTATGAATTCTTGTATGTTGGAGTTGTCTATCACCATACACTGCCCCTGTCGATCCACCAAAAAACACTCATACATCGGGTCAACCTCATCCTTAGTCTCTTCGGTCGCCCGTTCACACCGTTATAAGCGGTGCACTACTTTTCCTTCTTCAGTGACAATTTTCCTTCTTCACGGCTTTCCTCTTCTTCTCTCTGGAAGCCTCATCGATTCTTTTTTCTGAAAAGTGACTTAACACGCTTTGTCGTTGGACCTCGTGCTCCATCGGGTCTGTTCTTGGCCTCATCCTGTCTTTGAGTTACCTCGAGACCTTTTGGAGTCGAGGGATCATCTGATGGGCTTCTTTGGTCCTCACCCCTTCGCTACTTCCGCCCTCTTTGTCCTGCTCATTCAAGGGCCCCATTCTCTCTATAATTGAGGGAACCCATGCCCCCTCCATTCTCTTCGTCAGGACCCATACATCCTCCTCCAGTTCTGTATACAACGCCGCATCCACAAAGTACGCTTCTTTGATAGCGAAAGGCCTCTTCATAGCCCTGATGGTCACCTCCGTTCCCTTTACATTTGCCTTGGCACATTGATGATAAGTCGAAGGAACTAACCCTTGGTTGTGCATCCATACTCTCCCTATTAGTAAGTGATAGGAAGTTGCACTTTCTATTATATGGAACTTGATGTGGGAACTCAGATTTCCCATCGTAATCCCAACATTCACATACCCAATGGATTTGGAGGATTGATTGTCATATCCCGAAATTACCAAAGGCATGGGGACTAGCCTTTCTTTTAGAATACCAGCCGCGTGAAAGGAGTTGATTGCATAATATTGATGGAAGCACCCCCATCCATAAGGGTCCTTGCAAAGCTAACTTCGTTGACGCTAGCGGTTACATATAGAGGCCTGTTATGGGGGAACCTCACAGCTCTATCCGCATCGCTGAAGGTTACTTCTGACAGAAATTTCTTCACCAACCTAGCCATGGGTCCCCTCCACCTTAACGAGGGGACTGCGTTCCTTTTTGCAATGTCCAAAATCGCATGAGTTATCTCCGTCCTGCTCTCCTTCGGGATCCCCACTTGATCGAAGAACCAAGTGAATTCTGGGTCTGCTTCCTCATCTTCAATACTATACACGTCTTCCACGTCCCTAATTCTTTCTTCATCATAGGCTAAAACTACATTAGCCATTCCCGTGGTACAATGTTCCAGAGCTTCTTCGAGCTCCTTCTGCTTCATCGTCAACCCTCCTCCTCTTTCTGCCTCCTCATCATAGGCCATCACCAAATTGGCCCCGTGTGCTGGAAGTGGGTTATTGTTAATGTTTTGTGGGGGGATTTGTAATGTCCCCGCCTTCATGTACTTGTCGATGATCCTTCACAGCATGAAGCAGCTTTCTGTTGGATGCTGGATCTTTCGATGAACCTGGCAGTACTTAGGATCCGCCTTTGTTGTAGCATCAGCTTCTTCCATCGGGATGCCTTTTGGTTCATAAACCGTTGCCCCTTGGACCATCGCGTTATAACAACTCACAGCCTCTTCTATCATGCAGGGCAATAGTGGGGGGTCTTCTCTATCTTTCCCAAATTTTCTCTTGATGTCCCTCCTCGGTGTCTTGCCCCTATCTTCTCCTTTGGCGTACCCTACCCGCGGGGGCTAAGACCTCCCCCCCACGGGTTGCATTGGTTGCCTGAATATCATGGGCACTACCACCGAATTGGGTCGTACCACCAAAGAGATGTTCCTTGCGGCTTTCAAGAACGCCACAAAAGTCCCCTCGCGCGTCTCGTTGATGAGATGGAAGGTGTATTCAGGAAGCAGTCCCTCAGCGCATATTTGTAATAACTTGGACTCTTTGGACTCCTCCCTCACATCGAGGGACCTTTCCCTGAACCTTCGAACATAGGCCACCACTTCTTCCCCTGGTCTTTGCTTCTCCCTTCCTAGTTGGGTCAAGGTGAACTCGTCTTCTGCCAAAAAGAACTTTTGGACAAACAATACGTGCATCTCCTCCCACGTAGAAATGTTGTTGGGAGCTAAGTGAGAGTACTAGGTGTATGCCTTCTCGGTTAGGGATTTGGAAAATTCCCTCAATCTAAGCTTCTTATCATTGCAATGTGCTCCCAAATGTTCAACAAATCGCTTAATGTGCTCCTTCGGGTTCCCACCTTTCCCTGTATATTTTTCGAAGATAGGGGGAACATAGTCCTTTGGGTAAGGCTCATCATTATACGCTTGAGGGTAGGGTGTTCGGAAGTTGTCATAAACCGAAGCCACCTCGTCGGCTGATTGCGAGGAAGCCCGCATGAACTTCAACATCTCCTTCTGCATCTCTTTTCTCATTTCTTCCATAGGCGAGGCCGCAGGGGCCACCTGCAACGGGGCCATGGGCTGAGCGCCCGTTGCAACTGAAACGAACGTCACCGGTCCTACCATTGAGGCTCCTGAGGTTCCTACTGCTGGGCTCGCAACAGGGGGTACGCTTGTCGGGAGCGCTCCTGCAATGCATGTACCTGGTGGGACCGTTAGAGCTACCCCTGGTGTTACGAAAGCATTAGCCTCCAATCCTCCCAGCATAGTTAAAGCTACTGAGGTTTGTAAAAACTCATAAATTTTGCTCATGAGGAGCGCCATCTGGGATGGTCCCAACCCCGCGCTCATGGCAGGTTGTGCCGCCCCAGGAACATCTGACATCGTCGGAACCGGCGGTACCTCTACTCAAGGAGCCCCATCCCTTAGGGCCTCCTGCTCCCTCGCGGCCTGTTCTTCATTACGCTGGATATCATCAAAGTTGGGTCTTCGAGTAGCATTATCTTGCGCCATACTCCCTAGCTAAGAGAATGCCTCCCCAGCAGAGTTGCCAAATGTAAGAGGGTACTTTAGACAAGATGGAGGCAACCCCTATTTGAGTATGGTAAAGATAAGCTAATCCTGGCCAGAGCTTTGGGTTAATGATAGGACACATGAACACAGACCCAATGAAGATAAACTCGGCTTAAACTCACAAAACCCTCGTGTATATCTTAGGAGACAATAATGAACCTTAGAAGTAACTTAGCTAGAGGGAGAGAGAAGTAAGCACCCTAGATACACCTTGGTAGGCAGGTAAAAACACACCATATACCCTCAGGAATCTCTGTCAAGTATTAAAAGATTCACAATAAATGACAATGGTGAGGGGATAAACCCTCTGGCTTGCAATAAACCTCTCTTTCTAATGTGTATCTCTAGTAATAACTCCAGGGTTCTCAAAAGGGTCATGCCTCTCCTCAGGGGTGGTTGAGGTCCTTAAATAGCCCACACCACATCCCCGAGGTAACTCAGTCATTAAAGACTATGAAAGACATCCCTCATGCTTTATGTCACAATATTAAATGTCTGATGCACTAGTTGTCTCCACGTCATAAACATTAAATGCCAAGACATGCCTTTTGCCTAACCACTGTGTGTCAGGGGGTTGTTGTCGCAGAGGTGACTTACCAACTGCCTGACAGTCCCAAATACCACGATGGTTTACTCAAGTGCATGTCTGACATTATTTAGCTGGCCAGTGACATCACCTACAGTAGATGTGATATTAAGTAGAAGGGCTATCTGGTTCATAACTCAACGCCTGATGGGACTCCAAGCTGCTCCGCTTGAGGTTCCACGGTCAGGGCTCTTCGTCGTTTTACCGGTGTATCTAAGATGGTCAGGACAAGCCCCAACGGTGCCTTACTTCTCAATCCTCCAAACCAGGTCCCTCTAAAGTTCCCACGGTGAGGTCATTCGATAGAGCATGAAAGCTCTCCCAGGCCCTGCCAAGCCTGGTCTCTCGCAAGTACCGTTTGACCTCATACAAACTCTTTTGTTATTATCGTTACGTCATTACAACCGTTAAAGCTTACAGTCATCAATAATGAAAATACAATATGACTAATACAACAAGCTAAAATATGAGTTTCCTCGCTGAGTTGCCACGCTTGAGCTACCTCGATTGCTTAATCTCAAACATTGTTGCTAATTGGGGATTGGTCCCTAATCTCAGGATTACCTTCAAGCCCCCTCTACAGAAGGTAAGAAGAACTGGTTGAACCAATGCCATACAAAGGAAAGGGGAAAAATACATGGAGTGGCCAGGGTGAGTGTACTCATTAGTAAGATGTATTTACACATGATTATGGATATTATATGTTGTACTTGTTGGGTTGAGTATAAATATGAGATGTTTTACTCATTGAGATGATTATGGATGTCATATGTTGTACTTTTTGAGTCGATTATAAATATGAGATGTTGTATTTATCGAAATGATTATGGATATTATATGTTGTATTTACCGAGTTGATTATAAATATGAGATGTGGTACTTATTGAGATGATTATGCATATTATATGTTGTACTTGACAAGTTGAGTATAAATATGAGAGGTTGTAATTTTTGAGTTGAATATGTATATGATATGTGACACTTACTGAGTTGACTATAGATATGATATGTGATACTTACTGAGTTGGATATGGATATGATATGTGCAATCACTGAGTTGAATATGGATATGATGTGTGTGGTTACTGACTTGAATATGGATATGGTTATTGAGTTGAATATATATATGATATGTCGCACTTACTGAGTTGACTATAGATATGATATGTGATACTTAGTGAGTTGGATATGGATTTGATATGTGCAGTCACTGAGTTGAATATGGATATGATGTGTGTGCTTACTGACTTGAATATGGATATGGTTATTGAGTTGAATATATATATGATATGTGGCACTTACTGAGTTGACTATAGATATGATATGTGATACTTACTGAGTTGGATATGGATATGATATGTGCAGTCACTGAGTTGAATATGGATATGATGTGTGTGGTTACTGACTTGAATATGGATATGGTTATTGAGTTGAATATATATATGATATGTCTCACTTACTGAGTTGACTATAGATATGATATGTGATACTTACTGAGTTGGATATGGATATGATATTTGCAGTCACTGAGTTGAATATGGATATGACGTGCGTGGGTACTGACTTGAATATGATATGTTATACCTGATAAGTTGAATATACATATGATATGAATGTGATAAAGATGAGATAAGATGTTATGAATGTGAGGGAAAGGGGCATAATGCACATTAGTGTCCCACTAGTCTAAAGAAACGGGGTAAGAAAGTTACACATAAGGCCACTCTTAGCGATAGTGACGTCGAGTTGATGGATTTCGGGGGTTAAATCACCACATGAACCTAACTGCATTGTGTTCATGGCCAGTCACGTTAGTACTTATAGTTTGTCCCTCCCCGATGAGGACATTTCTAAATGTGAGAGGCAAGGAATCCATCGACTCGACGACATTCTAGAGAGATTAGGAGTGAGGAAGAAAATTTGAATGAGGGATAAGGTAGACTCAAAAGTGCTTTTCGAGAACTTTAAACCTAGACTTTAAAAACAAAAAACTTAATAAATATTTGTCTCTTAGGGTGCGTGAATTAGAGAAGGAGGTGAATATTTTGAGAGAGTGTGAGGCTTCGGTGAGTTAACTCGAGATGGTAAAAAAAAAATTGTGCAATAATTTGATTATTATATGTAGGGAGAAGACCGAATTGACCAACATTGTGGCTAGTCTTAGGAGAGATCTACAATCTTCATTGGAAACTCGTGAGAAACTTGAAGCCCATGTATCCCAGCTCGAGATTGATCTTGAACGTGCCTAGGAGGTCAAGGTCACTTTATAGGACACATCTAAGAAAGATGAAAAGATGTTCTGAGGTCCCATATTAGGTGACATTGAGAGGCAAGGAATAGATTATGATGGTGCATCCACTTCTCATGTCGCACCCAATCCGATTCTAGAGTTTATGATGGATCCATATGGCCCTCGCCCTAAACCACCTAATAGAGCTTGCCGTAGATGTTTTAAGTAAGTGGACCCAAGCCCGCATATGTTTGTTCACGTTGTAAATGAAGAGGTCACCTTAGAGAGTTTTGTTTTAAGCTAGGGAGAGTTTCTCATATGTGTGTTCCGTGGTATGATCCCACTCGAGTTCATATACATGTTCTCGAACGCACTCCCACACATGTTACTCGACATGCTCCCGCACATCATCATATAGATTTGTCTATTTTTTAGTGCAAGTAGAGTATTTAGTCAAGACTTCACAATGTTTGATGGTTGAATTTCATGGGATATCTTCTCCTTTTAAGAACTCCTTTAGGCCTAATGATTGAGGTTGAGACTTGTTTCTAGAATAGGGTATTATCATGTTCAGATCTCAAATCCATATTAATAGATTGTATACCATTGTATTGATATTTTTTTCTTTTGGATATATTTTGAAAATTTCCAAAAAGAGCGTCATTTTTATGTAAATTTTTGAAAATTTCAAAACGATTTTTGGTTTGTAATAAAAAGTTGGAAAAAATAAAAAAGATTTTCTAAATTTTGAAAAAAACAAAAAAAAATTTATATTTTCGATTTTCCGCTGTATATAGATGAACATTTAAGATATTCGGATCACCCCTACATTCCATTTTCACGTGGCTTTTTCATAGTGTTTTGAGGCATGACTTTGTTCAAATAGTGTGCTTAATAATGTGAGGATCCTTATGTTGCTCATTAATGACTACTCTCTACATGTTAGACTCCGTGTCATTTTATTACATACATGCACAGACTTTTTGAACATTGCACTTACTTTTTAGGTGTCGAATACGATATTTTCATCTCAATTCTGCTTACTAACAAATCAAATATAAAAAGAGATAAGTTGTGCACGTAAGAACCATTACTCGAATTTCGTTTCCCAAAAAATTATGATAAATGTTAAGCAATGGAAAGGAGCTACGAAAGATCAAACTGTTCTTTGGGCTAAAAGCCACCATTTTTATAAAAGAGACTAAGAAGATTAACGGCACATAAATTAGAAGTTCCAAGGTCATTCAGTTTATATTCATTGATTCTTCTCTATATAGTAGCATTATGATTTCTTTAAAATATTTTAGAGTTAATTATTATTTATGAGAGATTTTGAGGGAGTTGTGAAGTACAAGATCAATAGGTTCACAGAACGTACTTTCTTGAAAAACATTAAATAATTTTTTATTATTGGGGTGAGAATCATTAAAATTCATGGCATAGTGATTAAGTTGAGTCAATTTCATTTGAGTTCACAATTTTACACCTAAGGTAGACTTTGAGCTCTTTCTTTAGAAGAGTCTCATGACTTCATGCACCTATGATATAAATGTTTGTGCTGACTAACCTATGGAAAATGTTCACACACTTACATTCCATTTTCATGATTCGAATACTTTAGTGTTATTCATGGTGAATATGTGTTTTTGTACCTTTATGTACTTTTTATACTTTATACTTGAAATTTTTTTAAAACGTTTCAAAAAATAGGGACATACTAACTCCTGGTTTCCTTTTTTATACCTCTTAAACTATCATTACATGATCTCTATCGATGATCTTTGTAATGATATCTTTGTTTATTCATGTGATGCTTATTATTCATGCTTAGCTTCTAAATATTTGTCTATTACGACAAAAAGCGGGAAAACAAATTGAGGGGAAGTTTTTATTTTTTTTAAACTCGTACGCGTCGTTATATTTCTTTGTTTCATGTGTGTAGGTATCTTCTACTTTGATGATGACAAAGCTAAACAATGATTAAAATGTCATTATATTTCTAGGGTTAAGAAGGCATTAGGATTCATTGACTTAGAGGGTTTTATTGTAATTTGATTTTCGATTTTGTTTTGTACCGGAATAACCAAAGGGGAGATTTATAAGAGCAAGTTCTTATAATTGCTCATATCCGTTACAAACCAACTTCTCAGACTGAACACTACATCTCCAAGATCATTCGAATACACATTTGTGGTCGAGCTCCATTACTAGAATCATCTCCAACACCTTATGGAGGTATAAACTTATGGCTTTCAAGCATTTATCTGAATCATATTTTGGGATGTTAGATTTTAAAAATCGAGACTTTTATATAAAGGAATTTAAATTAAAATATTTTTTTGTCTCATTCAAATGAGATGGAGTCTCATTCAAACGAGATATGTGCTCTTGTTTGAACCCGCATGTAACGGCCTTTAAACGAGATATCCTTGTCTTGACAGAGAATTCTTGTTTAAAGTACGTGAGAAGGTTGTTCAAATAAGAATGGGTTGTGTTAGAACGAGATGTGATATCTTTCACACAAAACCATTATTTTCATTCTAACGATATTTATTTTTGTTCAAATGACCCGATCACCTCGAAAGTTGTGATGTTGTTATAAAAACCTATTTTATTCAGAATTTCTAAAGAACTTTGGCAAAAACAATTTTCCCATACCTAATTTATTTTTGGTTTTCCAAACCCACTTTTAGTTTCACAAATCTTTCATCCCCATATGTGATTTGTGAGATTTATGAAGCCCTAGTTTCCATACACTTTGCAAAAACCCTTGTAAGGTTAATCTCTATTGCTGGCCTATGGAACCGAGGTTTCACTACTAAAGAAGAAGAGAGGTTGATCGGTGGATAGCGAGAGAGGAATGCTTGTTGTCAATGGCACTGGACTAGGCCATATTCTGTAGAAGAAATTGAAGACTTTGCATGTTATACTTAGTCGATCTAAGTATTTTGTAAGTCAGCTGTGTCTGTCAATTACTCAATAGTGCTGAATAACGATTTTTCCCCTTTTAAGGATTTTTCCTTACTTTTTTACATGCATGGTTTGAACGTATATTTGATTAGAAATTAGTTTGGACTGCCTCATCACATGAACATTGAATTTCTAATCAAGATTAAAATGGATTAAAATTGATTTTGTGTATGATTAGCCTAACATACGAATCATTCCATATAATCCTGCATTCTCAACTTGTAATCAGAGTAGGTTACACTAAAATATCGTGTGATCCTAATTTTTGCAGATTTTATTTTGAGATACTAGTTTTTTCAAATTGGTATCAGAGTTGGTTTTACTAAAATATTGTGTGATACTTTTTACAACCAAAAAAATTGATATTATTTTTTAAAATTGGCAATCTTTAAAAATTCTAGATTTTATGGATAATTTGTATAACATGCTTTAATTTTTTATGGGTCAAATTATGCATATTGAAAAGCTAGGATGAGATCTTCTTTAAAAGTAATTGATAAAAGGGTCTATCTTGTATGTGAAAGAGGGTGGATACCACCCACTGTGACTAACAACAATGTCGAAAGTCTTAAGCCATCACTGCTTGGACGGAGGATGAATTTAAATGGAGTACCTATAACTCAAGCAGCTTAAGTGTCATTTCTAGAGCTTTCACCCCTAATGACTTTCGCCGCATTATGACGTGCACCATGTCTAAAGAATCTTGGAATACCCTTCATATTACTCACAAGGGTACCGATACTGTGAAAGATTCAAAGCTATAGAACCTCATCACACAGTTTGAGATTATTACTATTCTCTAGTCCAAGTCTTTCGGTGAGTTTTATGGACGTTCCTCGGACATAGTTAATTCAATTCTAATTTGGTTGAAAAAAAATCTTGAGACAAGAGTTGGTAAAAATATTTTGAGATCACTTCTGGCTCTTTTATTCCGAAGGTCGTTGTTTTGAATTCGTTGGGAATTTTAGGTACTCTTAGGTTATAATAACTCGTAGCAGACCTTCAAACTTATGAAATCAACATGTTTTCCAAAACTATTAAGAAAACGAAATAGGGATTATTTTTAAAGCTCAATCAAAAAAGAAGAAAGAAAAATTTGTTGATTCTAAATACATTTTTTATTTTGACCTTAATGATTTATCCCTTTTTGCAAAAAAAATCCAAAATTTAATAGAAAAAGTTCTTCCAAAGAAAGGATTTTTGATAAAAATAAAAAGGAGATTGAGAACAATAATACTTATGAGAAAGATGAGATAAAATGTTATGATTATGAGGGAAAAGGGAACAAGTCACATGAGTGTCCTACTAGGCTAAAGAGACAGGGAAAGAAAGTTGAACATAAGGCCACTCTTAGCGATAGTGATATCAAATCGGTGGATTTCGGGGATGACTCACCACATGAACCTAACTTCAATGTGATAATATCCAGTCACATTAATACTTCTAGTTTGATCCATGCTGATGAGGACATATCTAAATGTGAGAGACTCTACTACATTTCGAATCATTCTAGAGCGAGTTAGAGTGAGGAACAAATTTTGAGTGAAGGAGAAGGTGGAATCCAAAAGGATTTTCGAAAACTTTACACCTAGACTTTAAAAATGAAAAAACTTAATAAAGATTTGGCTCTTAGGGTGAATGTTTTGAGAGAGTGTTAGGTATTGGTGAGTCAACTCGAGAAAGTAATAGTTTTTTTGTGCGAGAACTTGATTATTATCGATAGGGAGAAGATCGATTTGACCGATATTGTGGCTAGACTTACAAGATATCTTCAATCTTCATTGGAAACTAGTGAGAAACTTGAAGCCCATGTATCCCAACTCGATATTAATCTTGAATGTACCCCGAAAGTCAAGGTAATTTTATAGAACACATCTAAGATGGTTGGAAATATGTACCTCAGCCTCTCGTTAGGTAATATTGAGAGGCAAGGAATAAGTTATGACGGTGCATCCACTTTCCATGTCGCACCTCGTTTGGTTCTCAAGTTTGTGATGGATCCATATGGCCCCCTCCCTAACCCACCTAGGAGAGCTCGTCCTAGACATTTTAAGAAATTGGACCCAAACCCATGTACGTTTTTTCCCATTACAAACAAAGAGGTCACCTTAGAGAGTTTTGTTATAAGCTATGGAGATTATCATATGTGTGTTCCCTAGTATGCTACCACTCAAGTTCATGTACACTTTCTCGCAGGCACTCCCACACATGTTACTCACATGCTCCCGCACATCATCATAGAGATTTTCTAGTTTTAGAAAGAAAGTAGAGTATTTAGTCAAGACTTCCTAATGTTTGAAGTAGGAGTTTCACAGGATGTGTTTTCCTTTTGAGAACTCCACCGGGCCTAATGACCAAGGTTAAAACTTGTTTCTAGAATAGAGTGTTTATCATGTTTATATCTCAATTCCCCGTTGTTAGATTATATTACCATAGTATTGATATTTTTTCTTTTTGATATATTTTTAAAAATTCCAAAAAGAGTTTTTTTTATGTAAATTTTTGAAAAATTCAAAAAGATTCTGGTTTGTCAGAAAAAGTTTGAAAAATAAAAAAGTTTTTATAAAATTTTGAAAAAGACAAAAGGAATTTTTTATTTTCTATTTGTCACCGCATATGTATGAACATTTAAGATATTCGGATCACTCCTACATTCCATCCTTTCACGTGGCTTTTTCATAGTGTTTTAAGACATGACTTTGTTTCGATGGTGTGATTAATTATGTGTGGATATCATTACGTTGCTCATTAATGACTACTTTCTACATGTTAGACTCCTTGTCACCGTATTACACACGTGCATGGAGCTTTTGAACATTGTACTTACTTTTTATGTGACGAATACGATGTTTTCATCTCAATTCTGCTTAATAACGAATGAAATGTAAAAAGAGATAAGTTGTGCATGTAAGAACTATTGCCTAGATTTTGTTTCTCAAAAAATAATGATAAATAATAAGCAATGGAAACAGGCTACGAAACAATAAAATATTCTTCGTGTTAAAAGCCACTATTTGCATAAAGAGCATAAAAAGATTAACGGCACACAAAAACAGAAGTGCTCAAGGCCATTAAATTTATATTCACAGATGTTTCGCTACATATGAGCATTATGATTTTTTTCAAAATATTTGAGAGTGAATTATTGTATATGAGTGATTTTGATGGAGTTATAAAGTAGAAGATCAATGGGTTTTCACTATATACTTTCTTAAAAAACATTAAATAGTTCGGCATTATTGTGTGAGAATCATTAAAATTCGTGGCATAGTGATTAAGTTGAGTCAATTTCATTTGAGTTCATAATTTTACACCTAAGGTAGACTTTGAGTTCATTCTTTCGAAGTGTCTCATGACTTCATGCACCCATGATATGCATTTTTGTGTTGACTTATCTATTGGAAATGTTCACACAATTACACTCCGTTTTCACGATTTGAATATTTTAGTGTTATTTATATGTGTTTTTATACCTTTATGTACTTTTATACTTTATACTTGAAATTGATTTAAAAAGTTTCAAAAATAGAGGCATACTAACTCCAAATTTCCTTACTTTTATATCTCTTCGACTATCATTATATGCACCCTATCACTTCTTCAAGTAATGTTTATTACTCAAACTTAGCTTCTAACCCTTTGTCTATTACGGACAAAAGAGGGAGAACAAGTCAAGTCCGGGGTTATTTTTCTTTAAAAATCATACGTATCATGGTATTTCTTTGTTTTATGTGTGTGAATATCTTTCACTTTGATGATGACAAAGCTAGACAAGGATTCAAATGTCATTCTATTTCTAAGGATGGGATTCATTATCTCGAATGGTTTTATTGTAAATTTTTTTTCGGTTTTGTTTTGAACCGAAATAGCAAAAGGGGGAGATTTATAAGAGAAAGTTTTTGTAATTGCTCATATCCTAGGCTTATTTTATAGTTTTGGCGTATCTGGTTACAAATTGGAATCTCAAATCGAACATTGCATCTCCAAGATCAATTGAAGACACGTTAGGACCGAGCACTAATGCTGGAATCATCACCACATGTTATGGAGGTATAAACTTGTGGCTTTTATGATTTTATATGAATCATATTTTGGGATGTTAGCTTTTAAAAATCGAGGCTTTTTATACAAAGGAATTTAAATTAAAATATTTTTTTGGTCTCGTTCAAACGAGATTGATTCTCATTCGAATGAGATATGTGGCCTTGTTAGAAACAGCATCTAACTCCCTTATAACAAGACATCCATGCCTTGGTAGAGAATTCTCATTCGAAGTACGTGAGAAGGGGGCTGCCATTAGAACGAGATATGATATTATTCAAACAAAACCATTATTTTCGTTCGAATGAGGTCTATTTTCGTTCGAACGACCCCGTCGCCTTGAAATTCATGATTTTATTATAAAAAAAACTGTTTTGTTCAGAAACTCTTAAGAAATATGGAGAAAAATGATTTTTCAATACCTATTTCAAGGTTCTTACTTCTTTTTTTCCAAAACCACTTTTAGTTTCACAAATCTTTCATCCCCATATATGATTTGAGAGATTTATGAAACTCTAGTTTCCATAAACCTTACATAAACCCTTGTAGAGTCAATCTCTACTGCTGACTTGTGGAACCGAGGTTTCACTTCCAGAAGAAAGGTGGTTGATGGATACCGAGGGAAGAATGCTTCCTGTGAATAACACTTGATTGGGTCGTATTTTGTACAAGAAATTAAAGACTCTGTGTGTTATACTTAGTAGGTCTAACTATCCTATAAGTTTATTATGTCTGTCAATTACTATATAGTGCTGAATAAAGGGTTTTCCCTTTTAAGGATTTTTCTTTACTTCTTGGCACGCGTGCTTTGAATGTGAGTTTGATTAGAAATTAGTTTGGACTGTTTCATCCCAAGAACACATAATTTCTAGTCAAGATAAAAATTGATCAAAATTGAATTTATGTATGGTTAGCCTGACATACAAATAATTTCATACAATCCCTCATTCTCAAATTGTCATCAAATTCATGCTAAGTTTTTTTCTTCATCATTGGGATTTCAAAAAGGTATAAAAGATAAATACATTTATCCCTAGTTTTCTGTTTGGGTGGTTATTAAAATTATTGAGGTTATGTTTTGAAAGGTTTTTTAAGAAAGTTGTTTTTAGATTTTGAATTCATTCAAACGAGATATGTTTTTCATTCTAAAGAGTTACGTAATATCTTTCGAACAATTTTTTTTGGGTCCGAACGAAGTTAATGTTTTCATTTGAACGAGCTTCTAACGACCTTCAAACAGGAGCTTACATGTATAACTTTTAAAATGCAATTAAATGATCATTTGATCATCATTATAATAAGTATAGGTATATCATTTAAATGAGTTTCTTTCATTCAAATGAGTTAGCCTAAGTCGTTCTAACGAGATCCTATTTTCATTCGAACGTGCCTCAAAATTTTTGTCGTCAATTTTACATATTTTTAAGATAAATATGATCTGAGCGTATTTTTCAGAGAGAAAACACAGCCTCATATATCCCAGTTTACACTCAGATTAAGAGATCCAAGTTTTAACATAAAATCTTAGTTTGTGATCTCATGTTTTGATCCCCAAAGAAGTTTACTTTTTATTTGTTTGAGTTTTTTGGCACGATGAATGTTGTGTTGCTACGTGACACAAACAAGTAAGACATCGATAAATACTGAGATGCAGGAGGACTTCGATCACTACACCAAAAGGCCAAAATTCTCACACTTTATCAGCTCGTACTTGTTACGGTCCTTGAATGTGATGAAAAAATACATGTGGTTTTTCACGGTACTTGAATGTGATAACCCCTCTATCCCTACTCCATTTGAGCCAGATTAGGAGAGAATTCATATCTATTATATGCAAGGAAGTAATAAAATTACCAAGGGAGTGAAGGATATGAGTTCCACGATAAGTACCATAGTGCATAATTGGCCACTGCAGCCTTACGAGTCTCGGGTCCAATTGGATGAGTTATTGCTGGAAAAAGAGTCTGAGGTGTTTTAGTTAGATGAGATAGTCGATGTACGTCATATCAATGGCATGATGGGGTCATTTATCATTTGGAAGACTTTTCTCCTTGACCCTTATTATTATTTATATTTTGTAATTATGAATAAAATTGGTTTGTTATAATTAAACTTGCATTTTTTTTTATCTAATTAACTTGAATTTTTTGTAATTTTTTGTATTTGTGTTGCGTATATGATTTTGATATCCTTTTTATTTCATATCATATCATACTGTTGTTGGTTTAAACAAAAACGGGTCATTTTTTGGATATTTGAAGTAGGTTTTCTATTAGGTAGTAGCAATTATTTTTTATTGGTTATAGTTTCATCACAGAACTTAACCTTGACCATGATAAGACCATGACAAGAGAAAAATTATTATGGCACTTGACTATGATAGGATCGAGACAAGTATTGTGTTGTCATGAGTGACGACACAATACCTGTTGTGGTCCTTGATTGAGATTATATATGGTCACCCCTAAGATTGACATGATTTTCTAGGGTTAAAAGGACTATGACAACAAGGAATTCTCATGGTTCTTGACTGTGACAAGTTTCGTTGTCACTCCTAAAATTTGCATGCCCCTTAATCATGATAATTCTCTTTTGTCAGCGTTAAGGATCGTGACAATCCGGTTCAAATGGTGTAGTGGTTATGAGTCATTGGTAGATTTATATGGTTTTTGTGAAAAAGGTCCAAGGATCAAAGATTGCATCAGGCTTGAAGGGACTCGACTCATTAAGTAATTCATATGTCATCCTTATATAAACCCTATATCATAATGGACTTATGTAGGCTAGCTCATCCAAGGTTTTTCCCATTGTGGGTTTTTCACGTACATTACAGCGTTGTGTGTTTGCTTCTTTACCTTATTTATTTTCAATTTTCATGATCACGTAGAAATTTCTAAGCAAGATAAAATGGGGTGATGTTTACACAATGCATGTTCGAACCGAGTTGAATTAAAATTAGGTTAATTAATTCAATTAAAATTAAAATTTGTTATCCTGTATGCATGCACTTACACTATAAATTGGTATCAGAGAGAGTAGCACTAAGCTATCATGTTTATCCTTGTTTAGTGTGCTTTTAGGACTGTTTGATGGATTGTAATCGTAAGGGTAGTTCCATTACCCAACCTCTAATGTTTGATGGCTCAAATTATCCCTATTAGAAGGCATGAATGATATTTTTCATGAAATCTATTGATGAGAATATTTGAAACTCTGTGGAACAAGGGTGGTTTCCTCCTAGTGGATGTGGTTTACCTAGAGTGTATTCCTTTTGGATTAAGGCTGGAAAAAATACCCCAACTTTTAATTACAAATGTGTGGATGCAATTTTTTATGTTGTCACGGCTGAAGAATTTAGGTGTATAATGACGTGTGGGAGCACAAAAGATTCATGGGATATTCTAAAATCCACGCATGAGGGTACGGATATTGTTATGGTTTTTAACTTACAAAATATGACAAATAATTTTTTGACGATTAAAATGGAAGAGAATGAGACATTTAATACCTTTTATTTTAAACTATTATACATCATTAACTCCTTGTTTAACTTGGGTGAACCTGTATCTTAACCAAAAGTTGTGAGAAAAATCTCAAGGTCCTTACCTGAATAATTTTAATGCCAAGGTCATGGTCCTATATTCTCTTGGTGGTGTCAATACTCTTAGAGTCCAAGAACTTGTAGGTGATCTACAAACCAATACGATGAATATGTGTCTTCTAAGAAAAAGTAGCAGAGCATTGCTTTGAAAATCCATAAGGAGGACGTGTCGGATTCTAAGAGTGGGGGTGATCTAGAACCTAAAGAGATGGATATGTTTGTGAAAAAGTTTGCAAAATTTCTTAAGCTTAGAGAATAAAAGAATTCCAATAAAAAATTAAAGAAATGTAGTAATAACCATAATAGGAAGAAGAGGGATAATCATAAGAAAGTGGATGATCGAGATAAGTGTTTAGAATGTCAATGTATTGGGCATCATGATTTTAAGTGTCCCCCTAAACTAAGGAGAGAATGTAAAATCCCTAAAGTATAAAATGAAACCTTTAGATATATTGAGTCGGAAGAGGAACCTAATTCTCCAGTGGAGCATAATTACACCTCTTTCATGGCTAGTCATGTGAGCCTAAATGAAAAATCTTTTATTGATAAAGATAATCATATGCATGACGGTTCTAAGGTTCATCCCATGTTTGTGATGAGGAGGAAGAAGAGGAGGCGAGTGATGATGAGGAAAGTGAGCTTTAAGTTACCTTCCATGAGTTATTTATGGAGTCTTTAAAATTGAAAAAGGTTAACTTGAAAATTGAGGCAAAGTTGATAGAAAGTGTTATAGGAAATAATGATAAGTTGATTGAGGATTTAAGGGAACATGAAAAGACTCATAGGGAGAAGCTCGCATACATTGAAGGGGAGAGTGATAACCCTCTAACAATGGTTGAAAATATGAAGAAGGAGTCCCTAAAATTTTACGAGTCTAAACTTCTTCTTGAGTCTAAAATTATGAAGTTAAAATATGAATTAAATTACTCAAGGAGTTTCAAAATTGATTTGTAATCTAGATCAAAAAAGTTGGATTAAATTTTAGGAATAGTCCTAATCAAGAATGACATAATTGGTCTAGGCTACAATAGTCCAAATGATTCTGCTCCTAAAGCCAAGACCATGATTGTTAGAGAGTCAACCATTGTCAAGGATGCTCCAAAAGGTCAATCCAAGGGTAATTTTCCTAGAGTTTACCCGTGCACACATTGTGGTAGGAAAGTCCATCTTAGGATATTTCGTTCTGATCTTAGAAAAGTTCCTAAGAAGTCTACATCTCGTGTCAGCATTATTCTCAAAACCCAGGGCCCAAAATAATCATTTATTTAGTTGAGGAAATACGATTTGGAGGCACCAAATTTTAAACTTAATGATTCTCGCATGCTTTCACATGATTCTTCACATGTTATTTCTTATGAGTGATTGTGTTTGTATGTTTTCCATACACTGCTTCATATTATATGTTATAACTAATGTTATGATATTTCTATAGTAGTTTTACACATTTTTGTGTGGTATATTTATGTGTTTGAATCCCATTCATTCCATTTTTTCATGTGGCTAGATCATTAGAGTGTGGCTTCAAATGCTTTAGATCGTTTCTTAATAACGCTATGTTATGGAGTTTCCCTTATTTGGTTTTTATTAATGGGTTCATCTAAGTATATGTCTCCTCACACACTTTTACGATCCCTTTTGGGATATTATATTTATCCATGCATGAGCTAAATGCGGTGTTATCCTATCAATCTCATCAAATACATATCTTTACATCTAGATGTAGGGGGGCTTGAAGGTAATCTTGAGATTAGAGATAATACCCCCATTAGCAACAGTGTTTTGGATTAAGGCAGTGATGTAGCCCAAAGTGATGCAACTCAGCAAGGAAGCTCAAGCGAGGTAGTTCGGTGTGGCAGCCCAGAGGGACCTTCCAGCGAATAAGCTGACCGAGAGAGCTCACCCTTTAGTTTTATTGTTTTACTTAGACTTGTTGTGTCTCTTTTGTTTATATTAACCACGAGTTATAATGGTTATAATGGCATTCAGTGTGAGGTCGAACGATACTCCCGAGAGACCAGGCTTGGCAGGGCCTGTAAGAGCATTCATGATCTATCAAACGACCTCGCAGTGGGAACTTTAGAGGGACTTGGTTTAGAGGATTGAGAAGTGAGGTACCGTTGGTGATTTTCCTGACCATCTTATATACACCTCGTAAAACACCAAAAGACCCTGACTGTGGAACCCCGAGCGGAGCAGCTTTGAGTTTCATCGAGCGTTGAGTTGTGAACCAAACAAACCTCTACTTAACGTCACATCTACTTTATGTGATGTCACTATCCATCTAGGCAATATCAAATCTTCACTTGAGTAAACCACTGGGGTATTTGGGGCTGTTAGAAAGTTGGTGAACCACCTCTGCGATGACAGCCCCCTAACACACAGTGGTTAGGTAAAAGGTATGTCTTGGCATTTAATGTTTATGACGTGGAGCTAGCTAGTGCATCAGGCATTTAATGTTTGGGACATAAATTATGAGGGATGTCTTTCACATTTATTAATGACTGAGTTACCTCGAGAGACGTGTGGGGGCTATTTAAGGGCCCCAACAACCTCTGAGGAAATGGATGTTATTTTGAAAGTTCAGAACTTATTGGCTAAAGAGAAAAATGAACTCAATATTAACTGTTTCAGAACGCAATAAACTCATTGAACAAATACAAACCACGTATTTGGAAAATGAAAAATTATTACAATACTATCAGTATGAATTAAACCAATATTCATCTGATGAAGAAGAAATTCCACCACATGTAGTAAATACAATTGATGGAAAAAGGAAGGCTGAAGACCCACTTCAGGAATTCCAAAATTGGGAAGCTTTCGAAAATTATATGCAAACCCCTGCATATAAAAATGAAAAAGAAGATTTTGTTAAAACAGGCAATGCTTCTACAAGTAATACTAAAAATGAGGATGAACCAAACCCTTTTTTCCTAAGAAGAGATAATTTGAATAAACAAAATATATCTCAACATGGTATTTATCTTGATCTAAGGCATATACCTTTTAAAGATCAAGAACAAACTATTAATAAGTGGGCACAATCAATGTCTATACTCATTACTAATTATAAGAGTACATGGTCTAAAGAAAATTTTTTAGACTACCTTGCTGCAACACTCCAAGGTGATGTTTTACAGTGGTTGCAACAATGGGAAAGCTCAGAAATAGGAATTCAGCAAAAAACTGAACTCCTACAAACCTTCAAATTTTTTGATGAAATATTAAAAGGATTTGTTGAAATAATTAAAGAAAATCTGATTGGATATACTGGAGAACCCAGACTCCAAGAGGATGCGTGTTACATCTTATCTAAACTAGAATTATGTAACATTTGTCAATTTGAAGAATTTGTTGAACTATACAAAAAATATTATTTCAAACTAAAACATTCAGAGACCAAACACTGGATGGATCAATTCTTTCATAAACTCCCAAACCCATGGGATGAAATAGCTTTAAAATCTTATCCTGGCTGGTTAAAAACTATCGGAAAGGACGAAAAAGATGACAATCTTGGTTTTCGCATAAATTGGGTATTGAGAAAAATATCTGACCACTGCATTGAAATAAAAGCCAAGAAACAATTTAAAAATCAAATCACAAATTCTAAAGCTGGTTATAAATGTTGTGATAAGATTTTAAAAGAAAACTGGAAAATAGGATGTAATCCACCTCCTAGAAATTCCAAATATTCTAAATATTCTCGAAAGAGAAAATTTAAATGGAAACCTTGGAAAAAGAAAACATCTTTTTCAAAGAAAAAAAAATATATTAGAAAAAAGAAACCTTCTAAAAAACCACCTCTAAAAAAGAAGTGTCGTTGTTACATTTGCAACGAAGAAGGCCATTATGCACCTGATTGTCCTAAAAAAGGAAAAAGTGCAAATAAAATGATAAAATTTCTTGAAGAACAAGAATTAGAAATATTCTATGGAGAAGATTTATCTGATTCTGATATTTCTAATTATGAAATTTTATATGAGATTGAATCTGATTCGGAAACATCCGATGAAGAATTCGTATTTATGTATAATACTGCAGAAGTACGAGGTAGTAGCGAAGATGAGCTACAAACAATAGCCCTTCGTGAAATAGTTGGAGAAGAAATCACTTTTACCAACGAACAACTACAAGAAATTGATAATCAAAGGCAACTTATAAAAAAGGAAGATGTCTATAAATTATCAAAATTCAAATTATTCTCAACAAGAATATTTGAACAATTTAATGGTAATACTACTGCTGGCTCAACAGATGATGAAACAGCAGATATTAAACTTTTTGATTTAAAAAAGATCAAAAGATGGAAGAAGAAACACCCAAATATTAAATATATACACATCGGGTTTATTCAAATCTGTATTACTGCCCTGTTTAGACAAGGTATGGATACACCCGTAGCTATACTGGTCTTAGACAAAAGATTCAGTAATCCTATGAATGCCATAATTGGAGGAGTACAATCCAATTTAGTAAATGGAGTTATTTGGTTTAATATAAAACCAAATTTCTTCATATCTATTGATGATCCAAATATTGAGGAATCTGTCATTATAAAAATCCAAACCAAAGGAATAGGAATGAAAGATACCTCACGAAATATGTCAATACATTGGAAAACAATTCATGAATTGACAACTCTACCACATACTAATACACAAAATGTGGATAGAAATATTATAGAAATATTTGAACCTCGACCATTTGATTCGGCAATACAGCCCAGATTAATCAACTGGAGAGATTTGGAAGTACCAAGACAATGGATACTACCCCAAATAACAGAACCACCTCCTGAAAAACAACAAAACAGCGTTGAATTACAGGTATCTGGTAATAATGTCTATTTTAAAAATAAACATTCAGAAAATTGGCAAAAGAATTTTCCTGACAATGATTGGGAAAAATTAAAGGGAAAAAACCTTTTAAAAGGCGAAAGTAGTAATAGTAAACCTCCTATTGCTATGAAAAATATACAAGTACCAATATTACCTGGAACAAATTATCTAAAAGAAGATAATATAAAATCCAGTCAAATTTATCATTTCCAATTAGGAAAAGAAGAAATAATATTCTCACCAAGCCATGGAAAGAGAAGATATACTTATGTATTAGGTTACTTCAATTTTGCAGGCTATAAACCATATAGTCTTTGCACATTAATTGATACAGGAGCAACTATATGTTCCTGTAGACCTAATGCTTTACCTCCTGAAAAATGGATAAAAATGAAAAACCCTATTGCTGTAACAGGCATCAATGGGACACAGAATTTCATTGATTTAAAAGCCAAAAAAGTGGCTATATGGTTTAACGAAAAGAAATTCATTATTCCAAAAATCTTATGCTTTCCAGAAATGCATGGAGATTTTATATTAGGCAACAATTTTATCTCAGAATATTTGCCTATAAGTATTGATGAGGGAACTATAAATCTAACCCTCAACAAAGATGTAGTAAAAATCCCTTTACTACAACAACATAAATATAAGTGCGAAAGAGATTTTCGTCCTACTAAGAAAGGGGATATAACTCCTTTTATCAAAGCCCTTGAAGAAACTCATTGGCTTTATACTATATTAAATGATAATTTTAGTGAAAACCCACTAAAATTATGGAATAAAAGTCCAAGGTATTGTAATCTCAGACTAAGAGATCCCAATGTCATTATAAGAGTAAAACCAATGATCTATACCAGAAATGATATAGATGAATTTGATAAACAAATCAAAGAATTATTGGATATAAACCTTATTGAAGAAACAATAAGTCCACACTCTAGCCCTGCCTTCATGGTAAGAAAACACAATGAAGTCATAAGAGGAAAAGCTAGAATGGTTATAAATTATAAAAGACTAAATGAACAATTAGAATTTGATGGTTATTTTATTCCAAGAAAAGATGTATTAATCAACCAAACTAAAGGAAAAAAGTTCTTTAGCAAATTCGATTGTAAATCTGGATTTTGGCAGTTAAAACTAACTGAAGAATCCAAGCCATTGACAGCCTTTAGTACCCCTAGAGGACATTATCAATGGAATGTTATGCCTTTTGGACTAAACACAGCTCCTCAGGTATATCAAAGATGGATGGACAAAATCTTTAAAGACCTTAAGGATTTTTGTGTTGTCTATATAGATGACATCCTTGTTTTTTCCAAAACCATAGAAGAACATAGATATCATCTGAAAATTATCTGTGAAAAATTCCAAAGACATGGAATCATTTTATCACCTAAGAAAATTGATGTTGAAAAAACAGAAATTAATTTTCTTGGCATAATCCTAAACCAGGATGGCCTACAATTACAAGATCATATCATCTCTAAAATAAGAGATTTTAATGAGGAAATTTTGGATAAAAAACAATTACAAAGTTTCCTAGGGATCCTTAATTATGGAAGAAATTTCATAAAAGGATTATCTCAAAAAGAATTACCACTTCTTGAAAAACTCAAAAAGAATGAAGTTTTTACATGGAGTGATAATGATACCCTTGTTGTTAAAACAATTAAACAAGAAATTATTAATAATTGCCCAAAAGTCTATTTTCCTAAAATAGGAGATAAATTAATATTGGAAACTGATGCTTCGGACAATTGCTGGGGATGTGTTCTCAAAGCAATTCCTGGAGAATATTGAAATGAAAACAATCCTTCCAATACTTTTGGTATTCGTGGTAAGAAAACCACTATCCCAAAAACAATTCAAAAACATGAATTGATATGTGGATATAATTCAGGAAAATTTAAACCAAATGAACTGAATTATATTATTTTTGAAAAGGAATTATTAGCAATTAAGCTTGCTATTAAAAAATTCCATATTTTCTTAGCACCTGAAGACTTTATTGTCAGAACAGATAATAAAGCTGTCAAAGACTTCCTTATAAATAAAAGAAATATTTTAGAAGGAAGAAGACTTAAATGGTTCAACCAAATCGCTGTCTATACATTTGAAGTTGAACATTTAAATGGTACTAATAATTTTCTTGCAGATTATCTTAGCAGGAACTATGAAGAAAAACCTACTAACCAAGTAGAGTTTTTAGAAACCCATTAAACAAGTGGAGTATATTGCATATTTTAAATTAACACCCACTAAACAAGTGGAATATTTTGAAATATATTTTATCAAAACCACTAAACAAGTGGAATTACTATTTTCAGGATGGGAGATAAGCACCCCGGGGAAGCACAAGGAGATTGGGTAACTATTGCTAAAAAGGCAAAAACCCAAGCATCATCATCTACACAACCTCAACAAAATCATGTTTATGTTGTATTCAGTGGAAGAAATCCAGGCTTCTATGACAACTGGAATCAATGTTTTATGCAAGTAAACAAATACCCTGGTGCGTGTCACCAAAAATTTAATACTATGCCAGAAGCCATCACAGCATGGGAAAATTGGATGAAACAGTTAGGACCTCCTAATATGATTTACCAGTTCTCCAAACTACAGACCAAGGAAAGCCTCCTTGATACTGAAACCCATGACTTTCACAACCCAGGAATTCCCTGCGAGTTGTATACACCATTAAATGAAGCATGGAAATCTCATCTCCGAGATAAAAGAAAAGATTTTAGAAAAAATATGAGTATCCTTGCTAACAAAATTGTTGAACAAACAGCAACTTTGGATAAATTCAAAAGTCTGAGCCTCAAACTCATAAAAAGCTTAAACTATGAAAATGAAGATTTTCCTTTAGAAAAAATTGATACTTTTCTGGAATTTTCTGAATTACTGGAAAATGATTTTTCTGACAAGATCTTCAATACCATCAGGAGAATTTGTCTATTTGAAAAAGCAAAGATAATTCTCCCACGTCCTCTATTCCAAATTGAAATTTTACCAAAAATTGAGGACCATGAGCAAAAGATAAAAAGTCTTTTACTCCAACATTTTTACTCCAGTTTAAATTATAGTGATGACATGCCAAAACTGCATTTCATTACTGAAGAGGGATATCCACCTTGGGATATTGAAACAATTGAATGGGGGTTAGTAAACAAACTAATCTTCTCCAGTGTAGCTTGTTTCAATCATTTTGAATTTTTACCTATGATGATCAAAACCATGGTCTATCATGTATTGACAAAAAGCAGGTACAAGTATACTCGCTATCTGTCATTTCATATCACAAGCACAATTGGTTGGCGATCAAGAGAAATTTTCTATCAACCCTACCAGATCTGATACCTCAGAGGTACTGAGGACTATGAATGGGACGAGATTGAACAAAATTGGGAATTTGCACTTAATGTACCGTTGGACCAGATATTGGTCACAAAACCTGATCAATACTTCAAACTATGCAGAATATTTTTGTCGGGAATCAACATTAAAATTCATGGTAACTGATGGCAGACGATTATTTGTTACCGATTTACCGATAAATTATACCACCTCGCTTGAACAACGAGCGGCGGTAAGGGAGTTTCTAAATAATTTGAAAAACAAAAATAATTTGGATGTTCCCTTTGAACAATTAAGCCATGCGAAGGAATATGAACAAGCCCAATTACATGGACCTCCAAACCACAGCCCTAACGACAGCATGTCCTTCGACTCTGTTGCTGAGACCAACATTGCCAATGCATTTGATGCATGACAAATGTATGAAGAAGATGAACCCACATGAACGACTGCAAATCATCTAGCACACGAAGTGGGGATTGCATAAGGACAGTAACCAACTGACGCATGCAATGACGTTTGGCATTTAAAACAAAAATGTCCAAATCACATTACTATGCACATTTACTGTGCAACTACTATTTACTTTAATATTACTGTGCACTTTTTGAAAAAATGAAAGATGCTGTCAGATTGTATTATCTCTTTTGTTTGTTTCTCTTTTCTTTCTGAATTAGAATACATAACGGATGAAGTCCGTAGGTGATAAATAGGAGAGCTTCCTCTCAGTTGAGATCATCAGTCATAAGTTGTAATATTTCTCTTCTCCTCTCTTGTAATATCCTTTACTCACATCAGTTCAATAATATTATCAGTTCAATAATATTTCGATCCGCACTTGTGAAGTTGGTATCAGAGCCTTGTTATAAAAGGTTAGCATTCTAATTATGTTAATATTATTATGCTAATATGAATGTTAAAGTAGAAACTATCATACTCCATCACAGAACTTATGTTTCTGGAGAAAATTTTAGGGTAAAATATAAAATTTTTGGAACTAAGTGTCGTAATAATTGTTGTATGAAATATCGTTTAATCCTAGTTTTATATAAATAACTATGTTATTTATTACTGTTTGTTTTGTCGCCAAAATTAATATATGCAGTTATAATCTCCATATTATAATCAAGTTACGACTGTCCTTGAAAAAAAAAAAAAAAAAGAGTAAAAATCACGGTGAATTAAATATAAAGATATTATTATATTATTTTGAAAATCTTTAAAAGTTTTCATAAAACCCATATCCCTATTATTGTTTCAAAGCCCATATTTCCATTTGCCAAAAAGCTACTCTAGTTAAGCAATAGGCATTAGGAAAACTGGTTTTAGGCACCTGAAACAACATATAATAGGAGGTCTTAGGTACCAATGGAATCTAGAAAAGATGAACAAAATAATAATAATATTAATCTACAATGTTTAGCACCATGGTTACAAAAAATGAGTCTATGTATAATCATAGTTTACATATAGATAAAAAATCTGAAAATGATATTAGTAAAATTAGTACTACGTTAAATAGTTTAACTGATATAGTTTTTAGTTGGGTCAAACGAACTGAAAGACATCAGGTCGTTAATCAAAATTATGTAGAGAAAAAATTAGATTGTATTGAATTCAACTTAAATAAAGTTGATCAAAAAATTAGTCAACTCGAAACGGTTAAAAATTTAGATCTAAAAGAGGAGAGTAAACAACAAATTGAAAATCTATTAAACAAAATAGATAATCAAAATCCAGAACAAACTGGAATGAATAACCCAGGGGATAACAAAATTCCTAGGTTATATTATGGTTCGGAGGAAATTAAAGCTCTTCAAACAGAAGAATTTAATTACACCGAATATATAAACGTTCGTGAAATATTAGATTATTGGAAAAAAGAGAGATTTATTGTGAACCAGAGTTCACTCACCCACCATTGACATTTATTATGAAGCTTTTAATACTTAACAGAGATCTTTGGGGGTGGTTAGGGTGTTTGGCTGCTTGGCAAGGTGTATCTAGGATACTTACTTCTCTCTCCCTCTGAATGAGTTACTTCTGAGTTCATTATTATCTTCTGAGTTATACATGAGCAATTTGTGAGTTCAAACTGAGTTTATCTTCGCTAAGTTGTGATTGCACGTCTTGTAGTCAAACAATAGTGTTGTTATTTAACTTATCATTATTTTACTCAAAAAGGGTTACGCCTCCATCTAATTTAAACTACCCTCTTACATTTAGCCACTCTGCTGGGGAGGTATTCTTCTAAGAAAGGAGTATGGCGCAGGATAATGTTAATCAAAGACTTAAATTTAATGATATTCAACACAATGTAGAACAGGCGGTGAGAGAGCTCGAGGGTTCAAAAGACGGAGCCCCTCGAGTGGAGGTACCTCTAGTTCAAATGGCGACAGGCGTTCTAGGGGTGACACAAGCTTCCATGAGCGCCGGGCTGGGACCATCTCAAGTGGAACTCCTCATGATTAAATATTACGAGTTTTTGCAAACTCCTATAGCTACAACGGTGTTGGGAGGATTTGAGGCCAACTTTTTCGTGACACCAGGGGTAGCCCCAACGACCTCACTAAGCGCGGTTTTAACAGGAACGGCGCCCCAGCAAGTATACCCCCTGTTGCGATTCCAATAGTGGGAACTCCAAGAGCATCAATCGTTCCAACTATAGTGATTTCTCCAGGTGCAACCCGCCTATGGTCCCTCTGGGCATTCCTTCAACAGTATCAGCTATGGAGGAGATGAGAAAAAAGATGCTGAAAGAGATGTTGAAGTTCGTGCAAGCTTCCTCGTAATCTGCTGGGGAGGTGGCTTCAATTTATGATGACTTTAGGATGCCTTACCTTCAGGAGTATAATGATGAGCCTTACCCAAAAGATTATATTCCTCCTATCTTTGAAAAGCACACAAGAAAGGGTGGGAACTCGAAGGAGAGCATTAAACGCTTCGTTGAACATTTGGGGGCTCACTACAACAACAAAAAACTAAGGTTAAGGGAGTTTTCCAAATCCTTAATCGATAAGGTGTATACCTGGTATTCTCACCTAGCTCCTAAGAGTGTTTCCACGTGGGAGTATATGCATGTTTTGTTCATCCAGAAGTTCTTTCTGGTGGAAGATGAGTTCACCTTGACCCAACTGGGGAGAGATAAGCAAAGACCAGGGGAAGATGTGGTGGAGTACATCTGAAGGTTCAGGGAAATTTCCCTTGATGTAAGGGAGGAAGCCAAAGAGTCCAAACTACTATAGATCTATGCGGAAGGACTGCTTCCTGAGTACATCTTCCATCTCATTAACGAGACACGCAAGGGAACCTTTACCGCATTTCTAAATCCAGTAAGGAATATCTTGTTGGTCATATAACCAAACCCAATGGTGGTGCCCATGATGTTTAGGTATCCGATACAACCTGTGGGAGGAAAGTCCAAGTCCCCATGGGTGGGATATATCGAAGGAGCAAACGGGGGAAAACTATGGGAACGGCTAACGTGGTGTTAGCTTATGACGAAGCAAGTGCTAAATATGTGGAGGGCATATACACTGTTGAAGGTGAGGAAGTAGACCAAGATATGGAATACTGTGCAGTTTCGAAGTCTCCAAAATTTTCCAGGTTCTTCGACCAGGTGGGGATGCCAAAAGAAAGTAGGTTGGAGATAACCCCAGTAATCCTTGACGCGGAAGAACGTGGTCCCTTCGCTGAGATGGAAAGGACCCATGGACAGGTTGGTGAAGAAGTTTTTGTCAGAAATAACTTCCATCGATGCAGATAGGGCTGTGACATTCCCTCATAATAGGCCATTATATGTGACTGACAGCATCAACGGAGTTAGCTTTGTAAGGGCTCTTAGGGATGGCGGAGCCTCCATTAACATCATGCCAATCAATTCCTTCCATGCAGCTAATATTCCAGAGGAAAGGTTAGTCCCCATGCCTTTGGTGATTTCAGGTTATGACAACCAGTCTTCCAAGTCCATTGGATATGTGAACGTTGGGATTGTGATGGGAAATCTGAGTTCCCACTTCAAATTCCACATGATAGAGAGTGAAACTTCCTACCATCTGTTGATAGGAAGAGTGTGGATGCATAATTAAGGGCTAGTTCCTTCGATGTATCACCAATGCGCCAAGGCGAATATCAAAGGATCGGAGATCATAATTAGAGTTATGAAGAGGCCCTTCGCTATCGAAGAAGCTCACCTAATAGATGTAGCATTTTATACAGAATTAGAGGAGGACATCAGAGTCCTAACAAGAAGAATGGAGGAATCGTGGATTCCCTTGATAAGAGAAAGGATGGGGCTTGTGAATGGGAAGAATAACGAAGCTACAAGAAGTAAAGGAATGATGGTAGAAGAAGCCCACCAGGTGGTCCCTCATCCCCAAAACATCTCAAGGCACCTCAAAGACAAGATGATGCTCAGAATGGATCCAATAGAGCATGAGGTCCGACGGTAAAGTGTGCTGAGTTTATTTTCAGGAGAAAAAGTTGTTGAGGCTTCTAGAGAGAAGAAGAGGGAGGCGGTTGCAACTACCAGCAGACGGTGCAAGAAGGTTGTTATAGAAAAAGGAAAGGTGGTTTATCGGTTATAATAGTGTGAACGAGCAGTCAAAAAAGATATGGCAGAAACTGATGAGGAGGCTGACTCGATATATGAGTGTTTTTTGGTGGATCAATAGGGGAAATGTATGGTGATAGAAAACTCTAATATATAGGAGTTCGTGAAGGATGTCGCTGAAAAATTAGACTACATGGTATATCAACCAAAGCCACAGGCATAAGAGTTAGAGTAGTTGAACCTGGCAAAAGAAGGGGAGGATTCGAAGGATCTCAGTAAGGAGAAACGAGAGGCCTTGGTTGAGTTGATTCAGGAATTTGTAAACATTTTTTCATGGAAGTATACGAAAAGGGAAGGGCTGGATAAAGAAGTAAGCTTCTCAAGTTAAACATGATGCCTTCAGCCATTCCGTTGAAGCAAGTAACGAGGACTTACAAGCCTGAGCTGGACTTGAGGATCAAGGAAGAGGTCCAATGCTTATTGGCAGCAGGGTTCATCAAACCAATACAGCTCCCACTCTGGCTATCTAGCATTATCCCAGTAGGAAAGAAAGATAAAAATAAAATAAGGATCTGTGTGGATTTCAGAGACTTGAATAGGGCTTGCCCCAAGGATGAGTTCTTTTTACCCTCCATTGATATCTTGATAGATGTAAAGGATGGTCATGAGATGTACAGCTTCAGGGATGGGTATGTAGGGTACAACCAGATCAAGATGGACCCTACGAACGCAAAGAAGATGATGTTTAGAACTCCGTTGGGCAACTTCATGTACAAAGTGATGCCATTTGGAATCAAGAACACTAGGGCTACTTATAAAAGAACAATGATGGACATTTTCCATGACTTCTTTTATAAATTTGTGGAATTTTATGTGGATGATTTGGTCATCAAATTAAGGAAGGAGGATTCCCACCTAAGTGATTTGAGAAAGGTGTTTGCTCGATGCAGGAAGTATTAGCTAAAGATGAACCCACTGAAATGCATCTTCGGAATAACTAGTGGAAAGTTTCTAGGTTTCATGGTTGATCGACAGGGGGTGTAGATTGACCAAGACAAACAGGAGCGATCTTGGAGATGCCTAGTCCAAGAATGGCGAAGGAGCTGAAGAGTTTCCTCGGTAAAGTTTCCTACCTTAGGAGATTTGTGCGTGGATTGGACAAAATAACGCACCCATTGATGCAACTTTTGAGAAAGAAACAGAATTCAAGTTGGAAGAGGTTCACCAGGAGTCTCTCATTGGGCTGAAGAAGCTGCTCATTTCACCACAGACCATAGTTCCCCCAGGGGCAGGAATATCGTTACAGCTATAACTCACATCCACCACGAGTTCCGTTAGAGCTCTGTTAGCACAGGAGATTGACGGGAAGGAATGGTAAGTCTACTACCTCAATAGAATCGTACATGGGCCAGAGGTCAGGTATAGTAGATTGGAAAGGCATTGTTTAGCCTTAGTCTTTGTGGCGCAAAAACTTAAACATTATATGCCGTCTTTTACAATTCATATTGTAAGGAGATGTGATCCTATTAAGTTTTTACTGGAAAGAACTATATTGATTGGTATGGAATCTAGGTGGTTTCTTATCCTTTCAGAATATGACTTGAAGTGCGTGGCCCCTTGCGCAATCAAGACCCAGGCATATGCAGATCTATTGGCAATCTTCCCCTCTGGGAAATTTGAGCCACCTAGAGAAAGCATTCCAGGAGATGATTTGTAGGCCAATCACTTAGACGTAAGCGAGGATGAATGGACGATGCAGTTCGATGGATCTTCAGCAGAAAAGAAAGGAGGATCATGGATTATTCTTTCAAGAGGAATGGAGGATATTTGTCTTTCCTACAATTTAGATTTCCCTTGTTCCAATAATAAAGCAGAGTATGAAGCATTGGTACTGGGGTTGCTGGAGGCCCTTCGAAGGGGAATTCATTCACTTTGCATTAAGGGTGACTCGAACCTGGTGATTCAGCAAGTGAATGGAGAATATGTGTTAAAACACCTTAGTCTGGAACCTTACAGAACAATTATTAAGAGGCTTCTTAACCAGCTCTATCGAACTAAGATCAAGAGACATTCCCGAATAATGAACCACCATCCAGACGTATATGCCACCATTGCTCAGAAGATGATCATAAGGGACGATACAACTACAGTCATGATTCAACGAAGAACAGCTCCCTCGATGGTATAGTTAATTCTGCCGATGGAGGATGACTCTGACTGGATAAGAGAGATTAGAAAACAACCGAAGTCTGGAGAAAGGGAGATGGAGCAAAAGGAATTAGCCCAATACTTTACAAATCAGGGAAGCCTTTATTTCACAAATGCAGGAGGATGGCTGTCAAGATACATCATCCCAGAAGAAGCAGAGCTAAGGTTAAAGAAAACACATGAAGAGCATTGCGAAACAACCAAGATACCTCTTTACAGGAGAGTTCAAAGGTAGGGATACTTCTATCTTAGAATGAAGCATGACACAGCGGAGCTACAACGAAACTATGATAAGTGCCAATTATTCTTCGATACAGTTCAATGTCTTTTCATTGAAGCTCAATCAGACTGGAGTTAGCCCTATATTGACTTCATTAAAGATGGAGTTATCCCAATAGTGAAAATTGATGTGATGGGACTCAACCTAAGGGCCTCGAGATTTTATGTTCAGGAGGGGCAGCTTTATCGAAGGGGCTACTTCAATAGGCCATTGTGTTACATCACAGAGGAAGAAGAAACCGAAGTCCTCAAATAAGCTCACGATCTAGCTCACATAGGAGGGGCCAAGTTGTATGACCAGCTGATGACGTTGGGGTATTATTGGCCAACGATAGAGAAGGACTCTGCTGAGTTCGTTCAAAAATGTAAGGCTTACCAACTACATAGAAATATGATCCATGCCCCATCGGTGGATCTACACTCCCTAGCAATGCCTTATCCTTTTCACACCTGGGCATTTAACCTGGTGGGGGCAATATATCCTTCTTCGAGGGGGAATATCTGGATACTAGTGGCAACGGAGTTCTTTATAAAGTGGGCGAAAATGATACCACTAAGAAGGGCAACAGTAGTGGTGGTGAGCAACTTCATCAGAAAATACATCATTTGTCATTTTGGGATTCCAAAGGTTATTCTCTCTTATGATGGAACCACCTTCATTAATTCAGAGGTAATAATGCTCATAGATAAGTACTCCATTATTCATCATACTTCAACGGTGGCATACCCAAAGGGAAACGGTCAAACTTAAGCAACTAACAAAACATTGGATAATATTTTGGCCAAAACGATGGAGGATTTCCTAGGATCGTGGGATGACAAGATACCAGCTGTATTGTGGGCCTATCGAGTGACTAAAAGGAATCCCACAGGATATACTCCGTTCTCCCTTTTATATGGGCCTGAAGCGATTCTCCCGATGGAGTTGGAAGTTCCCTTTACCCGATATGCCTTATGAAGTAGCATGCTCCCTCTGAATAGACATGTGCAGTTGGAAGCGTTGGATGAACACAGAGATAATGTGATGCAACACTTTTAAATGTACATTAAGCACTTGGTGAGACTAAGGAAGTTCGTGGAGGGAGACCATGTTTTGAAGGCAGCTGTGAAGCACATCAAGGGGCTTCCTTTGCCTAAGTTTGCAGCGAATTGGGAGGGACCTTTCATTGTAAAGGAGGCTCCTAATTCAGGTTATTGCTTAATTTCTAAAATAGAAGAAGACAAACCATTCAAGATCAACAATAAATGGTTAAAAGTCTACCATGTATAAACAATTAACTTTAGATCATCGTTGTATCTAGTTGTTTTGTTATGAATATACATAAGTCCTTTTCTGAAGAGATGTCTTTTGTTACAACTTGAGTGAGACGAAAGATTATAGAGTTTGTATTTTATGAAAATAGTTACAGCACGAAGAAGTGGCATGGAAAAAATATAATCTTTCTTTCATTCATAAATTTGGAGGCATTATAAAATTGGGAACTATTGCCCGAAAATTACATAAGAAAAGAAAGGGGGGAAATGCATACAAAAGTGAAAGAGTTCATTAGCCTAAGATTAACCACAAGTTCGAAGGAGAGAAAAAATATCCAGGCAGGCCCGAAGAAGCTGCTAGGCATGATTGTTAGGCATTAATAGAAACCTCCAACCTTGTTTGAACTTGTGCACGCTCAATAAGGAGTTTCTCCCGTTTTAGCTTTTCCAAACGCAAAGCTTCTTCGATATCCTCTACCTCCTTATTGGCAGCTTCAAGTAGAGATGCTAGCTCGGCTAGCCAAGCTTCGTCAACTCCTTGAGCCTCCCAGTGCTTATGTAATAGTTACCTTTGGCTTGATAATTATTGGCTCTTTAGAGTCTTTAAGTGTCCAATCAGGCAGCTAAATTGGAAGCCATCTCAACCCACTCCCTCAGATAGCCCAAAAATTAGTTGAGGATGGGCTTGATAACATTCACGGTAGGACTACTGGTGATATTAGCAACGATGATCACCATGCCTTGAAGTCTGTGGCTCATCACGAAAATGTTCGAACGTAGACAATCAACAGTGAAAGTCTCGGGGTGATGCCTTGAAATATGTTCAATTACCAAACGATGGATGGAAAGCATTTGGGGGGATCGTTGAAGGACCATGAGATAGAATTCATAAGGAGCTAGGTTGGGCAGAGGAAGCTCACAACCAGATTCACTATCAGCTAAAGCACCTGTCGTAGAACCTTGGTCATTGTAACTAGATTCTTTTGAAATAGCCTGGTCATAATGGGGCAACGCGATGGGAGAAGGGACTGATATAGGTCTCTCTACAGCTAAAGGGGACACACTAGCAACCTGGAGAGATTAAGAAAATAATAAGTTAAGTGAAAAGACTTAACAAGTGTTTCTCATTATCAAGTCACTGTTATTGGTGGAGTTTGATGAAAAATCTTAACAAGGGTTTTCATTTTTAAGTCACCATAGTTTGATGAAAAATCTTAACAAGCGATTTCGTTGTTAAGTCACCGTTACTGGTGGAGTTTGATGAAAAATCTTAAAAAGCGTTTTCATTGTTAAGTCACCATTACTGGTGGAGTTTGATGAAAAATCTTAACAAGTGTTTTCATTATTAAGTCACCGTTACCAGTAGAGTTTGAAGGTTTGAAAAATGAGACTCTTCTAGATTGTACATTATCAAGAATAAAGGACAAACAATAAGAAACGAAGATAAACTAGCGAAGTACCTCAGCAATGGCTGGAGCAAGAACGGGAGTCACTAAGGAAGCTACAACGGGGGGAACTACCGGGGGCAGGTTTATCTCCTCAGAAGCCTCAACGGTACCCTCAACTAAAGGAGCCTCAAGGTCCGATAAAGCTCCTACGTAACATAGGTACTAAGGCTAATATTGGGGTGGTGTTGGGCGGAGACGTTTGACCTTACCTGGATGCATCTACACTTTTGATACCAGAAAAGCATTATGCTGGGCAGAAGGGTCAACAACGGCTTTAGGGAAGTGAAGGGTCCCAATAGATATTGGTGGGGTTAGACCTGGAGAGAACTACAAAATCAAACTAAGTGTTAGAAGTGGGGAATAAACACAGAATAAAAAATACATACTTCACACTTAACTCACCTCGGTAATGTTGCTAAAGAGGGGAACTGCAGTGATGGGCCTTGTCAATATAAATGGAAGAAGAATGCTAACCAATAAAGAAGCCACTTCGACTTAAGGCATCCCAAGAGGTTAAAGTAGACCTAACAACATTCAGAATGTGATACCTCTAGAGAACTTTCTGCAGATGGAACGATGGGCAGAGGAACCTCGAGCGAGGGTGATGATTCAGAAGAAGTTGGAAAAGATTTATCGGACTGAGGGGAAATTACCACAGATCTAATGGAGTCACCCCCTATAGAAACATCCTTTGCATGTTGGGAGACCAAACGGAGGGAATAGGTGAGCCCTGTCATGGGATAATGGGGGAGTTGCACCAATGGAACCACTCTTGAAGCGTCCCCCCACGAAAGGACTCACAGGGGGGCTGGACCTTTCTTCTTCAGCTTCCTACACCAAATTCTCTAAGAGTTAGACAGATGCACTTTGTTTTAGAAAAGTGAAAAAAGTAATAACAACACACATGTATACCTCTGATCCAGGTGGAGAATGGGAGGATATCACCATTCGCGAGGAAGGAGGGGAAGGAACGGCAAAGGGAGCTGGGGTGATTTGTACATCAGGGGCTCGTTTCTTCTAGGACTTAGTACCCAAAGTCTTTTGCCTCTCACCCGCAGCACCAACACTTGAAGGAACCCTTGAGATCTTCTTTCTCTTTGTCCTTTCATCTGATGGATCTACTAAGATAGTGGGGAAGGAATTAGAAGGAGGAACGTCTAGAGCGTGTCGTTTAAACTCAAAAGTTATTCGTGCCACCTCAGCTTGAATTTTCTTCCTCAACTCCTCACTCACTTCTGTAGACATGGGAGGAGGAACGAAGGCAATGGGAAATTCCTCCAAGGGAATTTGAGACTGAGGTTGGGACTTAGACTTTGAGTAAGCCCCACTCTTGGATCTCCTAGTTATTTTGGCTGGTGGCTGGGAAGGTCCTTCACTAGAAGCTGCTTCGGTTGGAACCCCTTCACCAGAAACACCCTCAGAAGGAGCAGGTTGTTTGGGTGCCGAGGCCTTTTTGGGCTTTGGGGTAGCAACGGGAATCATGGAGTAATGTGGAGGAAGCTCAGTGGGACGATCCTTGGGAGTTTTTCTCAACGGGAACTCTATTCCCAGAATGGAATTGCCTTTCAAACCCAGTTCCTGTGAAGAAAAGGAAAGCACTGGGGGATACACAGGAGTTCCCTCAATAAATTCAAAGATTTGGGCCAGTCGCTTAAGCCAATACTTGGTGGCAAATAAAGATATCACATCACTTTGACTGGAGATACTGGGGATGATGACTCTGTCAGACATTATGGAGCTCACTCCCCACGCGGAAGTATAAGTGAAGAGGGCACAAGCCTCGTTGAACGTGACCTTGGGGTGGTTTAGCTGGAAGATGGGGCGAGGAGCTCCTTGGTCAAAACCGAATTGACGACCACACCGATGGGGGTTGTAATGTTCTCACGAGTACCCCCATTTGGTTTAGGAGGGTAAGTAACTGGGAGAGAACAGAAGAACCATAGCAAGCGAAGGTTCTTCTGCCATAAGGTCCACAGTCATTTGTTGGCCACCCTTGGTTCTTTCTTGAAAAAATCACAAGTGTGGAGGAACACTTCCTCTCCAAAAGGATGCATCGCAAAACAGTCTCGTTTGTCAATAACAGAGGTCAACTCCTTTCGACTTTGCCTCTTGTAATATATGTAAGAACGTGGAAGCAGAAATATTTTTCCCGAAGAAGAACGGTTGGGTTTAGCTGTTACATTGGGGAAACAAACATAGAGGAAGCCCATCAGAAGTATGCAGTTAGTAAAGTTGGACAAGTTATAAAAGCAAGAGATCATTCCATGTCAAAGTGTGTCCTATTAAGCTGTGTATAGAGTGACCCCAGGGCAATTAGAGCCATAAGAAGATTGAAACCCCGGGCCAAACGAAGGGATATGTTGATGAAGTCCCTTCAGGGTTGGTCATTAAGTTTCCTCGATAAAAGGAAGTGAGAGAGAAGGACAAGTATGTAAGTAGGAAGTTCTAATGATGTACCTTGACCAGGGGCAACCTCAAAAGAGCTATCCTTAGAAGGATCCCGGAAGAAAAAGTTAATGAGGGGAATGAAGGTGGCTTTGTTTGAAGAACCTATGCACCTTCGGCATATACTATCCAACTCTGAACGATCAGCAGCCTCTTGGGCGTCCAAGGCTTCATTAGAATAGTTTTAATGGCATGTAGCCTCAAGGACCAAAATTTCACAAACGTCTTCCAACGTTATCGTGAACTCACCCTATGCAGCAATGAAAGTGTGAGTGGTAACGTTCCAGCGAGACACCAGGATGGGGAGAGCAGCAATGTTCTTTGATAGAGTAAACTCACCGAACCACTTGGCCCGTTGAAGATCATTTTTTATGAGGATAGCAGCATGGGAACTCTGCATGTGAGCGTTCTAAGTAGAAAAATGATCAGGAGAACCCCCAGGCCCTTCGAAGTCAATATGGGACCATGGGAAGTCACCTCACTCAAGGAAAAATCGAAGAGTACCCTATGAGGGGAGAAAGCCCCAATTAGCAACATTTTCATCTTCATCACCAAGCACCATGGCATCACACTTGGCGTTAAAAACACAAGTCTTGCAAAACCCAGAAAAATCATCACCCTTGCCAAAAATGGGGGACCGACGGTAAAAATATAGTTGTTCTTGACAAGCGACGGTGAAGGAGGTGGCGCCCCCAATCACAGTGGTGGTAAAAGTGGTGGTAGAAGGAGTGGCAGGTGGAGTATTGGTGGGAGTCGCACCAGGGTTGCTTGAAGAAGCCATTACAGAGGAAACTAAGGTACAAAAAACTTGAAACAACTACCAGATGAGTAACAATGGAGTAACCAAAGATTGAAGATGATTAAAGAAGAAGGAAAGGGCGAAAGGCTGGACAATAATGGAGTTTTTACAGACTTTCTCTCTCTAAAGCATGCCTAGAGTTTGAAGAAGACAAAGAAAATAGTTAAGAGTTTTGAAAAAATGGACGTTTAAAATCCTTTAAACCTGTCTTTTGAAGTTTTCCCACTAACACACGTGCAAAGCCACCAATAATTATTTCAAGAGGACACGTGGCACTTCGGGAAGTGTTTTGACAGTCGAGAAGACGGCATTACGTCATTAATGAAGTGACACGTGGGGAGAGAAAGGGTTTCTTCCAAGACAAGTTCTAGGGTTTGGCGCCAAAAATTTTCCTTTGTCAGACATATCCAATAACTCCCAACGAAGAAGCTGTCCCAACGGTTCAAAAAGCTACGATGTCCCCTCGCCACAAGTCTAAATGTTATTTAATTGTGACTCAGATACATCGGGGAGAATTTTTTTGCTTTTTCGAACATGAAGAAACAACGACGCAGCAGAGTCCAAACGAAGTAGTACCTTCAAATAGAAAGAATTTCACGTACAAAGAGTAACGGGTTTTTAAGAAAGTTCGAAGATGTATCGGGAGAATTTTAAATAGTCAAGCCAGAATGGTTGAAGCTCAGTGACAGGGAAAAGTTATGATGTCCATTCGCCAAAGCACCAATAAGCCGCAATGCTTCGGCTCAAGTACATCGACGAGAACTGGAGGCGTTAACTGCAGTGGTTGTAATGAAGAAAAAGATTCCAAAAAATTTCACACAGAGAAGGTTCATCGGATTGAGAAGTTTTCATGCAGACATTTCATGTGTCCACAATAAATCTCTACACGAAGGTAATAGTGAGATTAGAGATAATCCCCCCATTAACAACAGTGTTTTGGATTAAGGCAACAATGTAGCCCAAAACGATGCAACTCAACAAGGCAGCTCAAGCGAGGTAGTTTGGCGTGGCAGCCCAGAGGGACCTTCCAGCGAAGAAGTTAACCAAGAGAGATGACCCTTTAGTTCTATTGTTTTACTTATCCTTGTTGTGTCTCTTTTATTTATATTGACCACGAGCTATAACAATTATAATGGCATTCAGTGAGGTCGAACGGTACTCGTGAGAGACCAGGCTTGGCAGGGCCTGGGAGAGCTTTCATGCTCTAGCGAATGACCTCACTGTGGGAACTTTAGAGGGACTTGGTTTGGAGGATTGAGAAGTGAGACGTCGTTGGGGCTTGTCTTGACCATCTTAGATACACCTGGTAACACACCAAAAGATCCTGACTGTGGAACCCCGGGCATAGCAGCTTTGATTTCTATCGAGCATTGAGTTGTGAACTAAACAAACATCTACTTAACGTCACATTTACTTTATGTGATGTCACTAGCCAGCTAGGTAATGTCAAGTTTGTACTTAAGTAAACCACTGTGGTATTTGGGGCTGTCAGACAGTTGGTGAGCCACATCTACGACGACAGTCCCCTGACACACAGTGGTCAGGCAAAAGGCATGCCTTGGCATTTAATGTTTATGACGTGGAGCTAACTAGTGCATCAGCCTTTTAATGTTTGTGACATAAAGTATGAGGAATGTCTTTCACAGTTATTAATGATTGAGTTACCTCGGGAGGGGTGTGGGGGCTATTTAAGGGTCCCAACCACCTATAAGGAAATGGATGTTCTTTTGAAAGTTCAGAAGTTATTGCCTGGAGAGAAAAATATACATCAAAAAGAGAGATTTATTGTGAACCATAGTTCACTCACCCACCATTGCCATTTATTACAAAGATTTTAATAATTGACAGAGATCTTTGGCGGTGTTTAGGGTGTTGACTGCTTGTATAGGTGTTTCTATGATGTTTACTTCTCTCTCCCTCTAAATGAGTTACTTCTGAGTTCATTATTATCTTCTGAGTTATACACGAGCGATTTGTGAGTTCAAACTGAGTTTATCTTTGCTAAGTTGTGATTGCGTGTCTTGTAGTTAATCAATAGTGTTGTTAGTTAACTTATCATTAATGTACTCAAAAGGGGTTACGCCTCCATCTAATCTAAACTACCCTCTTACACTAGAAAATTTATTCATGTAAGAACCATTGCATGTGAGGATACTCTTAGGTTTTAGAAAAATCGTTAATTACAAATTTGACACTGATGTTTGGGGTAATTTAGAAGTTTAGACCAATTATTTCACTTTCGCAATGTTAACCCTGGGACTTCAAATTTTAAAAAAATTGGACAATCGTTAATCACTCGTTAAAGATTTAACAGAATTTCAACACGGCATCCTATTTGACACATCAATTGATTAAATTTTTAAAACATCTAATAATATATGACATGTGTGAAATAAAAACATAATATTCTGAATATAAAAAATCATAATATTCTCAAATATTTAAAAAAATAAAAACAAAAAAATGTCAGTTTTTTATCATAAAAAAGTGGACATTTGTTTTGTATAAAAAAAGTATTTTTTAAAAACGGATATTATATAAAAAAAACTGGACGTTATATTTTTTTTTAAATAGCATTTCTTAAAAATTGTTTCGTTACTAATTTTTAAAAAATGGACGTTGTTTTTATAAAAAATGTATTTTTTTTAAAAATTGTTTCATTATTTACTTTAAAAATTATTTCGTTATTTATTTTTAAAAAAATGGACGTTATTTTTATAAAAAAAAAAGTGCATTTTATACAACATTCGACATTATTTTTTCTAAAATTATACATTATTTTTTTAATTGTATCTTTTTAAAAATAACGTTCAGTTTTTAAAAATGCACTTTTTATAAAAATAACGTCCATTTTTTTAAAATAACTTATTAAACAGTTTTTCATAAAATATGTATGTTTTTTTAAATAACGTCTGGTCTTTATAAAAATACAATTTCTTAAAAAATACGCTTTTTCGTAAAAAGAACGTCCATGTTTTTAAAATAAATAACGAAACAATTTTTTAAAAAAACATTTTTTTACAAAATGCAGTTTTTATAAAACGCAGTTTTTTAAAAAATACAGATTTAAGAAAATAACTTTCTATTTTTATATATAATACAATTTTTTTTTTAAATACACTTTTTTAATAAAAAGAACGTCCAATTTTTTAAGTTTTTTAATACAATCAACGTCCACATTTATTATTAAAAAAATGAAATTTTAGGATTTTTTTTTCTAAATATAATTTTTTAATTTTCCTAAATATTAGGATTTTTATATTCAAAATATTATATTTTTATTTGACACATGTTATGTGTAATTGGATATTTTAAACATTTAATCAATTAAAGTGCCACATAGCATGACATGATTGAATTAAGTTAAATCTTTAAAAGGTGATTAATGATTGTCCAAATTTGTTTAAAAACTAAAACGTCAGGGCTAACATTGCAAAAATTGATATAACTGGTCCAAACTTCAAAATCACTCCAAACATGAGGATAAGATTTGCAATTAACCCAAAAAATAAGTGTGGGCAATGAAAAGGGCTATTGAGGGAGTAAATTTCCTTTGCATATTAGGCCACCATTGGCAAGAGCCTATAGAAAAATAAAGAAAAAGAAAAATATATGCCAATGCCAAAGTTTAGATATTGTTCATCAAAAATGATATCTTCGAAAGATCAAAAAATTGAATATTTTTATTTTTGTGGGACTTATAAGTGAAGATCAATGGGTTTGCACAATTTGTCCTAGTTCATCTTTAATGTTTGACGCTATTAATTTGAGAATTGTCAATATTTTATAGCACTATGGACATTTAGTTTGTTTTTAATCCTTTTGAGCTCACATTATCGTCACGTGAGGCTAAATATAAGTTTGATAAATTAAGATGATCAAATTCGAACTCCTTAGACTATCTTGAGTATTTGGGACATATTAATTTTATTTCTAGTTCACACCTCTACACTCCATACCACATTTTTTTAGATACACACTTATGTTATACAAGTGTGGAAAGCTTGTTTTTGTGTGTCACGTGAGGTGATACCTATATATATTCATGTGTGTCTCGTCATATGTGTGTTTATATATAAATGGTACGTGTTTGAGTTTTTGCCTGCACTTAATCCATGTTCGTCATTCTTTCTTGATGATGCTAAGAATCAACACCACCAGATAAAGATGTTATGGAGCTCAGACAAGCATAACAATGCCAGCAATGAAGTAACAAAAATATATGTAGAAGGAGGTGAGGAAAATAGGAGAAACACACGAATATAAGTGGTCCAACCTATCTTGGCCTACGTCCACTGTGCAGTGAGTCATCTTCACTATATAATAAGGGCTCTAATGTCCTTGTGATAGAATGCACTCACTTCTCTCTCCACTATGTATACAAACAGAGTTTCATATAGGGTTACAATTATCGATCCCTTTGCAAGGTTAAAGATGACAAGTATATATAGGGCTTGGGGGTGTAGTGTGCCCCCCAAGCATACATTGAACATGTAATAACAGTTTAGTTAATCCCCTGTTGAAACCTGGCTGGGCCACCTGTAGATAATGATGATATAATATTCCCTCACGTGAGGGAATGATCTTGTTATAATGGTTTAGTCCACGTACTACATGAGTCCCATGCTCACTGTACCACGCGTCTCACAAACCACGTGCCATGAGAGTGTCACCCTCGGCCTAGACGAGGTTACCACAGGCCGAGGTTAGTATTGTGAAAGCTCTGATTCCCTAAATTGACACTTACTATCAACCAATGGAGGGTCGGCCAGTTGGTAGGTCAGCTATCCTACACTATTGTTAAGTCGGGCCGAGGCTTCAGTTTGACGGGGGGGCTTGGGCTGTTGGGCCCCTACCTTCAGTATGACCCCTGGATGGTGAAAGCTTGAGACCTCCTCCTAGACGAGGCTACCCTCTACTGGACAAGGGTATATTTTGGTATATCAATCTCCCCCTAGCCCTTAGTCATCGATGATGTTGAGATGGCTGAGGGTTAATATTGTCTTTGGATGTTGATTTGATGAGTTTCTAAGCTGGTGAGTGACACTTGGCAAGCTCATTGACGTTGATCAGGTGTCAATCATAGTGCTATGTTTCCCAAGAATGACGCTTTCATAATACACTAAACATTGTGCCCTAATGATGATTTTCTGCGTGGGATGTGCGTCGCCTTGGTTATTGGGCTCAATAATGACTAGGTATTTAAGCATTTTCAAATAACTTTATCTCTCTTTTATTTTCTTCTTCGTGCGCACTCTCTCTCTCTCTCTAGCTTTAGAAGTTAATCATCATTCCTACCTCCTCGCAAGACTTCCAAGCTTAATCCATCTCCAATCTTCTTTTCAGGTAATTTCCCTTTTATCGTCCATTTTCTTCTGGCACATCATTGATTTCTGCTTAGTTTAAGTTTGGCGTATTTTTCAATTAGTCTTTCTTTTTCTGGTTAGTTAATCCACCATTATTTGGTGGTTCTAGGTGAGAGGCGATAAGTATTAGGTTTTTTTTAGGTTTCGACTGGTTGCTTTGTAGATAAAACTCAGCTTTTTAAGCGTTCCGGTGGACCTCCGGTCGTCTTCTCCGGTATGCTTTATTCCTTCTATTCTTAGATACTCTTCCCCAAAACTCTTCATTTCTCTAAGTTTAATCTTAAAGTCATCTTGGTCAACTGTTTAACTCGTTTGTGAGTTTGTTGAAAAATTCTCAAGTCTAGGGTCGTCCTCTTGATGCTCCAAAGGCTTTATAAATTGGCCGAGGAGTTTCCCAATCTGAGAGAGAGGTTCTTTACAGAGATTAGGAGGATTGAAGAGGAGAACGGGGTTAGACATAGGGCCAAACCTATCTAGGTACGACCCATTTTCCCCATTCCATTAGCCATAATTCTGCCTTCACCCTCTGGGCCTTTTGGGTCGTCTTGTCATCAAATTGAGAGTCGGAGACAGGAAGAAATGGATGAACAAATGAGAGCGTCATATTATTTTGGTGTCAGCACCTCTGGAAGATTTGACCCATTAAACCATCCCCCAAACGAACAAGCTGAGGGAACAGTTGACCCTGAGGTTGTCCCTGTGATGACTATGTCCCCCTTGAATTTCAAACAACCTTTCCAGATGGCCCCCCACCCTTTGACAACGATGGGGAAGATGGAGCTAGGGATGAGAGAAGTGAGGATGAGAGTAGTGAGGCTGAGGATGAGAGTGAGAATTCAAATAATGAGGTTGACACCTCAGCAGCCTTGTCTTTCGTCTCATCCATTAAGGATCGTGATCTCTTACTATGGAGACACTCCTACGATGTTAAACCCAATGTCACTACGAGGATCCCAGATGAAGATGAGAAGGTCTTCCAGGGGCGAGAGGGAGAAATTACTATGTACGAGAAGATGTTTGGGTTGGCGTCAGGTTGCCTCTACATCCTGCCATCATCTCTATACTCTTTACCCTTGGGGTTGCTCCTACCCAACTTCCTCCTAACTCATGGAGGATCATCATCGGCTACATTTCTCTATGGAAGAACACATTCACTGATGAGCCCTCAGCCAGTCTGTTCCTGGCCTATTATAACATAACCTTCGCGTCCAAATAACCTGGGTACTTCCATCTAGGTACTAGGAGGTCTGACAATAAACTTCTCCATATTTCACAAACTTCAAACCATGATAGGAAGAAGATATTTTTCTTTGTCTCTGGGGATTGGTAACTCCCCGCTGAGGTTGAACCTTCAGAAGATAGCTCAAGGGTCCCTCGAGCATGGTCCAACCCCTCCATGAAAGCAAGGTCAGGCCCTAGACTTATCTTAGACGAAAGATCTATATCTGACTATCTAAGGGATCAGGGGGAAGGAGGGTGAAATTCCCCAATTTGAAGATTTAATGACCCCTCGTCTCCTCAAAGAAGTTGGTCTGAGGGTCATCCCTTTGAAAGAATTATGTGAGTTGATTTTTGTTGCAATTTATTTCAAGTGTTCCCCCTTTACTTTTGTCATCTGACCTGTCATCTTAATTTTTCATATCGGCCTCCAAACACATCTGATTCACTTTGGGAGATGTCTACCCCAAGTTTGTTGGCTAATCTCAGCAAGAAAAAGGGCAAGCAACCTCAACAAATACATAAGAAAACAAGTGGGGTGGGGCCGACCCCTGAGGCTTCCCGAAAGAGGAAGGAGACATAAGATTCTGCTGAAGGTCGGCCTTATGCCCCTACGAGGGCGAGGGTGGAGGCCCCAGATACACACATTGAGGGGACGAGTTCTTCTTCATCTCAGGATGACTTCTAGTCGACCAATTTGACCATGTTAAAGACCAACCCCTCTTCTTTGATTTCCCACATGAAGGTTGCCAAGGTCTATATGTTCTCTGCTCCGTCATCCTCTGATTATAACTTCTTGGCTAAGATGCCCCCCGCCCAGAGTCTACGACTTTTGGATTCACAGTCTAGCCCAGGTATACCTCTAATCCCTTCAATTTTAATTCACCAATATGAACTGAACCCTCGTCCTTTCATCACTAACTTTGCTCTCGTCTTTTTCAATCTATCATCACCTTTACCTCAGCCATGAAATGGATGGTTGAGAACTATCCAAAATTTCAAGAGGCTAAGATAGTTATTCAAAGTGAGGCTAACTTGAAGACTGGGCTGGAAAATCTCAAGAAAGTGCTGGAGGATGTGAAGGCCAATCACTCGATGGCTCTTGGTGAGCTTGAAAAAGAGCATACTGAGCAACTGAAGCAAAAGGATAACCTTCTCATGGCCAAGGATGAGGCTTTGACCAATCAGTCAACGCAATTTAAGTTAGACCTTAATGAAGCTATTCAAAGGGCTGGGACTGATTTTGTGGAGGCATACAAGCTCTCTGATGAATTCTAAGGCTTCGGCCTTGAATACTTGGAGAGGGGAATCAAGACGGTCTGAGGATGGGTTATCTTGAAGTTTTTTGATATAGTGTAAGCCATTCTCCCCTCTCTGGAAGTTGTAGAATTGGAAGACCTCTTGATGGCCGAGGCTCTATCCCACGTGGAGTCTCAGATGGCTGTTGAGGGAACTGGGACATCAAAGGGTCGGTCGACTACCAATGCTGCTGACGGTGCCTTTTCTAATGATGGTGTTGAGATTTTTAACCCTCTAGGACAGCTCTTTAGGGTGTTCGTCTGTGATCTATACCCTCTTGGTGTAATTTCGTTTTACACCATATTTTGAACATGATGTATTGTAACTCGTTCTGGTTTTGATGAAAAATGCTCTTTCCTTCCCTTTGGTCTTTTATTCCGTCATTTTTATAATTTGTGCTAACCATCTTCCAAGTTAATACAAGTCCTCCCTCGTCTTTCTTGGGAGTCAGTGGAGGGTCGTCCCTACCATTCACCCTCATCCTAGCCGAGGGAGATTATCCACCAAATTAATGATGTTTTCAAACACAAGTCCTCCCTCGTCTTTCTTGGGAGTGAGTGGAGGTTTGTCCCTACCATTCACCCTCATCCTAGCCGAGGGATATAATCCACCAAATTAGTGATGTTTTCAAACACAAGTCCTTCCTAGTCTTTCTTGGGAGTGAGTGGAGGGTCGTCCCTACGATTCATCCTCATCCTAACCGAGGGAGATAATCCACCAAATTAATAATATTTTCAAACACAATCCCCCCTCGTCTTTCTTGGGAGTGAGTGTAGGTTCGTCCCTACCATTCACCCTCATCCTAGCCGAGGGAGATAATCCACCAAATTAATGATGTTTTGAAAATGCAAGTCCTCCCTCGTCTTTATTGAGAGTGAGTGGAGGGTCATCCCTACCATTAACCCTCATCCTAGCCGAGGGAGATAATCCACCAAATTAATGATGTTTTTCAAACACAAGTTCTCCCTCGTCTTTCTTGGGAGTGAGTGGAGGGTTGTCCCTACCATTCACCCTCATCCTAGCCGAGGGAGATAATCCACTAAATTAATGATGTTTTGAAAACTAAATTCCCTTTGATGTTATTGACAATATATGGATGAGGTTTTCCACATCCATGTTGTCGTATCACCGAAGAACATTAAGCCTACTTCACCACGAATGATGTTTTGTAAATTAACATGAATTATCCCAACAAATATCTAAATTGACAAAAAATAAGATGAAGGGCCAATATAACATTATCATTGACATTCCAAGTGTTCTATGAAACAAAAAATTCATTACAATTGTGAACAAATAGGACATCAACTACAACATCATTGGTAATATTTCTTCAAATGATCTGCGTTCCAGCGGTTTGAAAAGGGTTCCCTTCAAGGTTTTCTAACCTATAGGTTCCTAAGACAACTTCGTCGGTAACCTTGTATGGGCCATGCCAATTTGGGTGAAGCTTGTTAGGTTTTTTCCATGCCTTTTTTAGGACTAGGTATCCCATGCCTATTAGCCTTTGCTTTACCCTCTGATTGTAAAACCTGGTTGTCCTCTATTGGTAAGCTGCTTTTCTTATCTCAGTATCTTCTCTTCTTTCCTCAATCAAGTCGAGATCAAGTCTCCTTTCTTCCATATTTCTCTGAGGATCATACATCTGAATTTTGTGAGTAGGAAACCCAATTTCAGTGGGGATGACGGCTTCTAATCCATACATCGATATGAAGGGTTTCCCCGTAGGAGTTTTTAATGTCATCATGTAGCCCATAGTACAGCGTATACATCTTCAACCCATCTTCCTTTTGCCTCTTCAAGTTTTTTCTTAATCCCATCCAAGATTTTTTGGTTTGTTACCTCAGTCTGCTCATTAGCCTGAGGTCGGCCTGGGGTAGAAAATAATTGTTTGATCCCAACTCTTTTACAGTATTTCTCCAAGGAAAGATTCTTAACCTGAGTCATGTTATCCGAGATGAGGGTGTTAGGGAGACCATACCTACATATGATGTTCTTGCAGATGAACTGGAAGGTCTTCTATTCGACGATCATGATCATTGGCTCCGCCTCTACCCCTTTTGAAAAGTAATCAATCGTTATGATCAAATATCGGTAGTTATTGACTGCCCTAGGTAGGTGTCCTACCAAATCGATTCCTCATACTGCAAATGGCCATGGGGATGTAATGTAGGTTAGAGGTTGATGAGGCTGGTGAGGGATGATAGCAAACATCTGGCATTTATCACACTTCTTCACATATGTCGTAGCATCCTTGGCCAAGGTTAGCCGCTAGTATCCCTGTGTGATTATCCTCTTAGCTAACGACCTTCCCCCAATGTGGCTTGAACAAGACCCCTCAAGAACATCTTGAAAGATATATGGAACCTTAGATGGATGAACACACCTGAGCATAGGGAGCAAGAACCCTTTCTTATATAAAGTATCTCCAATGATAGTGAATTTTGCAGCCCTGTACCTCAGCTTCTTCCTTTCAGATTTTACAACTGGCATCTCCCCCTCTTTAATGTATCTGGTTAGAGGGTCCATCCATGAAGTTTCCCTATTTATATTTAGGCAGGAGCTAAGTGTTCTATCCTCATGCCCAAAATAGAATTTCCACTGGCACTGTTCTTCTGATATTTGTTCTAGTTATTGAAGCTAGTCTTATAAGTGGATCGGCTCGGTCATTGTCTAGTCGAGGTATCCTCTTCAACTTTACTTATCTGAAGCTTTTCAATAGTGACTTTACTCTCCCAAGATATTTGGACATTCTCTCATCCTTTTCCTCATATGCCCCCAGTATCTGATTCACTACCAACCTTGAATCACTATGCACTAAGAGCTGGCCAACACTAAGAGTCCTAGCCAAGGAGAGGCCTACTATCAGGGACTCATATTCTGACTCGTTATTGGAGGCTTTGAAGTTGAACCTTTTTGCATACTCGATGTCCATATCATTTGTAAGGACATTATTTTATAAGTTCGTTATCAATTTAGTATGTCGTATACTGCTACAACGTCGAAGAGTATTCAAGAACGTTCAAGCATCAAAGACGGATCCGAATATCAAGATCTTCAACATTCAATACTCTGCGAGGTTAAGTTTGGTAAGGTTGTGTTTTAATTCCTTAGCATTTCACTTAAAGTATTGGGATATTTTTATTAAATATTTTTCTAAAGATTTTGTTCTCGAACACCTTTTCGTAGAAAAATCATAACTAATTCATAAAAAATTAAAAAAATATGAAACTTTTGGCCACGCGTTCGTATCAAAATTATCTACAAGCTCGCATGAAATCTCGTTTGATAGGTCATTCAAACGAACTACTTTTGTCATTCAAACGACAGTTTCCACGTGTCATTTACCACGTGTCATATTTTTCGTTCGAGCTACATGCTCTTGTCGTTCAAACGACATAGCATCTCGTTCGAGCGACATTCAACCTTATTCGAAAGACGTGCCGCCTTAATTTTTTATAAATAGGAGTCTTCAACTCTTTTTTTCATAAGAAGACCTGCATATTTTCAATGGACGAAACTGCTACTGCAGAAATAATTTTTGTCTTCTTCTTTTAGGTTCTTTAACCTTTGTTTTCAATTCACAAAACATTCCAATCTTTTAGTGAATTATTTTGGAACCCTAGATTCAAGTTTGTTGAAAATTTACCTTTGTGGGGAGAATTCTATAATCAGAGAGCTGCGTGCTATTATGGAGGGAGTCTCTATGAAGTTACTCTTATGGGGAGGATAACCCACATCGTGAAGATTGTGTGTCTAGGACTACGTGTCCTTATGGTATAGCTACATGTGAACCACTGCTGATTTCTATCCGATGCTTTGAAGGTTTGATGAAGGAACCATGCGTTACTATTGTGGGCTAATTTAAGATGGTATGTAAGTCAATGGTCTTGTAAACTTGTCAAAGTTCTAGAAATAAAAGGTTTTACCCTGCGGGGATTTTTCCTGAAATTTGTGTCGCATGCTTTATTTATTTATGGGTTGACACACGCATACATGTAGTTGCATGTTTAGGGGATGAATTGATTTGGTTTAAAAATAGACTCTAATTAAATAAGTGTGCCAAAGTAGAAATTTGCGAATTTAATCAACTATCATCGTCATACGTTTTACACCATCTAGTGCTGACACTATCAATCCAGCTCCACTTCTATTCTTACAGGAGGTCCCATCAACAAAGAGATAACACACAACCTGTTCCTTCGTGACTCTGGATACAAATCTATTCAATGCAGCCACTCGCCCTGTGAGCCTCTAGACGTCTTTAATGGTCTTGGGAGTCTTCATTTCAAGTAGAGCCTTTATTTTCTCAGGATTGTCCTCAATACCCCTTTAATTGACGATGAACCCCAAGAACTTTCCTTCTCCAACCCTAAAAATGCACTGGGTTGGGTTGAGCTTCATCAGGTATTTATCCATCGTGTCAAAGGTTCTCTCAAGGTCGGCCATATGATCCTTAACTTTCAAACTCTTGGTCAGCATGTCATCTACATAGACCTCCATAGACTTTTTAATTTGGTCTTCTAACATTTTATTCACGAGACGCTGATACGTTGACCCTACATTCTTTAGGCCAAAAGGCATGACCCTATAACAGAATGTCCCCTTGTCTGTAATGAAAGGTCTTTTTTCTGAGTACTCAGGGTCCATGAAGATCTGATTGTAGCTCGAGTATGCATCCATGAAACTCATTAACTCATGGTCTGCAGTAGCATCCACCATCTGATCAATGTGAGGAAGAGGGAAACTGTCTTTGGGGAAATATTTATTGAGGTTAGTGAAGTCCACACACATCCTCCATTTCCTATTAGCTTTGGGGACTATGGACGCATTAGATAGCCATTCGGGATAGATGACCTAACTGATAAATTCATCTTCTTCGAGCTTTTTAACCTCATCCCTTATGACCTCATATTTATCTCAAGAATAAACTCTCCTTCTCTACTTTATTAGCTTTGTATCTTCTATCATGTTGAGCTTGTGACACATGATTTTGGGGTCGATACCCAGCCTGTCTGCATGAATCCATGTAAAGATGATATGTCTTCTCCTCAGAAGCTTAATGATCTCCTCTTTTATATCTGGATTTAGGGCTTTGCCGATCTGGATGATTTTTTTCGGCTCATCCTCCTTGAGGATGATGGATTCTACCTCTTTCACTGCTTCTCCCTTATTTAACTTTGTCTCATCCCTAGGATCAAGGGTATCAATATTTTAAGTAGTGGTTACTTTCTTATTCGCCTCTCTTTCCTCGACAGAATTGAAGTAGCATTCCCGTGTCGTCGTCTGGTCACCTTTAACTTCCCCTACCCCATAAAGAGTCAAGAATTTTATCATCTTGTGGATCGTTAAAGGCACGGCCTCATATTCCTTGAGGGATACCCGTCCCAGTATGAGGTTATAGGCTGATAAGACGTTTTCATCCATCGTGAAAAAGTTAATCTTCCTAGTGAGCCATTTTGGCCTCTTATCCCCCATTCTTACCTCAGTATCATACATCCCCAGGGGATGAACTTTTTCTTTAAGAAAACCGATTAGGGGGTGATGGTATGGGACGATCCTAGCACGACTAAGTCCTAAGGCTTTGAAACTTGGGAAAAACATCACATTTGCAGAACTACCCCCATCTAATAAGATCCTCGGCACCTCATATCCGTGTACCCTGGTGGTGATGATGATAGGGTCATCAAGTGGAGCTAGGAGCCCCTTAAAATCCAACCTTGAGGAACCCACCATCAGGGTATCCATGTCAACTTTCTTTATTTTTTTAGGCTTAGCTTCGATAGAGGTTGAGTGCACAGCTTCAGCCTTCGGTACTACCTTTGCTTCAGCTACATGGGCCTTCCTCTCGGCCATTTCTGATACTCCTCCAGCTAGGCCCCCGAAGATCATTCCAACACCAAAAGAAATCATATTAAGCCTTTTCACGGGTCATGGTCGTCCTTCGATGGAAGTTCAGGATCATCATCATCCTCTGAGGGGTCATCACGCCTGTCGAGAGCATCTTCTCTGCACTTATCACTTATTTTCTTCCTAGGGTCGGCTCGGCCACTCTTGAAGGTACCCTTATCCACATACTTTCTATATTTCCCTTCTTTTAACATTTTCTCGATGTTATCTTTTAGAGCAAAGTATTTATCGGTCAAATGGCCATGATCTTGATGGAATTCACACCACAAGTTTTTCTTCCTCTTGTGAGGAGGAGATCTTAACTTCTCAGACCATTTTAAAGATCGATCGCTCTTTATCTAATTTAGGATGTGTTCACAGCTGATCGTCAGTCAGTTATAATCTGCAAACTTGTCATCTGTTGGTCTTTTCTTCTCGTCCTTATTCTTTTTCTGGTATTTACCTCCACTGGTACCTCCTTTTTCATCCTCGTATTTGGCGGTCATTGCCTCTTCGGCATTCATCACCTTCCCCGCCATTGCTAGTGGCTCATCCATTGACTTCGGGGGGTCTTCGGTAAGCTTCCACGATAACTTCCCCTTTTAGAGTCCTCCAATGAGGGTTATCATGGCTATACTCTCTTCGTAGTCTTCGACCTCTAACTTTTCTTTGTTAAACCTAGCTATCTAGTCTCTGAGACTCTCTTTTTTCCCTTACTTAACATAGATCAGCTGAGTGGTCTTCTTCTGTGGCTTTACTCCAAAGCATAAGTTGTGAATAAATCTCTCTGCTAGCTACTTAAAGATTTCAATGGAGTTCTTCAAAATAGAGGTATACCTGTGCAGCCCCAGTCAAAGTGATCGAAAAGTCTCGACATCTCATCTCATCTAAGATAGAGTATATATCTATTGTTGACTGGTACATCTCGATATGGTGGACTGGGTTGGTACTCCTATCATACCTTGGGCTGACCACAAGTGGTTTAAACTTGGCCGGTATTGGGAAGTTAACTATCTTCACCACAAAGGGTGAGCCCTCGGAGTATCTTCTCTGTAGAGATCTCGGTTTTTCAAAATATCACCAATTTTATCCTCTAGTCTTTGAATTGAGTCATTTCATGGTCCAACTGGGTCGTCCTGGACGATGTTATCCCCTGTCGCCTCCAAGAGGTGAACTGAGGGGTCTGCTACAGCTAACTTTCGCTGACTATTTACTTATCTATGACCATTGTCTCATCTTTGAGGGTTATGTCCATCATGGGATCAGCTGTCTCCCCCTTCTCCTTTGGTCCTTGCAAGACTTCTAGATCTAGATAATATTTCCCTTAGGTCATTAACTGGGCCCAGCCTCTCAAAGGCCGACCCTCTGCTCAAATGGTCAAAAGTTGAGCCTCTGGGGTGATTATCAAGATTCTATCTCCTATACCTCCCTTGGCTCTCCTAAATAGGTCATACAGTATTGTTGGAGATCTCATACGGCTCCTAGCAATCTTCTGGAGCATCTTCTACTTCCATATCATCATACATATCCTTCGGGCAAGGTTTTCCTTGCCTCCCCAGGCATAAATATCTGGGGTCTGCAACATCCCTCTGCCGTTGTGGAGGTGGAAAGTCTTTTTGTGGTGCCTAGGGTGGTCCCCTAGCCTCATGTTGTCCCTGTGCAGCTTTCGGAGTAATCAAATCTGATGAGACTTTTAGTGGTCTCAGTATGTTTTAGCTAAGAGCTGCAAATTATTCTTTTATAACCTGTTGGCTTGCTGCTAAAGACTTCAGGGCGGTAGCCACCTTAGCCATCTCAAACTGAGGTAGTACATGGCTGGAACTAGGTCCTACTCTACCAGCCGATGGAGGAGGTGGTGGTAACTCCGGTGTTATATGTTTGAGTTGTGATGAGCTGAATGATCAAAAGACTAATGAGCTTGAGAACCTTAATGGATCTCTTTCAATGGTGAAACATCTCCACATGGGGGGGAGAAATATCTCACCATCAGAGTCTCCGGTAAGGTCAAGTTGTAGAAAGGAAGAGATAGCTTCTCGTCCCAACAGACGGAGCCAACTGATGATGCTAAGAAGCAGCACCACCAGATAAAGATGTTATGGAGCTCAGACAAGCATAACAATGGTAATAATGAAGTAACACAATTATATGTATAAGGAGGTGAGGAAAAGAGGAGAAACACACTAATATAAGTGGTTTAGCTATCTAGGCCTACGTCCACTGTGCGGTGGGTGATCTTCACTATATAATAAGGGCTCTAATGGCCTTGTGATACAATACACTCACTTTGTCTCTCCACTGTGTGAACAAACAGAGTTTCAGCTAGGGTTACAATTATTGATCCCTTTGAAAGGTTGAAGATGATAAGTATATATAGGGATTGGGGGTGTAGTGTAACCCCCAAGAATGCATTGAGCATGTAATGACGGTTTCGTTAATCCTCTGTTGACACCTGGCTGGGCCACCTATAGATAATGATGACATAATATTCCCTCACGTGAGGGAATGATCTTGTTATAACAGTTTAGTCCATGTGCTACATGAGTCCCACGCGCACTGTACCATGCGTCTCCTAAACCAAGCTCCATAAGAGTGGAACCCTCGACCTAGACCAGGCTACCACAGGCCGAGGCTAGTATTATAGAAGCTCCGATTCCCCAAATTGACACTTACTATCGACCAATCGACAGGTCGGCTATCCTACTTGATTGTTAAGTCGGGTCGAGGCTTCTGTTTAATGGGGGCTTGGGTTGTTGGATCCCTACCTTCAGTATGACCCCTAGATGGTTAAAGGTTGAGCCCTCGTCCTAGATGAGGCTACCCTCGATTGGCCGAGGGTATATTTTGGTATATCATTTATTTTTGAATTATATGCAATTGTGTTTCTATCTGTACTTTGTTATCATTTAAATTCACATTGTATGATATGATTGTTTTCTTTATGATATATTATTTCATATTATGCACTTTTGCCTTTTTCTATTCCCAAATAAAAAAAGGGAATTTCTTATGCGGGAAATAGTGGCTAAAAATGTTATCTATTTCATATTATATATGAATGGATTTAAAGGATGTGCTAAGTGTGAAGGTTTGTGATTCAATTCGACAAGGTTTCTCAAGAGATTGAGTTGGTCAAGTGTTTGTTTATGTCTTTTTCCTTTGGGGGGTTAGGCGATTCAGCATTAAAGCTTGATGGCTTAGTTTTTTATTTTTGATTTTGTCCCGAAATAACTAAATGAGGAGATTTGAAATGACGAAAGATAATGAACATTGAAAATTTGTATTATTGGTTTTATTCTGTCGGACAAGACTATTTGAGTCATAGGTTAAGATGTTTGCTTTTGCACATTCCAACATATGCAATGAAGACACAAAGTGACCCGAGTAAAGCGTCATCAAGTTCATGACGAGTTTTCATATTCATTATTAGGATCTTGAAAAGTTATAGAAGATATATATGTGTTGATCCCTCCTTTTTTGTTGGGGTGGTTTTTAAAATTGTTGATATTATTTTTCGAAAAGGTTTTTTAAGAAAATCTTTTTTAGTTTTTGAAATCATTCAAACGAGACCGGTTTTTCATTCTAACGAGTTGTGTAATCTCGTTCGAACGAGATTTGTTTTTGGTTTGAATGAGTTTGACATTTTCATTTGAACGAGATTCTTTTCTGTTTTGAACGAGGTTGACATTTTTGTTCGAATGATCTTCTAATGACCTTTAAACGAGTGCTTACTACATAACTTTCAAAATGTGATTAGATGCTCATTTGATCCTTGTTTTAATAAGTTAAGGTTTGTCATTCAAACATGTTTCTTTCATTCAAACGAGATAGCCTAAGTGGTTCAAAGGAGATCATATATTTGTTTGAATGACCTCAAAGAACATGTCTCGAAATTTGTGCCATTAGTTTTACATAATTTTCAATATAAATATGATCTGAGGGAGTTCAATTTTTTGTAGGATTTTTCAAATAGAAAAAATATAGCCTTATATTACCTAGTTTACACCCAGTTTAAGAGATCCAAGTTTCAATATATAATCTTGGTTTGTGATCTCATGTTTTGAGTCCCGAAGAAGTTTAGTCTTCATTTGTTCAAGTTTGTTTGGCACGGTGGATTTCTTATTGCTGCGTGACGGAGACCAGTAAGAGATGTGTTGATATCGAGACACTGTAGGACTGTGTTGTGGACCACTGATCGATTCTTATGATTGTTGTGAATATGGTTCAAGGAGAGAATATTGCCTCAGACTTAAAGGGAGTCAGGTCACAGAGTAAATCATATATCGTACTTGTATAAACCCTATATCATAGTGGACTTATGTAAGCTATGTCATTCAAGGTTCTCCTATTGTGGGTTTTCCTCATACATCATGGCATTGTGTGTCTGCTTCTTTACGTTGTTTATTATATGCTTTTATTACAAAGAAATTTCCAGGCAAGATAAAATGGATTATGTTTACACAATGCATGTTTGAAACGAGTTAAATTAAAATTGGGTTAATTAATTCAATTAAAATTAAATTGTGGTTTCATATACGGACACACTCTCACTACCAAATTATGCCCATATATGATTCTCATTCATACAAAAAAAAGTTTATTGAATAAAAAATCCATAACTAAAATTATTTCATAAAGCATGTTTTTAGTGAAATGCACTAATTGTACCAATGTTCTGATTGTAAGCTATGTTAGTACTTTATTCCTTCTACTACTAAAATAATAAGGTTCTCTTTGTTTTCCCATCATTGTGATGAAGGTTTAGCTTCTTAATGTAGTAGAGATAAATTTAACGAATTAATTCAAATCTAGATTCAGAGGTAAAATGATTTGAATTTTTAGAATCATAAGAAGTGGTTTGATGCATACTAGTTTATTTTCATAGAATTCTTAAAAGTCGGGAACTTTTAGCTACGTAATTGTATTTTAGATTTGTAAAACTGACATACATACAGAACTGATGTAGAAAATTTTATACTAAAAATGGATGATGAATAATGTAAGAGAGCACTTCTCTTTAGGTAATGAGAGGAAGTGTTAATTTCTCTTATCACCGAGGAGTCAGTAATAAAATCGAGGCGTAACCTTTGATGTGAAAATGAAGTTTTGAAAGAAGGAAGAAATCAATCGTAAAGAACATAAGAAATAACGTGGTTCACCCAACTTGGGATACATCCACAACAGCTAGATTTGTATCTCACTTTAGATGATAATCAGTGCCTTCGTATGCTAAAATCTTAGCAAAACTCTCAATCTCTCTAAGTGTTCACAGTATCTTTTAGAACTCTCCCTTAGAATCTATTATATGCGTATATTTTTTTATGTTCTCTGTCTGAATTCTCTCTCTTTCTTTCAATGGAAGAACTCACATATATAGTGTCTTTTTCTTAATGGAACCTTGGACCCCTGTTCCCTATCTTGGAAATGCCATTGCTGGAAAACCTCACCCACATGTAAGGGACAGTTAGATTAATCATGGCATAAATCAATCACAAAGCATGGAATGAAATATTATTCTAATAAAGCATATTGTACGCACTGTCAAATGCATTGTAAATATTTTCTCGATGTGGGATCATGTGTAAAGAGGAATATTCTTTCATGTCAGATATTGTTTTATTCGTTAATGGGTTTTTACAGGTCACGATTATGCTCATTCGTGCAAGGTTGTGGTTGGACAGAGCGTGTTCCTTCAAGTGAGCTTGTTACTCAGAATGCTTAATCAATTTCAGCTCTTTCGGTGTCCTTATTGTCTCATCAAATTCCTTCGGTGAAGGCGACTTCTCATCTTCTTCAGCTTTGCCCATTTTCTGATCAACCTTCATTATGAAACATCTATCGAACTCCTTTTTAACCCTCTTGAAGTATCTTATCTATGAGTAAGGGGTTTTAGTAACAAGCATGTCTTATATTTGCTCCCTCGTACGGAAAGTTGTTGTGAAAGCAGGAAGTTTCTCTATGAAACACCTCAAATATCAATGTTCCTTATTTGTAATATCTTCATTTTTTTATTTTATATCGAGGAACCTTCGTGCGATGAAATTAAAAATAAAGAACCTCACATCGAAGGATCTCAGGTAGAAGAAACTTTTATACACACGTGTCTCTTTCTGCCAATTTGTACTTCACACGTGCGACGTTGATCATTTTCATATCTTGGTATTAAGTGCCAAGATCATTAATTCTAACGTTGTCATCATCCATTTCCATGTGTAGGTTTGTTATAATCTTTGAGTCATTGGTTTGTGTAAGCATCACTTTTCCCAAAAAAATTCAAACGGTTGCTTTGTTTTTATGAACCATCAAAGAGGAAACTGGAACATCTAGAGTTTTTTAAATCAAACAAAGCTAATGTTGGAATAAAAAGAAAAATTAAAACGGGCGAAGGTCCCTAGAAGCCAAAAGCTCTTAAAAATCCAAGCTTATTCACAGTTCTTCTGTTGTAAATAGTGGATTACATGGAGCCACCAACCCCTTAAGTCCAACTCTTATTGAACAAGCACATAAAATGGCAGCTGAGGTTCTCTCCCAAAAGGACTCGGTTCTTGTAACCCCAGATAATATTGCAGTTGTATTAGAAAGGTTCCATCTCGTTGTGTTCGTTGATGCTTCCCCTGACTCTCCTTTTCATCCCAATAAGGTTATATAGGGAGTTCTCATGAAACTAAGCCCTCCCCAAAATATGCCTCCTCGGTAAAAGAAACACTTGAGGAAGAAGCTCAGTCAAGTGAGAGTAACGAAAACCCTAAATCCTTATCCTCAAGGTTTATCTTACCATCCTTTGAACGATAAATCTGATGAACTTATAGGAGTTGGTTACTCTCATGACGTTATTCCTGATCTTTATCTGCCAGCCTAAATTGTAAGTATTACTAAGTGTTGGATTTATAACTTCAAGAATCTTATGTAACCTCTATTATTTATTTCTTCCTTCATATACTGTAGTAATTGATGATAGCCCACCCCCAAAAATACAAATAAGTCCAGTTATTGGAGATACTTTTATTGTACCTTCCCCCATGCCCCGTTCTGCAATGACTAGCCTTTCATACTCCAAAAGGTCTCCATCTGAGGGAGTTGTTGTTATTGTTAAAAAATTGCCCCTGACCCAAGAGCCAGATGTAGCAGTTGATCCTTCTACTCCCTCAACTGTGTTGGAGCTACCTCTAACTATGGTCCTTCTTACTGTTTTAGCGAAGGTAAGTTAGGGAAAGATTTCTTTTATTGTTGACACTACACCTTCCGAGTATGCTGCATTTATGAATACTTACCTTGATATTATACTTGTAGGTGAATGTGATGATCCTAATTATGCTTCCTCTAGATGAACCTTCTCATTATCGTGAGACCTTTATTGAGGTATTTGCTTTCTTATAATGAAATACATGTTTATTTATTGTCTGATCCAATCATTGTTGATGATCCTATTATTTTTGGTATTTCAACTTGTTAGTGATGAGAAGAGGGATCAATCATCTCCTTTGACTGAGTTTGATCCTCCATCCTCTTTTCTTGGTATAGTAATGGATTCTCAAGATCCATTTGTCAAAATCCCCATTCCAACTTCAGAGAATGTGGCTCCTCCTAACTCTGTCGATGAGGTAGCTCTTTGTAAATCCTAGATTTGATTATTGCAAAGGTTTTTCTCAAAAATAGTTTACCATTTGAAATCTTACTCTAAAACTTAGTAGATTACTACTAAGGTTTCTCTAAAACTATTTACCCTTCGTAAGTAAACTTAGTAGCTACTAAGATTTCTCTAAAACTCCTTACACTTTGCAAGTCAACTTAGTAGCTTGATACTAAGGTTTCTCTTAAACTCTTTACACTTTGTAAGTTAACTTAGTAGCTTACAACTAAAATTTATCTAAAACTATTTACACTTTGTAAGTCAACTTAGTAGCTTACTACTAAGGTTTATCAAAAATCGTTACACTTTGTGAGTTAACTTAGTAGCTTACTACTTAGGTTTCTCCAAAACTCTTTACACTTTGTAAGTCAACTTAGTAGCTTACTACTAAGTTTTCCCTTGAACGCAATAATTTTTTAATACATCTTCTTAGTGACTTGGAACCCATTATGCTAAAATTTGTGTTGATGTTCATTTTCCTTGTCATGCTCTTGTAGACCATTACTAAAATAGCCCTCTTAAGGAACATTCAATTGTTGTTCCTTTGGTTGATGTGGTTTCAATTCTTCCAACTTGTGCTCATTTATCAAGGTTACATAATAGACGTTCAAACCACGGAAAGTAAATCTGGTTTTGAGCCTCCTCCTTCTCCCAACATGTCTCTAAAGCATTATTATAGGAAAGTACTTGAAGGAACCACCATTATTTAACAACCATTTTATCCCATGCTTGGTTGGATACTGACCTCCCACACTAAGATCTTTACCTCTGATTGTGTGAGACCTCGCCCTTTAGTGATGGTTTATCATCTTCAAGGAACTTTTTCCATTGTTACTGAGATTAAGAATATTTCACCATCTGCCTTGGGTAGGTTTGGACCAAATTATTTTATAATCAACCTCAAATCTTTGGGGAATGATGGCTATAATATTTCTTGGTTGGTCAACAAGTTGAAGGACTTGAAGGACCCTCAGCTAACAGCATGTCGTTCCAGCTATCTCAAAGTGATGGAGGATTTAAAGGTGAAAATGGCAATCTAAAGGAAATTATTCCTCAACTTGAGAAGTGTGAACTTAAGGTGGCTACAGTAGAAGAGGCCTTAGCTAATACGAATAGATAACGTGATACTCTGTTCAAATGAAAGGTTGAATTTGAAGTAAACATTACTGTTATATCTGAGCATTAACAGAAGGTTGCTCAGGACATAGCCCCTTCAATTGAAGAAGACTTTTTTATTGCTTTCAACATAGGATTTATGTTAGGATGAACTCATTAATTTGAATATCTGGGCAGTAGTCCCATTTTGTAATCATATCATATTAGAATATAAAGAAAGTTTTTTCTGTTCTTCAGCATCATGTGTATATTTACTTCATCGTTTATTTCATACAGATTGCAAACTGAAGTGCTTCTTTTCAATTCTCCAAGCACTAAACAATGAATGAAAGAAATATAAAAGGATTTCACATGTTAAACATGGTAGACTTCTAACCACTTATTATTAACTTTAATGGGCCTATCATCTTTAATTTTTGAAATCAAACAGTAACTTGAATCATGTACCTCTCTGACTACATAAGGTCCCTCCCAATTTGCTGCAACCTTAGGCAAAGAATTCCGATAATGTTATTAATAGCTGCCTTTAGCACCAAATTACCTTCCAAAAACTTTCTAGATTTCATAATATTCTCATAAGCTTTAGATAGTTATTTCGTGTAAACTTGAAAGCATTTCCTCGCATTGTATCTGTGTTCATCTAGCGCCTCTAGTTTAACATGCCTAATTTGAGGAAGTATGTTGTAACCTATTATCTTCCTCTTGGTTGTTCATTATGCCCAGAGTAGCATAGGCAGCTTGTCATCCCACGCTCCAGGAAAGTCTTCCATCATCTTGGCTAAAAAATTTATCAAAGTTTTGTTTATAGCTTTTGCTTGACCATTTCCTTTGGGATAAGCTTCTGTTAAACTGTGGTGAATAATGGAATATTTATCAATTAATATTTTCTCCTTTTTGAATGGAGTTCCATTATTTGAAAGAATGACCTTAGTAATGCCAAAATGGCAAATGATGTATTATTTGATGAATTGTGCCACTAATCCTACTATTTCCCTCTTCAAAGGTATTATTTATGCCCATTTTGTAAAACACTTGGTTGCCATAAGAATCCATATTTTTCTCCTAGATGGGAGTTTAATTATCCCCATAAGGTCAAATGCCCAAATATGAAAAGGGTCAGGTATTGCCAATGAATGCAAATTGACTGATGGAGTATGGATCGTGTTGCCAAATAGTTGGCAAAAACCTTGAACTTTTTAACAAACTCACTAGAATCCTTCTCCATAGTTAGCCGGTAATAACCAAATGTCATTAGTTGATCATATAATTTGGCTCATCCAATGTGAGCTAGATTGTGACCTTGTTTTAGAACCTCTTATGCTTCCTCTATGGTGATGCATCATAAGGGTCTGTTGAAAACCCTCATCGCTAAAGCTTTCCTCTAGCAAGTATAATCTTAGGGATCATCTTCTAAGTGCTATGGTATCTGTTTTCTCTGTTGGTACAACCCTATATTTGATGAAATGAATATATGACTTCAAATCAATATAGGGCTTGGTGCAAACCCATCTTTGATGTCGACCTTGTCCATTTCTCTAGTTGACGTGACTTCGTTATCAACCTAACGTACCTAGGTTACTATCTACCTTATCTTGTGATTATTGTATCCCATCATCTCCCTGGTCAATGCCTAACTAGGCAAAACACTCACCTTATTACAACCACTAATGACACGTGGTCATCACTATGTCTATCTCCAAATTCTACCCAAATTGAATCTACGCAACGACCACACCCGTCATCATTAGTACTATAAGGATAGAAAGTACTACATAAGTCTACACTTCCCAATTCATATAAGTCTCAGAAGATATTCCAAGAACTAATCCTTCCATTACCAGGGCTATTCTAACATACATTGTCGACATATGTCGATACTCTAATCATACTTTGATATCCCATCAGGGGTGCTATTCTTAAGTCCTTAACATGACATCATCAATCTAAGTCCCCAATGTATTTCCTAGTACTCATCAAAATTAAGTACGACGCTTTCTACACTAGCCATCTTATGACAAACGAGTATCATGCCCAATTGTGATACTAATCTTCAATTTCCCTTAGAAAGTTGCATCACCTATGTATACCAAATTGGATGACCTCGTCAGGGACCACACGATTCGACTCCTTTTAACTTGACCAATAACGTGAGATCATCATATGACCCTCAATACAACCATCATTAGAAAACTTGCACTCCATAACACCGAACTTAACTGGTTCCCTAAGGACACCAAGAATACCCCAACATAGTTGTCACTAAAGGCCTGATAAAATTTCATCACTTATGATCCTCTCATAGTAGGTACGCTCGAAGAATTTTCCAATATCTGTACCATAACTATTAGATACTCATAAGGACTCTAATCCCGCATTTATATTTATAAGGAAGTTAATTTGTAAAAGGATAAACATTAGAGATTTGGATCATATCAAATAAAATGATTTTCATGCACTCATTTAAATGACCATGTACCTCATTCGAATGGCGTACCTATTTTCATTTGAACCAACTTTTAATGACTTATCGAATGGCATTCCAAAGAAGGACAAAAAAATGACTCGTTTAATCATGAGAACCTCGTTCTAACAACTTCATATATCTCGTTCGAATGACCTCGCCTATGTCGTTCGAATGACTCGCCTACGAGTCTCTATACATATCAAACTATAATCTTTGAAAACCTTAAGGCATCATAACAAGTTGACTCCTATTTATAAGGAAGCCACATATAAGACGTCCTAAGGGTATTTCAAGGACTTCCTTTCAGACAACTAATGTCATATACTATGTATTAAACTACAAACTGACACTACTAAGAATTTTGGCAGGATATAGGACGTCGTGTACAACCTATAAGCCTCTAAGACCATACTACTGACGTCACAAGGGATCATATTCCTCAAATTTTGCATCATGTTTCCAAAACCACATCATAGAAGGCGACCTAGGGTTTATTCTTATGTCACTTCAAATTGTCATCGTTACATGTGTAACACGCTTACCGCCAATGGCTCGTAACTCTCATCACAACTAGGCCTATCAACTGGTCGAGTTTGAACGGAATCTCTAGAGATTCAGATCCATTTAGTAGGCACTTAATCGGATACGGGTCTGAGTCGGGTTTTAATCGGATATATAATATTGAATTCAGATCCTAATTCGTATCGAGTGAGATCAAATCGAGTTCGGGTTCAGGTTCGAGTCCGGGTCCGATCAGATATATACATTTATTTTATTTTTATTTTTATTTTATCCTCTTCTTTATTTTTTTAATCTTTGATTAAAATATTTTGTAGTGTATTTAGTATATTATTATTATAAATAAAACATATATTTATTAAATTTATTATATACATAAATATATAGATTTCTATATATAATACTTACATGTTATAGTGATAAAGATATATTTATAAATATATGTAAATTTATAATATATATATTTAAAAAATAATATTGTACAAGGCAGGTCGGATCTTCGGGTCCGAGTTTTATGTAGGATCCAGACCCTACCCGTGTAATAAACGAGCCTTTGGGTCTTTAATCCAAAAAAATACGCTTAGACCCTATTATTTTCCATGTTCGGATCGGGTCTGGGCCTAGACCCTACCCATTGAAGAGCCTAATCACAGCTGATGATACCTACTCATCAATCGACAATTACTTAGGTATTAATCTATAATGATAGTATCCTATCATTAAGGCCCCGGGTACACATCCTCAAATAATGACCAATGGGTTTACATGCCTACTGAATTGTCAAATACCCATGATATGAAAATATCGCAAGCATCAAGTTTGCCTAATCACATCACCACTATTAGCACCCACATATTTCTAACCAAGGAACCTAATGCATCATTATCATAAAAATAAATATTGTTTAGACATGTTACTCTAATCACCAAACTCCACAGTTGTCTTTGAACAACTCACACCTTTAATTCAATGGAATCCATTTACCTTTATTAACATCTTAACAGGCCTTTCACATTATCAAGAGTGGACACAAAAGCACCACACACTAGAGAACGCGATGTCAACTCTTATGGCCTACGCAGACACTCGCAAATTACTAACACCTCTACATCAGAATTGTCGAGAACTATTAATGGAAACTAGTTTGGCCACCTATTACTTGGTAATGAATTTACCGTCTTGTTAATATCCTGACTATATCATCGAGAACACAAATTGAAACCGTCACCTGTCTAGAATGACCATCCTAAAACCAACACCGACGTCAAAGATCCACTACCGACCTCACAACGTCAGTCTCGAAAGGAACCTTGAACTTATTGCTCTAATACCATTTGTAATGTCCCAACCTAAATTTGTGGGTTACCTGTGGCCAACCCTGTTCGACCCGAACGTTAGGTGTGAAGTGTAATGAGACAACCTAAATAATATTGTTAGTCCAGTTTTATTTATTAACATTTCACTTATTTAGCACCAATTTATATCAAGCCACGTCTCGCACCCGTGGGAAGCATCCCCGAAATCCAAGCATGCAGAGCAACTAACGTAAAATTAAAAGAATACTTGCATGTATAACGCTCTCAAAGTACGGAATCATGCACAACATGTCACAATAAAGGAAAGGTAATGAGCCAAATACCTAGTGGGAAAAACAACAATGCAACATAGAATCGAGCGACAGAAAAGAGACTCTATAACCTACCACATACGTATACATGCAAATACCATATATGTATATATATACAAAGACTAATGCATGAATCCTTTTATTCCAAAATGTGACTTGATTTTATTAAATCACATTAATCTTATAAAAGACCCCTTTTTATCCCTTTTTAATTGGCTTAATATTTATTTTTTGATTTAATGCACCCAATTAAATACTTAAACAAATTAGTGTTTGTTTAGGAAAAACACTTCATTTACGGAAATTTCCCATTTACTCACATCAAATTCACTTTGGTACTTTCCTTGAATACCACCTTTCAACACATGCATACTCGGTGTTAGAAAATACTTGTTTTCCTTTTGAAAATCATTCAAAACACACACTTGTGTTAATTACGGGTTAAAGCCACCTTAGGTTACTTGATTACCCATCAACCACTTCACTCGTGTCATTAACTCACTCTTAACTTGGACTTAATCATTTTCATAATCCTTGTCCAAATTACCCCTTTCAAATAAGAACATTTATCAATTTCATTTCACAAAGATTGTCTTTTCTTATTTTCTAGCACAACCAATTTCTTTATCATGTTTCGCTTGCACTCATTATCTTTTTATCAATATTCAACAAATAATTGTTTACTTTAACATGCTCCACACCACCGAAGATGCTACCATATACTCTAGCCAGTGATTCTAGCTCTTTTACCCTAGGGCTCCAGGGTCCTTATTATTTTTTTCCAGCTCTTCCGAGTTTCCATTTTCATGTGTTTTAACACTTTTTTGTGTCCACATTATTCCACTTTTACCGACCGAAGCCAAAACTCCAGGGACTGCACCCCACATTTGTGTTACACTTTAGAAAATCACCATTTCATATCCTTTATATATGTATGTTGATTTCATTTCGAAAATCACTCCCCTTTAGGACCATATAGTGTAATACTTTTTTTAATATTTTTATTTCAAAAAAATGTTCCACTTTACGTAAAATTTCCATTTTACCAATTTATTTCCAAACATGAATTTTCCTCCATTTTCACAAGTGTTATCTCTCCAAAAACATTGTTAAGTTTACCCACACTAACTTCTTGAGTTCTTTTAACCCATTAACATTTCTTTAACAATTTGAAATAACACATTTCTCAAGTTGGAAGTCCCTTTGTTTCATTAATTTCTTTACCAAGAAAATCATTTGGCATTTTGAAGACTACATTACAAGAAAAATACCATTTTTTCTCTATTATCACGTGTAGTCTTGAAACCATACACTTATCAATTTTTTCACATTTATTAACACACTTTCAGGGCAATAATTTTTATTATCTTTGTTTCATATTAAAACCCATTTTAATCCTTCTTAAACATGTTCATATTCTTACCATTAACTTACTACAAGTTTATACACATGAGAAGATGGGTTTTAAGTTTAGAAATATATAAAAATGAGCTTTACACAAGATTATCATATGAAATTTTATAACACTTGTAAATCTAAGATTTTCAAGACTAGCCATGAACGCAACGCATGGTTCATGTGGTGATTCTCCCCCTGAATCAACTGACTCGAAATCACTATCGCTAAGAGTGGCTTTATTCGCAACTTTCTTGCCATTTATCTTAAGCCTAGTGGGACACTCATGTTCCTTGTCCCCTTTACCTTCACACTCATAGCACCATACTTCTTCCTCTTTCTCTCCCCCTCTTATGCCCTCATTCTTATTTTTACTTTTCTCAAAAATCTTTTCATCGAAAGAATTTTCTTTGGAAAAATTGAGAAATTTTTTAAATTTTTTTGCAAACAAGGCCAAGTCATCAAAATCAACTTTAGATTCGAACTCGCAAACTTTCTCTTCCTTATTTTTATTAGTTTGAGTCTTTAAAACAATCCCTACTTCCTTAGGTTTAATAGTTTTAGAGAACATATCAATCTCATATGTTTAAAGATCTCCTACAAGTTATTTTAAGCTAAGAGTGTCTAGGATCCTTAATGAATTAAGTACGGTGACCTTAGGAATAAATCATGCAGGGTGCGACCTCAAAATTTTCTTAACAAATCTCGTCTCAAGAATTTTCTCATCCAAATTTAAACTATAATTAACTATGTCCGACAAATGCTCATCAAACTCATCAAAATACTCGTACTCTATCATGGTAATGCTTTCAAATTGGGTGGTCAAATTTTATAGCTTGGATGCCTTTACAACTTTGGTTCCCTCATGTGTGATCTGGAGGGTATCCCAAGCTTTTTTAGACATGATGCACGTTATAATGCGACGGAAATCATCCGGGGTGACGGAATCTTGGATAGCACTCAAATCGAGCGAAATAAAATTTCCCCATTTATAGTCATCATTTGTCCATTGATACACGGGTTTAGGGCCAACAATGTTATCAATAGTTATAGTGGGTGGAGTCCATCCTTTTTCACAAAGCAAGACACGTTCACCAATGTCTTTTAAAGTATACATCATCCTAGCTTTCCAATAAGTATAATTGGAACCATCAAAAATGGGCATTCGGTTATACAAATTATCAATTAAATTCCAACATTTTAAAGATTAACAATTATTGATATAAAAAAAACTGCGAATAAAGATCACACAGTATTTTTGTGTAACCGAATCTGATACACTTTGTTAGCGCCTAGTGAACACTCCCGGTAAGGATGGTCACAATCAAAAATCCTATTTTTTATTTTTTTTAATTTAAATCCTAAAGAACTCAAATCCAATTTCAGCCAAATTTTAATCTTTAATTAAATTAGGTGTGCATGCAAATATGTATATTAAATATATAATTGCAAATATCAAACCAAACATGCAAACACACAAAGATGAGGAAAAATCCCTCTTTAGGGCAACACATATATTCAGTACTTTAGAAAGTTTTACAAAACTATCGACTTACAGATTACTTGATACATCCACAAGTATAACGCACAGTGTATTCGCAGAACTTCTAAAGAATACAACTCAGATTCAGAGCAGTCCACAAGCGACGATCCACCCTCGGTATCCACCGATCTACCTTTAGCCTTCTTCCGTCGTGACTCCCAGGGTCATAATTTCAACCGTAGAGATACCTCTCCACAAGGTGTATATAGGATACAAAACTTCTATGGTTTTAAAATGATTCACAAAACTATTTGGGGATGAAAAATTTTGCAACAGAAAAGCAGGAAATGTTAAAAGTCTTACGAAATTTGGATCAAAATAGGTATTTATAAACCTGGCATGAAATTCGAGGTACCGAATTAGGTCGACTAATAATATAAGTCATTCGAACGAAGAATGTCATCTCATTAGAATGAAAATAATAGTTCGTTCGAACGAGACTCCAATCTCATTTGAATCGCCTTCTAACTAGCTTCAAACGAATTCAAACAGTATGCCCTCGTTGGATATTCGTTCAATTTAAGATCTAACGAGCCTTCAAACGAAAAGCTTATTTCATTTGAACGAGATAGCGATCTTATTTGAACGATGCAAAAATAAAATTTTAATTTAAAATCTTTTAAAAACCCAGTCTCGATTTTTTATAGAAATAACATCCCAAATAGAATTATGAATAATTATGAACTCCTAAAAGATATATACCTTCATGACATGTATAGGAGTCTTGAACTTGGAGATTTAGGAGTTCGGTTTGACTTGTCGATGCGTTTCGATTTGTAATAGGATATGCCAAAAATGCCAACGTACAAATTAAATACAAATAAAATGCCTAACCTAAAATATTTGCACTTACAAATCTCCCCATTTGTCTATTCCATTACAAAACTATATAAAACTACATCGAAATCCAAATTACCTAAAAGATTCATGTATGACAAAAATCCTAATACCCTTCCCAAACCCTAGAAATGGAATGGCAAAGAGATATTTTGTCTTCAATCTCATCTTGATCTTCCCTTGGGCAACTTTATCTTCATCCAGTGTAATATGTTCTTCCTTTGGATACCTACACAAATGAAGCAAAGGAAATACCCTTGATGTATAGAGTTTGAAATAGAAAATAAAATAAAACTCATAATGAATTTTTTCTTCCCCATAAATCAAACTCATTATCAAATCTAAACTTCCCTTAAGTTTTTTCTCCCTTTTTTTCCCGAAATAGACCAAAGAGTGGAATCTAAACATGAAGTATAAATCAGCATATAGAAGAAGTAAGATATCATCACAAAGATATAGATATAACACATATTTCATGACAATCTCAAAGGCTCACCAACTATTTTTTTAATTTTTAAAATTTTTCTCAAGTATAAAATTTTACAAATACAGCACACCATGAATTAACACAAAAATAACCGAATCATGGAAGCAAAATTTAGGGATGTGAACATATCCCATAGGTTAATCAACATAGACAATCGTAACACATGTGCACAAAGTATTGAGATACCACTAACGAAAGATCTCAAAAGTCTAACTTAGGTGTAAAAGATTGTGAACTCATGTGGCATTGACTTAACTTAATCAATAAATCAACACCGGAAGTGATTTTCATACTAGTGACGCCCAAAACTATATAATATTTTTTGAGATTTATATAGTTTGTACAAACCCATTGATCTTCAACTTAACTCCCTTAAAATCTAACCTAATTAGGAATACTATCAATTGTTTTAAAGAAATTAATGCTCATTTGTATCGAGGCATCAACATTCAAACAAATGGCTCCGCATTTCTATTTTTATGTGCCTGTAATCTCTTTAGGATATTTTCATTATAAATGGTGGCTTTTAATACAAAGACTTTTATCTTTCATAGCCCCTTTCCATTGCTTAATATTTAACAGATTTTTCAAAAAAATGATTTAAATTCGAGCAATGGTTCTTACTTGCACAACTTTTTATCTCATTTTTACATTTAGTTCGCTTTAAAGCAAAATTAAGATGAAAACACTATGATCGACAAGTGATAGGTAACTACAACATTCAAATAAGATCGTTCTCGTGTGCATTAAAGGAGACAAAGAGTCAAACGTGTAGTAAGTAATCATCAAATCACAGCATAATGTGCCTAGGGCTACCTGTCGATTGGCAGGGCTAGGGATATGCCGATCGGCACCCCCCCCCCCCACACACACACACACACCCCTCTATAAATATAGGGCATGACCTCACTCCCAAAGTACACCTCAGATCAATCGAAAATAGTGATCTCATCAACATTCTCTTGCAATCAACGAAGTTTCCTTGTGTGAAATTCCTTTCAATCTTTCATTCCCACCCCTTTCATACTTAATTTAGAAAAATCTCACTCTCTCTCATCCAACACTCATCTCATCACTTAAGGGACTTCATCAAGGATCAAGATCTAGCCTCAATTCTCCAAAGAAGGTCCAAATATTCTCATCTCTCTATAAATTTCATTATCTTTGCATTAGTTACATAAATTCTCAATTTAGTTTTTACTATTCATACATATCAATATCTCACCTTTTTATTATTTATATTTGACATACTTTATTTTCTATAAAAAAAATTCAAAACAAACAAAAAGAGGGTTACACCTATAAATTCCAAGGGAATAATCCACCATAATTTCCCAAAACTAAATATACATTTTCTACACACACACACGTATAATAAATTACCATTCGAATCTATGGAATAAACACCACCCTTATGCCTCATGTGAACTACATGGACTTTGATGCCTTTATAGGCCACATAGGCGTTTCGAATTGAAACCTAAGACTCGAGTCCAATTTTTAATTTTTTTAATTTTCCCATTTTTGTATTTGTCACCTTTTCATCTATATATAATTTTACTATATATTATATTTATTATCCTTATTAGTGTTTCATCCAACATTTATTATCGTTTCATCATAACAATCAATAGCCCGATAAATGCACACATCGTACTTTCTAAAAATTATTTTCGAAAATTTCTAATGGATGACCCCACTCTATATTTTCCATGGTATGAGTTGGGTGATTCCGATCCCCATTTATATATATACACGCATACACAATTCTCGTACAAATTAAGGAAAATAGTAACACAAGTCCATGAAAGACCGAAAGGGCGGGATGGGTGCCTAACACCTACCCATTCCGTAACTCAGCCCCTGAACCTTTGAACTATTATTTTCGTAAGCATCAGTTTGTCTTTGATAACGTTATCTTGAGGCGGCAACATGTTTTTTGCCTGCTTTGTGAAAAATAGGTTGGCAACTCCATCTCTTTACATTCACCCCACACCGACAACGGCCGAAGCGCTCTTAGATAAAACGGGCGTGCGCCCTTTTTCTTCCCCTCCTTCCCCCCAAGGAGAGTGGATAGAGAGATATCGGGATGAACACAATGGCGACTCCACTGGGGACAATTTCATAAGAGGGCTAGACTCTATTTGCATGGGTGTCATCATTTTCTGCTTGTGTGTGTGCGCACCTAATTATTTGTTCCCTTTTTTCTCCTCTATTATTTTTGCACATATATATACCTCATGCTTATATCACTACTCACTCACACACTTGTAGATACTCTCCATGTACACTTCACACTACTTACATGTAGGATCACTTATATCCACATGTTGCATAAACCACTTAGAATATCCATGCTTAGGTGTCACTAGCATACACCTCCACTAATCAAACTTGTATATATCCATGCTCACTCACACTTGTCACTAAATACATGTAGTTGATCCATACTTAGGTTCACTTCCACACACTCACTTGTTGATATCCACACATCATTAACTCTCACATATCCATGCTTAGTATAATCTCCATGCTCCATGTTAGATTTAATTTTTATACTTATACATTCTTTTCTATTAGTATAGTGCTCATCATGCCAAATAAAATTCTCTCTCCATAATATGATAATCAAGAATCATGCATTTTGCACACTACATCGCCAAAGAGCATGGTTATTCAGAAAATTTTATCCCGTAACTAGGGGTCACTTTGTGATGGGCACTGGTCCAGCAGGTCACAGTTAGCCTAAGCGATATGATGTTAACCTTCCATTAGCCAAGTACCTTTGACGTATATTGAACTGTTCCCCCCGTATCGTATCGCTTGATCGAAAAACAACAGTCTTTGAGAAAATAATGGCCCAGATGTTTCGACAGACTTTGAAGAGCAGCGGTCTTCGCTGGTTCTTATCTCTCGAAGAGTCCAAAATCCACATTTGGGAGGATGTTGCTCGTGAATTCATGTCGCAGTACAAGTATAACGAGGAATTGGTGGTTACCCGCCATGATTTAGAACTTCTCAAACAAATCCTGGGAAATCAGTTAGTAACTTCATATTAAGGTGGAGAGAGGAAGAGGCCGCTATAACGAACCGACCTTCCAAAGAGGAGCAAGTCAGTATTATGAAGAAGAATTTATTACCCCATGTTCAAGCAACGATGGGAGGACAGTACTAACCTCATTTTTTATACCCTCGAGAAGCAGGAGTGAAGATTGAAGAAAGTCTTGCCAAGATAGAATTTGAGCTGAAGAAAGTATCTGGACAGTTCACTCCTACAAAGTACGAGAAGCCTGCCAATACCACAGTTTCAACCATCAATAACATCTCTCATCTTGCCACTTCATGGGTACTAGAAAGCCGCCCTAACCCAGTCAAAAAGTAATACACTGAGCTTCACACTCCCCTCTTTAAAGTTTACCAGACCCTTTTTAGCCGAAATCTCATCAAGCCATTAGACCCTCGTCCATTACCAAACCCACTTCCCAAAAATTTCAAACCAGATGCTCATTGTGATTTCCATTAAATTGTCGGTCGCACCACTGATCAGTGTTTCCACCTCTGAAATGTAATCTAAGGTCTAATTGACTAGGGTATCATCGCCTCACCAGCCAATCCTAAGCCAAACACTACCCACAATCCACTCCCAAAACATGAAAATGACAAATTCCTTGATAAAGACCCAAAATTTGATCCATTTACCCAGATTGTACCCAGTAAATCACCCATCAAACCCATATGTTCCACTGAACCCCTCCAAGTCCGCCTAATCTTGACTCCGATGATGATTATTTTATGGCACTAATAACAGTGTTATGTTCATTATGTACATTACACATGGAAATAGTAATGAATGAATTACATTTCAGATGGACTGAAGATTATGATTTGATTATTCTATTATAAAGAAATTATTAGAACGATTTTGGGTTTGGGGTGTAACAATATCCTTCTTCCACTGACAAGCCATGATCACGTCAGAACTACCCTGAAACTCTAGTGGGTGGACCTTCTAAAATGCCTCACTCACTCTCTGCCAATCTGATGGCCCCAAATGAGCTTGGAAAACTGGCGTCACTGGTTGATGTGGTGGAAGGGCTTGGGGAAAATAAAGTGTCGTGGCTGACATAGCATCATTAACTGTTTGTGCCACTATTACATCCACCTCGCGGGCATCACCGTTCCCAGTGGTGGTTGTGATTGTAGTGAATGTGGCTCCTGCTAAGCCTCTCCCTCGTTGGATCTCATCACTGCCCTAATTGATTGTCCTTTCCTAGGTGTCATCTGAAATGAGATCGAATTGTATGAGTTCATAATAAATACAAGATAATAGCAGAAGAACGAAATCTCAATTACATAAAAGTGAATGAAATAGTACTAATAATAGAGTTTTATATCAAAGAACGCTACACTAAAATCTAAGTAAGCCGCAGCGATCCTATGGACTCTAGAACCTGATGCTCTGATACCATTTGTGACACCCGACCTATTTTAATCACGGGTGATTAGTCCTTTACCAAAATAAATAGGAATATCATTTGGTTCATTCTTAGCATCATTGTCGAAACTTTTTTAATTACTAACCACCTATGTTAAATTAAGTCGGTGCCAAAATTTATCTTTCAGTAACATATAGCAACATGTGGAAATAAATAATATCATCCATCCATACACAATAATATAAGTCTGGAGCATCGCAAGATAAATAAATAAATGATAAATGTTAAATAAACCATCGGCTCTAACACCAACATCCAAGTCATAAGTCTAACTGAAATATAAATAAATACAAATACACAGTCTGATAAATAAATATGAAATAAATGTCTAAAGTGAACGGAAACATACCCAACTGAAATAACTGATCATGAATCCTAATCTAGGAATGAAATAACTTAAGCGTCTACTCAAGTTCTACATGCCTTCATAAGTGCTACAGCTACACGTCCCTAGAAAGAATCATCAAGTCTGGCGTCCCTGTGGCTGGACACCTAAAAGTTTTTGAAAAAATAGATTTGAGACGAGTTAGAGCCCAAAACCTTTGAAAAATATTTACCAAGTAATTTAAATTGAATTTAAAAGCAGTTATTAGATACACGCGTTAGTTTCATGTACACTCCATTGAGTTCCTCACCTCTCAACTATAGTGCACACTTAAAGTCTCCTATTTTACCCACCTAGTAATGCTACCCGGCCTAACTAGACATAATAAGTATATAACTAACCACAACAAGTTTAGCTCACTCGTACTGCCCATAAGATACGCTACTATAAAACCAATAATTAATATTAACCAAATATTATTATTGAACTATTCATTAAGCTTCTTTTACTTAAGTTACATTTAGATATACACTATATATCTTTTTTACCATCACACAAAAGTTGAATAATCACGCTTGTATATATATAGCACATTATTATATATACAACTACAGTATCCTCCGGAATGGCCACCATGATGCATGCATACTCTGCTATCAAGTCCATGTACCTCTCATACCAAATCAAGGACTATCAGTTAGGAATGTCACCTCAAACCATAAAACAAATAACACACAATGGAGGCGAATGTAGTTCTAAGTCTTTGTGCAACACTCATACATAACGTACCCAAATGACCTGCCGGTCCCACTAATACACTCTCAAATAGTGAATCACCCTAAGTTCTATATTATGGGGCACACATTCGGACCTCGCTGGAATCGCTAAGGTGGGATCGCCCACTGTACGAAATCTCTCGTGATAGTAGGCAGCATAGGTATGTTCACACATGTAACAAAGCATATAATAGGTGTTCACACAACACTACACCAAAATGGCCAAAATGTCACCTTTCAGTCGGCCACCCATGTCACGGTCATTGACCGTGACAACAAACACGCATTTTGTGTCACGGTCATTGACCGTGATAAGACCGTGACAAATAATTGTCACGCTCAAGGACCTTGACACGACCGTGACAATGTCTTCAGTAAAAAAAGCCCTAGGCTTCTTTTTTTCCCACCGTTGTTTGGTTTTCCCCCCCTCTCTCTCTCTCTAAGCGATTTCAGCTCTCTCTCTCTCTCTCTCTAAGGTATGTTTTTTTCCTCTTTTTCTCTTTCATTTATATATGTGTGTGGTATGTGTGTATATATATGTGTGTATATGTATGTGTATATGTGTGTGTATGTATGTGTGTGGTGGTGTGTGGTGGGGGAGGGGGGAGGGGGGAGGGTGGGGTGGGCTGTGTGTGTACGTGTGTGTGTGTGTGCAGGTGTGGTGGGGGTGGGGTGAGGGGGGCAGGGGGTGAGGTGGGGTGTGTGTGTGTGTGTGCACTTGAGCGGGGCACTCGAACTAGTTGCCAGTGTGGGGATTTGGGGAGCGGGAGACTTTGGGGTGATTTTTTTTTCTTCTATGAAGTGTAATTTTAGATTTTTCGCAAATATCTATTTTTTTGTCAAAATTCAGCTAAAATACTTGAGAAGATTAAAAAATATAGCATTCCAATAAAATTAAAAAACATTATCCCTAAATTATATGTCAATTTATAAAAAAAATGTAATTCAATTTGGTGAAACCCTAATCCTAAGTCAATCAAATGGAATAAAAAATTTATAAATGGGTCATAAATAGGTGGGGATTAGTGGGGCACTTTAAGAAATAAAATAAATATATAGCTTATTTGGAGATTTTTTTCCAGATTTGGGCTGGAGCACTTGCCCCCCCTCTCTCTCAAGTGCCTCCGCCCCTGGGGGGGGAATCTTAACAATTGTATAGCTTTAATTAATAAATTGTATAGCTTTAATTGTAATTTTAATTATATAGTTTTAGATGAAAGTAAATTAATAATTAGTGCCCATTTCATATGAAAGTAGGATTGCCCCTCATTGTAAATTAGTAAATTAATAATTGTATACTTTAATTGTTAGTTTAATTGATGAAATGAATTAATTGAGTAGATGAATTAGAAGGAGTACGGGATACACATTTGTTGTTGATATTTGTGGTCATCCCCGATCCCCGCCGCGGAGGGAGAAAGGATCTTTCGGGTCCCGCGCGTCCCCTCTCTCTCGGGAGAGCGCTTCGGCCGGCGTCGATTTGTGAGGTGTGAAAATGTAGAGAGATTTAGAGTCGCCGGTCTATTTTAATCAAAACAGACAAAAGAAAAAGGGGAAGCCACCCCGAAGGATGGCATCCAAAGACATACTAATGCGTGCGAAACCAAAATGATTCGACAAGGGTTCGGAGGCTTAGTTACGAAATGGGAAGGTGTTAGGCACCCATTCCGCCCTTTCGGTCTCTCATGAATATTTGTTATTTTCCTTTATGTTTCCCCCGTGATATGTGTGCATGTGTATATATAGAATGGAGGTAGGAATCCTCGACTTGTATTATGGAAAAGATAAAGCGAGTCATCCGTAGGAATGTGAGATTAATGTAGAAAATAGGATTTACGTGATTACCCCTACGTTGATTGTTATAAGGGAACTATAACGCATATGGAATAATACGTTACTACGAACAAGTATATAGAATATAATGGAAAATGAGATAAAGAGAAGATATAAAATAAGAGAAAAAGTGAGAAAAGGACTCGAGTCTCGGGTTTTACCCCGAGACACCTACGTAGCCTATAAAGGCATCAAAGTCCACGTAGTTCACATACAAAACAAGGGGTGGGGTTTAACCCATAAATCCAAATGGAGAAGTCTCTTATTTGTAAGTGTGTGTGTGTGTAGAAAAAGTATTTTAGTTGTGAGAAAAGTGTGGAAAAAGTGTGAGAATCCCTATTTGGAATTTATGAGCAAACCCTCTTTTTCTTGTTTTTTGGGTTTTTATTTATATGAAAATAGGGGATGTGAAATAATACTAGATAAAAAGTATGTTAGTATATGTGAAATAAGATAATAAAAGTGCTTTAAGTATTAAAACAAGTTATTGCAAATTTAAGAAGATTTGAAGAGAAAGGTGAGAAAGATGGACCTTCTTGGAGACCTTGAGCTTGATCTTGAATGTTGAAAAGCAGCCCTTGCACTTGGATGATGATGGAGAGTGGTTAATTCATCAAGTTTGATGAAAGGGATGATGAAAACTGGAAGTGAAAAAGGGATTTGGAAGTTGTAATCACGCTGCCTTCGAGAGAGGTTTCTGGGGGTTTGATGAGAGTGATTTTCTTCTCATCTGAGCTCCCCTTGCAAATGAGGCTAAGGCCTCATTTTATAGGCCCAGGGGTCTGCCTATCAGCATTGCCATGGCACTACCTATCGGTAGGTGCCGATAGGCAGGGTCTGGGACCTGCCATTTGGCAGTGCGCCTCAGGCTTTTTTAGAAAATTAGCCGCTGAGGGAAAACCGTTGGTCAGAATCGTGCACTGGGCATACCGTTGGAAAGGTATTTTAGAGACCTTTTAAAGTCCTTTGGACCTCTCCCGAGTTCGGGAGTTGACTTTGGGTCAAATGTGGCTCAGAAGCGTTTATCGGTTCGCTGGATGGGGAATCGTTCGGACGCAAATGGATCGTTTGTCCGCATGGTAAGTCTGAATCATGCACGGGGTGGATCATTAGAAAGGTTAGGAGATGTATTTCGACATTCTAAAGAGTTTGACCCGGTTCGAGGAGTTGACTTTGGTCAACTCGACTCGAGAAGCATTCGGTGACCTCTCGGAGTCAAACGGATCGTTCATCCGCATGGAAAGTCAAAATTGCGCACGGGATGGACCGTTGGAAAGGGTATTCAGTGACCTTCAAAGATTCATTTAGCCTCGGTCGAGCTGAAGAGTTGACTTAGGTCAAACAGAGCTCGGGACCGCCCGGTGGCCTCTAGGTCGAGTTTTGGATGCAAATGGATCGTTCGTCCGCATGGTAAGTTAGAATTGCGCACGAGATGGACCGTTGGAAAGGGTATTCAGTTCCCTTCGAAGATTCATTTAGCCTCGGTCGAGCTGAAGAGTTTGACTTTTGGTCTAACTGAGCTGGGGAGTGCCCGATGGCTTCTAAGTCAGTGCTCGGGACATGACCTGGGTTTGCGGTGATGAGTAGAGGTACTAGGGACCTAAGGAGAGTTAGGGGGTAACAGAATGAGGTGTCTATAGAGCCCCTCGACGGGTGAGTTTGAAACAAATGATAGCCATCGATTAGACACCGCAGTATCACCGGTTTAGAGGATCGAGGCCGATTCTGAGGACCTAAGGAAGCGAGGATGACCAATTCAGAGGGTCGAGGTTGATTCTGAGGACCTAGGGAGTGTGCTGGGGATGACCAAATCAGAGGGTCGAGGTCAATTCTAACCCAAGAGTGGTGATGACTGAGGACTGAGGTCAATTCTGACCTAAATCAGGTGACGATCCAAGATCGGAGTCAATTCTGACCCAAGAGTGGTGACGACCGAGGACCGAGGTCAACTCTGACCTAATTCAGGTGACGATCCAAGACCGGGGTCAATTTTGACCCAAGAGTGGTGACGATCGAGGATCGAGGCCAATTCTGACCTAACTCAGGTGAAGATCCAAGATCGGGGTCAATTCTGACCCAAGAGTGGTGACGACCGAGGATCGAGGTCAATTATGACCTAACTGAGGCGACGATCCAAGACCGGGGTCAATTCTGACCCAAGAGTGGTGGCGACTGAGGACCAAGGTCAATTCTGACCTAACTCAGGTGACGATCTAAGACCGGAGTCAATTTTAACCCAAGAGTGGTGACGACCGAGGATCGAGGCCAATTCTGACCTAACTCAAGTGACGATTCAAGACCGGGGTCAATTCTAACCCAAGAGTGGTGACGACCGAGGACCGAGATCAATTCTGACCTAATTCAGGTGATGATCCAAGACCGGGGTCAATTCTGACCCAAGAGTGGTGACGATCGAGGACCGAGGTTAATTCTGACCTAACTCAGGTGACGATCCAAGACCGGAGTCAATTCTTACCCAAGAGTGGTGACGACCGAGGACCGAGGTCAATTCTGACCTAACTCGGGTGACGATCAAAGACAGGGGTCAATTCTGACCCAAGAGTGGTGACGACCGAGGACCGAGGTCAATTCTGACCTAACTCAGGTGATGATCCAAGATCGGAGTCAATTCTGACTCAAGAGTGGTGACGACCGAGGATCGAGGTCAATTCTAACCTAAATCAGGTGACGATCCAAGATCGGGGTCAATTTTTACCCAAGAGTGGTGACGACCGAGGACCGAGGTCAATTCTGACCTAACTCAGGTGATGATCCAAGACCGGGGTCAATTCTAACCCAAGAGTGGTGACGACCGAGGACCAAGGTCAATTTTGACCTAATTCAGGTGACGATCCAAGATTGGGGTCAATTCTGACCCAAGAGTGGTGACGATCGAGGACCGAGGCCAATTCTGACCTAACTTAGGTGACGATCCAAGATCGGGGTCAATTCTGACCTAAGAGTGGTGACGACCAAGGACCGAGGTCAATTCTGACCTAACTCAAGTGACTATCCAAGACCGGGGTCAATTCTGACCCAAGAGTGGTGACGACCGAGGATCGAGGTCAATTCTGACCTAACTCAGGTGACGATCCAAGATGAAGGTCAATTCTGACCTAAGAGTGGTGACGACCGAGGACCGAGGTCAATTCTGACCTAATTCAAGTGACGATCTAAGACCGGGGGCAATTCTGACCCAAGAGTGGTGACGACCGAGGACCGAGGTCAATTTTGACCTAATTCAGGTGACGATCCAAGACCGGGGGCAATTCTAACCCAAGAGTGGTGACGACCGAGGACCGAGGTCAATTCTGACCTAACTCAGGTGATGATCCAAGACTGGGGTCAAGTCTGACCCAAGAGTGGTGACGACCGAGGACCGAGGCCTATTCTGACCCAAGAGTGGTGACGACTGAGGACTGAGATTAATTCTGACCTAACTCAGGTGACGATCCAAAACCGGGGTCAATTCTGACCCAGGAGTGGTGACGACCAAGGACCGAGGTCAATTCTGACCCAAGAGTGGTGACGATCGAGGACCGAGGTCAATTCTGACCTAATTCAGGTGACGATCCAAGACCGGGGTCAATTCTGACCCAAGAGTGGTGATGACCGAGGACCGAGGTCAATTCTGACCTAACTCAGGTGACGATCCAAGATCGGGGTCAATTCTGACCCAAGAGTGGTGACGAGCGAGGACCGCGGTCAATTTTGACCTAACTCAGGTGACGATCCAAGACCGGGGTCAATTCTGACCCAAGAGTGGTGACGACTGAGGACCGAGGTCAATCCTGACCTAACTCAGGTGACGATCTAAGATCGGGGTCAATTTTGACCCAAGAGTGGTGACGACCGAGGACCGAGGTCAATTCTGACCTAATTCAGGTGACGATCCAAGACCAGGGTCAATTCTGACCCAAGAGTGATTGTATTTCCTTGGAAAAAAAAGTTCCACTGGGGTTAAGGAATGGATTTGAGGTTCCGCTGGGGATAAGAATTGGATTTGAGGTTTTGCTAGGAAATGATGAATGAGCTGGGGAAGATTTGGATTATCCTTTGGGAGAGATCACCTGGGGCGAGTGATTCTTCTGATTTCTGCTGGGAAAAATACCATGTGATATTGTATCGCACCGGATAGCCGATGGCTGGGGAGGCCTTTTGTAAAATCTGCTGAGGAGGTGATTAGGTGGTCCGGGCGCAGTGCCTGAGAGGTCATTCGCTTGGATTTTGAGGGTTTCGTTGGGGAGAAAGAGGTTTCGCCTGAAGGAGTGCGAAATTTTCTTAATGAAAACGTTCTAAATCCTTCCTGGGATTTTTAGGAATTTTCTGAGGATTTTTCAGGGTTTTTTGGCATTTTCCAGGAATTTCTGTACGAAATTTTAAGTTGGTGTCGGCCGGCATAGACTGAGGGGTGCCATTCGGTAGTGGCACGGACTTTTGGACTACCTCGAGAAGGTAAGGAAACAGTGCCGATCGGTATGGTTGGGGTCTGTGCCGATCGGCATGGCGCTTGGCCTCCTATATAAAGGGGGCGAATCCCCTTCATTTTTCACAGCTTCTTGCATTCTCTCTTTCTGTGATTTCTTTCTGCGAATTGTTCTAACGTTCCGATCTTCAAGAAATGGCCGCCTTTGTGAGCACCGCTGTCCACCGGGAGTGGTTAATTGTTGATGACTGGGCAAATATGGATTAGAGGGATAGGGTGCCTCTTGCTTTGGGGAATGAGAATGCCTTTGATGCATTCGAGCCGGTTGAGGATGAGCGGACCTTGCTGCGGGAGACATCACATCATCGCTCTTCAAGAGTGATTTTCGGCGATTATGTAAGTAACCTGACCTTTGGCATTCCTTTCTTTTGGGGTGATTTTTCCTTTTTCTTGACCTTTGACTGAATTTTTCCTTTTGCCAGTCGGATATTTCTTTAAAGAACATGCGTGCCCGCGAGACGATGGGGCTTAAGGATGTTTGGGAGCATCTTCCACCTGTGGTGTGCTGGATGGTATCATCAGCAGGTTTTGGGAGGTTGGCGACTGCACTGGATGAGACGCCTCGTTCGACAGCAGTCTTATGTGCTTTGGGGGAGAGGTGGTGGGACACAACCCACACTTTTCATTTTGGCTTCGGGCACCTGACGGTGACACCCATAGATGTGCAGCAACTGCTGGGGCTGGATTGTGACGGGGAGCAGATAGAGGTGGATCGCTCCTTGCGGGTGAGGCCAGAGGCGGTGCATGCGGCACTTGGTGATGTGAGGAGGATAGTCTCTGGGGATTCTATCCGGCTGTCCTTGCTGAAGGATGTTTTGCTGAGCAGGGTGGTTGATGTGGAGGACGGGCTGCAAGTGAGGCAGATGGCCCGGTTGTTCATCTTGTTGGTGCTGGGAGGTTTCATGGTGGAGTCGAGCGGCGACATCGTCCATTTGTGGTTTCTGCCCTACTTGAGGATGTTTTCGAACATCCCTTTATATGATTGGAGGAGTCTGACCTTGGCGACCCTTTACTCTTCTTTGGATACATTCAGCCGGTGCTACCGGTAGACTTTTACTGGATCCACGTATCTCCTTGAGGTATTCTTTACTTTGTGCATTTTCCTTTCATGCATTCCCATTTTCCTTTCATGCATTCGCATTTTCTTTATGCATCTCTTTTTGCTTGTGAATTCAAACGTGGTTCTATGAGGTGATTGGGTGAAACACCCCACTGATTGCTCTGAAGGACGACACCGTTGGGGACTTTTGCCGACTGTATCGATGGCGTAAGGCCAACCGGCAGTCGAAGGGATCTCTTTCCCTGGAGGTGGTGCGTCAGGTCTTAAATGACCTGACCAGTGGTAGGGTAAGACTCTTTCCATTTCAGTCTTGGTTTTTGCACCTTCTGATCTTGTATTAACTCATGCCTACTTGGGGATTTTCAAGTGACCTTTTATCCCTGGGGGACAGCCATTCAGGATACGGGGATGACTGGGGTGAACGCGCAGATGAGGCGTTTGTTGGCGTATGAGTTCGGCCATTCCTGGTATCTCGGGGAGAGGGTGATTCGTCAGATTGCTGAGGAGGAGATGGTGGTGCCTCCCGCGCAGCCTCCTATGTCTATGAGGCGGGAGCGACAGCCTTTGGAGGATGAGAGGATCGCGACGATGATCTGCGAGTCCTATGCATTGTACACTGATACGACTGCGCCGTATGACTATATGGACTTTGTGATGAGCTGGTTGATGGCGCCCAGCATACATGACGCTTTGACTTTCCCTCCTGCGGGTTCGAGTCGGGCGGTGGGGTCTTCTCACAGTGGTGGTGGTCCGTCGGCACCTACGGCGGCTGCGACATCGGAGGTCCCTTTCGTACGTCTGCACACTCCTTCGTACAACATCCGGCGGGCTGATGGAGGGATAGTACCAATGCTGCACCGTCCTCTTACGATGGATCCGGAGGAGCTGGGTTTGACAAAGGAGGTCCTTCGTCCTGCGGTAAACCTTTCGGTCCTTTTCATCTTTTTTTATTTCTTTTGCTTGATACTGATTCTGCCTTTTCCTTGCAGCAAATCCGGGTGTCGACCACTTGGCTCAGGGACATCAGAGACTGGATATCATCGGCGACTGCCCACATTCGGGATGATGTCCCTGTTCCTTCTTGCTTGGTACCGTCAGCCTCGTTTGGAGAAGACTCTGGCTCGGGTAGTGAGGGCGCGTCGCAGGGGTGGAAGCTCTTGAGAGAGAGAGAGAGAGAGAGTGTGGGTTCGGGCTGAGCCCCGTTGTTTTTGGCTTTTTCTTTCTATTTCCTGCAAGATGATGTAACACAGAAAACAGACATATGCAATGCAATGTAATTTTTTGACTATCTTTTATTTTAATGATGAATGAATGCATGCACATGCGCTTTTTAATTTGCTACTGAGACCGTAAAACAGGAGTATTTTTGGAATTTTTCAAAGGAAAGATGTTTTATTTAAAATGGGGAATCCCATAAGGAGAAAACAGGATTCTTGAAATTCTTTTGAGAATATCAATTTATTTTTATGGAGTTTTCTGATTTGACAAAAAAGGAAAGGAGGAAATTTCCAAAAATGGGGGGTTGCCGCTCGGCAAGCACCCTGGCCTGCCTATCAGTAGTTCAGTCCAGTCCTATCAATTAAAAGCTTTGATTGGTACCCCCTTCAGCCTTTAGTATCTTGTGGGGTAGGATTCCTTCCGATTTCTGCAGGGATTATGTCTTTTGTGAGAGTTCTCAAGTATAAAAAGGGGGGAAGGGTGGAGTATTTTCATCACACCTTTGCATCCTTATTTACTTGCCCACTATTTCTTTGCCCTACAAGATGGCTCTCCCTGGTAGCACCGAGTTTGTCAACTACCTCGAAGCCTTGGAAGCTATGTGCTCTTATAATGTCGACTATGATGCTTTCAACATGCGTCGAGTCTCCATGTGGCGTAATCGACCTTTTGAGTGGAATATGTTGATGGCGGCAGTACAATTTTGGTACCCCGAAGACCATGTATTCCTCTTTGGGTTGGAAGAAGTTTGTCCTACCTACGAGGAATTTTCTGCCATACTAGGTGTAAATCCCAGTGTTGTCGTGGCTTTACCTAAATTTTCCTGCTCCCCTAACGATTTACCCCGGGCTTCTTCATATCTCGCCTTTGGCAGCTAGGTCATTGGTTATCGGAGGAATGATCTCCCTCCCGAAGGTGTTGCAGTCCGTGCATTTACGGGAAGTAGGTGATGTTGGCTATGCTGGAGCCGTTGTTCTGGGCCTGGTTTCAAAATTGATGTTGGTGACTGGGGAGGTGCGAGTGGACCCACAACTTGCAGCCATTACTTTATGGATGTCATACCGTCGCAATCCTGCGGCGGTGATATTGGCGGAGACTCTGAATGGCCTGGATGCCTGGAGAGAAGGTCGTTCTAACTTTTTGAGGGGTAGCCCTGTGATGTTGTTCATGTGGTTGTCTGAAAGATTCCGCTTGTCGACTCCTCCAGAATATCCTTTGTCGGCTGTACCCAACTTTTTTTTACGCTACTTCATTCGTGTTGGCCTGCATGTTGAGAATTGGGAGAATTGGCTTGTGGAGCATGGGGCTCGTGGGTTGTATTGGTCAGTGCCTTGGTGGGGACAGTTGCAGCCAGTTTTGGAGCTAGGCGAGTATTCATATGTGTAGCTGGTTGGCCTCAGACAGACCTCTTTTTATTTCCCTTGGCGGCTTCTGCGTCAATTTGGCTGGGAGCAGGTCGTGCCCCCTCGGACCTCAAATTTCTTTCCGGTAGAAGATTTGACTGAGCGCTTGCGTCTGTTGCTTGGATCTCTGTGGGAAAATCGTTGTCCGTCGACCTGTCCCTCTCAGTCTGTCGGGAAGGTTTGCCATGTCCCTAAAGATTATATGAAGTGGTTGTGGAGGAAAGTAGTGGCAGTAAAGACTGGTCAAAGGTGGTTTATTTTATCTGACTCCATGGAAGGGGGTGTTGTGGTCTTTTCGAAGATGGTTAAGGCTCATCGGTCCATGGAGTGTTTGAGGCACTCCATTCAGGAAGGAGAAACTTGGGGTCCTCAGGATGTAGATGATGAGGGTGCAGGCTCTTCTGGTAGCTGTGGGTAGGACTCTTGGAAAGTTTATTTTGTGTAACAGATGTGGGGATTTTATCTGGCTTTTTATGGTAATAGGGGGAAGGGAGTTATACGTTCCTTTTTCTTGTGTAATTCGTACTGTAATTTCTTATTAATGAAATAAACAAGTTTCTGATCATCCAGCTGTGCCTTTCGATGAATTTTGTATTTTGAATTATCTACACTGATTGCTAAGGCATACATAATCCTTTTGTTCAAGTAGATGTTTAGAATGAACTGTCGTTCTCGAAGATAAGAAAAGAATATATTTTTGTGAAAAAGAAGGGGCTGTGCTCATGTGGGATGTATGAGCTGCCTACGTACCTCTGGGGTTTTTTGAAAAGTTTTAAAATAGTTTTTGTAGAGGATCAGGCCCACGTAGTTCTGGGTAGAGGGAAATGAAGAGTTTTTTTTTTTTTAGAATAGAAGGGGGATGAGAAGAGTCGTAGCGCGCCGAGATTTCGGACTAGGGGTAGAATTTCTTGAGATGGTCCAGATTGACTGGACGATCCATCTCTTCCCGGTCCAGGTCAGTGAGCATGGCGGCACCGCCAGATAATATCTTCTTCACAATGTAAGGTCCGCTCCAATTGGGCTTGAATTTTCCTCTGGGGTCCCAGATGGGTTCGATTATCTCTTTGAGGGCTAAATCCCCCTCCCGGACACCGCGTTCCTTAACTTTATTGTTGAATGATCGCGCTATTCGGCGATGGTATCCATGTATGTGATAAATACCTTTTAATCTTCTTTCATCTAGGAGGGCTAGCTCATCAAGACGGCTTTGGCACCAGTCTTCTTCACTAACCTTGCCTTCGAGCATGACGCGTAGCGAGGGTATTTCCAGCTCCACATGTAGGACTGCTTCCATGTCGTAGACCAGAGAGTAAGGGGTATCCCCAGTAGAGGTTCAGATTGAAGTTCGATAGCCCCAGAGGGCGTACGGGATCCGGTCGGCCCAATCCCTACAACTTTTGGTCATCTTGTTGATGATGGTTTTGAGTTTTTTATTGTCGGCTTCAACTGCACCATTGGTCTGAGGTCGGTAAGGAGAAGATTTGTGTCTCTGAATCCCATACTCGTTGACAACTTCTGTGACTTCTACCTCGAAGTGTAAATCGTTATCTGACACAAGCTCGTGCGGGACCCCATATCGATAGATGATATTTTTCTTGATGAATTTGGCCACCTTCTTGGCATTTAATGCTGCGCATGACTCAGCTTCGACCCATTTGGTGAAGTAATCGATGGAAACCAGGATGAACTCATGCCCTTTTGACGCCTTTGGTGTAACCTTCCCTATGATGTCGATACCCCAGGTGGAGAATGGCTAGGGAGAAGCCATGTTGTATAATTCCCGCGGAGGTAGATGTTGGAGATTGGAGAACTGTTGGCATTTAGGGCATCTACGAACATAGGCAGTGCAATCCTGGGCCATGGTGGTCCAGTAGTAGCCCTATCGGATGATCTTCTTGGCAAGCATGTGACCGTTCATGTGGGGCTCGCATTCCTCGCTGTGGATTTTCTGCATTATCTTTTCAATGCCAGCCCCTACGATACAGTGCAAATGAGTTCCATCGAAATTCCTCTTGAGTAGTGCTTTATGACAGATGATGTACTAAGCGGCCAACCTTTGTAGGGTAGCTCGGTCGTTCTTGTTGGAACCCTCGGGATACCTACCGTACCGTAGGAGGCACCAAATATCATAGTACTAGTAGTTGATTAGCTCAGGATCTTCTGTGGTGACAAGCTTAACGTGCTAGCAGTGGGTTGGTTTGTCTTGATTTTGAACTAGGAAGGGGGTCATTGTTATTCCCTCGGGCATGTCGACCATGGAGGCTAAGGTAGCAAGAGCATCGGCTAGGTTATTCTTTTCTCGGGGTAGGTAATGGAAGGTGATATCTCGGAATTGGGTCTTCTAATTAGACATGAAAGGGTTGGAACTTTTCGTCCTTGACTTTCCACTTTTTGAGCACTTGACAGATGATGAGGGCAGAATCCCCGTAGACATCAAGGTATTGAATACATTTCTTGAGAGTGACCTTGAGGCCCACTGTGCATGCCTCGTATTCTGTCATGTTGTTGGTGCAAGGGAAATCCAATTGTATGGCGATGGGAGTGTGGGAGTCATCGGGGGCGACCAGAAGTATCCCAATGCCATATCCCTTTTTGTTGGCAGCGCCATCGAAGAACATTTTCCATCGAAGGCGGTCTTGAGTGGTGCAGAGGAAATTTTCATCTGGGAATTCGGAGATCCAAACATTTGTTTCTTCTACATGGTAGTCAGCGAGGTAGTAGTCAGAGATGGCTCTTCCTTTAACGGCTTTCTGTGTGACATATAGATATCGAACTCGGTTAGGAGCATCAACCATCGGGCCATTCGGCTGGATAAGGAGGGTTTCTCAAGCAGGTACTTGATGGGATCCATTCGGGATACAAGTTTAATGGGGAAGGCGAGCATGTAGTGTCGCAACTTTTGGGTGACCCAGACAAGCGCGACACATGGTTTTTCCAAAGCAGTGTAGTTGACCTCGTATCCGGCCAATTTGCGACTGGCATAATAGATGGATCTTTCTTTGCGGGAGTCTTCAAGGTATTGGGCTAGCAAAGCCCCAACTGTAGTGTCGGTTATGGTTAGGTATAGGTGCAAAGGGAGACCAGGCTGTGGTGGCATGAGAACTGGAGGTTGGGTCAGATATTGTTTGATTCGATCAAAAGCTTCTTGGCAGGCCTCATTCCAAACCTTGGTTGAATCCTTTCGGAGGATCTTGAAGATTGGTTCGCAGATGGAGGTTAGCTGACTGATGAACCGATTGATATATTGTAATTTCCCAAGAAAACCTCGGACTTCTTTCTCTATTCGGGGTGGTGGCATCTCAAGTATGCCTTTTAGCTTGGCGGGATCTGCTTCTATCCCCTTCTCACTGACCATGAATCCTAAGAGTTTTCCCTTTGTCACGCCGAAGATGCATTTCTGTGGATTGAGTCTCATCTGATACTGCCGCAGTCGTTCGAAGAATTTTTGGAGAGCAGGAGAATGACCTTCTCTATTTTTGGACTTGATAATCATATCATCCACGTAAACCTCGACCTCCTTGTGAATCAGATCGCACAGGATGGTTGTAGCGGCCCTCTGGTAGGTAGCCCCAGCATTCTTGAGAGAGAACGGCATGACGGTGTAGCAAAAGGTCCCCCATGGGGTGATGAATGCAGTTTTCTCTTGGTGGTTGGGGTGCATCTTGATTTGGTTGTATCCGGAAAACCCGTCGACGAATGACTTGAGAGCATGACTAGCTGTGTTGTCCACGATCATGTCGATATTGGGTAGCGGATAATCATCCTTCGGATAAGCTTTATTTAAATCTCGGTAATCCACACATATTCGAACCTTTCCTCCTGATTTCGGTACAGGTACAATGTTGGATAGCTACGTGGGATATTCGATTACTCGAATGAAACCCACATTCAACTGTTTGACCACCTCTTCTTTGACCTTAAACGACCATTCGGTACGGAGCTTTCTTAACTTTTGTTTAACTGTCTTATAATCTGGGAGAGTGGGGATCTCATGCTGAGCTATTTCAGGATCAATACCGGGCATATCGTCATAGGACCATGCGAAGACATCCACGAACTCCTTTAGCAATTCTTCGAGTTGTGCGCGCTCATGCTCGTCAAGGGTGGCCCCTATCCTAATCTCGCGCGGTTGGCTACTAGAACCGAGATTAATAACAACAGTCTCTTCTTCATTAACTTAAACGCGCTTATGTTGTTTGTTATTAACCTTATTTAAATCAGTTAAGAATTGTTCATTTGCAAAATCATCATCATCAAAAGCTTGATTAGAATCTAAACAATTAATGTAAGGCGCAACAAGATACTCGAAATCTTCATTTATTTCATTGATAGGAAAAATAGCATTGAGAACCTCATCAAAAGAGGTATCGATTACATTTGAGCAAGGGTGGACAACAGTAGAAGAAATAGGGTAAACATTGGGGTTAGGGGAGATTTCAAGAGGTAGAACTGGCGCAGCATGCCAGTTGAGGAGAGGTGTATCAGCAGCCTTGATTAGATGAGAGGGGTCCAGTGATGTAGTGCCTGAGTGAACCATGCAGAGTGCCAGCCCCAGAGTCTGCAAGTCGATTGAATCTTCGAAATCACTTTCCTCAGTTTCTTCAGTATCTTTGATGAGCGGTGGCACCTGGTGTTGGGAACTTTCGGCCCATGGGTAGCTATCGTGGAAAAAGATCTCCATTCGAGGTTTCATCTTCTTATCTGTGTGGTCGTACCATGGTTCTGAAAGAACGTAAAAGGGGAAATCCTCGCCTTCTTTGATAAATCGTCCATTCAAGGAATCTCCTGGGATAGTTAGGACGTAGTCTAATCCTCTCTTTGATTAAGACTGGCGTATCATTCTGAGCTCTTGTTCTAATGGTTGATATCCCAAGCCGCAAGGAGGGAAAGCTTTCTTCAGTTCGAAGGGCTCAAGTATCCCCTGCTGCCTTTGTCCTAGCCCCAGTCCGGGCATGAAGTGCATGTTCCTGAACATCTGCATCACATTGACATTGCCATGAGTGTCATATTCTGGACAAACCCTTTCTTTGAAACCGTCCCCTGCCAAGAGTAGGGATGGCTCGACTCAGAATCCTGATAGGAGCATATCATTTGACCCATGCTGTATCTCAAGAATTGGACTACTGGTGCTTACACCCTCGGCGTTACCGTCATCACCCAAGATGGTGATGACTCGCCCATCGGCGAAGAAGTTTAATTTCTGATGGAATGAGGAAGAGACACCCTTTATACTGTGGAGCCAGGGTCGTTCGAGCAACAGGTTGAAACAGGTCGGGATATCAATGACTTGGAATTTGACGACAGGGTTTATAGGTCCAACCCCTATTGCAAGTTTTATAGATCCCATCACCTCCTGACGGGTATTATCGTAGGCATGCACGGTAGTGGAGGTTGGAGCGAGGTCACTTTCTTTCAGGCCTAGACATTTAAAGGTTCTCAGAGGGCAGACATTCAAAGCGGATCCGTTATCAATGAGAGAGAGTGGTATCACCTTCCCCATAACTTCGATGGAGATGTTGAGTGCATGATTGTGATTTGGCCCACTTCTAGGGATTTCTTCTTCAGAAAAGGACAGCATTCGGGTGGAGGTCAAGGATCCAACCAAATTTACCGCTTCTTCTGGTGTGGTAGAAGGAGGAACTATGGGTCTTGTGAGCAACTTGATTAAAGCATTTATGTGCTACTGGTAAGACATGAAAAGCCCCCATAGAGTGATGTTAGCTTTAGTTTTCTTCAGTTGATCAAGGATCTTGCTCTCCTCGATGGTCATTTCTGGTATAAGAAGGTCTTCAACGCCCTTCCCCTTGTCATTTGCTGGTAGCAAGCTTGGAACTTGGTAATGTCTCCCAGATCTGGTCATGTGATTTACTGAAGAAGGGAAAAACTTAAATCCAGTTTCCTTGTCAATATCAGGTTGTTCTGCTGCCCTGTCTATTTCTCCGAGGAGTTCTTCAAATGATATCATCCCACATATTTCGGCTACTGGGCCAGTTCTTCCTAAAACCTGTTCTTCATTCGAGTCTTCGAATTCTTTCCCCCATCCGGTGGTAACAATTCGATTTTCCCCTGTGAAGTCGATGCATTCCACAACTTCAACGGCTTCCTCATATAGGTCTTCCCATTCTGTGGGGATGTGTAAGGGTGAAGGGACCAGGTGTCCTTGTAACTTCAAAGCACCAAATAACTCGGTGATACTGCAAATGTTCTTAGTTTGCCTGAATACTTCTGCCATGATTAGGACAACACCATCTAAGCTGACCTCATCGGTTGGTACCACCCACCTATCTGATTCTCGGGACCATTTCTGCCCTTCCAAAAATAGCGCACTGAACCTCTGGCAGTCGATATTCATCTGTGAGGGAAATTTCAATCCGAACTCTAGGAGTTGACTTAAGACTTCTGACAATTCCATTCCTCCATTTTTGGAACAGGTACGGATAATGATACATCCTCTAGTAAGGAGTGACAGTGCCTGATCAGCGAGGCTAGTAGGGTGTAGGAGGAAATATGGGAAAATTTAAAGAGGTTTAGGAGGGTATAAGGGTGTGATTTGGGTTGATGGATCGAAATTCGGGTTTTTTTCAAAGAAGATGGCATTGGTGTGATTTGGGAGGGGGCTATGGTGGTGTTTGGCTTAGGATTGGCTGGTGGGGCGATGGTACCCCGATCGATGAGATCTTGGATTATGTTTCGAAGGTGGAAGCATTGGTCGGTGGTATGGCCAGCTGTTTGGTGAAAGGCGCAATGAGCATCGATCTTGAAGTTTCTTGGGAGTCGATTGGGTAATGGACATGGATCCAAGGGTTTTATAAGGTTTCGGCTTAACAGGGCTTGGTAAACTTTGGAGAGGGGAGCATGAAGCTCAGTGTATTCCCTTCGGATGGGGGCAGGGCGACTTTTTGGTGCCCAGGATGTGGTTGGTTGAGAGATGTTATTGATGGTTGAGACTGTAGCATTGGCAGGCTTGTCATACTTTCTAGGGGTGAACTGTCCGGACACCTTCTTCGGTTCAACTTCTATTTTGGCAAGACTTTCCATGATTTTTACTCCTGCTTCTCTGAGAGCTCGAAAGTGGGGGTAGTACTGTCCTCCCATGGTTTCTCGGACAAGGGGAAAGAAATTCTTCTTCACTATGTTGACTTGTTCTTCTTCATATGGACGATTGGTCATGGTAGCTGCTTTTTCCCTCCATCGGGCTATAAAGTTACTGACTGATTCTCTGGAGTTTTGTTTGAGCGACTCTAAATCGCGGTGGGTGACCTCAAGCTCTTCGTTATATTTGTACTGCGATATGAATTCTCGGGCTACATCCTCCCAGTTACGGATTTTGGATTCCTCAAGAGATAAAAACCATCGGAGGGAACTGTCCTTCAAAGTTTGTTGAAACAGTTGGGCCATTACTTCTTCGAAAGCCCCTAGGAGAGTCATGGAACGGTGATAACTGCGAAGATGAACAATTGGGGGACCACTCCCCCCGAACTTCTCGATATTTGGCATCTTGAACTTCTCGGGTAACCTTGCTTTAGGATAAGGAGACATATGGGTGTAGTCCATGTAATTCCCAGAGATTCGGACTTGGTCGAACTTCTTAGTGAGCATCTTAAGATCTTCTTTGACTTTATTCAACTCCTCCTCCTTTGGATCACCGACCACAGGCAGGTTAGCCACAGGCCGGACAATATTTGGCATTAGAAGCTGGGCAGGCGGCGGCCCATTAGCCGGAGGGGCACGTGGAGCGTGCTGATATTCCTTCGGGACCCAAATAGGCTCGGGTGGACCCATAGCACGAGGGAACGGGGACTAGGGATCTTGAGGAATAGGGACTTAGTTTCGTTACATTTCTCGGACCTCGGCTTGGAGGTTGTCAATCTTAGCCACGAGCTGAGCTAGGACTGTCGGCAAATCTGGTTGTATTACCGGTGCTTGATCCGCATTCTCCATGGAAGATGGATAGATTCCGGATTCGAAAGAAGTAGTAGAGGAGCGGATGAAACTCCGGGGTGATTTGAGTGAAGATCGAAGCCAATAAGGAGCCAGGCCAAGGGCGTGCGATCGGCCTGAGAAGGTGTAGGATGAGATTTATTTTTGAGAAAAAAGGGAAGAAAATATTTTTGGATTTTTGATAACAAAGGAGAAATGTTTTTGGATTTTTGATAAAGAATGGAGAAATGTTTTTGGATTTTTGATAAAGAAGGGAGAAATGTTTTTGGACACGGAACTCAGCATGATTATTATGATTATTATGTTATCACTTGTATTTAATTCTCCTAAATGCAATGCCGGATGGGACCCGAGAGTGGAAAAGTGGGGGTCTTAATATATGCAATAGCTATGTTTGGACTTGTAACCAGGCTTGCGTACAGGGTCCCGTTTAAAAAAAATGCAAGAAAATTGGGCGGCAGGCCGACCTGGAATTTCGGCAGAGTTTCAGGTTGAAACCGACAATCTAAAGTGCGTGTCCTAGGTTTGACACCTATATGCGGGTATGCAGTTGGTTGGGTGAATCGACATGGGTTCCCCCCTTTGGCGTGACTTCCACGATATACGTCTTGCTCTTGCAGGCAATCGGTACGTGTGGACAAGCCATTTGATATACCTGAGTGTACGTGAATTGCCTCACCATATACCTCGTGGGGATGGTACGTGTGAGAGCGAATTCGATATACTCGGCGTACGTGAACGAATTCCCTGCGATATACCTCCCGTCATGACTTCAGTCAAGCGATACGATGCGGGGGAACCGTTCGATATACGTCGAAGGTACTTGGCCAATGGAAGGTGAGAGTCATATCGCTTAGGCTAACTGCGACCTGCCGGACCAGCGCCCATCACGAAGTGACCCTCCAGTTACTGGGTAAAATTTGGTCAATATCAATGCTCTTTGTTGATGTTGTGTGAATCATGCATGATTCTCTTATTAGTATCTTATGATGAGAATGCCTTTCTTGATTATGCCAGACAGGGAGCCAAGTACAAGTACCCCAAAAGATACACCAAGTATGGATGGGTGATGCGTGAAACATGGGGATATACATGTGATCCTAGGTGCACGTGCTGTGAAGTGTACATAGAGAATTTTCTACAAGTGTGTGAATATAAGCATAAGCATGGGATACACATGTGAGGAAGGGGAACATGCAGGTATGGGGGAAATACAAACAAATATAGCATCCATGTAAATAGAGTCAATCCCTCAAAATAAATAGACAGTCCCTAGCAGAGTCGCCACTGTGGCCATCCCCGATCCCCGTCGCGGAGGGAGAAAGGATCCTTCGGGTCCCGCGCGTCCCCTCTCTCTCGGGAGAGCGCTTCGGCCGGCGTCGATTTGTGAGGTATGAAAATGTAGAGAGATTTAGAGTCGCCAGTCTATTTTACTCAAAACAGACAAAAGAAAAAGGGGAAGCCGCCCCGAAGGATGGCATCCAAAGACATACTGGTGTGTGCGAAACCAAAATGATTCGAGAAGGGTTCGGAGGCTTAGTTACGAAATGGGAAGGTGTTAGGCACCCATTCCGCCCTTTCGGTCTCTCATGAATATTTGCTATTTTTCTTTATGTTTCCCCCGTGATATGTGTGCATGTGTATATATACAATGGAGGTAGGAATCCTCGACTTGTATCATGGAAAAGATAAAGCGAGTCATCCATAGGAATGTGAGATTAATGTAGAAAATAGGATTTACGTGATTACCCCTACGTTGATCGTTATAAGGGAACTATAACGCATATGGGATAATACGTTACTAAGAACAAGTATATAGAATATAATGGAAAATGAGATAAAGAGAAGATAAAAAATAAGAGGAAAAGTGAGAAAAGACTCGAGTCTCGAGTTTTACCCCGACATGCCTACGTAGCCTATAAAGGCATCAAAGTCCACGTAGTTCGCATACAAAACTAGGGGTGGGGTTTAACCCATAAATCCAAATGGAGAAATCTCTTATTTGTAAGTGTGTATGTGTGTGTGTGTGTAGAAAAAATGTTTTAGTTGTGAGAAAAGTGTGGAAAAAGTGTGAGAATCCCTATTTGGAATTTATGAGCAAACCCTCTTTTTCTTATTTTTTGGATTTTTATTTATATTAAAATAGGAGATGTGCAATAATACTAGATAAAAAGTATGTTAGGATATGTGAAATAAGATAATAAAAGTGCTTTAAGTATTAAAACAAGTTATTGCAAATTTAGGAAGATTTGAAGGGAAATGTGAGAAAGATGGACCTTCTTGGAGACCTTGAGCTTGATCTTGAATGTTGAAAAGCAGCCCTTTCACTTGGATGATGATGGAGAGTGGTTAATTCATCAAGTTTGATAAAAGGGATGATGAAAAGTGGAAGTGAAAAAGGGATTTGGAAGTTGAAATCACGCTGCCTTCGAGAGAGGTTTTTGGGGGTTTGCTGAGAGTGATTTTCTTCTCATCTGAGATCCCCTTGCAAATGAGGCCAAGGCCTCCTTTTATAGGCCCAGGGGTCTACCGATCGGCATTTCCATGGCACTACCTATCGGCAGGTGCCGATAGGCAGGGTCTGGGACCTGCTATTTGGCAGTGCGCCTCAGGCTTTTTCGGAAAATTAGCCGCTAAGGGTAAACCATTGGTCAGAATCGCGCACGGGGCATACCGTTGGAAAGGTATTTCAGAGACCTTCGAAAGTCCTTTGGACCTCTCCCGAGTTTGAGAGTTGACTTTGGGTCAAATGTGGCTCGGAAGCGTTTATCGGTCCGCTGGACGGGGAATCGTTCGGACGCAAATGGATCGTTCGTCCGCATGGTAAGTCCGAATCACGCACGGGGCAGATCATTAGAAAGTTTAGGATATGTATTTCGACATTCTAAAGAGTTTGACCCGGTTCGGGGAGTTGACTTTGGTCAACCGGGCTCGAGAAGCATTCGGTGACCTCTCGGAGTCAAACGGATCATTCGTCCGCATGGAAAGTCGAAATCGCGCACGGGATGAACCGTTGGAAAGGGTATTCAGTTCCCTTCGAATATTCATTCAGCTTCGGTCGAGCTGAAGAGTTTGACTTTTGGTCAAACTGAGTCGGGGAGTGCCCGATGGCTTCTAAGTCAGTGCTCGGGACATGACCTGGGTTTGCGGTGATGAGTAGAGGTACTAGGGACCTAAGGAGAGTTAGGGGGTAACAGAATGAGGTGTCTACAGTATTGTTGTTGGATTATTTTGTTTAGTAAATGTTGGGTTGGTTAGTTTTAAAAGTGGCATGACCACTGGATTATTGTCCATATGGGGGTGGGATTTTTCAACTTTTTTTGAAAATTACTTTGTATATCGAACAATATATATATAGTATGATAATTAAATGAAACATACTTGAAATTAAATATAGTGCGCATAGATACTAGCCTTCTAGTTCTTATGCGTACGCATCCAATAGCCCTTAAACCCGTTCGAGAGTCATTACCCTTGTAATGAGATCTCTCGAATTGTCCCGTTTGGACAGTTTAAGACTGTATAATTTCTGTATAATATTCTTAGTGGCTTAAAGTTGTTACTTTTGGAGGAAGTTCTGCAGTCGTATCTTAATGTTCTCTGGGTACATACTAGATTGATAAGTGTGGCTGTTATTTCAATTGATCAATTGAAATAACACTCACACTTGTCAATCTACGTCGTGTACTTGGAGAACTACGGGGATATGCTGTCGAATTTTTTTCAAATCGTAACAATGTGCATGAGCTGTTAAGTATATTACAGAAAAATGCGGTCTTGAATGGGATAGGACCACTCACCCTTTAGAGGAGATGGAGGAAATAGAAATTTCTATTATAAATTGAATTTGAATATAAATAAGACATAATTAAATGAAACATACTATAAATCTATGTTTTGTTTACCTTTAATAGGTGATTAGTTGTGGTAGCTGTGATGGGATATCCAAAATACAAAGAGTGGACGGGTGAGACAAATAAAATGGGGGATGTGTTTCGAAGAGGTGCTAATGAATTTGTGAATATTCAAAGAGATGTCATAATTATGAAGAGTTTTCGTGTCCGTGTGCTAGGTGTAAGAATGGTAAGGTGTTTAAGTGGAAAACAGTTGAACTACATTTGTTAAGATCGGGTATGCAAGATAGTTATCGATTTTGGAGTTTTCACGGTGAATTGAAAGTTCCTTTTGTCCCCGACCAACCTTCACAAAAACCTTAAACAAGTAGAATAGATGTATAAGGGGACGACGTAGATCATAATATGTTAGAGGATTTAGTTGATGATGCGTATGGAGTTTATGAAGCAGAGGAGAATGAGGTTACTGATGATGTAGAAGATTCAAGTGCTCGTAAAGATAACACGATAAAACTTGACGATGACTACCAAAGTTTAAAATTTAAGGCGACCCAACCGTTATACTCTGCCTGTGACAAATATCAAACAACTTTACATGCCATGGTTGGTTTGCACAGTTTGAAGACGCAGTACGGTTTGTCTAGTAATAACGTGACGGGAATTTTGAAATGCGTGAAGGGCCTATTACCCAAGGTGAATACACTTCTAAATAGCTATCATGTTATGAAGAATAGTTTAAAAGGTTTGGTAATGAAGTATAAATCGATTCATGCTTGTGTGTATGACTGCATACTATACCGAAAGGAGTATGAAAATCTCGATCGTTGTCCGGTATGCGATGAACCTAGATGTGTCCAATCTACTAGTAAGGAAGGCACAAGCTCAAAAGTGCCTCAAAAAGTATTGAAATATTTTCCCGTTGGGCTTAGATTAAAGCGATTTTTCACAGTACCATGGATTGCAGAGGCAATGAATTAGCATGCTAGGGCAGAAGTAGGGGTTAATATCATGCGTCATCTTATTTATTCTATTGCCTGGAGGAGGATGAATTTTGAGTATCCCAATTTTGCTCGAGAACAACGCAATATTTGTTTGGCTATATCAACAGATGGTTTCAATCCATTCGAAAATCTAAGCACCAATCAGAGTGTATGGCCATTGATCCTAGCCCCACTCAACCTCCCTCCTTCATAGTGTATGAGACCTGAATTTTCGATGATGGCTTTATTGATACCTGGGCCAAAGGCACCAAGTGATGACATCGACATCTACCTGGATCCTTTGGTAGAAGAATTAAATGAGTTATGGGAAGAGGATGTGCAATCATTTGACTCTTTTAAAAAAGAAGAGTTTACGCTGAAATCTATGTTGATGTGGGAAATTCATGATTTTCCAGCTTATGGGACATTATCCGGTTGTGTAGTACATGGTTATTTGGGGTGTCCTATTTGTGGAGAGGAGACCGAATCTCTTCGTCTATCCTCTAGCTTAAAAAATGTATACCATCGCCACAGGAGGTTTTTACCCCCAGCTCATAGTTTCAGATCTGAGAAAGGTTTCAATTTTTTATTGGGCGGGGTTGAACATAAGCTACCGTCGAGACAACTTTCGGGTTCAGAAATTAAAAATAAATCTTCTGAATGTGGCCCTAATATGCCAGGTAAGAATACTAAATTTAAGAACATCAAGCATAAGAAGACCCCAACTGGGAATGAAACTGAGACAAGAAAGGCATGGTCTCGGAGTTTAATTTTATTTGACTTGCGTTATTGGAAGAATAACCCGGTGCGCCATGTATTGGATGTGATGCATGCAGAGAAGAACTTCACTGAACATATTGTGGGAACTTTCCTTGGGGGGAGTCATTCGAAGGATGGAGAAAATGCACTAAAAGACCTTAAATCGTTAAAACTTAAGCCACAACTATAGTTGAAAGAAGATAGTAGGGGAAGGGCAATAATTCCCCTGGTGCGTTTACTTTGACGAGTGGGGAAAGAAGGTGCTTCTAGACACAATATATAATTTGAAGGGCCCATCTACTTTTTCGTCCAACTTGCAAAGGATTGTGAATTATGCTACTCATGATTTACTAAGTGTAAGTCCCATGATTGGCATGTGATCATGCAATTGGCTCCTCTATTGTTTAAGCACTGTTTCTCCAAGCACAAGGATTTGCGTAGGGCTATTATGCAAATTAGTATCGCCTTCTCCCTCTTGTGTGAGAAGGTAGTCAATCGAGAACACATAATGGACGCAAAATTGGCGATGACCGAAGCGATTTGTGTATTGGAGAAGTACTTCCCCCTGCATTCTTTGACATAAATGTTCACTTGTTGGTACACCTATGTGACAAGGCACTTCTTTGTGGTCCAGTTAGATATCGGTGGATGTATCCGTTTGAAACATTGATGAAAGTTTTTAAAGATTACGTCAAGAATACACGATACATTGCAGGATCAATTGCAGAGGAATACATCACTGTGGAGTCATCGATATATACTCAGGAATATATGCCTGACTCGACCAGCGTTGATGACACTGATGAGTTCGTCGATGATGGTGGTCGTGTAATGGGAAAACGAGTGAAATTAATGAATTTGTAACATGAACAAGTAGCTCATTATCTATTTGACACACATGAAGATGTCGAAGAATGGAAAAGGTAAGTTTCGATTATTATAATGTTTAACATTATTTTAGATTATTTTATACATGATTAATTTTGTAATATGCAGAAAATATGAAACCTGTGAGAACAATAAAAGACGAAAAATAATGGTACAGTCAAACAGCGAATTTAGGCTGTGGTTGACACAAGAGGTAATTATAATGAAAATAGTCGTTATATAATGTTACATTACACTCAAATTTTACCACTAATTAATTTATCTATATTCTCAGCTCCTAAAGACGGGTGATACGACATCAAAGCTTGATCGTCTAGCCACTGGACCCTTGTTCATGGCACAAGAGTACAAAAAGTGTCGATTGAACGGTTACATTTTCGACGCTAAAGTGTACGAGGAAAGTACAAATGTACCGAACTCGGGAATTTCCTACAAGGCTCTTAATTTCTTTCGAGTGAGCGCAAAGATAAAAACCTCGTTGAAGCTGAAATGACTTACTATGGTGTAATCCAAAATATATTTGAATTGGATTATATAAGATTCAAAGAGATTGTAATTTACTGTGACTCGGTAAGAGTTGAGGATAAAAATGCTTGTAAAGTTGATCCTGTCACCAATTTGATCATGGTTGACTTGTCCAAGTTGAAGAGCAACGACCACGTGAGCGATGAGCCATTTGTTTGTGCATTTCAAAAGGTTAAGCAAGTGTTTTACTCTGAGTAAATCAACAACGAGTCGTGGTCAATTGTTCAACACGCGCCAAAGAGTCTAAATAGTAGTGTGGATGACTTGGCTGCTCCTACCGAATATCAATCCATTTTTTATGACAACCCGAATTTGAAATAATTTTTTAATTTGTAATAAATATTTCAATTTGTACAGAAACATCCATTTTAATGCTTTTAATTGATTTACACTTTATCATTTTCACTCTTGTGTAGTGTCCGTGTGTGGAGAGGAGATTAATACATAAATATTCCAACTACATCTAAGTTTTGTTTATACTAATCCATGAATATACGCTTCTTACCTTTAATAGGTGATTAATACATAGTTTTTTGGGGTGTCCTATTTGTGGAGAGGAGACTGATTCTCTTCGTCTATCTGAACACTAAGAAATGCCATAATCCTATGGAGTGATGCTCTGAAAATTCCTCCCAACCGTTGTGTAGCCAAACATCACCAGTTGCAGTTATCAATTCCACCACTTGGAACCTCAAGCAAAACATGGGAAAATATGGAAGGTGGAATTGACAACTTCAACTGGTGATTTTTGGCTACACAATGGTTGGAAGGAATTTGCAGAGCATAACTCCATAGGATTATGGCATTTCTTAGTGTTCAGATATGAAGGAAATTATATTTGACACGATTGTCCGGGATACATTAGTTGGAAGGAGGTGCCATATGAGCTCAAGTTAGCCATTTGGGTGGCACTACAGGTAATGTATTTATATTTATATTTATATGAACATTTTAATTTCAATTTCAATTTCGATTTCGATTTAGATTTAGATTTATATTTCAAGTTAGCGGATACAAATTTTACTTTATTTTATTTCAGGGGACAGGGAGTGGCCCTGGGGGTAGGCCACATAGGCTCGATACTTATGTGTCTCTTCGGACGAGAAGGGAGGGATAAGGAGGTGTCCACGAGCGTCGCGGTACAAAATCTCTTTTCCAGCTAAATAGTTTGTAGATTTGAGATAATTGATGGTGATGTTGTTTCTTCTTAAATAGTTTCTATTTTGAATGTATATTTGCATTATCTCTAGTTTATTTGGATATATGATGTTTGAACAAGTACAATGTTGCTATAACAGGTACAAATATACTGTTGGGCAGTGGCAGTGGCCATACTGCCCAGCATATTTTTTTTTAATTCTGCCCAGAAATGTCACGATCAATGAACATGATAATTTTTTTTAAAAGGGTCAAGGCTTTATCACGGTTATTAACGATGACTAAACTTATCACGGTCATAGACCGTGACAAGTTCGTGACAAAAAAAGTTGTCTCTCCCCGAATTTTCACGATCATTGACCTTGACAAGTTGAACTTGTCAAGGTCAATGACCGTGATAATTAGGCAGATTTGGTCTAGTGCAACCTATATATATATAGTATAAGTATACATAGGGGTGGCAATTCGGGTTAGTCGTGTCATTTTCGGGTCGCGTTGATTTTTATTTGAGTATAAGTTTTGGGTACTCTTAAATCTATACAAGCTAATCGTGTCAAGTTCGGGTCATTTCGGGTTATTACCATAAACAGGTTATCGTGTCAAAAATTGTCAGCCCACTGCATACACACAACCCACAATACATCCAGTACATAGTATATATATCTCTCGAATACTCAACTTACTAATGAATCCCGCTTATTGTTCATTTCGTAATTTTTCGAGTATCGTTCACTACTAGAAGGGTCCTAATTATTCCTTAAGCAATATCATTAGTTAATACCTCCCTATACTACTGGTATAAGTCCTGAGTTCGCTTATGATCTTCGTAACCCGTTCTAATTATCGTAAATTATTAAGTTTATATTATACCCATAGGTCTTAGCCTCGATTCTCTCATTTTGGCCAATCCTTAGTCCATACCATATGTCTACGGGAATTCATTAAGCCATCCCTTATAGTTTGAAACAATTCACAAAGTCCCCAAATTAGTTCAATGTGGAGATATAACATAAATAATCAAACTTAGTAAAACTGGACAGCCGAATCGATTCGGTAAAGGCCCAGAATCAATTCACCCTCCAAATCGATTCGGCCATGGAGCCGAATAGATTTAGCCATGGAGCCAAATCAATTCTCACCTGACAGTTCGTCTTCTTCGTTCCTGTTACGAGTTTCTGTCATTTGTAACCTATCAAACCTCCATGAAACCTTCCCAAACTCCCATATAACATACCCAGTCATCAAGTATATGCATAAGGACAATTTCTAATGTAATTATGACATTAAATCTTTAAAAAATCTAACCATAAACAGATTTAATCTCCATAAATCTTAAAGCCTTAGTGTTGATGTTCTTTATGCATGCTCATCAAGATTTCCAAATTTCTTTGAAGTTTATCATCATGTAATCTCAAATTTTGTAATACCAATCCAGAGTAATTATTTCTAACATGAATCCTACCCCATATCATGAATTTTAACCCATATAAATCCCAAGATTTTATCCGATCATGCAATTTCAACCCTACACTACCAATAGTATTATAGCATGCTTGAAAAGGTTGAAAGATAAACACTTGCCTTATATTTCCAAGTCTGATTTTTGTTATTTGAGGATGGAATCATTCTTCCCTTGCTCTGATCTCGTTTTCGACATCGTCGGTGGTGGAAAAGGTGTATAATGGCCTAAGGATCCTCTTTTATGGCCTCTCCTCTCTCCCAAGTAATGTAACCCTAGCCTTTATCACAAAGTGTCTGATATAACACTCTATAATTCGGATTTCTTCCAACCCTAGACTTCCAAATGACCAAAACACCCTTACAAGGTGCCCAGTTGGTCTAAAAATGTTTTGAGACCCAATCAATATGCTCGGGTACTCTATTCCACATATTTCGACCCATTCAGAATCAACCGTGATCTCGAAGTTGTCATCTGAGTCACTTTACATAAATTTCTTATCTCGACCTACATATAGCCTACACGCGACTCCCGATTGAAATATAATATCGTCCCATCGATACTAGCTACGACGTATAATAACTATTACAAGTTATTTACTACGCACTTAGTAAATTTATTCCATAAATATAAATCATAATCTCTCCCAAACAATATTTAATAAACACATAATATTTAATTCAATTAAATTATAGCACAAGTGTAATTTAAAAATAATCGAATTAATTAAATTCTAAATACTCAAAAATACGGGGTGTTACAGTATTTTTATACTAATAACACTAGGTTATTTAAAAAGGCAAGTTTTTGAACTGATTTTTAAAAAACAGCATGTTATTTATGAAAATCTGTTTTTTAACTTTTTCCTATTTTCTATTTATTATATACAATTTTTATTTATAGAAAATAGTTAAAAATACTTTTCTAATAAATAACGTACAGTTTATTAAAGTAAGAAATAGTTCAAATACGTAAAAAAAATTACATTTTATTTATAGAAAATGATTCTTTTATATTAAAAGTAGTTTAAAATAACAAGCAGTTTTTATTTATAAAACCATTTTTCAATTTTTTGGATAAAAAATTATTTTTTTATAATAAAAAAATAGTAAACAGCTTTTTTCGTTGTCATTCATAGGAAATGGTTGTTATTTTTTTTTTAAATAATGTATTGTGATTTTATAAATAACGTACAATTTTTAATTAAAAAAAGGTTCAAATACAGTTTCTTATTCATAAAAACCATTTTTATTTATCAAAAACAATTAACGTCCAATTTTTGTATAAATAAAGTATTGTCTTTTTATAACAAAATGCAGTTAAAAATATGTAGAGTTATCTTTATAATAAAAACAGTTAATATTGACGTACAATTTTAAGGGGCTTTAACGGTCTAGTCCTTGGACTAGCAATTTTGAACAAAAAAACCAGGCCCAACAAATTTTAAACGATTAGGTCCAACATATAAATACCCCGAAATTAAAACAAACACGCACTATTCAGAAAACGAAGCGCCATTCAGAAAATGAAGCGCCAAAAACATTGTATTCTCTCTTGTATCAATCGTACCGTCTCTTCGATCAAAACCCCAAGACGATTCTATTTCTCAATCAAATTTTGATCAACAACAACATATAAATACTCCTGATCGAAGCTCTAGAAAATCTGTTCGATCAAAACCCTAACTCTCTTCAATAAAAACCCTAACTCTCTTCAATCAAAACCTAATCGTTGAAGTTCTACATTTTACATTCTAAATCAAATTCTTCCAAACAGCACTAACAAGTATGTATACATTCTCTTATCACCTTTTTGTCCTTGTGTATTTTGTGTTCTCATATGTATAAATTTGTAGACATATGGACTGATGAAATCACATTCTTCTTTTTCATGCGTATTATTCATAATATATTTAGAATGTATTCATCATATGGACTGATGAAATCAAACATTGTATTCATCATATGGATTGGAATATGTACATGTACAAGTCCTGTGTTGCGTGTACTATGTGTATTTTGCGTGTACTTTTTAAAAGTACACGCAAAATTAACAGAGTACACGCACATTGAAAATGAATTTCTCAATTCATTATGCGTGTACTTTTATGTTTTATACGTGTACTCTATAGAATATCTACATGTACAAAAAGTACACGCAAAATACACATAGTACACGCACATTGAAATTGTATTTCTCAATTCATTATGCGTGTACTTTTATGTTTTATACGTGTACTCTATAGAATATCTACATGTACAAGCCCTGTGTTGCGTGTACTATGTGTATTTTGCGTGTACTTTTATAAAGTACACGCAAAATACACATAGTACACGCACATTGAAATTGTATTTCTCAATTCATTATGCGTGTACTTTTATGTTTTATACGTGTACTCAATAGAATATTAATTTCAAATCCATATTTCATCAATCCTATGTTATTTTGGTCCGCGCCAGCGGCATTTGATTTATTTTCCATGAGTTTTTAAGAAGTATTATTATTTTGTTAATATTTAAGAGTGTTTTTTGTCCAATCGCCAGCTGCATTTGAATCCAATGTCCATGTACACGAACATTGAAATTCAATTTGTTCAATCCAGTGTCCATGTACTAATGTGTATTATGAGTGTACTATTTTGTATTGTTGTGTTATTGTTTAGGAATCGTACGATCAAGCATGTTCAACTACAAAACTGCTGCTTGCACGTTCGAAGATCTTAACAATACAAAACCTTTCACATTGACAGTGAATAGTACTAATGAAGACGAAATTCGTTTTCTCCTTCGCATTAATGATAGAGCTAAAAGGTTACTTGGTTTCTACTACTACTATGAAGACATTTACTGCACTTTTGATGTGGAACAGCTTCAAGTAACTAAATCGAAAGCGAAGGATTTAGCTAAACGAATTGAGCAGTATTGCTTAAGGGGTTTTGATAATGTTGGAGCTTTTAGCATTCAACTATTGTATCACTTCTTTACTGAATATGTTAGGAGTAGAGAATCTTGGTTTTTCACTTGTCGAACAACCTTTGTTAGGTATTACCATGAAACTGACGATATATATTATCGCCTTTAGCATGTATTTTGATGAGACTTGTATAAATTGTTTATGAGAATATTGCATGTACTTTTGTTAAATACGCTTGTATTTTATTGTTTTAGTCTATTTTTTATTCTAATTCGCATGTATTTTATTTTTTGTACATATAATTATAGGTTAGTAATTTAAATTTTGTTTATAGATCAATATAATGGGGATGAAGATGAAAGCAAGAAGAGGAAAGAAACAAAAAAAGAGCAGTTCTGATGATAGTTCTTCATCCAGTTCCAGTTCTAGTGTGGCATTGAAAGCTAAACGTCCTGCAAAGAAGAATGACCAATATATGTCAAATATTGTTACCTTTCTCCATGATTTGCATCAGATTAAAGATAAAATAAACAATAGCCATATTGAACTTATTAAGAAGACTCCATTTTGGGAGCTTTTCAATGCCTACTACAGTGAGAAAGTAGTGGAAGTGGACCACAAGAAGACGGATAAAAATATTTTATCAATTATCGAGCTGTACAAAACGAAAACCAAAAGTTTCCGTATGAAGAGCAGTATTCCAATAATGCCAATAGATATAAGTGAAATATTTGGCATACCCCTGGTGCAGGGTTTAAAATCAATAGAACTGAAAAAGGAACCGAATACTGCTAAAAAATCTGGATTACAAGCACGATACTTCTTAAAAAGAATAGGAAAGTCAGAAATTTTGAATGGTTTGAAGAAATCAGTTGAATTGGAGACAGATGAAGGAATTACTGATTTTGTTAAAATTGTGTGTCTCCACTTCTTGAACACGTTATTTTTCTCCAACTCAAACTTCACCCTTGGAGAATTTTGGTTGAAATACATTGAAAATATTGAGGAAATGAATAAATATGATTGGGCATCTGCTGTGCATGAGTTTCTGATACATTCACTTGACAAATCAGCAAGTTCAAAACCTAGCACAGTTACTGGATGTGTCATTTTCCTACTGGTGAGCAAAAAAACATTTTGATATTTCAAAATTTACATAGCAATACTCACGTGTAGTTTCAAAATACACGTGAATTTTTCACGTGTATTTTGAAAATACACGTGAAAATAAACGTGTATTTTCAAAATACACTTGAAAATAAAAGTGTATTATCAAAATACACGTGAAAAATTCACGTGTATTTTGAAAGTACACGTTTATTTTCACGTGTATTTTCAAAATACACGTGAATTTTTCACGTGTATTTTGATAATACACGTTTATTTTCAAGTGTATTTTGAAAGTACACTTGATATTCCTGATATTTCAAAATTTACATACCAATACTTACGTGTATTTTCAAAATACATGTGATATTTTCTCTTGTTCTTTCAAAATACAATTGATATTTAACGTGTATTTTGAAAATACACGTCTTATATCACGTTTATTTTGAAAATACACGCTAAATATCAATTGTATTTTGAAAATACACGTCTTATATCATGTGAAAGGACACTTGTATTTTACAAAGTACACGTGTACTATGTTTTGTAAATATAACCAGTGTACTCTCAAAATACTCTTGTTATATCTTCTGTCAAGTACACGTATTAAATTCATTTTGTTTTTTGTATGATCTCAGTATTGGGCATGTGAGAAATTTGAAATCATTTCTCCTGTTGAAGAATATAAAGAAAATACTCCAAAATTCCTGAAGTGGAAGTTGTCGTCTTTGAAACAATGGTTTGTGAAGAATGACGTCGCATTAGCAACTTTGAAGCAGGCTACAAGTAAACCAGCTTCCAAGGACTGTCCTGTACAAAAGGAATCTCAGTTTGAAGGGCTAAGTTACTCTTTGAACATATCTACAGAAAGTCCTATACATGTTGATTCATCATCAAACAATGTTGCTGAAGATATTGATGACAATGAGTTTTCACATCGTTGGAATATTCCCCTTAAAAACATTGTGAATCCAAAGAAAAAGAAGGGAAAGATCAACCAAAGGTTAATTTGGAGGAACAAATTGTTGTTTTGAAAAGGGAGTTGTTGGAAAAAAATAACCAACTATCTAAAGCAGCTGTAGACATTAATGTTGCACTTGAGAAGGTGACCTCTTTGGAGGTGGAGAGTGCCATTTTGAATGTACAGTTGCAGGTAGATCATGATTCGATTTTTGAAGCCCATGAGGAAGTAAAGAACTTAAAGGTGGAGAATTCCAACCTTTTGAAGGAAAAAGAGTTATTAAATAAGTTGGAGGTAGAAAATGCCCAACTAGTTGAGTTAAACAATTCTTTAAAAGAAAAGCTTGATCAAGTCACAATGAGTGACTCAGATAGAATTAAAGAATTGGATGAATCATTTAAAAAACAGGCAGAATCAACACGAATTTTGGAACAAAAGAATGGATATCTGTCTCTGACTAATGAAGATCTAAAAAGAAAGTATGATGATACATTGCAACAATGGAAAGATGCTGACTTAGAAAAGATGACTTTGAGGCAGAATCTTGAGGAGTCAGAGTGGAAAAGAACTCAACAGGTACTTTTGAATGCAGAGTACACGCAGTTTTCCTAAAGTACACGTTTAAAATACACGCGGGTTTCTCAAAGTACACGCAGTTTTCTCAAAGTACACGTAGTTTCATTTCATAATATTTTAATGCAGTTTTATTTGATATTAGATATAATGAAGAGTACATGCATTATTTTATTAAAAATAATGCATTGTTTAAAATGTAACATTTTTTTTGTATTACAGGAAAACAATAATAAAATCCTTAATGACGAAATTTCGGAGTTGAAGAAAATGCTTGAAGAATCAGAATTGAAAAAAACTGACCAGGTATCTATAAAATACAATAGATATTTATTACACGCTACACTTTCTTAATTTTATTATAAATTTTAGGTATATTATAAATTTTATAAAGTACACGTATTTTATAATACACGCGTGTACTTTATAAAATACATGCACTTTTATATAATACACGCGTGTATTATATAAAATACACGTAAGTGAAAATCAATCATTGTTTCAAAAAATGCTAACAATCCAACATTCCTTGTTAAATATATCAGGAAAACATTAATAAACAACTCCTTGACGAAATTTCGAGTTTAAAGATTGAATTAGCCTCAAAGAAAGTAGAGGGCAGCCCCAAAATATCCAAAAGCAAAGGACCTCTTACTAGAGGTCAAAAGAAAAGAAAAGCTGACGGCGAAACAGAAAAGCTTGAACCAATGAAGAAACTAAAAGAGTCAAAGCTTAGAAAGGCCCTACAACAATAGCTGAAAAATGAAGGAAACTCGCGTCAAGCTTGAAGTAATCGAAGCATATAAATATCTCGATGAAGCTTCGAAGAAAAAGATTGAAGAGTTTATTAAAATTGCTGAGCCAGAGTAAAGTTTATTGTTTTATGATTTATCACTTCGCTAATTTATATTTTTTTTGGTGCAAAAGAGTAAGGTTATTATTATTATACTAATGTTTTATTGATTATATAAAATGCAAGGAGTTTATTTTCCAAGGGATGGTTTCGTATGTCCCATGGGAAGATTTACTTGAAGTCCTCAAAAATCAAGAAATTTCAAGCCAAGTATGTAGTCCAAATATTAGACATCCATTAAATTTCAACATTATTATTTCCTCACCATTTTATATTGTGTGAAACAGATAAGCATTGCCTTTTGCGAAGTATTGAGATTAAAATTGTCAGAGGAAGGGCTCTCCTACTCACACACTTTTTCTGATTATTGTTGGGTAAGTACAAATAAAATGAAAGTTTTGATAAACAATATTTCAGTTTTTTTTTATTAACACTTGTCTATAATTTTTATTCAGATAGAAGCTTGTAGAACAAACGGAGTCAATAAGAAGGGGGAATTATACAAGGATTTATTTGAATACTTAGGCAGTTGTAATAATTTGTTCATTGTACTTAGACATAGAATAGGACATTTCACATTATTTGTGATATACACTAAAGAAAATAAAGTGGTCCACATGGATCACCTCCGACCGAATGACACGGAAAAGAACACAACATTCTTCGATGATGCAAAAAAATTGGTTAGTGCCTAAACTTAATTAGTAATGTTACTTGTACTTATATTATAGACTTGTACACGTGCTTTATATAATGCGTGTACTTTGTATTAGTTGTACATAATTACCTAGATTATCAAAGTACACGCATCATATTTTAAAATACACGTGAAATGAACCAATACAAGTTACGTGTACTTTAATATTATGCGTGTACTTTTAACTCATTAGGCAAAGTACACGCATCATATAATAAAATACACGTGATATTTTAAAATAAAATATGCGTGTACTTTAATATTATGCGTGTACTTTTAACACATTAGGCAAAGTACACCCATCATACTTTAAAATACACGTGATATGAAAAAATAAAATATGCGTGTACTTTTATATTATGGGTGTACTTTTCACTCTTTCATCTTCATATACTCTTTTATTTGTATACACTAAATATTTGTCTTCTTAATAGTTTTCTGTCTTCCAAAAATCACTGTCCGAATTGAAGACTGAAGCAAAAATAATGAAAAACAATGGTTACAAAATTCAGAGGAAATTTGAGGAAGGCACCCCAAATGAGTTTACAATGGATGATGATCCATTGACAGAGCAAGAAAGAAGGACTGTAGATTTCTTACTGCAAAGTGATCTCAAATTTTAACTAATAAGAGATCACGAATGCCCTACACAATATAATGGGTAAGAAAAACTTCATTTCTAAAAATTACTAATTTGTATCCTTTCAAAAAATTTCATCACATCATTCTAATTTTTATATTTGTTTTATTGTAATTTCAGGGTTGACTGTGGGGTGTTCTGCATGTACTATATTGAGCAAATAAGCAGAAACAAAGAAATGCAAAAATTCTTTCAAGACCCTGACATGCTAAAACAAAGAGCATATGTACTCAGGGAAATTCTTCTGTCAAAATATTTCTTCCCTCGAAATGGGAAAAAACATCTATAAATTGTGATTCAAATTCAAAACATATATTTGTAATTTTTTTTGTGTTATATTGGTTATTGTTTACAATATTTATTACACCAAAATGGTTTTTTCCCGCTGGCGCGGACCACAATCCGCGTAAGGTTTAGACAAACAATGCATCTGATTGTTATGAAACAATGTAAAATTAGTTTTCACGAAAAATACAAGTCATAATTACTAAGTACAATTAATTATCCAAAGTACACGCATTTTCACTAAAGTACACGCAGTGGTTAATATAATAATTATTTATTATTTTAATTGAAAACTACTTTGAAGAATTCATTAAGGACACAATAACCAAAACCAATTTATTAAGCTCAACTACTCACTTCCCAACTACTTCTGGTCAAGAAATAAATAACTTTCACTTTTTCCTATAAAAGAGTAATATGTGTTCCTTTCTTAACCATTGCATCTAGGGTAAAGATTACATAATGGTTATTCCAGCAGAAAACTTGCGAGAAACTCTTGAGAGAGATGAAAGAAATAAAAAAAAAATAAGGCAAATTGAGGAAAATATTTCCTCATATGAAACTGCCTTTGAGCAGTTTCAAACATATGTGAGGGAAGGCTATTCTGGACTTCCACCCAATCCCATAGATTTATTTGATGTGGATGAGGACCCTCCTCAAACAGATGAAGAACTCATTTATTTCTATAAACAAGAAGTTCCCCTGAAAATCGCAAAGCTGAAGGAGAAGAAGGCTCTCCATGAAGGCCTTGTAGCTGTCATAGAAGAAGAAATTCGACACTGGTCGAATTTCATTGACTCTCTCCCTGACACCCTGGATGCCTTTGACAAACATCCCTACTAGAAGCCCTGTTTAGTTTTTTCAGTTTTCTTTATTTGAAAAATTGTACTTTATTTTTTTATTTTTAATAAAAAATTTATTTCTTTCATGAATGTGTTCTGAGTTATGTCATACACCCAATATAGTAAAGTACACGTGAACCCTTATAAACATGATCACGTGTTTTGTTAAAAATTTTAACATTAATAACATTTCATCAAAAAAAATTATATAAATGCGTGTACTCTATATATTACACGTGTACAATACAAAGTACACGTGTAATATATAAAGTACACGCCTATTGAAATACTGGTATAATAATGCGTGTACTCAAGACATTATATAAATGCGTGTACTCTATATATTACACGTGTACTTTATAAAGTACATGCATAGTCTATAAAGTACAAGCAGATTGAAATACTTGTATAATAATGACGCTGGCGCGGACCATAATACCCATAGGAGTTTAAGAATATGAGTGACCCAAATATCTTTTATAAAGTACAAGCAGATTGTAACGTCAAAAACCATTTTCGAAATAGTACATGCATTTATATACGTCTACTTGATAAAATTACATGCAGAATACATAAAATACACGTATATTGAATTAGATTTTTGTCATATCAATATGCGTGTAGTTTTCTAAAACATGCATGTACAATTATATTTAAATGCGTGTACTTTAATTATCAATGCATGTACTTCATAAAATACACGCACATTTCATCAAGTACACGCACATTATATTTATATTATGCGTGTACTTCATGCATGTACATTAAGTAAAGTACACGCATATTGAATTAGATTTTTGTCACGCATGCTTTTATAAAGTACACGCATGCTTTTATAAATTACATGCAGAATACATAAAATACACGTATATTGAATTAGATTTTTGTCATATCAATATGCGTGTAGTTTTCTAAAACATGCATGTACAATTATATTTAAATGCGTGTACTTTAATTATCAATGCGTGTACTTCATAAATTACACGCACATTTCATCAAGTACACGCACATTATATTTAATATTATGCGTGTACTACATGCATGTACATTAAGTAAAGTACACGCATGCTTTTATAAAGTACACGCATATTGAACTGACCATCCACAACTGCTAAATGGGACCAATTATGAATATAAAAGTCAAATGGGATTAGGACAAACAAAACTTTCACAAATGGGACTATTGCTAAAATACCTAAAATTTCTTTGGACATCAAAATGCGCGTGTACTGTACATAACATATGTATACAAAGGTAAAGTACACGTGAACACAAGGAATAATGATCATGTATGTTTTATGAAAAATATGTGTACAGCAACACACAAAAAAAACTAAAGAATGAGACTTAAAAATAAATTACATTCATTTATGTGAAACAAATGGTTTATTAATTAATTTATTCAATCAAATGGTTAAAATGAATGAATTCAACAATTTTAAAAATAGTCAAATGGGTTCCTTACAAGTAGACCTGTAATGACCCGTTTTACTACACCTCGAGCAAGTAACTTCCCTTACTGTGATCTCACCAGAAGACTTTATTCTCTTATTTCTTGGCCTGCCTGTCGGTCTCTTAGTCATTGGTGGAAGGATAGATGGATTTTCAGGAATAGGAATATTTAAGGAAATCAAATCAGGAAGAGGAACTATAGGTATCGAGTATGATTTTCTGTATAAAGATACCTTATAGTACTCCTCAATATAATCATAAATATTGGTCCCTTTCCTCCGCACAACACAAACAGCATGAGAACTTGGAAAACATCTAATCTGCCAACTCTTACAAGAACAAGTCCTTTCTCCTAAGTCAACTGTTGCTCGCACTTCTGAATGAACTTCAAATACATTTTGACTTAAGCGACTAATAGTCCAATGTCGGCTTTTATTCCAATTTTCATTTAGTAACTTTTGAAAAAAAGGACATAGCTCATTTGCCCAAGTGTCAGACTCAACAAGTTTGTTTGCATTGAAATTCATAATCTTCACTCTCAATTTATCAAGCATATTCATTACTGGTAAATGCCTTTCCTCCAATATCCATGAATTGAATGACTCCGCAACACTAGATGCCATGTCACCATACCGTTTACCAGGGAAATATGCATAGGACCAATTCTCGGGAGGCAAACTATCAATGAAATCGGCAATAGCAGCTCCTTCTTCCTTCTTCAATGCTTCAATATTCTTGTGAAATACATCTACTGAGACAGCATATGCACAAGACAAAAAATCTTTAACAATTTTCTTTCGAAATCCAGCACAATTCCCACGAATTTTCTTTTTTATATTCCCTTGTAAATGATGTATACAGTAGGAATGTGCAGACAACGGGAAGGCCCTCGAAACAGCTTCAAGTAATCCATTGTTTCGATCTGATATAAATGTTATGTTTCGATATTGCTCAACTACTGCACTATGCAAATTGACTAGAAACCACATCCAGTTATCTTCGGTTTCAAAATCAACAACAGCATATGCAACAGGAAAAAGCCCTGAAATTTAAAAATATATTAAAATTAAAATAAATAACATATCCATGTACAATACTTTGTATATTGATGCTGCTGGCGCAGACCCTAAAACACATGGGAAATATATTGTGTTTAATCTAAATTATTTTTAAATAACAAGACAAAGTATAAAAATGTACCGTACACATGATAAAATGCACGTTTACTTTCCAATCTTTTGCTTGGCTTTATTATTAACAAGACTAACATCAACATACACGCATAAAAATGTAAAGTACGGGTGAACTAAATAAAAACATTCAAAGGTACTTTACATTTTTAACATTTACTTTTCTTTATTATTTCTAAATAACAACACCTATCATCAAAGTGCACGCATAAAAATGAAAAGTACACGTGAAATAAAGAAAAACATTCACGTGTACTTGGCATGTAAAATGCGTGTACTTTAGTTTGTATTCAACATAAGATCATCATCAAAGTACACGCATAAAAATGAAAAGTACACGTGAAATTAAGAAAAACATTCACGTGTAGTTGACATGTAAAATGCGTGCACTTTACTTATTACTACACATAAAGTCATCATTATCAAAATACACGCATAAAAATGAAAAGTACACGTGACATTAACAAAAACATTCACGTGTACTTTACATGCACTATGCGTGTACTTTACTTAGTATTACACATAATAAGACATATCATGACAATACACGTAGAAAAATGAAAAGTACACGTGAACTAAAACAAAGACCTTCAAAGGTATTTTATATTTTTATGCTTGTATTTTGATGTTATGGAATGGAACAAACAAAATTTCAATGCAATACACAAAATAAAATATTTAAAATTCATTTACCATTGTTCCTATTCCTTGCAGTAGCTGATAGTATTGTTCCACGGTAACGGCTCTTCAAAAAGGCACCATCAAGAAATAAAACAGGTCTGCAGTATTGAAATCCATAAATACATCCTCTAAACATTACAAATATTCTCTTGAATTTTTTACTCTCATGTTCCACGTCAAGGATGCAATGCGACCCAGGATTATACTGCAATAGATGGTCACGATAATTATTCATTAATGCATAAGAAACCTTTTCATCACCATGTATATCAACAGCAGCCATCTCTTTCGCACGCCATGCATGTTGATAAGCTATATCAAGACCATAATTCTTCTTCATATCTCTAACTACATCAATTGGTCTCAATAGCGGGTTATCTCTAAGATCATCAGCTACCAATGTTGAAACCAACTTGGAGGCTATCATTTTGGTTGACGGACTACGAAAGACACCTCTACATGTATGCTCATTATTCATTGAACGTATGTAAAAGTATCCATTTATTGTAGATAATGAAGCATGAATTCTCCATATGCAATTCTCAGTAGTCTTTTTAGAGCATTCAGCCGTCACTCGAGTTTTATCATTCTTTAAATAGACATACTTGAACCCAACCTCAACGGCATACTTTCGTAATTTATCCTAAAATTCAACTACACCTCCTTCAAAACACTGTTGCTCATGACTTATATAAGTCTTCCAATCATTCGAAAGATAGACTTTCGACTTACCTGACTCCACACCTCCAAGATAAAAGTTATTTTCAATGCAACTATTAAAATCATTTTTAGTGCCTGATGATAAAGACTCTAACCTCTGTGTATTTGTATCACCACTGTCAACCCTCTCAGACCTTGTATTACTGCAGTCAACCCCTTCAAAAATTCGATTAGAGCAGTCAAACCGTTCACGACATGTATTACATGGAAATGCTAATGAATCAATGACATATATCCAAATGAAATTAACTTTCACAATCAATTGGGACCGCAACATACAACAAACATCGTTGTCACAAACCAACATGAACCGACATTCATCACCAAATGAATACCTCAATGAAAAACTCCCACTTCTCAAATTAGTAAACCTAATACACAACTCATTGCATATGAAATCTAATGAGCTATCTTCAAATATTTCAATACAAGCCATATTATCCAAATAACAACACCTTGTTATTACACTACTTACCATAATGTCCTGCAGTAAAACAGAGACGAAAAACATTTACTTCAAGGTCAACAATTCTAAAAATGTGTGCAATAATTTAATGCATGAAATATAAAAATATTTATTTATAATTAATATAAACTTACAGGCACTTTTTAAAAACCTATATAGGAAGCAATAAACCACAAACATATTATCAAATAATCAATCACGTGTACTTTATAAACATTGCGTGTACTTTGAAAACTGATATCGAACTGGTTATTTCCGCTGGCGCGGACCTATATCAATAAGTGATTCAATACCAAATAAAAATCAAGGACTCTTAAAATTAGAATGAAACATCAATAATATTCATTCAGCACATTCAACTAAGAATTACAAATATTGATAAATATAACTTATTTATTAAGAATCCAAACATAAATGCATAAAAAACACAAATTAAAAACATATACATATATAACGTATAAAAAGCTATTCAATCACATGAATGAATATTACAATGAGTCTCTTGAATTAAAACAAAGGACATATACTTATTGTAATCGATCGAAAATAGAAAAATCAACTGCTGATAAAGATAAACTTACAAATGATAGAGCCAAGTGATACAGGTAGAATCGAATAAGAACACTGTAATCGATTATAGGACAGACGATCAAAGCATAAGATTGATGTTATTTTCGATTTCGGAGAATAGTCGTTAGTTGCAGAGAAAACTCCAATAGCCGATTACGTTTATGATTTTTTTAAATTGGGGGTATTTATATGTTGGACCTAATCGTTTAAAATTTAGTTCACCAATTTTTTTGTCTAAAATTGTTAGTCCAAGGCCTAGACCGTAAAAACCTATTTTTTAAATAACGCAAAAAAAATTATTTATAAAATTACGGTTTAAACTATTTTTATATAATGTACAATTTTTTTAATTAGTAAAAAATATTAATACGGTTTTAAAATGATGTAAATCTTTTTTACATAAAAAAGAGTCATTTTGACAAAACTCCAGTTTAGTAATACGATATTAGACTGAATCCCATTTTTGTTCAATGGTTAGGCATTACACTAATTTCATGTAAATCGACACCCATAAAATGCAAATCGACACATATTTCAAGCAAATTAACTATTATAAACATATATTCCATGAAAAACTACACATATTGAATCTCAATCGACGATTTTTTTTCCATGCAAATCAATAGTTTTTTTCATGAATTGTTGGTTTGATAACTAATTATTGGATAAAATTGGGATTAAATCTACTATCGTATTATAAAGTGGTGTTTTGTCATAATGATCATATAAAAAATAGTCAAAAAAATAACATACATTTTTTTATAAATAACATAGAGTTTTTAAAATTTAATAATGTACTTTTTAGAAATAATATATATATATATATATATATAGAGAGAGAGAGAGAGAGAGAGAGAGAGAGAGTCAAGCTCTCATATATACCAAATTTACATACCAAGTTAATATACCGATTTTCTTAAAATAGTAAAAAAAAAATTGAGTTGAATTCTTTTATGTGATATTTAAATATTTCAATGGACCCATATTCAAAAAATCAACTTAAAATACTTTTTTTTGCTATTTTTAAAAAATCGATTAAACTTTCACAACTTTTACTTTAGAAATAACATAAAAAGTTATTTTGAGCTAATTTTTTTTATGAGTCCCTTGAAATGTTTAAATATCACATAAAAAATTCAACTAAAAAATATTATTTTAATATTTTATTAAAATAGGTTTGCGCCAGGAAGTATATATATATATGAGGCCCTTCCTATAAGTACTCCTTATGGTACAAACCCCAGTACATACCATTTTTTTAAAATAGTAAACTAATGAATTTTTTTATGAAACTTCATGGATATGATCTCCACGGTGAGAACATCATCTCCATTTTTTTCATCAAAAAATTCAATAAAAAACCCGTTGAAATAAGGTGATATATAAAAAAATAGTATAAATATGTATTTTCGACCGTTGAAATGTTGACGATCATTTCACCCACTTTTTTATTAAATTTTTTGATGAAACTACATGCATATGATCTTGACAGTGAGAATATCATATACATGAAGTTTCATCAAACAATTTAATCAATCAAGTGACTAGCACCGACCCAATATTTCAACGGTTGAAAATGCATATTTATACCATTTTTTACATACCACATCTTTTCAACTGTTTTTTATTGATTTTTTTGCTGAAAATTTTTGGAGATGATCTTCTCACCGTGGAGATCATATCCATAAAGTTTCATCAACAAATTCATTATTATTTTATATATATATATATATATATATATATATATGTGTGTGTGTGTGTGTGTGTGTGTGTGTGTGTGTGTGTGTGTGTCTATGTGTGTGCGTGCATGCGTGTGTATGTGAGTGTGTGTATAAACGTATTAAAATGAGATGCCTATTAATGTATTTATAAAATTAGATGTATATTTAAAATGTATAAATTACTAATGTATATCAATGTAAGTAAGGGAAAAGCGGTCTTTTTAGTTGAAAAAATGGTTAAAGTGGTCTGATAATGATTTTCGTCCGTTTTGAAATTGTAACAATCCCCATTGTCTCACGTAAAGGTTGGTCAGACTCAATACGCCGAATATGGGGCTTATCAACAATTTATACCGTTTTCAGCACTGAAGGAATAAAAGTTTCTTTATTTAATATATCAAAATCCACAGTGAATAAAAACATCGGAATAAAATTTATTTAACATATGAATAATAAAAACTGAATCATCATACAATGTCCATAATATAAAGCTAAGTACAACTGCTATAAATAAACACTTAGACTTAAGACTAAGTACAACTTATACTAAAATTAATGGAGTGAAAATGCAACTGCAAGTTTGATCCATCGTAAGTTCTGTTATCCTTGTCATTAAGAATACGTGGGGGGGGAAACATTTATAATTTGGGTCAGAGGCCTAGAGGTGCAAGGGCTTTTCACCAGTAAATATGCAAATTATTACTAACTCATATTTCACGTCTCTCCATAAATTCTCACATGTAACGAGTACCTCACCTCTCATCTAGAAGCAGTCCCACTCGTATCCTCAAACAAAATTCCAATTGTAACTTCCATCATTTAATATATCATGTAAAGAATAAGTCATCTAACTATGCGTTAACTAAAAGTGGTTACTTATGTCTAATACCCCAATCCCCGAACAGATTTCATAATGTTGACTACACAATTTACATAAATTTAGTGCATATTCTTTCGTCATAATATTCCATAACTCTGGTCTATCTCTTCAGACCATTTAATGATTTAATTCATATTCCTTATCGTCTACCCTGTTAGACAATAAGTTTCATTCTCTTAGATTACCAAATTATTATTCTCATTAATAATTGGCTAACCCCATTATTCATTATCTTTAATTATTGTCTACTTCCTTAGACTACTCAATTATTATTCTCATTAATAATTGTATACCACGTTATTCGTTAGGACTCATCTTCATACTTAATTATCCACGTCATTTTATTAACCCGACTTTATCATCATTAAGCGTTGTCTACATCTTGAGACTTAGAGGGCACATTCCCATATAAAGCACACCATAATGTGTGTGTGTGTGTATATATATATATATATACGACACACAAAGGTATCTACCGTTGGTTTCTCATTCGTACTCTATCGGCAAGTCCATAGGAATCTCTTATCCTAAGCGGACATCACAAAACACACATAAGTTGAGGGTGGTCCCTATGCAGGATACCCGTTCAAGGCCCATAGCCAGTAGTGACATGGGTTGTGTCAGTGTCAACACCTACCTCTTCATAGATGATGCCTCCACGTAGTACCTATATGACCTACACAATTTTCAATCCCACCTGTGTCGGTATGGGGTACCCGGTCCGAACGCACAAACCCCCAAGTCAATAGGACGGTACACGAACATTGGTATGTCCACACAAAATAATATGATACATATTATCATCTAATATGTATAAGCAGTTACTCTATAACAACTTTAACCCAAGAAAATCTCAATCCATATAAAGTATACTCTTCTTGGCTTAACTATAACATTTTAGTCAATTATTCCATAACTCATTTTAAGTCATTATCCTACGACTACTTCCCGATTAAATATTAAGTCTCATACAATTCATTTTGGACTTAAATCACATTTGCTTCATCATTTATTTCTCTTTAAATATATATAGGTGCAGTTATTCCCAACTAACATTTCCAAAACATTATAGGTGTAGTTATTCCCAACTAATATTTCAAAGCATTATAGGTATAGTTATCCTCGAACTAACCTTACCAACATGATTATAGGTATAGTTATCCTCAACTACCCTTACGAATACATTTAATGATCTTAGTATGTTGTCACTATTTATAACCTCATGCATTCGGCCTATCTCAAATAAGTAATTATTTTTATTTTAAACTTACCTTGAATTAATTATAATAGTCTCATCGTATCATCTATGTGCCCCTACCAAAATCTCCTAATCATCTAGGCATATCCCTTCCTTTTAATATATTTATTCCGTATAACGTTATTTAAGTGTTCTACATAAATCGTTTCCTTTATATAGTTACTTGTATTTTAAGTCATCACGCATGCACTACTATAGCATCAACCCATCCCGGTTTAACGATGTATATAAATTCATAACATTAGCATTAATATCTTGGAGTAAGTCTCCATCCCTCACTTGGACAAAAATGGTCGCGCACACCCTTTCGTAGAAAAATCATAACTAATTCAAAAAAAATCAGAAAAATACGCGGTCGGCGCCCACACTATCGTAATGAAAATTTGTACAAGGAGGTCATTAAGAATCAATTCGATAAGAATCCGAATCGATTCAGTTTGTCCAGTAAGCCGAGAGTAGGTCTTCTTCAAGACAGGATTTTTCTCCTCAAAACGTCCTTCATCAAATATCATTATAATGATTCAACAACTTAAAGAATGGTATGGATGTAGTCTCTAAAACATCACAGGATCATTATACACAAGGTTAAACCTCAAATTCAACCCTAGATTGTCATCAATTTTCAAGATTATTTCAAGAACTCATGAACATGCAAATTTCCAAATTTCGTCTTACAATACAATAATAATTCCCTGGTTTGTTTAAAGGGTTCTACAACATATTTTATACAATTAATCTTCCATTTAAACCACTTGAACACATAGTTGATACAAGGGGTTACACGGATCTAAACATGGATTACACAATTATCATCAATTTCTACTCAATTCAAAAGGTCTCTAAATATGCAGTCCCAACACATGATTAAACCTTGTTCTAAGCATGGTATCAACATTAATATAAGATTAGTACAATTTGAATAAGAATGGTAAGGAATTCTTGCCTGAGATTATGTAGATGAGCCTCTATTCCTCCTCATAGGGTGTCCTTCCTCCTCCTCTTGGGTGGTTATGTTTAGGGTTCTTGTATGTAACTCCCAGATGAGTGGGTTAACTCTAATTATATGATGATAATATTCAATTCCCGAGTTGGACTTTATGTCCCAACTTTAAACCCCCAATTGAGCCCGAATACATAATCTAATTAGCCTGATAACTATACAACTCATATATATATATACCTCGGGACCATTCCTAAGGGTCTAAAATTCCCGAACGAGCCAGTAATACCTCTCAAAGTGTATCCCGTATATTCTTATCCAAAAATATGTTTTAATTGTGGTGTGACACATGTAATTACTTTTTATTTAAAATAAAATCCCTTTTGATTTATTCCAAATCATTAAAGTCCGACTCTTAATTTATAAATGATGTTGAGTCTAATTACTCACAACCTTGATTAATTAATCTTACCGAATTAAATTAATCCTTATTAAGTTTTATTCTGTTCCAAAAATATACGGGGTATTACATTATCCCCCCTTATAACGGAATTCCGTCCTCGGAATTCAAAGTAGCATAAAATCACATTTTAATTCGCGTCGTTAACTTATGTTTATACCTAATTAGTCCATGCTCATATCCTATGAGATGAATGAAAAGGCTCATTTATGCCTATCATAACGTAACTAGGGCACCCATATATTTTACATTACATGCATGCACACACATACCATTAACAAACATAAACGAAGAGCGTAACAAAGAATACAGTGATTCCTAATCATAGGGCTCTACATTAAAGGACGCAATGAAGAACGTAACAAGCTTGAACACTGATCCTAAAGACACTAGAACCATGCTCTGATACTAACTGTAACAACCCCCATTTTCTCACGTAAAGGCTGGCCTGGATCAATACGTCGAAGATGGGCTTATCAATAATTTATACCATTCTCGGCACTGAAGGAATAAAAGTTTCTTTATTTTATATATCAAAATCCACAGTGAATAAAAACATCAAAATAAAATTGATTTAACACATGAATAATAAAAATTGAATTATCATACAATGTCCATAATGTAAAGCTAAGTACAACTTCTATAAATAAATACTTGGACTTATGCCCGTACAAATCCCAGTATGAAATAAATTAACAAAAATATGAAGTACAACCTATACTAGAATCAATGGAGCGAAATCCACTATGTCCAATGCAACTGCAAGTCTGATCCATCATCAGTCCTGCTATCCCTGTCATTAAGAATACCTGGGGGGAAAAAATATTTATAATTTGGGCACTAGTAAATATGCAAATTGTTACTAACTCATACTTTACGTCTCTGCATCGACGCTCATATGTAACGAGTACCTCACCTCTCATCTAGAAGCAGTCATACTCGTATCCTCAAACAAAATGTCAATTGTAACTTCCATTATTTAATCTGTCATGTAAAGAATAATCCATCTGACTATGCGTTAACTAAAAGTGGGTACTTATGTCTACACCCCAATCCCCGAATGGATTTCATAATGTTGACTACACAATTTACATAAACTCACTGCATATTCTTTCGTCATAATATTTCGTAACCCCTGTCTATCTCTTCAAACTATTTAATGATTTCATTCATATTCCTTGTTGTCTACCCCGTTAGACTATAAGTTGCATTCTCTTAGATTACCAAATTTTTATTCGCATTAATAATTGGTTACCTCATTATTTATTCTCTTTAATTATTGTCTACTTCCTTATATTACTCAATTATTATTCTCATTAATAATTTTCTACCATATTATTCGTTAGGACTCATCTTCGTCCTTAATTATCCACATCATTTTATTAACCCAACTTTATCATCATTAAGCATTATCTACATCTTTAGACTATGAGACACATTCCCATATAAGGCACACCACAATGTGTAAATAGATAAATAAATAAATATATATGCGACACACAAAGACATCTACCGTTGGTGTCTCATTCGTACTCTATCAACAAGTCCAGAGGAAACACTTATCCTAAGCGGACATCACAAAACACACATAAGTTGGGGACGGTCCCTACGCAGGACACCCGTTCACGATCCATACCCAGTGGTGACACGGGTTAGGTCAGCATTAACACCTACTTCTTCGTAGATGGCGCCTCCACGTAGTACCTATATGACCTACACAATCGCCAAGCCCACCTGTGTCGACGTGTGGTACCCGGTCTGAACGCACAAACTCCCAAGCCGATAGGACGGTCCACGAACATTGGTATATCCACACAAAATAATATGATGTATATTATCATCCAATATGTATAAGCAGATACTCTATAACTACTTTAACCCAAGGAAATTTCAATCCATATAAATTATAGCCTTCTTGGCTTAACAATAACATTTTAGTCAATTATTCCATAACTCATTTTAAGTCCTTATCCTACGATTACTTCACGATTAAATATTAAGTCTCATACAACTCCTTTTGGACTTGAATAACATTTGCTTCATCATTTATTTCTCTTTAAATATATATAGGTATAGTTATTCTCAACTAACATTTCCAAAACATTATAGGTATAGTTATTCCCAAACTAACATTTCCAAAGCATTATAGGTATAGTTATCCTCGAACTAACCTTACCAACACGACTATAGATATAGTTATCCTCAAAGACCCTTACTAATACATTTAATGATCTTAGTATGTTGTCCTCTTAACTTACTTAAATCATTTTAGATTATTAATAATCATTCGCTTCTTGTTACCCTTTTCAATAAGGTTTACATGTACATATATAAGGAGTCAACTAACGTGAATAAGGATTATATGTACATATATAAAAAAATCCTCTAATATGGATAAGTAGTTTAACCCAACATACTATTACAACCGACATTAACAATTAGACTTAGTCCACTAGGCTTAGGATACATTACTACTTAATATCGTTATACGGTAATAATTTGAGGCAATTAATCATTATTTATAACCTCGTGCATTTGGCTTATCTCAAATAAGTATTTATTTTTATTTTAAACTTACCTTGAATTAATTATAATAGTCTCATCGTATCTTATCATCTATGTGCCCCTACCAAAGTCTCCTAATCATCTAGGCATATCCCTACCTTCTAATATATTTATTTCGTATAATGTTATTCAAATGTTCTACATAAATCGTTTCCTTTATATAGTTACTTGTATTTTAAGTCATCATGCATGCACTACTATAGCATCAACCCATCCCGGTTTAACGATGTACATAAATTCATAACATTATCATTAATATCTTGGAGTAAGTCTCCATCCCTCACTTGGACAAAAATGGTCTCGCACGCCCTTTCGTAGCAAAATGATAACTAATTTGGCGCCCACGCAATCGTAACAAAAAATTTTACAAGTTGGTCATTACGAATCGATTCGGTAGGAGGCCGAATCGATTCAGTTTGTCCAGTAAGCCGAGAGCAGGTCTTCTTCAAGACGGGATTTTTCTCCTCAAAACCTCATTCATCAAATATCATTATAATGATTCAACAACTTAAAGAATGGTATGGATGTAGTCTCTAAAACGTCATAGGATCATTATACATAAAGGTTAAACCTCAAATTCAACCCTGGATTGTCATCAATTTTTAAGATTCTTTCAAGAACTCATGAACATGCAAATTTTCAGATTTCATCTTACACTACAATAATAATTCCCTGATTTGTTTAAAAGGTTCTACAACATATTTTCTACAATTAATCTTCCATTTAAACCACATGAATACATCGTTGATACAAGGGGTTACGTATCTAAACATGGATTACACAATTATCATCAATTTCTACCCAAATCAAAAGGTCTCTAAATATGCAGTCCTAGCACATGATTAAACCTTATTCTAAGCATGATATCAACATTAATATAAGATTAATACAATTTGAATCAGAATAGCAAAATAATCCTTGCATGAGATTATGTAGAGGAGCTTCTCTTCCTCCTCCTAGGGTGCCCTTCCTCCTCCGCTTGAGTTGTTATTTGTAGGGTTCTTGGATGTAACCCCCAAATGAGTGTGTTAACTCTAATTATATGATGTTAGTCTTCAATTCTAGAGTTGGGCTTTAAGTCCCAACTTTGGACCCGCGAATGAGGTCGAATACATAATCTAATTAGCCGAATAACTATATATATATATATATATATATATATATATATATATATATATATATATATATATATATAGTTATACAAAGGGTCTAAAATGCCCGAACGTGCCCATAATACCTCTCAAAGTGTATCCCGAATATTCTTACTCAAAAATATGTTTTAATTGTGGTGTGACACATGTAAATACTTTTTATTTAAAATAAAATCCCTTTTGATTTATTCGAAATCATTAAAGTCCGACTCTTAATTTATAAATGATACGGAGTCTAATTACTCACAACCTTGATTAATTAATCTTATCGAATTAAATTAATCCTTATTAAGTTTTATTCTATTCTAAAAATATACGGGGTATTACAGAAACCAACAAACTAATACGAAAATTAATGAACTTTCAACCCCAAATAATAAGAACTACTAGAATAAAACACATTAACTCCTTTAATCCTTATCAGTTTTGCATACATGGGATATGCGTGAACATACATGGGATATGCATGATATGGGACTAGGATTATAAAAGAGGTGATCGTAGTTGATAAGAAACTTTTAAATAGATACTAAAATAGATGAATGTGCATATTCTTAAATAGATTTCTAAAAAAATACGAATTAAACACATTTAAAGGCTGGTTATGTTCACCTTAAAACACATGTTAACTTTGATAACAAAATATAACAGCCAAGCCAATTAAAATAAAAAAAAAAATAGAGAGAGAGAGAGAGGGTCAACCTAGAAAATCTTCTTGTTCATTGTATCTCACCCATAAACAGACTAAAGCCATACACCAAACATGATTTAGTGTGGTTCAAATTAAAATTCAGTTTAGGAACCTGTATCATATTTGAAAGATTAATTCTACAGCGACGCAAGAATCCGACTCATTTTGTACGACGCATTGACATGTCGCATTTGTATTGGTTCGTTTTTGAGCTCCGCATGGGGTTCACTGAGTAGGACACTCAAAACCAACCAATGCAGACACGACACGTCAATGAATCGCACCAAATGAATCAAATTCATGAATCGACCTAAAATTACCGAAACACAAACACTCTAAAAGCACAAGGACAGAAGAAGTTGATCAAGTACAAAATAACTAACCTCAACTCCCAACCCAACACGAGCCGGTGAAAAGGCATGATGAAAATCTTAATAGCTTTGATGAAAATCTGAACGGGTTTGAATTTATTTTTCTCAATTCAATATTATTATAAAGACACTTTAAAAAATGACTGAGAGCTGAAAATACACTACACGAACCCGTTATACATGACCAATTAACCACCGTTAAGCACATGAACCAAACACGCATGACCCATTACCAAGACTAAAGTAAAAGTAAAATGGCATGTCCTTATTCAGCTTTCCACGAGGACAACGACGGAGTGTTTGCATACTTCCAAGTATTAGCCATGGATGCATATCTGTCACCCTTGACCGCATCAACCGAAGCAATAGAATCGAGCTCAACCATATCCTCGTGTGAGAGTTTTACTGACAAAGCTCCAATGTTCTGGTTGAGATGTTCAATCTTAGTGGTCCCCGGTATGGGAACCACGTCGCTACCCTGGTGTTGGACCCACGATAATGCTAGTTGTGTTGGGGTGCACCCCTTCTTTGCTGCCATTTCATTAACCTTCTCATATAGGCTTTTATTATGCTTGAGATTTTCACCTTGGAACTTCGGTATAGTCTACAAACGATAAAGTACATATTTCACGTCAAAATTGTAAGCCAACAATAGCTACATGTACTTGCGAGGATTCTAGTACACAATAAGGCCCTGTTTGGTTGCACAAATTATTTGATTATGTAAATTGATTCATTGTGAATTAGTGAATTGTGATTGAGTGGATTTGCAATGAGTTTAAATCCATTTGGTAATCTGAAATTGATGTTAAGGTTCTACAAAAAAAAAAAAAAAAAAAAAAAAAAAAAAACTTAATTAAGGGAAGAGGAGGGGGAGGGGGAAGGACAGGGGGTAAGGGGGGGAAAGAGAGAGAGGAGAATACACTTTATGTGACTCTTATTTCAAATGGATGCATTTCACGTTTTTTGTGAAATGATTCAATTTCAGATTTTAGATATAAGTTAAAATGAGGCAATTAATAAATCATTTCATTAATGAAACCAAACACAATTAATGGGTCAATATGTAAATGGATCGATTTACTAATGAGACAATTTACAATTTTGGGACAACCAAGCGAAGCCTAACTGATTTGTTATATTTTAGTTTTTGTGAAAAACACTACATGAAATTAATTACCAGCTAGAGTCAAATTTTCCCTATTTCCACCTATTTAAAGTGAATTCAAAATCAGAAAGTTATATTACTTAAACTTATTTACTGTTTTATACAACAAAAAAAGTCTAAATTCGTGAAAAACGTTTCCCCATTTTACACTTCACTCAATTAAAATAATATTTCACCTTACACCAACGATGAAGAAGTTTCGAGGAGGTTTTGAAGTGAAATGCAATTTCTGTCCCAGTTAAAGCAAAGGGAAAACATTTATGTATGGTGATGGATAAAGGGTTTTAGCTAACCACCTAGAATGCAGAGTTGTTATCTCTTCTCGACTTATCAAGTCTTGTGTTACAACCAAGGCTACAATTTTTTCCTCAACTTCAAATTTTTGCAAATATTAATTTGCTTTCTATAACTTTAGATCAATATAAACACTTTCAGATTTTTCGCGTCATATTAATTTTTTGTTAGTTTGCCTACTGTATATTTCCTATGCAGCAGTTTCTTCCCCCTAAGTCCTCTTAATATAAATTGATCATATATGAGAAGAACAAAAAATAGATCTCACTTCTGGCATCAATAAAATTAGAGAAGCCCAAGGTTATGGCCACGTTTTTTTATCTTTTTTCTTCTCTATACTTTGTTGTGGGTATGATAGAACACAGGCCATTTTTTTTTTGTTGTCAATTTCCTTCTGTATTGTTTGTTGTGTGAAATTGAACACACAACCTAAATTATTTTGCATTTTACAGAAACTAATGGATATTTCTCCATGTGCACTTGATAGCAACTTCTTGTGAGAAAAAACAAGAAAATCTAAACTCTTTAGCACGCCTGGCCCTTCTTACACTATTTAGCACATGCTCGCATTCATATGTAACCCTTTCAATTCGGTTGCTTTTGACTTAACCCGCTATTATTAATATATATTATAATTACCCCACAACCCTCCCCCACCCCCCAGCCCCCCACAAAGCTACCAAACACACTGAATTGCAGCACAAATCAACTGAAACAAAGTTAACAAACACTCCTCTCTCAACATGTACAGAAAATTAAAATAAAAAACTCTCGCCAGCAACCAGTAACCTCATCATCATCCTTCACGAAGCTACGTAATACTCATACAAAATTAAAATGAAACCATTATGAAGCTACATTCTTCAATCTGTTTCATGGTTTGTCAAACCACTAGAAAACCATCATTGAATTCTAGGGCTATAAAAAGTTTTTGGGTGCTATAATATTGGGAACTTTTGTCAGAAAAATACACGACGGGGCAAGTCTAACTTTATTTTAGGCATTTTTTTACGGAGGACAAACTATGTTAATAACAGGGTACATCAAAGTATTAGTGAAAGAGAGGGTAATGATAACAAGACATTAATAATAGGGAGTCATGACATTAATAAGAATGTCTTATATTTCACTTTAGATATATATAAATGTACTTCTGTATATGGTGTGTCCTCTCCTCGTCCATGTCCTATCTTTGTAAGATTTGTCATGTAATATTGTCGTGACATCTCCATCTAGAGTATACATGTCCATGCATCATAAGTAAATCAAATAAATAAAAATGATATAAATGTATATGTATGTGAAATTCTGTGGAATTTACAATTTCTTAGTGAAGCTCAACAATGAAAACGTTAGAACTTAGAAGCACATACCTTTCGATAGTCATTATCTAAAAAGTTCTCGACCATCTTTGGACCTAACGCGAAGAATCCTTTTGCTATAGGACTAAATGGAACAATCCCAATGCCAAGTTCTCTGAAAAATCATTAGGAGGAAAGAGTAGTTAGAAATTTAGAATGCAAATTGTTCCCTAAACAGATTAGTTAGCACAAACAGACGTCTCACCTGCAAGTAGGAATTACTTCTTCCTCTGTATCTCGTGTCCATAAGGACCATTCCAGCTGTACAGCTGTTATTGGATGAACAGCATGTGCCCTCCTGATTGTTGAAGGTGAGGCCTCGGATAAACCTATATATTTTATTTTACCCTCTTCAACCAGTTTCTTCAGTTCTCCAATCTAATAGAAAGAGTTTTTTTAAATTGATTGGGAAACCCATATAAGAGCTTGTTCAAAAGAGGAGGATAATCAAATCAGCCTACCATAATGGAGACTTCAAAAAACCTATTTTAAGTATTAAGAGTATCTCCAGTAGACTAGCTATTTAGAAATGACTATTAATAATAGCTAGCCAAAGTTCCTTTTCTCCCCTCCAGCAGACAATCTATAGTAAATAATTGAAATGGCAAGCTACATGATCTTACATTGTTTGGGACTCCATGCTCAGCCTTCCCGGAAATGAAGGCTGCCAGCTAGAGCGGCAACATCCTTCTTTTTTTGGGGGGGGGGAGGGGGGGGGGGGGGGAATGGGGAATGTTTCTCAACTAAACTCATATTTCTATTATAAGAAAATAATATGAGCTACACATTGTGGAGAGTGGGGAGGCTAGAGTTCATTGGTATCTCTTTTGTTTTCTTGATTGTAAAACACAACAATTTAATGTAATTTTACATTTTCTAGAAATAATCAGACCCGTAACAAGTGCTACTGTAGACAATTGAAGTCTATGCTTTTGCGGTTGTACATAATTTCGTTTAAAATAAATATTGTAGCAAGGAAAAGGATATACCCAAGAAAAGGTAACCCCGAAATCACTGAATTAATGGATTCGGGGTGTTGTACCCTCTCATGGTACAACACCCTTAAAGCATTGATTTGGTAATTTTCGGGGTGTGCAGCAAATGAAAACCGGTATAATTGCGTATGTGATTCAATTAGTGTAGAGCCTCTTTACCCCGTTTTGCATTGTTCAAGGCTTGAAGCATCCCTTATCAAGGATGACTACATTGTGTCCTAGACCTTACAGAACTATATGATGTAGATGCAGTGGAAGAACACTTACACTTGCAAACAAGTACAAATAAAAAAAAAAGATGTGGTTTCATTATCTTTCTCAAATTACTCAAGTAAGCAATAAGCATCAATGAAAATAAGAGTTGCGGCTCCCTTTTATACTCCTCGAAAGCACAAATGTCTAAAGATAACCCTATCAATGAAAGAAATTGAAGGAAAAACTATCAAATTGTTGTCCCTCAATACCAATTTGTTGTGCAACCTCCAATCAACCATTTTGCGGATAAAATCAAGATAAAATGGTAATAATATACAAGCACAATAAAGATGCAAAACAAGAGAGAGAACAACAAGAGTACCAAAATATATGTGGTTCACTAATTTGGCTACATCCATGGAGAGACCCAATTTCCACTATATTTTTAATGAAATTACAAGTAAAATGGAGAATACACGAAAATTAATCACATACCCTCTACTCTCCTACCCAACTCCCAGATAGCCATTGTACACCAATCCTCCACCCAAGTGAATCCAAGTTTAAAGCCAAAAAAACCCTCTCTATATAATGCTCCCAAGTGTTTCCCGTATATCTAATCCAATGCTTGCTCCTCATATGTAACCATGTGAGAAAATTCCACACAATACAAAAATACGCACACCAACCATACATGAAACACTCACACTCACCGGTCTCTTCCACCTTTGAGAAATTTTATGGGTGAGAGGAAAAATCCCACACCTCACCCAAACCCTCACATTTGGAGAAGCACCAAGTTTCTCTCTAAGACTCAAAGTGAGCAGCCAAAGTTTTACGATTTATGCCCCCAAAATAATTCTTTTATATGTGGAACAAATTTATGACCCCCCCCCCCAAACAAAAAATAAGTATAATAATAATAATAATAATAATAATAATAATAATAATAATAATAATAATAATAATAATAATAATAATAATAAAAAATTAAAAAAAAAACATTTTTGCTAACCTAGCACCCGTTTGCTGGTTGCAAATTTCAATCGAGAAAGCTCATAAAATCTTGTCCGGGGCCATGACCCCAGAACCCCACTTCGTTTGGGCAAAGTTATCATCGCTGCCTTCGTATTTTGAGCCAAACTTCACACAAAGCTCCCGCATCATTCTTTCCCCCCTCCTCTTTGAAGTGAATCCATATGAGCATGGAACTGGTAATAGAACATGTAGGAAGGTAAGCCATGGAAATCAACATGGCTTCCCGTGGGGCCTTGGAATCAAGGATACCCTCCACTCAGTAGACATGAGAACGCAACAGCTGAAATGTGTCGAGTGGTAAAGGAGAAGACACATGAAACTCGCGAAAAGGAGACAAATCGGCAACATTAAACATAGAAAGCATTCGCCAACCACCCAAAAGATCCAACTGATACGCATTGTCCCCACAACAACACACAACAGAGAAGAGTCCACATTGTCTCATTAGAATCTTGTGTGCATCGCCTTGTTGCCATTGCCGCTCCTTGCGCATATATATACCAGAATCAGGCAATGGGTCGTGTCAAGTCGTGTTTGTGTCAGTTTTATTGTAGTCGGGATTATTGGATTCGTGTGTGAATCTTTAATCAGGTTAGAAAATCGTGTCCATCCATTATAATCAATTAAGATAATGAAATATATTGAATTATAAGTTAACAGATTAACAAATCCAATTCGACCCATTAATTTATTAACTAACGGTTTTCAACGAAGCAGATCAACACCTAAAAGCACATATCCATCCTCCCCACTCAGACAAAAAAGCTATAGTCGACAACCGTTAGGTGGTTTCCTCCCCCACTTATACAAAAAGCACATATCTGTCCGTCCGTCTTGCTATTCCCTCTTCAATTCTACGCTTTTTCTCAAGCATATCCATCTCCTTCACCTCTCACTCAAACGCCAGACCTCCCCTCTCCGCCTCCGCTGCCATCACCAATTGTTTACTGGTAAAAACCCGTCCTCCTCCACTACGTCCATCTCTTTCATTCATATGAAACCTTATTTCTCCTCACATTTTAATCACTAGTCTTCTACTGTCCAACAGTATCCTAGTATATTTATTTCCTAGGCCTTCTTCACTGAAACACATTACAACCACATGTTTTTTCACAAACTTTTAGTCGAACAAAGAAACCACATCAGCCTTTGTTATCTCCCTACATCAATTGTGGTGTCACTTGTACGAGAGTTTCATCTCAGAAGACCTAGAATAGGAGAGGAATCAAGTTTGGATTATCATTTATAGCTCAAATCATGTTTCCAACCCTCTAAGCTGCCTCACAGTCGTTAAGCCAACCCACGCCTTCAACGTCGATGACCCCACCTCGATGGGTGCGAACCACATATGGCCAGAAGGTACTAATCATGGTTTTGGGGTTCATAAGGACTCAAGAAGATAGTTTGGGGAGGAGAGAAAGGGAAGCAAAATAGCCCCCTTGAAAAAGGGTAAGTTAAGCCCCCATTAAAAGAGAATGTAGAGGTTCATACGATGTTATGAATCCCAAAAACATGATTTAAAGGTAGAAGATATTCTTAAAAGGTTCATAAAAAATCTAACATATTTTTGGGATTCGGATTTCAGACTTCAAATTCAGAAAAAAATTGCACCCCAAGGTTGCTAAGTTGTTTGATTCAAAGTATGTATGATTCGATTAACAGTGAATTTTTCGGCGTCCAAAATAAAGTGATGCAGGAGCATAGTCCTTTTATGGGTTATTTTGCCTTTTTTTAATTTGTCCTTTTTAGTCTTTTACCTATTTGGGGTTAGCTTGACTAGCAAACTAACCTCCTCCTTTAAATAGGGTCTTAGACCCCTCATTTGTACTCACTCCTCACTTTAAGAATGCAAGTATAGAAAGAAAGTTCCAATTCATTTCATTATGTTGTTGTTGTTGTTTTGTATTTAGTAATAAATCGCTTCCGCTCATCACACTACACATCAAATTGGTATTCAGAGCGACGTTTGCTCTTGGGTGTCCAACTATGAATGTGGATGACTGGGATTTTGGGTGGTGTCACCCAAATGAGACATGAACCACCAATGAGGGCAGCCTCCCTGGCGGACTGAAAAGTAGCAGTGTCACCTTTCCGGCCTCTTCCAACGACGGATCTGCGTTCCCAGGGCCATTTTGTACCTCCGATCAGCTGCCGACAACTCCGAGCAGCTTCCCGACCAGAACTGACTTCAACTGACATATTCCAACACAGATCCAAGCAGGATCTGATATTCCCTCCACCTGGCAACAGCTTCCAGCCAGTTTTCCCCAACCAACTGCCTTTTCTGGAGCCGAGAACCACACCAAACACCAGCACGAGGCCGCACGGACCATGTCGAAACAAAATCTGGGTAAAATGCAAAAGGAATAGTAGTTTGGCCCTAAACCCGCTTCCTCCGAACAGATCAGGATCCATCCCACCGGCGTATTACCTTCGACCACTCATGGTCCTCCGGTGATCACCCTCCCAGCCGGAACTCCTGTAACAGCTGCCTCCACACCAACAAATATGTGCACAAACCAGCCCTAACCTCCAACAAAGGGAAAGCCTAGCCTTTTTTCACCCAATTCTCTCACACTTGACCATATATATGTCAGTTGTCCCTCGTTGGGTATTTTACCAATTCCTACCACCGTCCCGTTACTAGTTGCCTGTTCTATTTGCCATCTTTGGGATACATTTTGCCACCTCTGAGCCAAACGCACAACCTTTTCCCCCATGGCCGCATCGACCGACATTATTCATACATTGGTGGTTTCCCCGACTCTCAACACACAATCGGAACTTCCGGACGATACTAATTGGTTCCGCAAGAGCTTATTTTTTTACACGTTGCATAGCTAAAAGTTGACTCTGTTACCATTGATGGAGGAGCGAGTGACAACCTAGTCGCTCAGGAGATAGTTGATAAATTGGTTCTCCCCGCGGAGCCTATTTCCAAACCATGTCGCATCGGTTGGCTCAGGAGAAGCAAATCTATTGCCCTTAGCCCGTAGTGTCGTGTTTCTTTTTCCATCGGTGCTTACGTCGATGAGGTTCTGTCCATAGTTATTGAGATAAGGGTGTGTCAATTACTCCTCGGTTGTCCCTGGTAGTATGATCATTCGTGCATGCACGACAGGCGTGCCAACATTTATACCATTCAGCATCAGGGCAACAGTTTCAGTTATGGTCGATGCGTGAGATCCTCCCCACTCGACCCTCTACTCTCATCATCTCCCACGAGGATGATTGTGCTAAAACTCCAGCGATTCATGACCTTTTGGGTTCCTATGTTGACGTCTGCACCCCTCCAAATAAGCTACCTCCGCTCCGTGACATACAGCAAGCCATTGATTGTGCCGAAACTTCCCTCCCCAATTTACCTCAGTACCGCATGTCGCCCACGAAGCCCAAGGAGTTACAGGGATAGGTTATAGGATTGTGTGATCGGTCCTTATTCGGGAAAGCATGTCCCCATGTCTCGTCCCACCCTTGCTCGCCCCAAAGAAGGACGGTAGTTAGTGCATGTGCGTGGACAGTCCCACCATCAATAAGATCACCGTTAAGTATTGCTTTCCCATTCCCCAACTCGAGAACATGTTAAACACGTTGCATGGGGCCCGAATCTTCTCTAAATTAGACTTAAAGAGCGATAATCACCAAATTAGGATGTGAATGAAGATGAGTGCAAGATTGCATTTAAGACGAAGGATGGGTTATATGAGTGGGCAGTAATGCCTTTTGGACTGTTTAATTTTCCGTCTATATTTATGCGAGTTATAACTTAGATTCTTCGTCCGTTCATGGGCAAGTTTGTGGTGATATATTTTGATAGCATCCTCATCTACAGCCGATCGGAGGAGTATTTAGATCATGTCGTTCAGTCTAAAGAAGTGCACACTCTTCGAGCTGAGCGCTTCTACCTCACTCTGAAGAAGTGCACATCCATAGTTCCTTCAGTCACATTTCTAGGGTACGTTGTATCAGGTGAGGGGGTCTGCGCGGATACCTCTAAGGTACAGGCGATAGTTGATTGGCCTATACCTATCTCAGCATCCCAGGTCCGCAATTTCCACAGTTTCGCGGGTTTTTAGCGACGCTTTATTATAGGATTCAACACCGTTATGGCCCCATCACAGACTTGATGTTCGTCTCATCAGGCATAGAATTTCGATGGACGAATGAGGTAGACAACGCCTTTCGTCACATGAAAGAGCTAATGACCTCCGCCCTGTCATTACACCCTAATTTCACCCATTGATTCGAGTAATCTTACGATGCTTGCAAAACTGGCATAGGAACGATCCTCAACCAGAATGGGAAGTCGGTCGCCTTCTTTAGCCAAAAGTTGACAAGAGTGGCCTTGAATTACTCGATTATGACCTTTAGTTTTATGTCGTAGTTAAGGGGGTTAAGTTTTGGCAAGTCTAACTCCTCCATAAGGATTTTGCTTTTAAATTTGATCACGAGGATCTCTGTATCTCCACAATCAGCGGCGAGTCAGCAATCTCCATACTAAGTGGACGGCTTATCTACAGTGGTACACCTTCCATTTTCACTATAAAGATACCCTCAGTCATCGAACGCATGCCTCGGTCACTGTACGCAGTCAGGTGTTTGGTTTTCAAGAGGTTCTGGCACTCTACCCGACGGATGTCCAGTTTGGTCACACTTACGTCGCTTGTCAGTTAAACAACGGTGCTTCAGGTGACTATTTGCTTTAAGACGAATTTTTATTTCGAGGCACCGCCCTGTGCATTCTCGCTTCCTCCCTCCAAGAAAAGATTATTACAAAGATCCATTTTAGGGGGTTATCTAGTTATACGGGGCATGCCCGTACTCACTCCACACTATGTGATCAATTTTACTGGCCTACTATGAGGCAGGACACAAACACCTACATCAGTCGATTCTACACATGTCAGATAGCCAAGGGTCAACACTTTAATGCGAACCTATATTCTCCCCTACCGATCCCGAATCGATAGTGGCAGGACCTTTCCATGGATTTCATTGCCAGGCTTCCCCGCACGGCACGCAAACATGATTCCATTTTTGTCATAGTGGACCGCTTCTTGAAGATTACCCACTTCATCCCGGGCGCGAGGACATCCGATGCCTCCCACGTTGCCAATCTTTTATTTTCAGGAGGTTATCCGACTTCATGGAGTTCCTCACAACAACAGCATCACCTCAGACAAGGACATCCGCGTCACGGGTCATTTATGGCGTACACTCTGAAGTTTGATCCGTTGTTCCTTAAAGTTTTCCACCGCCTTTTATCCCACATAAATGGCCAAACCGAGGTCGTCAACAGGAGCGTGGGTGACCTCCTGTGGTGCCTTGCCTCGGAGACCCCGAGGCGTTGGGACATAGTCATCGCTCAGGCTGAGTTTGCATTTAACATTGCGGTCAACCGCTCTACTCTACTGGCTTTTTCCATTACAAATATTGGGTACCTCACCCATCGAGGTCCCACCTACTGTGCCAGTTAGTCCGTCAGCTGCAGAATTTGTCCCCCCGTTGACAGATTGAATGATCGCCTGCAGCAGGTGACGATTGAATGATCGTCTGCAACAAGTCTATTCCTCTTATAAGAGATCATACAGATGAACACTGCATTTTATAGCCTTTCAACCAAGGGATCTTGTTGTGATTTACCTACAGAAAGCACGTTGTCGGCGAAGAGGCATAAATTGTCGATGCGCCGTTTTGGTCCCTTCCCGATCATTCGTCGTTGTGGGGATAACGGGTACGAGGTTGATTTACCTGTTGAGTTCCAGATGCACCGCACATTTAATGTCGCGGACCTATCACCATTTCAGAGGACGCATGTTCCGCCAATCCCACTTCTCCAACTGAGGGTCATCCCGTTCGTTCGCATGCGGATTGCATTGAGGGTGTCCTCTCATCGGCCATCTCATCTCCTTCCGGTGGCTATATCCAGTACTTGGTTCATTGGCATGGCCGTCCCGAGGAGGAGGATTTCTAGATCACAGAAGCCACCCTTTAGCGCATCGACACGAATTTCTACGGCCAGTATATAGAATACATGGCGAGTTCTCATAGGAGGGAGAGTGATGCAGGAGCATAGTACTTTATGGGTTATTTTGCCATTTTCTACTTTGCCCGTATTAATCTTTTACTTATTTGGGGTTAACTTGACTAGCAAGCTAACCTCCTCCTTAAATAGGGACTTAGACCCCTCATTTGTACTCATTCCTCACTTTGAGAATGCGAATATAAAAAGAGAGTTTCATTTCTTTTCATTGTGTTGTTGTTGCTGTTGTTGTTGTTGTTGTTCTTGTTATGTAGTTAGTAATAAATTGCTTCCGCTCATCACACTACACATCACTAAGTCTTAGATAGTTCTTTCACCTTTTCGTACATCATCAATGTTGTTAACTTTAGTCCTCATTTGTACTCATTCCTCACTTTGAGAATGCGAATATAGAAAGAGAGAGTTTCATTTCTTGTCATTATGTTGTTGTTGTTGTTGTTGCGTAGTTAGTAATAAATTGGTTCCGCTCATCACACTACACATCACTAAGACTTAGATAGTTCTTTCACCTTTTCGTACATCATCAATGTTGTTAACTTTAGTCTTAAAAATTTGATTAGGACGTTGGAGATACTCTAACAAGTGGACGTTTGCAGTACAAGCAGTTTTCCAGATAATCAAAGCTCATGACGCCAAAGCTAACTATCACCTACTTAGGCAATTGAAAAAAAATGGAACACGGGTAATTAGTATTGTTTTTAAACATTCATTTGTAGTGAATCCTAAGTAAAATTATTCTGATCGTTGGTCTTGTTCTAACAAATATGAACACTTCGCCTTCTCTAAGAAAATAAAAATGAACGGTTATGAGACTGATTACAATTATAAAAAAAAATAAAAAATTATGAGATTGGTGTCTACTAAAACTATTCAAATGGTACTAAAACTTTAATAAATTATATATCCACCAACGAAAGACCAAACGACATATCTTACGTTAAAACTACACAACAAGATCAATCATACACGTGCTCGGAGAGAGAGAAGGGGGCAAACCGTGGCTTCAATGGGAACACTTTTGTCAATGCGATGGATATAATAGAGATCAATGCAATCAATATCAAGCCGCTTCAAGCTGGCCTCGCAAGCAGCCCTCACATACGCTGGATCCCCATGTATTTCCATGGGGCCACCTTCCACAATTTTGAGCCCGCATTTCGTAGCCAATTGAACTTTATCTCTCATTTCTCCCTTTAAAGCCTGCACCATCAATTCATATAACTCAGTATGATGCAGAACACACACTCAGCTACCATTTTGTTAAAAATACTAAAAAGGTTGTTTTTTCTTATAAAAATTAGTATGAAATAAGTGAGTGAAATGCATACTTCATGAATATGAGTATCAATATATGGGGATACATTCCGGAACAAGAATACTTCTTTTAGTTATTAGAGGTTGATTTGGGTGTTCATGTAAGTGTAAGAACTTAATCCGTATTCCCAAAAGGTATCCCAAATTCGTGTCACAGCATTACTCTTATGTGTATTTTCAGTTGTTGGGAACTTTTGATGATATCTCACCATCTTCTACATAAAATTATTTGTAGATGATATATAGCACCAAGTTTTATTAAAAAAAATATTTTCCAAATATTTAAAAAAATTAAACCGCACGGATAATTCACACGTCTAATACATATATGTGTATATACATATATAGTCAGGATTCAAGGTCCTAAAATAAGGCATTGATATGAGAACCATTTTTATTTAAATAATAAAAATATTGTTTGGTGAATTTTTTATGTCGATGATGATCATCCACCAAAAAAATCAATAAAAAATTCTACTGAGGTGAAATGCAAAGTTGTAATATATGTCCAAATTTTAACCCATGGGCTTTTGATAACCATCTAACCCTCTTTCGGACTGAACTTTTGTAAATGATCTCTTCATTAGTAAAATCATTTACAAAAAATATACTATTTTTTTTTTTTAAATGTCGGTCCTAAAAATGTCCTTATACAAAAAAATTTAAAAACATAGTGGAAAATTGTTTCTTGCTAAAAACAATTTTAACTGATATCTTCATTGGTGAAATACAAAGTTGATTTATATAGGGTACCGCCATTCGCATTTCATTTTAATATTCTAGCATTCTACAAGTGTCATCAAAAGTATCAAAAGTGTCGCAAAAAATATTATTGGAGTGCTAGTAGAGTGCTAATAGTCATACCCTTTTCTCGTGTAAGAACCTCTTACACGCATACTCACGTACAAACCATTTTTTTAAATAGTATAAAAATGAATTTTTTTTTATGAAACCTTTTGTAGATGATCTCCTCACTATGGAGATCATCAACAAAAAGTTTCATCAAAAAATTTATTTTTTACTATTTTTAAAAAATGATATGCAAAAATAAATATGTGCATTTTTTACCGTCGAAACTTTGAATGACTATCTCACCCATTTTTGGATTAAATTTGTTGATAAAATTCATTTTTTTACTATTTTAAAAAATAATTTGTACCATCTCATGTTTGAGACAACGTGACACTTTATATATATATATATTTCTACACATCTAAATATAGAAATTTTATCTAGACAAGACTCGATTCAGAGAAAGATAGTGAAAATAGCTCTTATGTTGTGACTTGGAATAAACTTGTCGACAAGTTCTTAGTTCTACACAGCCCACCAATTTGAACCAAATTGAAATTAAATATGTATGTGACAATCTAAGGTTATTTTTTACTCCACAAAAAGTAGAGAATTAGTGGGGGTTCCGAGCATTCTCTGATCGTCAGATACACATTTTGTTTGTATGTGGTTCAAGATGGTGGGATTTTTCCTATATAGTGAAACTGAGACACAGACACAAACACATGTTAATGTGTTACAAAAAGGGTGCACTCATTTGGCTACTCTATCACTCTCTAAAATAATATATAGTGATATTTTTTCATAATTTTTTTTATCACTTTTTGAACTATCAAATAGTGTTTATTTATTTATTTTTGAAGTAATTAAGAGTTTAACGGTTGATGGAAAAACAAGTGTGGCAGCAATATTAGTGAAATGAGAATATTAGAAGACCTTGGAGAGAAGGATCTCGTTGAGAAAAGGACCATAGAGATCGGCAGTGTCGAGAAAGGTAATACCACTATTAATGGCATGGTGTATGAGTTTGATCATGTCTGGTTCTGGCTTTGGAGGGCCATACCCAAATGACATGCCCATACACCCCAGCCCCTGTGCTGATACCTCCAAACCTTGGCTACCCAGTTTCACCTTCTTCACTATTTCTTCCCCCATTTCACTTCTCACTTTAAATAAGACCCAACCCAACACTCTTGGCTATATACGGGAAATATTGGTAAAAGGCAACTATGCCCGTCACTGTATTTCCACTTGCAAGAACACAAATCAAAAAATTATAACCTCTTTTTGTCCCTACCGAAGAAAAATATTATTTTGCGCGGAATGTTTATTAGAGGGGATTAGTATATATCTCGCGTGATGAGCGGACATCTTATAATATTTTTTGTTTTATTATTTTTGATATAAATATACATATATATCATGGTAAACTCAAATACGGAGACTTGGGGACTTAGTCTTGTTTAGTGTGTGTGATATTATACTTTTTTTTATTTTTTTTTAAATATATGCCAACTGTGCGATGTTGACTTTGGAGTAAAGTTTGATCGGAATGCTTGTAGTGTCTATGATCAAGCCGGTACACTATTATTGCAAGGGGTGAGGACTGACGATAACTGCTATGGGATTATACCCCAAGTCCTCATTTGTCTACAACAGCTCCACGATCTCTCCTATGGATCTGTGGCATCAATGTCTAGGTCACGTGAACTTTAGAGATTTAGATCGTATTGTTAAAAAGGACATAGTTCGTGTCTTTCATTCTATTATGTATGTAAGTGTTTATAAACTATATTGAAATAAAAAGGTTTTGCCCCTTCGGGGGATTTTTCCTATTTGTTGTGTGTGATTGATCCTTGCTTGATGTGAATATGTTGAATGTCGAATCAATAGCCTTTAGATGCATGACTTTGGTGTGTTTTTAAATTTGGATAATTAAAAATTGGATTTAATTAAATTTGTTTCTCCGGTTGAACAACCCGGTGCGCCATGCATTGGATGTGATGCACATAGAGAAGAACATCATTGAAATGACTTGGGGGAGTCATTCAAAGGATGGAGAAAATTCACAAAAAGACCTTAAAATGTTGAAACGAGAGTCTCGTGACTACGTTGTAAGTTCCTACGTGATACATTGCTCTCGTCTGAGGTGTTTGTGCCTCTTACGGGGTCGTTCGGGCATTGTTTTGGATTTTCACCCTCTAAAATCGTGTTTTAAGCCTAAGTCTAAATTTATATAGGGAGAGGCTCACAAGTGAACCTAAAATATAAATTTTTTAATGAATCTTAACAAAAAATACTTTATAATTAATTAATTTTAATTCATATGTTGTAATTGGTTCGCGCTAGGGGCAACGGACACGTGTGTCGATTGATCCCCAACGCCCCCACGCACCCACCCCGGCGTTCCCCCCACCCCCCACCCCTATGGCAGCCCTGCTTCCATCAGGGCTACTATAAGGGCTTCTATGGTGATGTTGATGGGGCTGTTATAAGGGCTTCCATGGTGATGGTGGGGTGGGGTGGGGTGCCGGGAGGGGGGGTGAGGGAGTTGGGGATTGATCGACACGCGTGTTCGTTGCCGCTGGTGCGGACCAATTACAACATAGAAGTTAAAAGTAATGAGTTGTTGGGTGTTATTTTGTTAAAGTTTATTTTTTAGGTTCACTTGTGAACCTCTCCTTATATATATATATATATATATATATATATATATATATATATATATATATATATATATATATATATATATATATATATTTCAAGTTGTGTCATTTTTATTATTTATTTTTAGTATTTTATAATTTATGTAAATATTATATAAAACGTGCGTGTCGTCGTGTCAGTGGTTGTATATATTTAAGTGCTCCATCCCATGAAGTCAAAATTTGCCAAAATTTCCATCTTTATGTGTAGATAAAATAAAATATGTAGGTTTAATTCAATGGATGTAAGGACATACTTCTCATGTCCAATATGTTACATTTGTGTATGCCGTACGCCGCTACATTTGGTTCGTCACTTCACGATATCACATGACGGCTTCTATCCGAATTCTAAGAATCAAGCATTCAACATCTCCATCAAGTGTCCCACATCTGCCTCAACGACTTCACGCTCCATGATTTTATGGATTTTATGCAAGTGATACGCAAGAGAAGTCAAAACAATGAAAGAAAGGCAAGATAGAAAAGTTCAAGGGCATTTTGATAATTTTACAGTCATAGTCCGGAGGTCTGGTCAGCTGGAAAGTTGAAGATCTCGACGCCACGAAGATACTGGAAGAAACGTCACCTCAATCCGAACTACGGTGAAGGAGTTATGACATTTTGAAGATGGAGAAAATTCTTTGAAGAATGTTGTTTTCTTTTAACCCCAAACCAGCGAGGTACCGCAAACCGCATGGTGAACCGGTTCGGGGGGAACCAGTTCAGGGTACACCAGAACTGGTTCGGGGTACACGCACAGCAAAAGTCCCACTGACTCAAAACTCTTTTGGTTTTCCTATAAAAGCCAACTTCGGGGAAGTTATTTTTTAAGACTTGGAGAGACGTTTTTGAGAGTTCTATTAGCTCAAGTCTTCATATTTTTGGGTCCCAAAAACTCATGTTTTGATTCACACATCATTCCCATATTTTTGTGAATCCTTTTGGAACCCGAGAACACTACTTTGATTTTGTTCATCTTTGTGAGGAGATCTCTGCAACCGAGGGCTGTGTGTTATTGCTGAGGGAGTCTCTAGGAAGTTTTGTGGTTGCGTGCCATTAAGGAGTGCTACGGTTCTTCCTTTGCTGATTGGATTGCGATCCATGTGGGTTCGTTGCGTGTGGATTCATTGCTGAGGACACCGACCGACGCTTGCGGGTATTCGTGTGTCACTGAATTTCATTGTAATCCGTGTAAGTTGCGATTTACTTATTATAATGAAATAAAAGGTTTTGCCTGCGGGAATTTTTCCTGAAATTTGTGTCGCATGATTTATTTGTTTATGGTTTGACACACGTACACACGCAGTTGCTTGTTTAGGAGTTGTTTAAAAATATACTCTAATTAAATAAGTGTGACAAATTGGATATTTGCGAATTTAATCAATTATCACACAACGTCATAATTTTATATATTGGTATCAGAGCTTATTTAAGCGATCACCACTTTTACAAATTGGTATCAGAGCGGGTTACGCTAATTTATCGCGTGATCCTGATTTTTCAAGGGTTTATTTTTTGATACAATTTGACTTCTCCCGTCGTCAAATTGGTATCAGAGCGGGTTGCGCTAATTTATCGCGTATTCCTATTTTCCGCAAAATTTGTGTGATATTGATTTTTTTTTTAAATCAATTTTGTGAAAAATCGCAATTTTTTCGATGGAGCACTAATGTAATCGGATGCCTCCCTTTGATGACACGAGTCAGAGTTTTGATGATACAAATCGTTTGAATTTGACGTTTGCTAAAAGAATTAAAGTTTCGGAAAAAGAAAATTCTCGTTTTAAATCTGCGTTAGATCTTTTGCAAACGGTTCAAAATCAAAGAGATTTTTATTGTGAGAAATTTGTTTTCTTGGACCATGATTTTGTTGCTTTAAAATTGTCCAAGAAGGAAAGTGATGATAGGGTCCTATTTTCAGAAAAAGAATTAGAGGACCTTAAAAATTCGATGATTTGTGTTTGTGCCAAAGATGACAAAAATATTTTAATCAATGAGTTTGTGGCACGTGAAGAGACTCTTAAGGAAAAGTTTGCTTTAATTGAGGGAGATAGAGATACCCTTTTAGAAATTGTTGAAAATTTGAAAAAGGCGTCCCTTAAATTGGAATAGTCTAATTCTTTGCTTGAGTCAAAAATTTTGAAGTTAAAAAATGATTTGACAAACTCGAGTAGGTTTGATAATGATGATAATGGCTCATCTTGTTCCCATGCTTCTAGTGCTAAAGCCAAAACCATTATTTGTTTTAGAGGATCAATCAATTTCAAGGATATTAGAAAAGGTCAACCCATAGGTGTCATTCCACCCGTTTACACATGTTCATATTGTGGTAGGAAAGGGTCACCTTAGGCGTTCTTGTTTTGATCTTGGAAAATGTCCTAGGAAGTTTATGTCTAGTGTTCCCTTGGTTCCTAAATCCCCCACACGATGTTTCACATCTATTTGGGTTAGGAAATCACTTTTAGAGGCACTAGATTTTAGACAAATTGATTCCCATTTGCTTGCACATGATTCTTCTCTTGCCATATCATATAAATGATTGTGTTTGCATGTTTGTCATACGCTAGTTTTTGTTTCATGATATTTATGTTTGTTAGCGTTGTGACATGTACTTTTTGTATAAATTTTTGCTTTTGAAAAATTTTGAAAAATACAAAAAGATTTTATTTTGATAAAATTTTGAAAAATCTAAAAAGATTTTTATATTTTGTTTACACCTTTTATGGATGAACACTAAGGATGACCAAGTCACAAATTCATTCCATTTTTTTCTTGTAACTATTTGATAGTGTTTTAAGACAACATATCATGTCATCTTTGTGCTTTATAATGTTTGGAGTCATTAAGATGTAATAAAGTGTTACTTCCTACATATTTTCCTTTATTGCACACGTGCACGGATTTGTTTGATTATTGTGCTTGTCTTATCACATGTTGGTTGGGTGTTTTCACTTCAATCATGTCCTTTAAAACGAACCAAGCGCGATAATTTTTTATAACAAACTTGTGCATATAAGAACCGTTTTGTGAGTTTGTCTACTTTGTTTGAAAACGGTGAAGGGCTACGAAAGAATTTATTCTTTGCGATTAAGCCGCCGTTTAAATTGGACTTAAAAAAATTGAGGAATTTTATTATCCGGGGTGCAAAGAGGTTTAAAAGAGCCCGGAAAAAAATTTAAAGGCAATAAAAAGAAATTCATGCCAATTATGGGCCATTTAGGTTTTTGCACCAATTCTCCAACGTTTGAGAATTTAGTTTATACACCTCTAAAAGAAAATATACATGGTTTTTGGATGGAGAATTAAAACGGGTTTGCATGTCCTTGGCAGTCTTGAAAAAGCGCTAACTAGTTTTGGACGTTATTGGTGAGAAAATCACTTTAACTTTGATTTGTTGATTTGTATAAGACGATGTCATATAAATTCAACAATTTTTACACATAAGGATACTTTTGATGTTCATTCGTTAGGAGTACACGTATACATCATGCACATATGATTGATTGAGTTGATTTACCTATCGAATATGTTCACACCATTCATTCCATTTCCATGACTTGGTTATTTGAGTTTAAATCCATGTTGTGATTTTTTTTGGTATCTTATTTTTGTACGAAAAAATTTGAAAATTAAAAATAGTTTGTGAAGATTTTTTTAGTATCTCTTTGCCAGAGCGCGTTTTCCATCTGATTGGTGCCTTGTTTAGAATACGGTGACACCCCGACTTTGCTTTTTTGATTTATTCTTCTCATTTGTCTATTTTAGGGACATAATAAAAAGGGGGAGAAAGAATTATCATTTTATGGGGGAGTTTGAATTTTGGGGGAGTTTTTTAGATTTGACTTATGCTTTTCTCATACATTGGTATGTGTGTTTATCTCATTTCAAACTCGATACGTCACTTGGTATTTTTTCTTTATCTCATGTGTGTGGGTACTACATTGATGATCATATGTTGCACACCCTGATGAGAAAAGATTTGAGACTTTGAAGATCTGAAGAACAAACGATGAAGACTTATTCATTTGTATCTTTCCAGTTTTGGGTTCATGGGAGGGTAGATTTGTATAGGCAATTTGGTATTGATAATTCAGATATTTTTATGTATGTACCGGCATAGACATAGGGGGAGATTTGTAAGGACATATTTCTCGTGTCCAATATGTTACATTTGTGTATGTCCTACGCCACTACATTTGGCATGTCACTTCACGATATCACATGACGTCTTCTATCCAAATTCCAAGAATCAAGCATTAAACATATCCATCAAGTGTCCCACATCTTCCTCAACGACTTCACGTTCCACGATTTTATGGATTTATGCAAGTGGTACGCAAGAGAAGTCAAAACAATGAAAGAAAGCCAAGATAGGAAAGTTCAAGGGAATTTTGGTAATTTTACAGTCATAATCCAGAGGTCTGGTCAACTGGAAAGTTGAATATCTAGACGCCACAAAGATACTTGAAGAAACGTCACCTCAATCCGAGCTACGGTGAAGGAGTTATGAACCTTTGGAGATGGAGAAAATTCTTTGAAGAATGTTGTTTTCTTTTAACCCCAAACCAGCGAGGTACCGCAAACCGCATGGTGAACCGGTTCGGGGGGGAACCGATTCGGGGTACACGCACAGCAAAAGTCCCACCGACTCAAAACTCTTTTGATTTTTCTATAAAAGCCAACTTCGGGGAAGTTATTTTTTAAGACTTGGAGAGATGTTTTTTAGAGTTCTATTAGTTCAACTCTTCATATTTTTTAGTCCCAAAAACTCGTGTTCTGATTCACACATCATTCCCGTATTTTTGTGAATCCTTTTGGAACCCGAGAACACTACTTTGGTTTTGTTCATCTTTGTGGGGAGAACTCTGCAACATAGGGCTGCGTGTTATTGCTGAGGGAGTCTCTACGAAGTTTTATGGTTGCGTGCCATTGAGGAGTGTTGCGGTTCTTCTTTTGCTGATTGGATTGCGATCCATGTGGGTTCGCTGCGTGTGGATTCATTGCTGACGACACCGACCGACGCGCGCGGGTATTCGTGTGTCACTATATTTTATTGTAATACGTGTAAGTTGTGATTTACTTATTATACTGAAATAAAAGATTTTGCTCTGCGGGGATTTTTCCTGAAATTTGTGTCGCATGATTTATTTGTTTATGGTTTGACACACGTACACACGTAGTTGCTTGTTTAGGGGTGTAATACCCCGTAATTTTAAATGACTTTTAAATAGGTTATATTTTAAATTAATGGATTAATTGGATTTTATTATTAATTAATTCATTCGGGTTTTATCCGGACTGTGGATATTAAAATGGATGATTCAGAATATTACTTAAAGATATTTAGTTAATATATGAATGTGATGTCATTGATATGACTGTATGATATAAATTCGGTAATTTATATTTTTAGTCAGACGCGGTATGAGACGTGTCGGGACTAGTTTATTAAATTAAAAAGAAAATTTATTTTCTATCGACCTTATAGTCATTTCGACTGCGTCGTTGCGTCCGGAAGGTTCGAAATAGTCAGAAAAGTCTATTTGGATGTTAATTTTGAGTCTCCGGTCATTTGGAAATGAATAGACAACCCGAAAGGGCATTTTGGTCATCTTCTAGGGGGGTGAATAGTGATTTCGGGTTTGTCCTATTATAAGTATTGGTAGATTAAGTGTATGTGGGTTATTCATCTCCTCTTCACAAATTAGAGAAGCCATCTTCCTTGAGAGAGTGGAAGGGTACTTGGGAAGGGAAAAGCCTACTTGGGAAGGAGAAGAACAAGAACCAATGTTCACCACCACCGGAGTTTGACCGGAGAAGGGACAACCAATTGAGATATACTACACCAAAGGATCGGACCTTCAGTAAAGGCAAGTGTTTGATAATGGAAATTTAAGTTCATATATTGTCCATGTTAGAATAGTTATGAAAAGAGAAGATTATTCATGTTTGGAAGAAATAATGGAGTGATTAAATGGATTTCTAGAAACTGAAATGATATAGGAATTAAACTCATGTTGTATGTTGAAAATAATCACGAAATAATCATATATCTATGGAAAAAAAATCTGAAAAACCATTGAAGTGTTCTTGAAGTTAATATGTTGATGATTTTCTGGAAAATGAGGAGATAAACATGCTTTTTAATCCAATCCCTTGATGATTCTAGGATGTTTAGAGTATTGGAAATCGTTCATATATGTTGATATATCATGTAGTAAAGATTATAAGTCATTTGGGATGTTTAGATGAAGGTTTAAATGATCATAAGTTTCTAAACCCGTAGTTGCTGAAATGCAGAAAAACCAGGCTGTGACCTGAGGGATCGATCGATCGACCCCTGTCTTCGATCGATCGACCTCCCCAGAATATGTAAAGTTACTTATTTTTAAATATTGATTCTTATCCCAAACCTTTTGTGGATCTTTGGTGATTATTATTTGGATATTATGGGACTTAGAAAATATCAGTAAACCCTTGATAATATTTGAATTAATTTGATTTGGATTCAAGTGATTAAAATGATGAAAATTATATTGAATGGAATTTCGGTTGCTAGATTCATTTGTTAAATTCCAAATCGGGATGTATGAGGAGTAAAAATAGGACCAGTAGGGATGATTTAATATAACACCTGGGTATCCTTAAGTTTACAAGAGGGTTTAATCCTAAGTGAAAGAATATGTGTTTATAATAGATTTGGAACTATCGGTTTTAACCCTAATTGAAAGGAGAGTTTAATTCGTAATAATTCGGGAGAAATAATGTTATGGACCAGTAGGATATTAGTGACTTCTTACTGAATATATGTTGAGGAAAAACCTATTTGAATCATGTGTATTGAGTGAGGGTAGCCTTAGGGTTACAATTTGAACATCAAGGACTGAGTTTAATCTCAATATTGATTTCGCAAGGACGAAGTGTAATACAAGAGCGTAGTGGTGTGTCTCCTGGATAGATATGGGAGTTTAGAACACTTTTGGTTGAAAGAAGGTATGAGGTTATCCCGATCGCATAGTTGAAGTTGTCGGACCTCCTCGATCGACAAAGTTAAGTAGTAGTGTATTGGAGGGGTTCCTTGTTTTGATTTCTCTTTGCGAGACGCTCCGCGCATGAACCTTAACGACGTCGGGAGTGGAGAGATGTTATAGGATACGAGGATAATTAAATTATGAAGTAAAGATATGATATTTTAATACGTGGAATTTAAAAGAGATATAATGCTACGTATGGGAAATATCTTAGGGTAGTGATATTACCTTATTGATATTATGTTATAGGTATGATAATACCTATTTGATTGATTGATGATTTATGTGTATGACATACCTAGCTTACTTGCTATCGGTGGGAGGTTTGCGCGTGAGGGCAGTCATATCCTGATGAATCCATGGGATCTTTGATTTGTCGCTCGAGAACATAGGTCTATGAAAGACTTATCGGGGAGTAGGCCTGTAAATTGAGCCGGGTAAGCCCGAAGCCCGCCCGTTCGGCCCGCTATTTTCGGGCAGAGCTTTATTTGAGTTTGAGCCGAGCTGAGCTTGAGCCAAAATTTCAAGCCCGAATGAATTTCGAGTCGAGCTTGAGCCGAACTTTGCCAAGCCCGAATTGGGCCCGAAGCCCGAACTTTGAATATATAAATAAATAAATAAATAATTTTAAAAAATATAACATATTTATGTTAACTAATTTTATATGTATGAAATATAATTAGTCATTGTAGGTTTTCATTCTTACCTCCCTTATTTTAGTTTAATACATTTTTTCATTATATACTTTATTTTATGAAATATCAATTATATTTTAGTGTATACATTTTCTCCATGATGGAAACACAAGAAAAAACATTAATTCAAACTTTTTTTAACAAAAAAAAAATGAAATCGGGCCCGAAGCCTGAAATATTAATGAGCCGAGTTCGGGCTTAAGTAGAAAATTTCAGTTCGGGCCGAGCTCGGGCTTGAGCCTGGGTAAGGTTGTTCGGGCCGAGCCTGAGCAACCTCAAGCCCGGCTCACCCAGCCCGATTTACAGCCCTATCGGGGAGTTGATAAGTCCGCTGACTGTGGGTACGTAGGTATGTGCGTGACCCACGGATACGAGAAATATGTTCGCCTCCAATTTCTTTGTTGTTGTTTGTGGTTCGAGGAATCCTTACCGAACCTTTAGTCCCCTATTCGGCGACCTGCGATGATGGGACATGATAGCAGAGTAATGCATTGCACCGCAGCTAGGACTTGGGGTGCCGTATTATATATGAATATATATATAATGGATGAAATTAAAGAATGGATATTTATTATGGTTAAATCTATCTACGGTGATAATTGTAGATAACGGTGAATAGAGAAAGATAATAGAATTAAGTTAATGAATGTTTATTCTTAAAGAATTGAAAAGCTTAATTCACATTAATGAGAAATGATTCATGTTAATGAGAAATGATGAGATATGTAAATGATAATAATGTGACGTATGGTATGGGACATACGGGGATTATGATATGGGAATGAAATTTTAATATGGAGACTAGAAAAGGGAAACCATTAACTAGGAGGTTAATAGGAAACGTTAAGTGTGCACTCTAGTTGAGAGGTGAGAATAGCAAGTGAGAGTTGGATCTAACATGTACATAATAAATGCTTTATTGCACTTGTTAAATACTTGCTGTTTTAAAAATCATCTACACATTCGGGCGCTGACCCGTTTCCTTGCATATTTTCTCTTCTATTGTATCTTCTATATCAGGTGTCCAGCAACAGGGACGCCGACCTTAACGGATTACGATGAGCTATGGATTTATGGAGTATTGCTTAGACGCTTATCATCTTTTTGATTCAGAGTATTCTTAGTTAGGGCATGTCGCCCAAAGGATTCAGTTATCTTTTTCTATCGGGGTTAAATACTATTGTATTCGGGACCTTTTAATAGATTTAACATTGTTGGGATTATTGTAAAGGACTTATATTATTTGGGAATGTTTATTCCAATTGTATTTAAATTCTTTTGTGTTATTTATTGTGTTATCAGTGTTGTAGAATAAAATGTGTAGTGTTATTCTTAAACTAAAATTGGTTTTGTTGAAATTTAAATTTGGAAAGTTTTTAACACCAGCTTAATTGGGTATTGGGGGAGTTGTAAATATTTTAGACAATGATGCTAAGAATGAGCCAACTGTATATTCTGTTTTAATTTGGTATGGGACTGGCCACCCGGTATTTAATTAGGCGGGGTGTTACAAGGGGCTATTTAAAAATATACTCTAATTAAATAAGTGTGCCAAATTGAATATTTGCGAATTTAATCAATTATCACATAACGTCATAATTTTACAGATCAAAACCTAAAGATGATAGAAACAATGCATAAATTTAATGGACGAAAACATAAAATTTGAGGAATTCACTGTCTTTTTTTTGCAACGGCACCAGTATGCAAACGAAAAGCAATATTACATAACCAAACACAAAGTAAATGCCAAGCTATATATGATAAAGTTAGAAAGAAAATGAAAAATGAGATAAATTGTTTCAAGCTAGAAACCCGAGAATGAGATTTACTAGAAGAATTCAGTCATAAGTCCTTCATAAAAACATTAAAAGAAGAACGAATAACAATCTTTGCAATGTTAATTATAGAGTAATAATATAGTTGATACCCCAAATTTTAAAAAACTCATATTTTCATTTTACCCGAGAAGGAAAAAAACTTCTAAATGCATCAGATCCTATAAATATTCAAAATCATACTATGATGAGAAAGGATGATAAAGATAGAGACGAAGTGATAATTGAACATCATACATAAAAAATTTCATCAGAGGCTCTGTGCATCTTTATAAGAAGATGGAAAACTTTAAAAATAGTGTTTTCCATTTTTTATACGAGTCCTCTGTTTTCTTCTTCGAATCATGTCGGACACATTTAATTTCTAAATAGAGGAATAGAAAAAACATCATAAAAAATCTTTTTTACTCAAAAAGTCGAACGCACAAATCCTAAAACCCAGTTTAAAAAATAACATGAGATATAAAACAAAAAAATATCAAATTCCATACATTCATCAGATCAATTATTTGTCTTTTGCTTGGAAGAAAAATAAATTAAAAAGAAACATACCATTTTGTGAGAGGATACCATACAATCACAACTGTTATTTTTTTTTTTTATTTGTTAGACTCAAAACGACATATTAAAAGTTTGAATATGCTATTGACGATGTAATTTGACCCTAGAGCGTTACGATAGAAACGATATCATACCGCTATCAAAATCGTCCTACTCAACAGCATCATATTCCTCTGGGAAGGAAAAAAATGAACTCAGCAAATCCCCAGGGAGATTATTCTTTTAGAAAATACACATATTCAAGGAAAACAAAATTTTACATGCATTACTGCTGGAAATCCTTATCAGGGTTATTGCCGTCAATTACGGAATGGTGAGAGAAATCATGTGGCATTTTGGGGGTAGAAAAGCATGCCTCATTGAAAACTCTCACAACTTCTTGGTGTACAACTGCATTGCCTTCTGTTGTCAGGTGCAACCCATCACAGAGTAATTTTTTCTGCCAGGCCTAAATTTCTTGCATCTTGGACCATAAATCAATGGAAGGGAGACCTAGTTCATTGGCTAACTCAAGCCCTTTCTAGCAATTCTATTGTTTTATCACCATATACAGACTCTGCAAATTCTCTTCGCCCTTCCTCAGAGATTGGTGGTGGAGTAATTAGAATAATAAACATGGTAGGTGAGCATTCATTTAAATGAGAAACAACTTTTCTTAGATTCTCTTTGTACTCTTCAACAAGCACATGTTGTTGGTCACTGTTCCTCCCTAAAAGGGCTACATCGTTAGCCCCCAAAAAATTATAGCAGCAACAGGAGGTGTTATATAGATGAGAGGGAAAAGATGATGCAACAGGAAGAGAGCCCAGTTGGAACATCCCGTATATTTTTGAATAAAATAAAATTTAATAAGGGATTAATTTAATTTGGTGAAAATAATTAATCAAAGTTGTAGAGTCGTCGGTATTAATTATAAATTTTAGAGTTGAACTTCAATGATTTAGAATAAATCAAAAGGGGTTTTATTTTAAATAAAAAGTATTTGTGTGTATCTCGTCATAATTAGAATATATTTTTGGATAAAAATATTCGGGACACACTTTGAGAGGTATTGCGGGCTCGTTCGGGAATTTTAGACCCTTAGGAATGATCCCGGGGTATATATATATATATGAGTTGGGTAGTTATTGGACTAATAAAATAATGTATTTGGGCTCATTTGGAGGTGCAAAGTTGGGGCCTAAAGCCCAAATTGGGAATTGAAGACCAACCTTATTTAATTAGAGATAACCCACTCATTTGGGAGTTATATTCAGGAACCCTAGACATAGCAACCCAAAAGGAGGAGAAAGAATACCCTAGGAGGAGGAAGAAAGTCTTCTCTACACAATCTCAGACAAGGATTATCTTGCCATTCTTATTTAATTTGTGATATTCTTATATAAATGTTAACTCCATGCTTGGATTTAAAGTTGAATCACGTTTTGAGACTGCACAATTTGAGATCTTTAAATTAGTGTAAAATTTGATGATTAATATATGATCCATGCATAAATCCATAATCCTTTGTATCGAATCTTTATTCATGTGATTTAAATTGAGGAATTAGTTGGAAGACATGTTGTAGGAATCTTTCATCAAATTTGAAAGTTAATGGGTTAAAATAAGAAGAAATCGTGAAAATCCACTTCGATGTTTACTGTTAGGATAATACAAATCGATATGGTATTCTGATTTAAAAGTGGGAGAATCCAAGTTATAGTTATAGACTGGTAACTAATGTATTCAACTGGAAAATTGAATCCAAACTTTAAGGAAATCGCGTAGGAGAAGCCATAATAATCCAACCCAAACTTTGTTAACAGTGTTACATTTCGATTAGCGATAAATGTTAAACATGAAATTGGAGATTTGGAAGACTTTGAAATCGTCGGGAGTTAATATAGACTAGTTTGGGGTTTGAGTTTTAGAACTGAGATGAACGAGAATGGCAGAAAACCAGAGTCGCAACGAAGGAAAAGAGGGCTGGAAACACTTGGGATCATTCGAACGACCTAGGATGTCGTTTAAACGACGGGGTAGAATTTTTTACACTACCGTCCTTTTGTGGAGTTTCTACTGTTTTGCTTTTGGGATCTTTTTGGATTAAATTAGTGTAAATATTAAAGGAAGGTTATACCTAGGATATGAGAGATGGGTATTAAGGGATGTTAAATTTATAAGTATGTCGACTTATTTACAAGGAATTTTGAAATAAATTCTAAAAGATTATGATACGGGCCAAGGGAGTGAGTACGTGCATCTTGGTTGAGTGACACCATTCCAATAAATTAACTAATATGTAATTAATTAAATTATGAGTCGGGGAAATTGACTCGAGTAATAAGCGCTAGTGCTACGGGAGTTAGACACGGGTAGCCGGTTTAATTTATTATATATATAATAAATTATCAAATATCGAATTTATTAAAGGGTGTTTGACCTAATAGTGGGATTTTTGTGTAATGAATTCTGAATGGTGAAGTTACAGACCGAATGAGCAAGTCTGGGTATTATAGTTGGGTGATACTACTTAACCATATTAGAGGATTCCTTATATATGTACATATAACCCTTTTCACGTTAGTTGACTCCTTATATATGTACATATAAACCTTATTGAAAAGGTATCGAGAAGCAAATAATTATTATTAATCTGGAATGATTGAAGTTTTAGTCAAGAGGACAACATGCTAAGATTATTAAAAGTATGGGTCAGGGTAGTTGGGGATAACTATACCTATAATCGTGTTGGTGAGATTAACTATACCTGTAATGTTTTGAAATGGTTAGTTTGGGAATAACTATGCCTATAGTGTTTTAGGTAAGGTTAGTTTAGGAATAACTATACCTATAATGTTTTGGAAAGGTTAGTTTGGGAATAATTGTTCCTATATATTTAAAAGGGAAATATATGATAAAGTAAATGTGATTTTAAGTCTAAAAAGGCAATGTATGAGACTTAATACTTAATTGGAAAGTAGTCGTAGGATAACAATTTAATATGAGTTATGGAATAATTGACTAAACTGTTATAGTTAAGCCAAGAAGGTTGTATTTTATATGGATTGAGATTTCCTTGGATTAAAGTAGTTATAGGGTAACTACTTATACATATTGGATGATAATATGTATTATATTATTTTGTGTAGACATACCAATGTTCATAGACTGTCCTATCGGCTTGGGGGTTCGTGAATTCGGACCGGGTACCACACACCGACACAGGTGGGCTTGACGATTGTGTAGGTTATATAGGTACTAAGTGGAGGCGTCATCTACGAGGAGAGTAGGTGCTGACGTTGACCCAGTCTGAGTCACCATTGAGTATGGGACACGAACAGGTATCTTATGTAGGGACCACCCCCAACTTGTGTGTGTTTTGTGATGTCTGCTTAGGATAAGAGATTCCTCCGGACTTGCCAATAGAGCACGAACGAGATACCAAGGGTAGATGTCTTTGTGTGTCGCATATATATATATATACACTGTATGACTATATCGCCCTCTTAGTCTAAAAATGTAGACAATAGTTAATGATAATAAAGTCGGGTTAACAAAATGACATGGATAATTAAGGACGAAGATGAGTCCTAATGAATAATGTAACGGACAATTATTCAAGAGATATAATAATTGGGTGGTCTAAGAAAGTGTGACACCCCGCCCAATTAAATACCGGGTGATCAGTCATTTATAAAATTTAGAACAGAATGTTTGGTTGGTTTATTCTTAGCATCACTGTCGAAAACATAACAACCTTATTAACCACCTAATAATTAATTAAGCTAGTGTCAAATATTATTTTTTCCTTTTTAAATTGAAACCAAAATCATTTATTTATAAAGTCCAAGAATTTAAATATAATCCATCCACCACACAACTGAATAAAATAAATACTGAATCTGAATCACGTACTGAAATAAATAAGACTGGATACAACACTTCCAGTTCAAAACTATAAACCAAGAACCAAAGTAAAATAAATTCGACTGAAATGACTGGAAAGTAATCTGAATACAATCTCTGATAAAAAGTCTAAGGAGTAACCGTACAATATAATAATGATTTGTTCTACTATCATAACAATCAAAGGATCACGAATCATTCTGCAATACCATATACAAATTCTTCTTATTGCCGACACATGTTCCTCCCTGCAGGTGGCACAAAAGTCTTGCTACCAAATGGTAGTCATTTATACAATAAGGTTGCTATCGCCAGCGCATCCACTACCAGATGTACACTCGAATCCCTAGTGTTAACCATTCACACAGGTTATTGAATCCATCATTTTCTCATAAGGATGGAACAAATCTTCATCAGATTATCCTGATCATAGGGTCTCGCACGTACGTTTCACGACCCATAATTATCTATCATCGTTATACCTTTCGGATTCCATTCATTACTTTTCCCCTTTCTCGTTGTGGGTAAATTATTATGTTCTGCATATTACATATCTCTAGGCCTCAATTATGTCCTTACTGGCCTTCCTTTTATTCCCTGGTCCCCGTCGACCCTGAAATGCGGTATACTATTATCGTTGAGGACTACACTGGTCCTGCCCGGACCCACTACTCTCGGGTCATTAGTTCCTGAGCCCAATTCCTTTAACCCAAATTCTACACAGGATATCTTACTTTCCTAATTATTATGCCTTACCGACATGGTTTGACTTTCCCGTTCTTATCAATTCCACTTCTTATATGGACGCATTCAATACTGGTAACCCCTCTCTCTACAAATAGGGATACTTCCCTTTCCCTGGTCCTACTGGCCTTTTTGGGATCTCCTTTTCTCGAACCTGGTAGTCTTAGCTTCCAGCTGTCATTTTCGTTATTCCTTTGGCTCTACTGGACATATGGAACACGTGGTCGACCTCGTTGGTCTTGGCTGAATCCATCACCACTATGCTGAAATGGAATCATATCCTTTTAAGTAGTTTTCCACACTGGGTATACCTTCTGGTGGTGTTTCACAAACACTGTTGAATTCAATCATGCCCTTCGGCTAGGTATCTCAACTCTACTGGCTCCCATTCTTCTGGGGCATTGACGTATTCTCATAGACGTATAATTTTGACGTTATTAGTCGGACCTCCCATTCACGCTTGGGCATTCCACTCACGAGTCCATTTTTAACTTGCGAACTCTTTTTGTCTTCAGTAACCCCTACTTCGGTTATGAAGTTCCCTTGGCAAGTAAGCTTATTTTCTCACGGTCAGTCCCTACCTGACCTATTTGTGATAAGTTCGAAATATCTTCCGTATCTCCATCTGACTAGTAGATGAAAAATTACACGGTCAACCCACACCCAATATCTCGATGTGATTGACTATTCTTACTCTTTATACCGCTTCTCTGAGCTAGAAAAATTTCGTTTGAAATTTAAATTATGAGTGTCACTTCACTATACCTTACACTATTGCCTTTGGATTAGCTCCCTCCATTGGCCTATCACACTTAGATAATACTATTGGTGAATTCTATCACGATCACCGTTCCCCTAATGCTTCACAGCTTTCAATTGTTTCCCTCCTCCTGCAGTCTGGCTAACGGCCTTCACTGGTCGTCCCATGTAGTTCGGTGTACGAAATCCAATGAAACTCGCATATGAATTGGATTCACTAAACTTAATCGCAGGAGAGCATAAATCGTATACGCAATGGAATACAACAATCCTATAATATGGCTCTATATCAAAGAACGCTAAGCTAAAACGCAATAAGCCGTACAGATCCTAAACGACTCTAGAAACTGATGCTCTGATACCACCTATGACACCCCGCCCAATTAAATATCGGATGATCATCCCTTTATAAAATTTAAAACAGAATGTTTGGTTGGTTCATTTTTAACATCACTGTCGAAAACATAACAACCTTATTAACCACCTAATAATTAAGTAAACTAGTGTCAAAATATTATTTTTCCTTTTTAAATTGAAACCAAAATCATTTATTTATAAAGTCAAAGAATTTAAATATAATCCATCCACCACACAACTGAATAAAATAACTACTGAATCTAAATCACGTACTGAAATAAATAAGACTATATCAAACACTTCCAGTTCAAAACTATAAACCAAGAACCAAAGTAAAATAAATCCGACTGAAATGACTGGAAAGTAATCTGAATACAATCTCTGATAAAAAGTCTAAGGAGTGGGCGACACATGCCCTAAATGAAAAGTCTAGATAAAACTGAGTGAAATGATGGAGGCGTCTAATGTAAAGACCTACAGCTTCCCCAACAGCTGCTGCAGGCCAAGCAATTCAAGTCTCTAAGTTTGGTGTCCCTGTGGTTGAGCACCTGATATAATACATATATCTAGAAAGAGAGAAAAGAGATGCAAAAGACGAGTCAGAGCCCGATGTGTAAAAATATTTATTTTAGCAAGTATTTAAAATTTACAATAAAGCAAGTATCAAATGCACGTTAGTTCGAACTCTCATATGAGATCCTCACCTCTCGTCTATTGTGTATGCCTAACGTACATCTATTCTAACCTAGCCATCTGTAACCCTTCTAACTAGGTAAGGACTTATACTTCTAGTCATACCTCATGGTAGAAACCCGTAATTCCCAGCTTCCATATTATTAATATCATCATTTATTAATTCGGTTAAGTGTTATCACACTAAGTTAAGTATTCACAACTTACATTACTTAAGATTGTACTAATAACCTATAGTTATCTCACAATAGGAATAACACAAGTATACATGTATATATTCACCACTATAATATACATATACTAATACAGCACCCCAAGGCTAAACATGTAGTGCATTGCATACTCTGCTATCATGTCCCGGTACATCATTGTACTATTCTAATAACCTACAATTATCTCACAGTAGGAATAACACAAGTATACATATATATATTTACCACTATAATATACATATACTAATACAGCACCCCAAGGCTAACCATGTAATGCATTGCATACTCTACTATCATGTCCCGACACATCTCGTACTCAAACAAGGACTATCGGTTCGGAAGTCTCCCATGAACCATATACACAAATCACACATAGTGGAGGCGAACATAGTTCACATACCTATGGGTCACGCACATACCCACGCTCCCATAGTCAACTGACTTATCAACTCACAAATAAGTCTTCACAGTCCTATGTTCTGAGATACAAGTCGAATATCCCCTTGAAGGTCACCCAGGATAAGATTATCTCCACACAACCTCCCACGATAGCAAGCAGCTAGGTATGTCATACACATAATATTAAGCACGTAATATGTATCCACACATCCTATTAAAATTCATTAGGTATCTACCCAGCCTGATCATATATATTCCATACAGATTATTTTCTCATTACCCAAATAATCTACATAGAGTATTGCACCTCACTCGAAGGGTACCACTACCTTTATATATCAAAACAGTAGATACGGTCCCAATAATTTATCGGTCCCGGGTATTTTTCTCCTCAAATCTCACCATTTAAGATTCTAAAGGTTTCTCCAAAGTTCTGCAGCAGCACTGAAAGTCTGCAGAAAAGCGAACCGAACCCATCCTCTAGAAAACGAACCGATCCCACTAAAATAAAACGAACCGATCCTCCCAAAAAACGAACCGAATCCCCCAGAAATGGAACCGAATCCCCCCAGAAATGGAACAGATTCCGTTATGTCTGTTCTTCGACAGTTACGTTTTCACTATATTCGCACCCAAAACCTCATAGTTCATACCAGTGTTTTTAAAAGCGCGCTATTGTGAACGCAATAGCGCGCTATTGCGTTTTGCGGTGGAAAAAAGCAAGGCAAACAAATCTGCTATTTGGGATGCTCAAAAAGCGTGCGCTATTTGGCGCTATTTCGCGCTATTTGGCGCAACAGGAACGCTATTCATGTTTTTTTTAGAAATCACAGTTTAGTTAAGGAGGGGGAAAAGTGTTACCTTATTTCACGTACGGACTTTGTTTGGGTGAGGTATTTTTTGTTCCAAACCCTCAATTTACTTATTTACGAAGGTCTCAATGATGTTATTTGCTTTTTTTAAAAAGTTTAGCTTAAAAGGTTACTTTTAATTAATATTTTCTATTCCAAACTCTCGGTTTACTTAAACGTTTACTTATTTTACATTTTTCAGTAAATAATGTTTTTTATTTTATAATTTCCAGTTTTAAATGTTACTAATTTTTCAAATCTCAGTTCAAAATGTTTTTTTTAATAATTGTCAGTTTAAAATGCTACATGTGTCATAAATATCTGTTTAAATTGTTATTTATTTTATGATTTTCAGCTTTAAATGTTACTTATTTTTCAGATTTCTGTTTAAAATGTTGTTGTTGTTGTTGTTGTTGTTGTTGTTGTTGTTGTTGTTATTATTATTATTATTATTATTATTATTATTATTATTATTATTATTATTATTATTATTATTATTATTATTATTATTATCATTATTATTATTATATTTGTCAATTTAAAATACTACTTGTTTTATAAATTTATGTTTAAAATGTTATTATATTATAATTTTAAGTTTAAACTTGACTTATTTTACAAATTTCATATTAAAATTTTATTTATTTTATTATTTTTAGCTTTGAATGTTACTTATTTTCAAAATTCTGTTTAAAATGTTATTATTATTATTATTTTTTAATTGGCAATTTAAAAAGTAACTTTAGAAAAAAAATTATTTATTTTATTATTTTTAGCTTTGAATGTTACTTATTTTCAGAAGTCTGTTTAAAATGTTATTATTATTATTTTTTTAATTGCCAATTTAAAAAGTAAATTTAGAAAAAAATAAAAAAAATCAATTTCAATTATAACTTTTTTTACCAATTTCAGTTTAAAATGTTACTTTCTTACAAATTTCATTTTAAAATGTTATTTTTTTATTTATATTTTTTTTATAAGTTTTTTAATTAAAAAGCGGGAATGCATGAATTGCTTGCGCGATGCGCGACGCGATTAGCGCGACGCTACTTAGGAGCCAGAACGCGACACCCTGCGTGACCGCGATTTAAAACATTGGTTCATACCCAATCTTCAATGTAACTATTTTGATTGATAACCCAACATGTTTACACAATTTCTAACATCCTAAGATCATTTAATCATTATAAATCATAAGGTAAAAACGAAATCCCCAATTAATATCATAAGAACCCTAGTTTTCCAATTTTCCATTTAAGAACATAATTAACCCAGATTTGTTCATCGATTTGTACTCCAATTTCGTATTAAATTCTCTTACATACATGAAGGAATTTACTACTGAACCATCTGCCCATAATCATAAGTTACTTCTCCAATTTTTCACCTAATTTCAATGTAATTCATTAACAAATTTACCTACACTAACATGAACATGACTATTGCTAAATGAAAAGCAAGTAATAAACACTTGCCTCAAATTCAAAGGTCTGATCCGTTGATGATGTTGGTATTGGTGCGTTCCTCACTTTCTGATCTACACGTTGGTGGAACTATTGGTGTGAAAGCTTAAGTCTTTCTCTAAGAACACCTATGGAGTTCTTCTTCTCCCTCTTAGGTTTTCCCTCTCTCTGACTTAGGTTTAGAAACTGATAGGTAACCTCTCACCCATGTAACTTTTCTATTTAATTACTGATTTTCATCCATTTTAACTCTCCAAAAACCCAAATTATAAAACTACCCCTACAGGGTGCCGGCTTGGCCTAAAAATATTCCGGAGTCCAAATAAAATAAGCGGGTAGAGTTTTCTGACTATCTCAACCCTTCCGGACTCAACGGCGCACTCAGAATGACCATACGAGTTTATAAAAAATAAATTCTCTTCTTATTTCAATTAATTAGTCCTGACACGACTCACACACGTGTCTGAATTATCATATATCGCATTTCTCATTCCCGACAATTTATCAAATTTAATAATTCCATTTTACTTATTCATTCAGTAATATTCAATCAATAAGTATTAACACCGGCACACTAGTTAATATCTATCTATTTTAATCCGGATTAATTAACAATTAAATCTCACATTTTAATTCAATTAATCCAACAGTAATTATAAATCACATAATTATTTAAATGCTCAAAAATACAAGGTGTTACAGAAAGTAGACAATATTTAAAGAGAACGAATAATGGGGTAGCTAATTATTAATGAGGATAATAATTTGGTAATCTAAGAGAATGAAACTTATAATCTAACGGGGTAGACAACAAGGAATATGCATTAAATCATTAAATGGTCTGAAGATACAGACAAGGGTTATGGGATATTATGACGTAAGAAAATGCACCTAGTTTATGTAAATTGTAAAATCAATATTATGAGAACCATTGGGGGATTGGGGTGTTAGACACAAGTTACCACTTTTAGTTAACACATAGCTAGATGGCTTATTCTTTACATGACAAAATAAATAATGGAAATTACACTTAGCATTTTGTTTGAGGATACGAGTAGGAATGCTCCTAGATGAGAGGTGAGGTACTCGTTACATGTGAGCGTTGATGGAGAGATGTGAAATGTGAGTTAACAAATTGCATATTTATTGGTGAAGAATCCTTGCAACTCTAGGGCTCTGACCCAAATTATAAATGTTTTTTCCCAGGTATTCTTAATGACAGGGATAGCAGGATTGACGATGGATTAGACTTGAAGTTGCATTGGACGTAGTGAATTTCGCTCCATTGATTCTAGTATAGGTTGTACTTCAGCATTTTGTTATTTTATTTCATACTGGCAATTGTACGAGCATAAAACCAAGTGTTTATTATAGCAGCTGTACTTACTTTATATTATGGACGTTGTATGACGATTCAGTTTTTATTCATTGTGAATTTTAATATAAAATAAAATAAAAATTATTCCTTTAGTGCTGAGAATGGTACAAATTGTTGATAAGCCCCATCTTCGGCATACTGAGCCTGACCAACCTTTACGTGAGAAAATGAGGGTTGTCACACCCGTAAGTATTGTATCTGCCATATCCGCCTGATTTGAATGATTGCTCCCAATCACGATTGTTATTCCTTTTTCTTTTAATGTAGTCATTACACATTCTTTTAAGCACATTTGTGACGTAGGAAGTTAAAAGACATTACCATCCGATAAATACAGAGCATTAAGTTATAACTTGTAGGCTTTTGAAATTCAAAAGTTATGACTTCTAAACTTTTGAAATTCAAAAGCCATCCGTGGGTTATATATATGTTGTAGAGAATGGAGTATGCATTAATGACAACATTAAGACTCTAAGATTATCGTATTAGAGGTATAATGTAGAAAAATAACATGCAGGTCACGCGATGCGTGGCCAAATTCATCTTAACTGTATTACTTTAAATGAATTTCTAAGGATAATTAAACTTGATATAATTATAAATAATTTATATAAATTAAATCAGAATAAAATCATGAAATCAAAAACTTTATAATTACACATATCATAAAGTTTTAAAAAAAAATCTCGACCTTTTGATTTTGGCAAAAAACCATACACATGCAAGAAACTATATATCTCTTTTAAAGTGACCGTATATAAGTAACAGAAAAACCCAGCCAAAAAAATTCTCACCCGAGATTTTGCATACCCGAAGAAGATGATGAGTCCCATTCTTTAACAATCTGCATAGTCGAAGAAAATGACTCCTGTATTTTTATGCCAAGTTGATTAGGCGCAATCACAATCCAACTAAATAATATTTTTTCATTATTTTTTTATACGGAAGGTGTTACACACGCAACACATTTTTTTTATACGGAAGGTGTTACGGGTTCCCTTGAACGTACAACACCTAACCAACCCATGGTTGATATTTCTAAAAACTAAACCCATGATATCTCAACACCGAATTCACTCGGCTCAACGTCATCTCTGAAAAAAAATATTGCAATTATAGAATGATGGGTTTCACAACAATACTAACGGCAAGTCTTGTGGTGCATCAACCTTGGGGAAACAGGTATGTTGCCACTTGAGTACAAACCTTTGAACACATTTCTTTGAAGAAAATAACTCTTTGGGTAAAAAAATGGGTACTTGGTTTTTGTTTCATCTAGAGTTTATTGAAACCATAATATTTTTTTTCTTTATATTTCGTTGTGTTTTAATCCAAGTTTTGTCATATAGATTCAGCTATACAAATAACTAAATAATCGCAAAATCACAATCCAACCTACACACACACACACATAAATATGTATGCTCTTGTGTGGATTGTCCCACATTTTAGCAGTGTGAACGAGACATGTGTCGCCTAGCAGTGAGCCGAGAAATTTTCAGTTAAATTATAGGCGCTCTCTCTCTCTCTCTTTTGGGCTCATCGCCAGTTGACACATGTCTAGTCCGCACTGTTAAAATGCACGGCAGTCCGTCCGTCTGTGTGTGTGTGTGTGTGTGTATATATATATATAGAGAGAGAGAGAGAGAGAGAGAGAGAGGTGTTGGAAATAATATATGCAGAATAAACAAAAAAACTTAAATTTGAAATAGATAAAATTAGAAGGACTTATCGATCGAGGTTTGTGTTTGACACAAAGTCCTAAAGGTGAAATTGTTCGCTGATATTTGTAGCTGTCAACCTCGTGAACATACACCTCACAGGATTCAACGATCAGATTTATTTTAAATCTTTGAACTCTCAGGATACTCCAGCACTCCCAAATAAATTACGAACGTAATTGTATTGTAGAAAATAGCAAAATTATTTTTGTAGAGAAAGTGAGAGAGGTTGAATTTTTCTATGTATTTCTCAAAGTTGTAGCCTTTGTTTTATATAAAAAAAAATGGTCAAAACGTGGGTAGTGGTTTTAGGCAACTAACCCACTAACCTCTTCACTAAAAACTATATTTTAACAGATGGAAGAACAGTCAAAGTCTTAAAAACGGGTTAATTAAAAATTAAAACGAGTTTGAAAAGATTTAATGCACATTAGAAATCCCTAAGATCCCGAGGCTTCAAGGCCTAATCCTTAACCCTTAATAATTAGTGTGCCTCCTAGGGATTGAACCCATGATCTCAAGCACACACACCCACTAACTTACCACTTGGCCACTTAGCCTAACTTATTTACTTCATTCAAAATAAATATATATACTTATACCCAACAATCCCCCACATGAATGAAATAAATAAATAAATAAATATAAAAAGACGCTCTGGAGTATCATAAGGAGTGACGTAATTAGCGAAGGTGTCATTCGACTTGAACCTTTGCTTTGTGTTAATCTATTGAGTTTACCGTTTGATAGTGAACTGATGTCTTGAACTATTTCACCATTGTTGTAAACTTAGGTCAATATAATACACACGTGACTCCCTAAAATCATCATCGAGTTCCCACAATTGTGCTCGTTTCGGCCTTGAGCATGCCCAGGTTTCTTGAGTGCTCTAGAGAATCAATCTTAATTCTCATAGGAAGCGACCCCACTACCACACTCATATAGGTGCTTCTATCAAGTGTGTACTGTATCTCACACCCCACTAAATAACAGCTATAGAAAGCATTAAGAGATTAAATCTCATCCTCCATCGATATAGAGGCACTACATCATAGGAATGGGTTTTAAGTAAAACTTAAATTTATACCCCCACAAATCACTCGTATAACTTTGTTATCCTGTTGAACCCAGATCTTGGGATCTCCGGTCGTATGGGTTGGGTGTCCATTATAGGTGATTTAGATATTAATAGGCTTTAGGACCATTCCCCTCGATGTTTAATAAACTAGTTCTCTAGCTATCCCTTTAGTCAATGGATCCGCCAGGTTTTCCTTTGACTTGACATAGTCGATTGCTATAACTCCATCTTTCAATAGTTGTCTCCCTATGTTTTGTCTTCTCCTGATATGTATAAACTTTCCGTTGTAGGAGTTATTACGTGCTCTTGCGATCGCTGCTTGACTATCACAGTGAATGGACAAAGCTGGAACTGGTTTTGGCCACAAATGAATGTCTAATATAAAATTCGTTAACCATCCAGCCTTTTCACTTCTTTATCCAAAGCTATGAACTCAGACTCCATGGTGGATCTAGCTATGCACGTTTGCTTGGTATATTTTCAAGATATAGCGCCTTCTGCTAAGGTAAAAATATAGCCACTCGTAGACTTACATTCATCATTATCAGAAATCCAATTAACAACACAAAAGCCTTAAATTATAGTAGGATATCTAATATAATGAATACCATAATTTATTGTGTATTTTAGATATCTCTAAACTCTAATCAAAGCATCCCAATGTTCGTTATTAGGATTACAAGTGTATTTGCTAAGTCTACCCACTGCATATGCAATATCAGGTCTAGTGCAGTTCATAAGAAACATTAGACTACCAATAAGTCTAGAATATTCTAATGATGATACACCAGGACCCAAATGTTTCCTTAAGTGACAACTAGGGTCATATGGTATTTTAGCAGGAATACAATTAAATTGTTCAAATTTTCTAAGAACTTTCTCTACATAATGAGATTGGGTTAAAATAATTCCTTAGGAATTTTTAATGATTTTAATTCCAAGTATAACATCAGCAACACCCAAATCTTTCATATCAAATTTCTTATTAAGAAAACTTTTAGTTTTATTAACTACATCCATATCAGTTCCAAAAATAAGCATATCATCCACATATAAGCAAATAATTACGCCAGAATTATCCTTGATACATTTATCCGCTTCATTAATGTTAAACCCATTAGAGATCATTACTTGATCAAATTTTTCATGCCATTGTTTAGGGGATTGTTTTAGTCCATATAAAAAAAAAATTAAGTCTGCACACTTTTTTATATAGGCCTTGGACTACAAACCCCTCTGGTTTATCTATATAAATTTCTTCTTCAAGATCTCCATTCAAAAAAGCCGTTTCAACATCCGTTTGATGAATTATCAGATTATATAATGAAGCAATAGCAATTACTAGCCTAATAGATGTAATTCTAGTAACAGGACCTTTTGCCTATAGCCTTTAGCTACCAATCTTACCTTAAATTTATCAGTAGAACCATCAGCTTTTAATTTCATTTTAAATATCCATTTGCATCCAATAGTTTTACATCGTTTAGGCAAGTCAACTAACTCCGAGTGTTGTTAGAAATAATAGAATCATATTCACTATTTATAGCTTCTTTCCAAAAAATAGAATCGGGTGAGGACATTGCCTCACTAAAAGAGACGGGGTTAATTTCACATTAAGTATGTTAAAAATTCATAACCAAAAGAAGTAGCTATTCTAGGTCTTTTACTTTTTCTAATTTCAATTTCTTCTGAATCCGAAGATTCATATCTAACACTAGGGCCCACTGGAACAGAACTACTAGTTCTCTCACTTCTCACTTTAAAAGGAAATTTGTCATCATAAAATTCAGCATCTCTTGACTCAAAAATAGTGTTTTTATCTATATATTGATTTTTAGAATCAATTACAAGAAACCTATATGTATTACTATTTTTAGCATAACCTATAAAAACACAATCAACAGTCTTTGGGCCAAGTTTAGTTCTCTTAGGTACTGGTATTGAAACCTTAGCAAGACAACCCCACACTTTAAGGTGTTTATAAGAAGGTTTTCTATTTTTTCACATTTCATAAGGAGTTTTATCATTAGTCTTAAAAGGTATTTTATTAAGAATATAACAAGAAGTTGGCAGTTTTTCAATTATAGACGACAGTTGAAATCCCTCACATATACTATAACCCTCGTCCAGAATTTCATGAATAATAATTTGTAGTTCTTCAAGTTGCGACACAACAAATTTATTATCTTCCATTTTAAAATCCAAAAAATTTTCAACCACAATTTTTTTAGACCCAGCATCTTCAGTTGCATATTTTTTTATCCAGTGTGTTCTATAATTCTTTAGTAATAGGACATGACCAAAACATACAGTTCTAGGCAGAGACAATTCAGAATATAATTCCTACACATATAATCTCTTTGTTTCCAAACAATTAGTTCTTCAGGTACAGAAGGTCTATCAGATGCAATAACGTCAACGACCTTAAGAGTTGTTAGGTAAAATTGCAGTTTCATTTGCCATCTCTTAAAATTCTTTCCATCAAACAATTCAGGTTTTTCAGAGTATTTTGCATTAGGATTTTCCATAGCAGGTTGTAGAATAACAACTTATAATTTCACCTTTAGATTGTTAGAAATAATATATGCAGAATAAACGAAAAACCCCAAATTCGAAATAGATAAAATTAGAAGGACTTATCGATCGAGGTTTGTGTTTGACACAAAGTAAAGGTGAAATTGCTCGCTGATATTTGTAGTTGTCAGCCTCGTGAACATACACCTCCCAGGATTCAATTATCAAATTTAAACATCAGCTTTATGTTAAATCTTTGAACTCTCAGGATACTCCAGCACTCCCAAATAAATGATGAACGTAAGTGTATTGTAGAAAATAGCAAAATTATTTTTGCAGAGAAAGTGAGAGATATTGAATTTTTCTATGTATTTCTCAAAGCTGTAACCTTTGTTTTATATTAAAAAAATAGTCAAAACGTAGGTAGTGATTTTAGGCAACTAACCCATTAACCTCTCCACTGACAACTATATTTTAACAGATGGAAGAAACAGTCAAAGTCTTAAAAACGGGTTAATCAAAAATTAAAATGAGTTTGAAAAGATTTAATGCACATTAGAAATCCCCAAGAGCCCGAGGCCCCAAGGCCCAATATTTGACCCTTAATAATTAGTGTGCCTCCTAGGGATTGAACACATGACCTCAAGTACACACCCCCATTAACTTACCACTTGGCCACATAGCCTAACTTATTTACTTCATTCAAAATAAATATATATACTTATACCCAACAAGAGGTACATGGTGAAGAGATAATCTAGAGAGAGAGAATTTAGTTTTAGAGAGAGAGTGAGGAGGATACCATGGGATGGACATAAAATAGCCAAAACAGAAACGACCCATTCAGACACCAAAAATAAAAAGATATTTTGGGACCAAAAATGGTGTCTCAATGACAATCACAATCCAACTCAACCATGGGATAATGAAACGACCCATTCAGACACCCAACTTAACCATTAAAGGCACCTACGGGTCTAAAGAGTGATGGATCGTTTGGAAAATGTTTGAATTAATAAAAAGATCTATTAAATGAGGATTTTTTTGGGGGATGCTTTTGAATCACTAAAGAGATATATTAAATGGGATAGACATGTGGCGCTATAAAAAAGTTTTACGACTAAAATTTTATATATTTACATAGATGTGGCAATATGTTTTCATTTAAAAACAAAAGAAAGAAAAAAGGATTATTTTAGGTTTTGGTCTCATTAATTATTTATTATTAAATCAAATTTCTATTATTTCCATTTCTGAGGGGTTGCAATCACATTTTAATCCATTACGTGGATTAATCGTTAACTAACTTACTTTCAAACTTAAATTTTCCAGATTATTTCTCATTCATTTTCTAATGACTACTATTTATAAAAAATAGTTTTTGTAAAAAAATATTTATAAAAAGTATAAAATTGTTTTTTACTTTAAAAATATTTTTTTATGATAAAAATAAAACAATTTTATTTAAAAAAAATAAAGGGTGATTCGATGAAAACTCCCTCCGTATTTTTTAAATTAATATTAGTCCAAGTCTTTTTTAAGCCACGTCTCATATAAAACAATCATAAACATTCTTTATTCTCTTATTTGAAACTTAAAATAAATTGTCAAAAAAATAAAAAATAATTGAAACATAAGTAAATAAGGTGGACTAAGTGCAAAATGTACTTAGCTATGAGACGATAAACATTAATTGTTCCAAAATTATATATATTAGTGTTCTAAAAAACGTACATAGGCGGTGCGAAGGCGCACCTAGGCGTGGGACTTTTTAGATACACCAAGCTTTGTCCCTAAGCGTTGATTAAGGCATGGTCAATGTTTTTATAAAATTGTTAAAATAGAGTTTTAGATTAAAAAAAAAACTTTTAAAAGTTAAACAGGTATTTGACATCTTAAACAAGTTTTATCATATATTTTTTTCATTTTTTTATAAATGTTTTCTATTTTTTCCAAGTTATAATGTTTTTTTATTTTAAAAAAATTGTTGTTTTTTAAAAAACTTTCAATTTTTTTTAAATAATAAAAAAAAACTGTCTTTTAAAAATAGTTTGTTATAAAAAAATAGTTTGTTATACAATAGTTAAAACTTTTTTATTCTGAAATTATTTTAATGTTTTTTTCAAACAGTTAAAACTAGTTAAAATAGTTACTTATATAAAAAAGTTTTTTAGAATTAATTTTTGTTATATTTTTGAAAAAGTTATATTTTAAAATATTTGTGTTAAAATGAATATTTGCTTTCAATATAAAATATATAAGGGGATGGAGGCATTTACTCCTAAGTTGTAAAAAAATTTAGTGTCCGATCCCAGCTTTACATGGTTTGGAAAATGGTCATGTTTTGCAAAAGTCAAATAAGACATGGGATAATGGGTTAAGGCATTTTGACGTAAAAAATGAAAAATAACGATTATGTGTGGACGAAAATAGAATTCGCCATCCTAAAAAAATTGTAAACCCAATGAAAGTGGAGTAGTTACTTTCACTAACTAATAAAAATGTTGTTGGGATCGGATCCATCCAATCCATTGAATCACAAGACTGATAACAAAATATCTAAATATATAATAGTATTTACCTTATAATTATGTCTCTCTCTCTCTCTCTCTCTCTCTCTCTCTCTCTCTCTCTATATATATATATATATATATATATATATATATATATATATATATATATATATATATATATACACGAAAGAAGAGTTTAAAAAAACATAATGGTTATAAGTATGTGATGAATGTGGTTAGTAGGTAATATATAAGGGATATATTGGAAATTTTAGTTTCAAAGATGAGTTAGTTAACGATCAATTGACAGAATCTGTCAAAATGGGGTCAAACTCCAAGAAGTGAAAATTATAAGAGTTTGACTCAATTTATTGGTGTGAGTTTTTTCGAGTGTGGTTCACGAGGTCTATAGTTTTTATTCCTGGATGGAGGAAATAGAGAAAATTTGGAAAAAAAATTTATCTAACGGAGGAAGAAGCATATGGTATTGATGTTATTTTGGAAATTGATGAATATATGAAGACAAAATGTGCAAAGTGCTTGATAAGAAAAATAATATGCTCAAGACCAACGAGTATGGAAGCTTTAAAAATAACATTGCAAATAACATGGAAACCGAGCAAAGGAATGGAGATAAAGAGAATGAAAAAGGAAACATTTCTCTGTAAGTTTAACTATATGATCAATAGAAGAAGATTTATTGAGTGGTGGCCATAGACTTTTGATAAAAACCTATAACTATTACAAGAACTAAAGATGAGGTTGATAAAGCACTAATGGAGATTGAGTTTAGATGGACTCCAATTTGGGTAAGAATATCCAATCTTCCTCTAAACAAAATAAAAGAGGAAACGTGCAAAAAATAGGAAATAAATTGGGGAGATTCGAATATATAGAAATGATCCAAGATAGTACGGATTGGAGAAGTTATTTGAGAATCTGAGTTACTATGGACATCCAAAAACCACTATTGAAAGGACTAAAACTCCATATTTACAATAAAGAGGATGTTCACATTCATCTGAGCATGGACTACGTTAAAATGCAGGCAAAACTCAATAAATAAACTATTCAAAGGAAATGTGATTCTACCCTTAGCCACATAACTAGGAGAAGTGCCAATGGCCTCTATAGGTGTTGTAAAAGTCCATAGGGCCTAAGTCTAACTCAACGGTCACCCTTGGAGGCATATAACGGCCTTTAAAGGCCTCTATGGTGTTTTCATTGATTACATAAATCATTTTTACAAGTAAATAACTTAGAACGAGATGAGAAATGGATTATTTTAAAAAATCATATACATGCATTAAACAATAGGAAATAAAAGACTTACAGGTATGGAAGGACGAATGAAGCTCTGGTTCTCTTGAAAGCAATTATAAATATTGAATAATGAACCAAAATTATGGCAATGAGAATATTAATGGAATGGAACACGTTTCGAGATAATCTTCATCATTAACCGGCACGCCCCCCAAACCACCTTTTAAGCTTAGGGTGCCAGATTACCAGCGTACCCTTAAAATGATCGAAACATATTACTAAAATATGACTCATCACATTCAAACATAAATTACCATTGTGTCCTCTGACCATAGCATTAATGGACGACAAGCATTGTCATAATCGCAACTTGGATCCAACTGAAGAAGTGAACAAACAATTGCACCCTTAACCAATTGCAAAATTTTGGGGCAATTATGAAGGGGATACTTTGCACACGTTCGAGATAAGGACACGTGTTCACTGATACTATAAATATCTGACATAAGAAGATAAAGACTGTTGAGGTCGATATACGAGAATCTTTGAGCTAGATATGTCCATTTAATCTGGGATAATCATCTCAAGTCATATAGTCTTGCACCACTTAACCATCTTTATTTTATTTATAAATGTAACCCCCACCCCGAAGGGAAACATGCATATAACCATTTCAATTAGAACGAGATCAATATTAAAACAGAAAGCCTCCATTAACGTAGGCACATTGCCAAACCATATAATATAGTTCTTATATGATTGTACATGATTTATTTTCCACCTATTCTCCTACGTGGTAATATTCACATTAATTACTCACTTGAATGGCAACAGGTGTCCTGAAATATATGAGATTCTTGACCTCCAATATATTGGTCAACAAAGGTGTTGTAGGATTCCTGACCACTTATATGTTGGGGGTTTTCTGATCGTCTCGAAGCCACCTATTACTGGACGACCAGTACCATATAACTGGGCGCCATGGTCACAGTACCCGAGTCCTCAAAGTACCCGACTTGGTCGAAAACAAGTATTGAAAAGCTTGAAGGGGTTCCCAACTTCCTATTTGTTAGTCGGCGACATCATACTACAACAACAAGTTCGGAAGGGCCCCGACCACAGTTCCCAACCTCCTATTACTGGTCGATGGAGTGGTTGAGACACCAGAATTATCTTAACTCAACATTTGCACAGAATGGGGGATGCCCGACCATATACTATTTCTCTGTTACTGCTTGGCATTATCTATTCCTGGTCGGTGACCACTGTATTACGACGGGAAGTGTTATTGCAGTAATAAATTAAATGCAGAAATTAAGGAACGAAATTACCCAATTAGGAGCTGATAAACCGAGGCGAAGAAATATAAGAAATTCGAAACTGGACAGTCTAGAAATATGGATGAGTCGCGAACAATGTCGCTCTCTTTAAGGTGTTTCGCAGCTCTGCCCAAATTGTGCCGACGGTCTCAATAGCCTCGTCACCCCGAGGATAAAACAGCCTCCAAGAAAATACGAGTTGGTAGCACAATCCAATTCGTTCAATGAACACCCATTCAGTTGTAATACCCCGCATTTTTATCGATATTTATTTATGGGATTAATTAAATTAAATGTGAATTAATTGAGAATTAATCCGGATAAAATACTAACGAGATGTGAGTTGGTATTTTATTATAATGTGTATATATGGCAATATATGAATATTGAGAATATTAAATTATCGCGAGATAGAAATACGGCAATTTGGAAATTTTGTTGGGACGCGCGTGACAGTCGCGTCAGGAATGTAATTATTTAAATTAAAAAGTGAATTTTATTTTTATCAACCGTATGGTCATTTTGAGTGCTCCAACGTGTTCGGAAGGGTCAAAATAGTCAGAAAACACTAGTCGGGGGTTTAGTTTGGGTCCCGGGGCATTTTCGGGCCATACCGGTAACTTAAAAGGGTAGTTTGGTAATTTCGGAATTTTGGGAATTAAAACCCACGAAAATTAGAGGTTAAAATATGATTTAGTCTTTACCCACTAAACCCACTAACAACACTAAATGACTTAATGGGATACGGGAGTTATTGGAAAAAGTTCTAAGAGTTTCCTAAGGCAACCTCCAAACCACCATTGTCATCTTGGAGAAAAACTAGTAGAGAGAGAGAGGAAGGAGAATTCTGCAGAGAAAGAGAGAGAGAGAGACCAACCTTCATCAATTCAACATCAAATTCAGAGAAAGACCTAAGGCAAGTGGTTTAATTACGTTAATTTCAAGCGAATGTTTCTTCCATGCTTAGAATTTAAATTAATTACATTACATTGGGAGTTTGATGAAAACCCATTGAATTGGAATTAGGAATTTATATTTTGATATGGAGATTGCATGTAGAATCATGTTTGGGAAGTTATTCTGATAGAAATACATATTTTATGTCACAAAAACGGATTTGATTATGCCTATTGATGACTTTATATTTTCTAAGGTTCATGTCCATGAGATTTGGGGGAAATTGGGAGATTTGTTAGTTGGGTGTTGTTTAGGATGAATTGACCCTATAAATATGTTAAAATACGACCTAAGTATGTTGAGGAATAATTAGAAACCTTAAACTATTGTTGGAATGATGTTTAGATGAGATTAGAGGTGAAGAGAATTGGGAAAAACGTAATAGGAAATTTCTGGGCTCGAACTGTCACCTCGTTAGAAGACCTGCCCAGGTCGTTCGAACGAGCTTCTAACGAGTTGACAGTTTGCCTTCTAACGAGTGGGATGTTCGTTCGATGCCTTTCGTTCGAACGAGATCTCATTAGATGCCCACTTCGTTAGAACGAACTCTCGTTCGAACGACCTCGTTCGAACGAGATTTCTAACGAGTTGACAGATTGGCCTTTTTGGCCTGGTTTGATTTCTAGTGTCCCGTAACCTTGGTTAATAGTAGAGATAACCTTACCTTGATGACTAATTGATATAGTTGGGATATTCGGGATATATTGGGGAGTAAAATATAGAAGAATGATTTGAACCAAATGGTAATTGTGGGTTAGGATGCGAATAACTAATTACGACGTGAGGATAATGGATGATGTGTGTATATAAACCGGGGACACGTGTATTGGTATAAGAATGAGAAGTATACCACTAATAAATTATGGTAATTACTAAGATGTGTGCATGCTTAGTATATGTATATGATTTTTATGTGTATGACATACCTACCATACTTGCTATCACGGGAGGTTTACGTTCGCTTAGGGCCATCTAATCCTTGTGTGCCCGGATTTAGAGTGGTACCTAGAGGACATAGTTCAAGGGAATGACTTAATTGTGAGTTATTAAGTCAACTGACTATGGAGCGTAGGTATGTACGTGACCATGGATATGTTGAATTATGTTCACCTCCATTTTGTGTGTGGTGTTTATTCTAACAATTCCTGAGAGATTCGGAATTTGTAATCCTTATGTACGTGATGTACCGGGATGGATAGCAGAGTATGTGTGCACCACAGCTTAGCCTCGGGGTGCTTGTATAATATATTTATGATGTGAATAATATACGGTTCAATGAAAAGGAATTTGTTATGTTTAAATTGCGAGAATAATTTATAGTAACTCCTTGAGAAGTTAAAAAGGGATATCATGCCGTGAATTGTAATGTTAACAATTGAGAATTCGAGTTTAATTAAAGCTATCTGTTTAAGTGATAATATTGGGAATTCATATTGTGAATCGAGTGTAAAGGTTAGAACCTATGTCGGTTTAGTTAGATATGAGAATCACTTGAATGGGTATGGTACGTTAGGAGTGCACAATTAGTCGAGAGGTGAGTATTTCATGTGAGAGCACGTCCTAACATGTACTTTGCATTCATTGTTTTAATGTTATTAAAACACTTGCTGTTTTTAAAATACTCTCCACATTCAGGCTCTGACCCGTTTGCTTTCAAATCTATCTTTTTTGTAAAAACCATTTTAGGTGCCCAGCCACAAGGACACCATGCATAGGAATTCTATACAGGTGACGAGCTGTAGCTGTTGTGGAAGTTACAGGGCCTTGACAGTAGACGCCTCCTTTTCTTGTCTTGATTCCATATTCAGATTTATCATTTGTAGGGCATGTCGCCCATTTCTTTTAGAGACACTTTACATTTCAGTTATTCAGACTTTGGTTTGTAATTAATTCAGGATATGTGCTATGGTTCTTATTTCAGTTCCGTATTTGGATTGTTGTGAGGAGTATTTCCTCCAGACTTATTATTATTCGATGATTACTATAGTTGGACTTTATTGTGAATGGTTATATTATTCTTTATATTTCACTTATTGCATGTTAATCAGAGTTAACTTAAAATTTGGCAACTCACTTTTTAAATACTAGGTGGTTAGTAATTTGTTAAAATATTTTCGACAGTGATGCTATTAATTGAACCAGCTTGGCATTTTGTATTAATTTAATAAAGGAGTAGCTACCCGGTATTTAATTAGTCGGGGTTTCACATCAGTTATATATATATTGCTCGAATCTGAAACTATAACTAATCTAGGGTATGATTAATCGTTTCTGTGATGTGATAATTATTCTAGGGAAGAATAATTATTTCAGTATCTGTGTGTTGGAAAAAAAAAATTGATAGCAGCTTGCAAGAGGAGGGTTTTTTATTTCTGAGATCTGTCCCAAAAATGGAGGTATTAACCTCCCTTTTATTACGAAAAATTATTAACGTTAATGGACAAAAACGTGGGTCAAGTGGAAGAGAAATTTTCGAAAAACGTTTTGAGTTGGAGGAATTTTTCAACTGGTAATAACCACATTTTTATTCCAGAAAAAAATTACCGTTAATAATTAATTTTAAGCCCAAAAAACCGTCAGTTTATTTGTCCAAAAAATTATTTCTTAATGATCCCAAGCCCAAGACCCAGGACCCGTACCTGGGCACTGGCCAGGTCGAACGGACAACAGCGGCGGCGCGCGCGTGTGACTTGGCCCAATAAGTCCCCCACCCATACACACAAAATATATAATGCCCAAAGGGCTTGCCCATTTGTTCCAAATAAATTGTAAATATACCCAACTCATTTCAACTCACCCACCGATGTGGGACACTGCCCAAAGGCATTTTTCAAAGTTTTCACTTTAACTGCAGCTGTTAACAGCTGTGTTCCAACAATCCCCCACTTGCAAAATTTGAAAATATTTTTTTTTATTTTTTATTTTTTATTTTGCAATAATTCATAGAATTTTACATAAGCAATGGTGTCTTTCGACTTGAACCTTTACGTAGTAAAGATGATTCAGAATATACTAGAGTAACCGTAGTTTTGAACTCTATCTCTGACAATATCCCACGCACAACCCTACTTGGATGTCATTCTAATAGCTAGAACATTGCAGCCATGTGCTTATATCCCAATATAGTGAACGCTTTAGAAATTTGCCCAAAATATCCATAGGAAGCGGCCACACTTCCACATTCACATAGGTGAGTCTATCAAGATTATTCCTGTAGCTAAGTACCCCACTCAAAATAGAGCTATAGATCTCATTAAGAGTTAGAATAACTCATCCTTAAATCGCTTCAGGATATCATGCTTCATAGGGATGGACTCGGAGTAAAACCCCGTTCTATTTAATTAATAATTGCAAGATTCAACCCATAACACTTGTGACTTGTTATTACCCTTTGAACATGTTTCTTGGGATCTCCAATCAATATGTTGGGTTACCATCACAAGCGACTCATGTATCCAAGAGCTTTAGTCCCATCCATTTCGAGGTGTTCCACACCTTCTCCCTAGCTAGTCCTTTCGTCAAAGGGTCAGCTAAGTTCTGTTCAGACCGTATATGATCCACCCTCACAGCACCTGTAGAAATAAATTCTCTAACAGTGCTATGTTTACGACGTATTTGTCGTTTCTTACCGTTATCATAACGATTCTCTACTTTTGCAATAGCCGCGGTACTATCACAATGAATCAAAATGGTTGGTATTAGTCTTTCCCATAATGGGATATCTGACAGGTGGTTTCTTAACCAACCTGCCTCTTCACTATCAGTAGCTAGCTCTATCATCTCAGACTCCATAGTGGATTGAGCCAAAATAGTTTGTTTCTTAGATCTCCAAGAAACTGCACCACCAGTGATGCTAAATATATATCCACTAGTAGCCTTAGAATCATCAGACAGGGTGTTCCAATCAGCATCACTAAATCCTTCAAGGACAGTGGGATGCTTATTATAGTGTAATTTGAGGTTCATTGTCCTTTTAAGGTACCGCATGACCCTCTCAATAGCAAGCCAATGCTCCATACTGGGTCTACTGGTAAATCTACATAGTACTCCCACAGCATAAGCTATGTCAGGTCTAGTGCAATCTGTAGCATAACGTAAGCTACCTATAATGCTTGCATAAGCATTTTGATTTACACTGTCGCCAGTGTTCTTAAATAACTTTACACTAGGGTCAAATGGAGTACTAGCAGGTTTACAGTCAAAGTAATTGTATTTCTTTAGAACTTTCTCAATGTAATGAGATTGATCTAAAGAACGTCCCTTTTTCTGACCTAGTAATATTAATTCCCAATATTACACTAGCTTCACCCAAATCCTTCATATCAAAATTGGCACATAATAATGATTTAACATTTTCTACGGCATGAATATTAAAACCAAATATAAGCAAGTCATCAGCATAAAGACATATGATAGTGCAAATGTTCTCTATATATTTATAATAAATGCATTTGCCACTTTAATTAATTTTAAACCCATTAGAGATGACTAAGCTATCAAATTTATCATGTCATTGTTTAGGTGCCTGTTTGAGTCCATAAAGAGATTTATCTAATTTACATACTTTATTTTCTTGTCCGTGTATAATAAATCATACAGGTTGATCCATATAAATCTCTTTTTCTAATTCTCCATTTAAAAATGAAGTTTTAACATCCATTTGGTGTACAATTAAATCATTTAAGGTAGCTATAGCAAATAGTACACGTATAGACGTTATTCTAGTCATGGGTGAAAATGTATCGAAGAAGTCTACGTTTTCTCTTTGTCTAAAACCTTTAGCAACAAGACGTGCCTTATATTTTTCAACAGTGCCATCAGGTTTTAATTTATTTTTAAGAATCCATTTACACCCAATTGTTTTACAGCCAGGAGGAAGGTCCACTAAATGCCAAGTTTTATTTGTTTTCAATAAATCCATTTCATCATTAATAGCCTCTTGCAATAAATCGGCATCTAAAGAAGATAAGGCTTCTTGAATAGTGTTAGGATCATCCTCTAAAGTGTAAGCATAAAAGTCGGGACCAAAATCTTTTTCCACACGAGCCCTTTTACTTTTTCGAAGTTCTAAAATTGATTCATTATTTTCTTTATTTTTATTTAAAGAAATATTAGGGGATGACTCGCCCCCACTATTTCTCAATTTAAAAGGAAATTTATCTTCATAAAAATCGGCGTCATTTGATTCAATAATTACTTGATTTTTCAAGTCATAAAATCGGTATGCTTTGCTATTAATAGCATAGCCTATAAAAATGCACTCATATGCTCTACTAGCCAATTTAGACCTTTTAGGGTCGGGTATACGTACATAGGCTAAGCACCCCCACTTTCTAAAGTATGACACGTTGGGCTTAATATTTTTCCAAATTTCATAAGGAAATATTTTCATTTTAGTCTTAGGAATTCTATTAAGCACGTGACACACAGTCAAAATAATTTTCCCCCACCAATGTGAAGCAGCCCCTGAATTTAATAAAGTAGCAACAACTAATTCAGTTAATGTCCTATTTTTTCTTTCGGCTTTACCGTTCATTTCGGGCGAATAAGGAGCAGTTTTTTCGTGAATAATGTCGTGGGTTTTATAAAATTCAATAAATGGTCCAGAATCATATTCGGTGCCTCTATCACTACCTGCCCTTTTTATTTTCTGATTAAATTGATTTTTAATTTCATTTAGGAAAATTTTAAACATGTCAAACGCTTCACTTTTATTTTTCATTAAATACACAAATGAATAATCAGAACAATCATCAATAAAAGTTATAAAATAACGTTTGCCATTTCTAGTTATGACACTATCCAATTCACAAATATCTGAATGAATTAAACCAAGTGGTTCAGTTTCTCTAAAAACATATTTATGTGGTGTCTTAATGATTTTTGCTTGACTACACCATTCACATTTTTCAAAATCATTTAATGATAATTCTGGAATTAATCCTAAAGTGCTCATATTTTTAACAAGTCGTTTATTAACATGACAAAGCCTAGCATGCCAAACATTAAATGAACAAGCAATATAAGCAGAAGGAGAAATTTTATTCATAGCATTAACATTCAATTTAAACATCCCATCAGTGGCATAACCTTTGCCTACAAAAATTCCATTTTTGGTCAAAGTAAATAAATCAGCACCAATAGTTTGAGTAAAGCTAGCTTTGTTGAGAAGATAACCCGAAAACATATTTTTCTTTATCTCGGGAGTGTGAAGAACATCTTTGAGGATAACAGTCTTTCCCGAAGTGAACTTAAATTCCACATATCCAGTACCAGCAACCTCAGTGGAGTGAGAATCACCCAACAACACCTTCTTATCTACAGTTTCAGAATAAGTCTTAAACAGAGTACGGTCATAGCAGATATGGCGAGAAGCGCCGGTATTCAACCACCACCCTTCGGCACCACTAACCATGTTGATTTCTGAAATCATAGCACATAGGTCCTCTTCGATCAAATTCGCTTGTGCTTGTGGCACATTGTGACATTTGCGAGCCATATTTCCAGGTTTGCCACACTTAAAACAGAGAAACTGTCCCGAGTTGCTAAACTGTCCATTTCCAAGGTTCTTATACTTATTCTGAGTCTGAGTCTGATTTTTAAAATTCTGGTTGTGGCTCTTTTTCTGATTTTTCATATTTTTTCCGTTTGCCTTTAAAACAACTGGAGTGTGGTTCTTTTTCTGATTTTTATTTTTAGACACAACAAGAATTTCATCTTTATAGTCCTGTTTTCGAGATTCTTCCTCAATTCTCAATTTAGTAATGAGTGACTCTAGTGAAAATTCTTTAGACTTATGCCTCAAAATATTTTTAAATTCTTTGAACAGTGGAGGCAATTTATCAATAATTACAGTCACCTGAAATTGCTCATCTAAAGCCATGCCCTCGGAAATAATTTTATGGGCAATCATTTGCAAATCATGGGTTTGAGCAACAACAGATTTGTCATCCGTCATTTGAAATTTTAAATAACGGCTGACGGCATATTTTTTAGCACCCGCCTCCTCCGTGTCATATTTTTTAAACAGTGCATCACAAACATCTTTTGCAGTTTTATAATTGGCATAATAGTCATAAAGTTCGTAACTTAGAGCATTTAAAATATAATTTTTGCACAAAAAATCATTTTCCTCCCAAGTTCTAATTGTTTTGTTTTCCTCAACAGTAGGTGGATTATTTACTACGGGTTTGTCAAATTGAACACACGATGCGACTTTTTTTGTAGTTAAATAAAATAGCAATATTTTGCTCCAACGTTTAAAATGGGTGTCTTCATATTTGAAAGGCTTGTTAAGGTTGCTAGAGTTAATTTCGTCCATGGCAGAATAGTAAACACCTTAAAATTGTTGTTGCGGTAATAAATTAAATGCGAAAATTAAGGAACGAAATTACCCAATTAGGAGCTGATAAACCGAGGCGAAGAAATATAAGAAATTCGGAACTGGACAGTCTGGAAATATGGCTGAGTCGCGGACAATGTCGCTCTTTTTAAGGTGTTTAGCGACTCTGCCCAAATTGTGCCGACAGTCTTAATAGCCTCGTCGCCCAGAGGATAAAACAGGCTCCAAGGAAATACGAGTTGGTAGCACAATCCAATTCGTTCAATGAACATCCATTCAGTTATATATATATTGCTCGAATATGAAACTATAATGAATCTGGGGTATGATTAATCATTTATGTGATGTGATAATTATTCTAGGGAATAATAATTATTTCAGTATCTATGTGTTGGAAAAAAAATTGATAGCAGTTTGCAAGAGGAGGGTTTTTTATTTCTAAGATCTGTCCCAAAAACGGAGGTATTAACCTCCCTTTTATTGTGAAAAATTATTAACGTTAATGGACAAAAACGTGGGTCAAGTGGAAGAGAAATTTTCAGAAAACGTTTTGAGTTAGAGGAATTTTTCAACTAGTAATAACCACGTTTTTATTCCAAAAAAAATTATCATTAATAATTAATTTTAAGCCCAAAAAACCGTCAGTTTATTTGTCCAAAAAATTATTTCTTAATGAGCCCAATCCCAGGATTCAGACCCGGGCACGGGCCGGGCCGGGCCGAACGACTACGGCGGCGGCGAGCGCACGCGTGTGACTTGGCCCAATATGTCCCCCACCCATACACACAAAACATCTAATGCCCAAAGGGCTTGCCCATTTGTTCCAAATAAATTGTAAATATACCCAACACATTTTAACTCACCCACTGATGTGGGACACTTCCCAAAGGCATTTTTCAAAGTTTGCACTTTAACAGCAGCTGTTAACAGCTGTGTTCCAACAGGAAGTCTAGAGAAGAATCGCTATCACTGGTCGGTGGTAAAAGGGGAATATAAGTTGAAATCCCTCTGGTCAAGAGTACATTTGGGTGACAAGACCAATTATAATCCCTTTTGACTTTGTCAAAATAAAACATTTAGTGTTCAAAAGTTTTTGGTTTATTACACCAACTATCTACACTTCAGGGCCTCATGTGAAACCAACTTATAAATATTTTGAAAACAACTTATATTTGGGTATTTGTTGGAGTTCAAATAACTTTGCAAAAATCTGAATTAAATTCAAATCCTTGCGTTCAATATATATATTTGATAAAAATCTGCTGAACCATCACATATTCGGCATAAAACTTATTATTTCATATTTTGAAAATTTTATTGCCTGATGTTTGAGTAGATACTAGATACACATCATATATTGTTTAGCTGAATAAACCAATCTCATAATAATTTCTATTTGGTTTAGCCTCAACAAATGGTCGGGCAATTTATCAACTTCCACAACTACAAGATTTACTTCCGACAAATGCTCGGCCACAATATTAAGCTTCTAGAAAATACTATTAATAATCGATACTGTGCAATTTGGCTCGATGGCTTAGCCAATAACTCTTTATCTTCTTAATGCTCTGACATATACGCTCGAGAACTAATCATTCTCTATATCCATTCAGATGGTTATGAATATTCTATAATCATCTCGGTAGAAGCTCGACAAAATATTTATTGTCATACATTCAGTCCCGAATATATCTGCCACGTTTATTATATTTTACCCCCAACGGACACCAACTCATGTCCATAAAGATAATTGGATATACTAAAGTGTAGCAAATCCATAATTCAAAACATGGTCAATATGACTGCCCAACTACAATGGTGTCTTAGTACGATTACCAAAGCAATCTTTTGGAAAGATATTTTGAAAAGTAAATAACCATGCATATTAGCGGACGCGATAAACATGTTCACTAACATGGAGGATCAATAACAAAATGTCGCACCACAATCCAAATATTTTTCACAAGGTGTTTCAAAAGATCGTTGCCAGTGAAAAAGACTATCCGTTGAGGCGAACAGCCAACGACCTTGGTCGGGAACATAGCTAAAGTTTGCCAATTTTACGGAAGTCCACAAAACTCATAATTCTCTTATCCAACCTACGACCAAGTAAATTATAAACACAAAAGATTCATGTCAAACATAAATTTATATATGATGAATACATATTGTCACGTATTCGGCAATTCTAAAAAAACTCAAGGTTAAATTAAAGAAATTTTCAATTTAAGAAAATATTTAATCAAAAGGGTGAATATAAGTCCTCTAGTCAATATAACTTTATCATAAGTTAACTTGGGATAACATCATGAATGACCCGATATGAATTTGATAAAGCTTTCTGTAGATCTCTTGTACTGGACTCAAAATGTGTTTTGTAAAATGAAACAAGACAATCTAAGTGACATGGGGAATATGAATATACATATACTCTTAAAATAACATATATTGTCTTTCATATAAACATGATATGCATATATAATAACCTATGTTACTGTAACACTCGGTATTTTCTGATATTTATTTATTATTTATTAATTGTTAAAATAAAATAATAAATGGGATTTCATTATTACTTGAGTGAATTGGTAATAATAAAAATAAATATTTATATGGTGATTAAATTTGCATGTTATGTTTAATTAATCGGTGTAATTAATTAAGTAAGATTGGACTATAAGCGGTAACACGTATAATAAGTTAGTGTACTTTTCGTTTTACATTGTTAGGTATTATCATGAGTTAAGGTACTACCATATCAATCGGACTCTAGAGTGATACAAAGGCCTGGATATGTATTTTAATCATTTTTATTTAGGCCCAGGGTGTAGGTATGCCTTTGGGTTAAGTTTTGTACAAGTTCAGGTAGTATTTTGGGCTCTTTTATAGGCCTGAAATTAGGCCTACTATAGACCTCTATATTTAAGGATTAATTTAGAGAGTAAATCTCAATAATCAAATACTTACACAATAGAGATAAACTTTAACAACCTTACACTTGTAAGACAGCTTAAGGAGAATTCGGGAGAAGAAAAACAAACATCAACGTATAGAGATTCAGCGTTCACATCTTTCAGGAAACAAATCTCTTTATTTATCACGTATCATTCGTAGCTTATTTATTATTTCATGTTATGTAGTTTATTCTGGGATTTTGATGCACGTTTAGGATTGAAATGGATATCTTAATCATGTTCTATTAATAGGCTAATTGGGATTAGTGTTTAATTAGTTCTGATCTGAATGACTTAAGTTTTTTTAGCATAAACCTTAAATTGGATTGTTTTGGAATATGATTCTTGATTAGAAATCGTGTTTATGGTTGATTTTTGTTTGTTAATATAATCCCCATATTAATTTAAGGTTTAGATTTGAGATCACGTATTATAATGATTATATTTTATGTTAAAGATTGAAACTGGTTTAATTTGGAGATTTGAAGAATTGAACATTTAATCGTGTTTATTAAATGTTATTCCCTTTAAAACGAATTAGGATCTTTATCGTGAAAGTTTCTAAGTTGTACAATGAGTTTTGGTGTGGTTTTGAAGCTTGGACATTTATGGAAGTTGAGGTTGTTAAACTCTTTATTTTAAAATGGCATATGCCTTTGTCCCGAACCGAATCGATTTGGCCTAAGGGGTGAATCGATTCGGCCCCTGTAGCTAGCCAAGGTTGGGTCGTGATGGTGATTATTGCATTTTTCCCATATGATTCGAGTATTGAGATCTTTGTATACTTGATAGATAAATTGATTTATGCATAATGTTAGGGTTATTAGAAAATAAACTAAGTGATTATATTTGTTAAATTTAATTAAGGTTAGAGATTGAATAAGACTTTAATTAAATGGTATAATTCGTCGTTAGGAAATTCGAATGATTTGGGTTACTTAGAGTGTTATGCGATATATATGTATGTGGGGGGGAGGGGGTATAGGGGGAAATTTTTTAACACCCTAACAACTTGGGTCAAATAAATACCAACTCATAATGATTGGGTGGAGGATCGCAGGTCGAGATAGCAATAAAAAATTCCACCCTAGTGGATCTATGGGAAAGATGAGTACAATCAAGCGGTGACTTCTTCAACAAGCAAGAGAGCCCTTCACGACACCATCTCCTCCTCCCATATAAATTTAACCCTTACCCCAGCGATATGGGATATGTAATTCTTGTTATTAGAAGAAAAAGAACAATATGAAAAGTAAAAAAATCCCATGGACGTAGGCCATTGTTGAACCAGAAAAATACTTGTGTTGTGAGACTGGTTTTATTATGTTATATATTAATTATTTGGGATCATTTATAGTGGGATTATTGCACCGACAATTGGCATTATTTGTGAGAAACGAGTTTTCTTTTCATAAATCAATTAAAACAATAAACATTCATGTCTCTCCCGCATAACGCACCTCTGTCGTTTAATAGCAACCATAAGGATGGACTTACAACACCCAAAATAAGGTCCAAAATCCAACGCAATAGGAGTCGAAGCGCTCCTGGTGTTCTTTATAACCCATAAGAGCAACATTCTGAGCAAGCAACGAGCATCCTATATCAACTCAAATCCCACGGTTGGTTGATGCATACGAACAGCGGCTCCTTCAGCTGGAGGAGGCCACACACTTCCAAGAGGAGGAAATTCACGTATGTATTGATGTCTAGAAAGGATGGAGCGAGATCTCCACGGAGATAAACACAAGTGTAAGAGTAAGATTTATAATTCACATTATGTTTTTAAGTTTGGCTTGTCCCGTTATACCCCATTTCACGATCATGTACATTCTCAAGACCTTAAGTGAAGACAAGTTAGTGACCGAACACAACAATCGAGATAGACCGTCACTACATTTATCGAAGAAGGTATACGAGGTTGTTTTTGTGTAATCTTCTCGTTCAGGGGTATTTTCAAAGTGTTTAAAAACTTAGAATATTTTTAAAAATGCTTTTTAAATGTTTCTGTAAAATTTCATACAGCCGTTAGAACGACACTTGATGTCGTTTGAATGAGTTACTATATCTCATTACAACAACTTTGACTTTATTCAAATGAGATCAATTTTTATAACTTTTGTCTTTCTTTGGAATCTCGTTGGATCAATCGTTTGATGTAAGTTCGACTGAGAAAGGGTACTTCATTCGAACAAGATGTAACTCCGTTTGAATGAGGTTGCAGAAAGATATTTTTTTCTTGATTTCAAATTCAAGTTTTTATGCCTATCACTTGGAGATTTTTCTTTATATATAGAGAGATACAGACTTTTATTTTAAAACAAGCCACTTAGACATCTTTTTGTGATCAAAATCTTTTGTTTTTCAATCCAAACCCCTTCAATGATTTGAGTCCACTTTACCAAACCACGAAGAACACAATCCTTGTTCATAACCTTGTGAAGTTAATTCTTCACTGCTGAAGATAGGAATACGATTTTCTAAGGCTGATCGGTGAAAACCGAGATAAATGGAGCTTGTTGTGGGGAGTTGGTGGATATGCATCACTTGTTGTCAACAACTTGGAAGGAAGACATTATTGAGTTACTTAGTGTAGTATAAGCCATTGTACGTTTGTAGATGTGGTCCTATAATACCTAGTTATAACAGTGCCGAGATATAAGTTTTGTCAAAAAGGGATTTTTCCTCATCTCCTATCTCATTTGGTTTGTGGTTTGTTGGATTTAATTTAGATTCATACATCTTGCAAATCTTAGGTTCACCTAATTTAATCAAGATAAATTTGGACTAAATAGAAATTGGTTTATGTGTGTGTAACCTCGTTTACGATCTGTTCATATAACCAGACCACCTCTGTTTTACAAATTGGTATCAGAGCTTATTTCTACAAGTTATTTAAATGAACCCTAATGGTTATATGGATGACTCATACAATAGGTTCACTTTATTTGATGGCACAAATGATGCCTATTGAAAACTCGAATGAGATCGTCTCACAAGTCGATTGATGAGCGCATTTGGCTTGCTGTTGAAAGGGGGTGGACTCCTTATATTGTGGCTGATAAAAATTTCATTAGTCTCAAGCCAATCATAAATTAGACTGAAGGTGATCTTAGGTTGTGCAATTTTAGCTCTCGAGATTTAAATGCTATTTTTGGTGCTGTCATACTTGAGGAATTTCATCGCATCATGATTTGCACCGTATATAAAGAAGCTTGGGATATCCTTATTCTCACACACAAGAGTACTAATGTTATCAAAGATCTAACCTTGAAAATCTCACCACATAATTTGAGACTATATGCATGCTTGAATCTGACACTTTTGATGAATTTTATGAACGTATATTTGATATTGTTAATTCCTATTTTAATTTGGGTGAGTGAATTCGAAAAGTCAGAGTTGTTAAGAAAAATTTTAGATTTCTCCATATCGTTTTAATGCCAAGTTTTTCATCTTTAACCCTTTGGGGATATTAGACACGATTAGGCTAAAAGAATTCGTAGGTGATCTCCTAACTTACGAATTAGATACGTTCCCCGAAACAAAAAGGGAAAATGAGGGAATATCTTTAAAAGTTAAATTAAAGAAAGAAAAGGTTCTTAACTCTGATTACAAAATTGATCATGATGATCTTGTCATGTTTGCTAAAAGAAATAAAAAAAATCAATTTCAAAAATGAAAATTTTTGCAACTCGAAAAATAAAAAAATTAAGAATAACAAAAATTTCAAAGCAAGAAAGAATGATCAGTGGAGAGCTAAAGGAGAGTTTTCTAAAATAGGTGAATTGGAGAGATGATATGATTGTGAGGGAAAATGACATAAAGCCTGTGAGTGTAGCACTAAGATTAAGAGACGAGACAAAGGCAAAACCGCCTACAATGTCACTCTAATCGATAATTATGTCAAGTCGGAGGATTTCAGGAATAAATCACCACATGAACCTAATTTCACCGCGTTCATGGCTAGTCATAATAGCACTTTTAATACATCTCACCCCGATGAGGACATTTCTAAACGTGATAGCCTTAACAATATATCGAACCGTTATAAAGAGAGTGAGGGCGATGAAGACAATTTAGGTAAGGGAGAACGAGGTCTCTAATGTGCTTACACCAAACTTTACACCAAGAATTTAAAAACTAAAAAGATAAATAAAAATATGACTCTTAGGTTGTTGGATTTATAATATGAGCTAAAAGTTTTGAGAGAGTTTAAGTCCTCGGTGAGTCAACTCGAGAAATTAAAATGTTCTTTGTGTGAGCAACTAATTGTGGTAGGTAGGGAAAAGGCTGTTTTGACCAACAAAGTGTCTAGTCTTACAAGAGCTTGAATCTCATGTTTCCTAACTCGATAAAGATCTCTAATGTGGTCGGGAGGTCATGGTCACTTTCTAGGACACATCTAAGAAGGTTGGAAAGATGTTCATCGAACCCGCTTTAACTTTTAACGAGAGGTGAAGGATAGGTTATGATGGTGCATCCACCTCCAAAATTGCATCCGAATCGGTTTCCAAGTTTATGATGGATCTTTATGGTCTTCAACCTAACCCACCAAGGAGAACTTGTCCAAGGCATTTTAACCAAGGTCGACCCAAACCGATCTATATTTGTACTCATTGCAAACAAAGAGGAAACATTAGGCAGTTTTGTTTTAAGCTAGGAAGTCTCCCACACACGCGTTCCCCATATGCTCCCACACACAGCCTTACAGAGTTGGCTAATCTTCGAGAGCAAGTGGAGTTTTTAGTCAAGACTCTTAATATTTGATGGAGGAATTTCAAAAAAATGTCTCTTCATTTGAGAACAACTCCCAGATAAATGATTGAGGTCGGAATTTGTTTCTAGTTTAGGGTGTTTTTAATGTTGGTATCATTTATCTCTATTACCAGATTTTATTCATATGCGTATATATTGAAAAATTAAAAAAGAATTTTTTTCTTTTATAAAAAGTTTAAAAAATTTGAAAAGAATTTTTATTTTGTTTTGCACCTTATATGTATGCACATTTTAGATGTTCGAATCAAAATTACATTTTGTCCATTCATGTGATTTATTCATGGTGTTATGAGACTTTGCTTCATTTTCTATGTATGCTTAATTATGCATGTTTAGCATTGCGTTGTCCTTTGTTGATTGTTTCCTCCATGCTAGGCTCATTATATCGCCTTTATTACACACATGCACGAACTTTTTGAACATTGTACTTGCATGTCATATGTTGAATAAGGTGTTCTCATCTCATTCATGCTTAATAATGAATCAAATGTACTAGTAACTAATTCCGCAAGTAAGAACCATTGCCTGGCTTTTTTTACTGGAAAATTAATTTATGTTTATGCAACAAAAAGGGGCTACGAAAGAAGCAATCTTCTTTGCATTAATAGCCACCATTTACAAGAGCGTAAAAGATGATTTCGGTGCATAAAAACAAAGTGCCAAGGCTAATTTTTTTTTATTTATGCTTTATTCATATGAGCGATATGATTACTTCAAAAACTTTGAGAGTTTATGCTTAAAATGTTAGATTTTGAGTGTGTTATAAGTTGAAGATCAATGGGTTTGCACAATAAAATTCCTTCAAAAGAATTAAATAGATTAACGTTATTAATTCGAGAAGCATTAAAATTCATAACATTTGGTATGAGTTGAGTCAATTTCACTTTGTTCACCATATATACACATAAGGTTGACTGAGTTCTTTCGTTAAAAGTATCTCTTTGACTTCGAGCACCATTACTACATATGCCCGTGTTGATTTTCCCCTGCTGTAAGTTCACAACCATTCATTCTATTTCTATGATTCGAATATTTTTGTGCTATTCCGTGGTGTGTATTGTTTGTGTTTATATGTATATTGTTATACTCGAAAATTTTGATTTTTTTTCAAAAATAGTTGGTTGTCTTGTTGAAGTTTTATCGCATATGCTTAATTGATTATTCTTTGTGATGATATTTTATATTTGTACTTTCATGTTGCTAAATTTTTAGGATTCATTTCTAACCTTTTGTTTATTACGAACAAAAATGGGGAGTATATATTAAGGGGGAGTTTCTTTTCATTTTATTTATACTCCGCGCGTCACAGTATTTTTGTGCTTCATGTAAGTAGGTCTTTTTCACCTTGATGATTTCATGGACTACACGATGAAAATTTTTAGTTGAAGACAAAGTCACAAGTGTCTTTTTCTTTTCGGGTTTTTGAGGGCATTAGTTGAACTTATCTTAGGGGTTATTTATTTTCGGTTTGTGTTTTGTACCAGAATAGCCAAAGGGGAGATTTGTAAGAGCATGATTTAAAATGCTCATTATGTTTTTTAGTTTAGCTCATCCCTTTACACACCACGTCACCATCATGTACATTCTCAAGACTTCAAGTGAAGATAAGTTAGTGACTCAACGCAATAATCGAAGATCGATCATCATTAAATTTATCGGAGAAGGTAGATGAGGTTGTTTTTGTGTAATCTTTTCGTTCAGGGGTGTATTAAAAGAGTTTAAAACTTAAAATATTTTTTAAAATACTTTTTAAATGTTTTGGAAAATTTCGTAAAGTTATTAGAATGACATTCGATGTCATTTGAATAAGTTCCTATACCTTGTCAGAACAACTTCAACTTCGTCCGAACGAGACTAATTTTTGTAACTTTTGTCTTTCTTTGGAATCTCGTTAGATCATCATTTGTTGTACATTCGGATGAGAAAGGGTACTTCGTTCGAACAAGATGTCCCTTCATTCGAACGAGATGTCCCTTCGTTCGAATGAGGTTGCGAAAAAAATATTTTTTCCTGAATTAAAAAGCAATCTTTCATGTCCATCTCTTGGATATTTTTCTCCATATATATAGAGATGCGGACTAGCATTTTAAAAGAAGTCACTTAAACATCTTTTTGTGATCAAACTCTTTTATTTTTTCAATCCAAACCCCTTTGATGATTTGAGACCACTTTACTAAACCACGAAGAACACAATCCTTGTTCATATCCTTTGAAGTTAATTATTCACTACTGAAGAAAGGAATACAGTTTTCTGAGACTGATCGGTGGACACCGAGGCAAGTGGAGCTTGTTGTGGGCGTTGGTGGATCTGCATCACTTGATGTCAATAACTTATAAGGAAGACATTACAGCATCACTTAATATAGTTTTAATTCCTTATAAGTCTGTAAATGTTCTTCTATAATACATAGTTATAACAGTGCTGAAATATAGGTTTTGCCCGAAAGGAATTTTTGCTCATCTGCTATCTTCTTTGGTTTGTGGTTAGTTGGATTCAATTTAGATTATATATCTTGTATCTTTGAGGTTCGCCTAATTTAATCAAGCTTAGAATTTGGTTTATCTGTGTGTGACCTAGTTTACGACCTCTTTATATAACCGGACCACCAATATTTTACAGCAAGCGCCATGGACGAACCCCTTTCCCTCAGGCGAGTAAAACTTGAAATCAAGGAAGGAGTTCCTGTTGTGATATGGAGAACTCTGAGCACGTGATTCGTTCGACAAGACGAGATCAAGAGGTGGGGCATCGCTGACACGATATTCGCAATCTCGTTTGGAAAGAGATGGATCAATACCCCGCTAATTATGGGGCTAGATCCACCAAGGAACTGGCCAAGAGGGCCCTCCTCACCCAAATGCAGTTCTCTTTTTCAAGAGAAATTAAAGAATCAAAACCCTTAAGAAGTTTATGACTCCTTGATTCAAAATCTGTGATGGAAATGCCATCCACATTGACCACGTACGTCAGTACAAGTAGGTCACGACCTTGTGGAACCACAACGACACTCTTATGCGTCGCATATATCCCCTCTATCCGACGGGATATAACGTAAAAGTGTTTGAGAAATTACCACACAGGTTGGTCAACAATTTAAAGAAACTTGTTGAAGCCTTCACTGGTCGACTCATCACCAGCAGTTGTCATTCGAAGAGAATTGATTGTCTCCTCACTATGAAGAAAATGCCCAAGGAAACCTTGTGGTAATACGCTAGGCAGTACTGGGAAACTCACAATGAGGTTGAGGATTGTTCAAAATAGGTTGTTGTGACCTCGTTCAAAATAAGGTTTCCCGGTAGCTCAATGTTGCATCAGTCCCTCAGTAAAAAGGGGGAAAACACCATCGACGACCTCATGTCTCGCATAGAAAAAAATCCAAAGGTGGAAGATGTGGTTGTTGACGCCCGGAGTGACAATAGGCGCTTGAAGGCGACCAAAGGCGGTGATAAGGAGAACGCCCCTAAGAGGGGGCAAAAGGAAAAACGAAGGATCAAAGAATAATGACAAGGCATACCATGTCAAGGCTTTCCAACAGATCAACACCAATTTTAAGGAGATAATTTACAAGGTCTTAAAAAAAATCAAGGATCAACAGTTCCTTAAGTAGCTAAAGAAGACGGAAGGAGACCCAACAAAAAGATATAATGCTTTTACTTGTGTGTACCATATGGATAATGGGCACAAAATGGAGAACAATAAGCCCTCAAGTTCCATATGGAATAATTGGCGTATGTCGGCCATTTGAGTGGCTACATGTATAGAAAATGAGCCAAAGTCATCGTTGACATCGACCAAAAGCCAGATAATGTCCTAAAAGATGAATTAGGGCATGATCTTATTATCATCCACGGTGCTTTAAGTCCTAAGAAGATTTAAGGAAACGTTGTTCGGATGGAACTAAAGAAAGTCACTGCGATGATGGAAGCCTTCCAAACCAACCCTGCCAAGAGTGCATAGGGCAAGTATCGATACCCAAAAGATATAAATTACTACAAGCACGTAGTATTCATAGAGGATGACCTGATCGGAGTTAGGACTCCGCATAGGATTACAAACTGGGACGTGGATAAGTTACTAGTTGATAAGGGAATCTCCTCTGAGATTATATATTTATAACTATTCAACAAACTTAATATCAATATGAATTACTTGAAAGAAGCAACCATCATTTTAGTCGGCTTCACTGGAAAGATGACTATGCGCTACTGGAAAAGGTTTTCCAGCTCATTTGAACTGGAAATTTTTTTAAGTTGATCGACTTACTAGTTATGAACATTGATTCTCCCTACAACGCCATCCTTAGAAGATGATGGTTGCACTGAATATAAGTCATCCTTTTCACTTAACACCAGAATCTCAAATGCATCACAACTCATAGGATAATAGAGAATAGGGAGAATTAGGCAATTGTTCAACAATGCTTTATCCCTGCTATTAACCACAAACAAAAGAAGGAAAAAGGGAAAAAGGTCATCTCCTGGGTAACCAAGGATGGAGTCACACCATCCAAATAACAACTAAAATATGACAGACTGGGAGTAGAAGAGACAGTAGTGGCCCCCGCAGATAGGTTCATGAAACCATTGCAAGACATAGTATTCGATGATTCTTACATATAAAAGAAATTCCTGATTGGTATTTCACTCACCGACCAGGAAATAGAAGAGTTGATTTCTTTGCTAAAGGAAAATCAAGATGTGTTTGCTTGACAACCATATGATATGACAAGGATCAGTCTTGAAGTCATTTGTAATCAACTTCATATTGACTAACCTTACATGTCAATCACGCATAAGGCTTGTCGTACAGTCTGGAAAAAAATGAAGGCCGTGAAAGAGGAAGTATGGAAACTTTTGGAGGCAAGGTCCATTAAAAAAGTTTAATTGCCTAATGGCTATCGAATACATTAGTAGTATGGAAAAATAATGGGAAGTGGAGAGTGTTCATAGATTTCACCAAACTCAACGAAGCTTATCCTAAACACAAATTTCCTTTATCGAAGATCGACTAATTGGTCGACGCCATAACTAGTCATTAACGAATGAGTTTCCTAGACGCGTAGTTAGGGTACCATCAAATCCCCTTATTCAGCGCCAATCAAGATAAGACCTCATTCATTACCACTCTCGACTTATATTGTTACAAAGTCATGCTATTTTATCTCAAGAACATAAGAGCTACATAGTAGTGGTTGGTCATCAAAATGTTCAAGGAATAGTTAGGAGACGCTATGGAGGTGTACATAGACAACATGATTTTCAAAATCAAGAATAAATCTGACCACTTATAGGATTTAGCAAAGACTTTTGAGATCCTCATGTACTACAGGATGAAGCTCAATGCAACAAATGCTCTTTCGGAGTCCAACTGGAAAGTTCCCTAAGTACTTGATTAGGAAAAATGGATTAAATCCAACCCTCATAAAATCTTGGCAATTAACAATATTCAATCACTTAAGAGCTTCACGATATTCAAAAGTTAATGGGAATGCTGACAGCTCTCAATCGATTCATCTTCAAATCGTTCGAGAGGGACCGATCATTTTTTTAGTTTTTGAAAAAGAAGAAGGGCCCGACCTGGAACGAAGAATGCTCAAAGTCCCATGATGAAATCAAATCCTACCTAAGCCAACCACCTCTGCATTTAATCCAAAATCCAGGGGACTCAATTTACCTGTATCTCGCGGTATTTGACCATGCAGTCAGCTCGACCTTGATATGTAAGAAAGAGGATTGTGAAGCTCCTATTTACTATGTCAACAAGACACTGATCACGAGCAATGTTACCTTCCACTGGAGAATTTTGCCTACTATCTCGTCACTTCTTCATAAAAATTGAAACATTACTTTGAATCTCATTTAGGTGTAGTCATCACATTTTTGTCGCTCGAAGGAGTCCTCGAGAAATCTGACCTATCTGGACGAATGTCCAAATGATCGGTGGAGCTTGGAAGGTTCGATATAACCTATCGACCAAGGACCGCGATAAAAGGCTAAGTGTTAGCAAACTTCATTGTTGAGTTCACAACGGTAGAAATTTTAGATAACAAGGACTCCACCGTCCAGTCAATCAACTAAGAGTTTGAATAATTCAAAAAGTGGACTCTCTATGTAGGCGGTGTCTCTACTTCAAGAGGGGCGGGAGTAGGTGTTGTACTTATTTCTCCTGAGAAGACTATGATCGAACAAGGGATGAAACTTGGCTCTGAAGCCTCTGGCAATGAAGATGTATATGAAGCTCTCATCGTCGAGTTTCACAGAGCCTTCTCTTTAGGCATGAGCCACCTTGACATCTATTATGATTCAAGGCTAATATCCAACCAAGTCTCAGGCGATTACAAGCATGCATAATATGAATATATATAGCTACATTTGTTCGAATAGATAGGATAGTCAGTCTCCACAAGTTACGGTTGGTTTGTAGGACGTAATGTTCTATCATAATTGATTTACAACATTTTAGTATCACATATGCCAATGTTTCGACCGGGTCGGATCGAAAAATGCCTATTCGGAAGAAAAAAATCCAATTTTTTTGAAAATAAATAATTATTTCAATTTTCGATCCAATATTTTCAAAAAAATCGGATCGCAAAATCAAAAAATTAGAAATTTAAAATTATTTTCTCTCTTCGATTCAATGTTTTTTGGAAAAATCGAAAATCAGCAAACTAAAATTTAATCCAAATTCGGAAAAAATCGAATCGAAAATCGAAAAAATCATAAGTTAAAAAAAAAACTAGTCTCACAAGTTGGTCTAGAATTGTTTGTATTGTTTCCTTGTTTCCACTTCATAATAGAAACGACTAAAAATAAATCCTAAACTTAGATAAGGCTAGCCTAATTAATAAATATTAAAATTTAAAACCTAATTTAAATAGAGCTCCTAAACTAATCATCCACTATACGATGTAATCATTATTCATTGACTAGATGATTCAGAGTGTTTTAGCGTAAAAATCGCACATATCATTAAGAAGAAAAAACACAAGGGTGCCGAAATCTCCTAGAAACCAGAAATTTTATTAACAAAAAGTATAATTAAGTCTCTCGGGCCCCGCGCTTACATCACAAAGGAATTAAAAAAAATCATATCTTTAGAGGCACGGTGGTGGTTGTTCAGTTTATAAGGCTCCCAAAACATATACCATCTTTTGGCACCCTCCCTCAAATGGGTGAACAAAATAAACACTAATGGCATGTCTATGTGACACCCTGTCTAATTAAGCATAGATTGACCAAGCCTTTATTAAATTAAAACAGGTTTCTCATATGGTTCATTCTTAACATCATTGTCGAAAAACTTTTTAATTACTAACCACCTAAGTGAAATTAGACCAAGGTCAAATTGTATATTTCTTAAAAACAAATAAGAGAACATTGCAAAAACTAGATTTAGCCATTCACAATACACTAGAGTCCAACCATCACAATATATAAATGAATAAAGGTTTGTTGAATAAACCATTGACCAAAAATTCAAAACCAAATACTCCTTAATAATAAAAGAACTAAAAGACTGAAAACTGTCTACGGACAACATGTCCATACATGGAATATAAAATGAGATCCTACACTAGATCTGAATGCAGGAATCGTCTAATAAAATCTTGTCAGCATCCACAGTGCTACATCTCCGAGTCCTTGGAATGAATTCACGCATGGTGTCCCTGTGGCTGGACACCTAAAAGGTTTTGAAAACATTTTATAGCAAGTGTTAGTACACAAAACGTTTTGAAAATATTTAGCAAGCCTTTATTAAATTAAAATTCGGTTATTGATTACACATGTTCACGTACACTCTCTCTTGAGTTTTCCTCGCCTATCATCTATAGTGCACGCCTAACGTTCTATACTTAGCCCACCTAGCTATGCTACCCAAGCTAATTAGACTAAAGTACTCAATCGAATTTATCTACACGTCTAAGTTCCCGTACCGCTTATACAGTACATTGATTTATTAACATCTCTCATGTGCTAATTATCAACATAAGTAACATTCCTCACATGTTATCTTTTAAATCACCACATTAAGGTTGTCTTACTTAATTATCATTTCAATGTCCACAATCGTAATTAACACTCACATATGTTACTAACCGCAGCATATAATTAAGTTTCTCGACTTAATTTATTTCCATTAGATATACACTATCTAACTGTCTACTGTCACACAAAAGTAGATAAATCGCACGGTATATATTTCCCACACAATATTTACTTCACTATAATATCCTCATATCACACATTAAGGATTCATTGGTTCGGATGCTCCTTCGACCCCAATGCCTCATGTCATTCACATTGGTCTCGATAGCCCTCAACCCAAAAGTAAATGTTATATATATATATATATATATATATATATATATATATATATATATAGAGAGAGAGAGAGAGAGAGGTAGGCTCCTGTGCACACTAAGTTTGCACAGTGCTGACGCACATCAATTTTTTTAAAGCATTTAAAAAAAATTATGTTGATTTTTTTATGTGATATTTAAACATTTCAACGGACCCGTGTAAACAAAATCAGCTCAAAATAAGTTTTATTTAGCTGATTTTTTTTACATGGGTCCGTTGAAATGTTTAAATATTTTTTACTATTTTAAAAAAATGATGTGCAAACTTAGTGTGCACATGAGCCTGTCTCTCTCTCTCTCTCTCTATATATATATATATATATATATATATATATAGAGAGAGAGAGAGAGAGATGTTCCATTGACCCAAATATTATTTATGTTCGATATTGGTTTGGATTGCCCTCGACCCCAAATCGAACTTTCCTATATTGGTCAGCATATTCACTACACCAAAACACGCCATTAGTAACACAATTTTACCTTTACTAATAATATTAGTAACACAATTTTTCTGTTAGAAAATAGGCGTGGGGCACGAAGCTAGTAACGGTAAAATTCTGTTACTAATAGTAACGGTAAATTTCAGAATTAGTAATGATAAAATTCCGTTACTAATAGTAACGGTAATTCAAAATTTGTAACTGTAAAATTCTGTTACTAATAGTAACGGTAAATTTCAGAATTAGTAATGATAAAATTCCGTTACTAATAGTAACGGTAATTCAAAATTTGTAACGGTAAAATTCTGTTACTAATGGCAATGGTAAAATTCAGAATTAATAACGCTAAAGTTGTATTACTAATAGTAACAGAAAATTCGAAATTAGTAACAGTAAAATTATGTTACTAATAGTAACGGTAAAATTATGTTAGTAATATGAATACATATTTAAAAAAAAAATTAAGATCCAATATCCTGATTATTATTACCACTATTTAAATCCTAAGAACATATACAAAAATAGTCTACAAAAACAATGGCATTATATTCAACATTTATATTTATATAAGCCTCCACTCTTTATTTACAAAAGAAATTTAAACCAAACAAATGAAACATCGTAATACAATCCCCCCAAAAGTTGCATTATTTTAATAAAAGCATCCAATACAACATCCTAATACAATCATCCCCAAATGAGATATTTTTATATTATAACAAATAAAATGAAATATAAAAACGAAGTTTGTTGTTGTTGACTATCAACTTTCGTTCTATTATCATCGTCATCAATGCCGCAACCCGCAACGCTGGAAACTTGATGAGGATCCAAAAATGACATTCTGTCAAACAAAATAAAATTATCATATTAGTTATAGTATCAACATTTAGTCATGCAAAATTAATTTAGCACAAAAAATTATCCACCAGCAAAATTAATTGCACAAGTATATGAACTTATTATATCACATTTCACATCAACACTTAAAAGTAGGAAAGTTCACATAGTTAACATATAAACAAGTATGTGAACTTATAATATCACACTTTCACATCAGCACACAAAACGAAATAAGACATTATAAGCAACTGCAGATCTCACAAAACGAAAACCAATGTCACATTTCTTCAATGTTTTGTTTTTAGGTAAAAGCCCACTTTATTTACCATAAAAGAGATAATAAAATAAATCCAAAGACAGAAAAAGAAGTCAACCCCAGAGGCTATGAAAACAAAAAAGAGAGATTATAAAGTTAAAATCTTTATTTTTATTTATTCATCATATTTAGGTGAGGAAAATAGTGAGCACATCAGCCATTGAATAAGACATTAGAAGCTAGTGCAGAGTAGAAGATTAGAGGAATGGAGAGGGTGAGTGTTTGTTTTGTTATCAACTCAACTGGATACACGATTGGATAAGGAGGACAATGGGAGGAACGGATGAGGACCTCCACCCTTGTCACTCCACACGTTGGCCTCTTGGGCTAGGAAAATTGAGCGTGCCTACTTCACCACCACTTGCAGTGACACGTTCTCTCTCTATTCTTCATTCTCTTCCAACCTATGGTCAACTGTCAAGAGAGAAACCACTCCATGTTCTGTATCCAATATGCATCGAGAATCCCCAACAGGAAAAGGGAGGGAATGAGTGAATGAAGCATTCTTGTGTTTGGCGACCTATACACCGCTGGACAACACATCCAATTTGAAAATATGGACTACATGCAACCAGATCCGCAACTGTTGAGATGTTGGCAATGGCGGATTCATACCTTCTGCGCTATGAACGCATCATTGACAGCAAACTATATTTAACATTCTGAAGAAACTTATCTGCAAGTTCTCCTGGTTCAGCGACCATAAATACGTCATTCTGCCAACTACACCAAAAACCATCTGGGGCCTTAGAATTGAGCTAAACAATAATTAAATGTGAATCCGACAGAGAAGAGGAATAAGAGAGGGAAAAATTGACCTTAATGTTAATATCGAGCCACTTGTGTAATTTTGGAGAAACAAATGTACAATTCCAACCTGCGGGGAATTCGTTAATTTCTCGTGCAATGATTGTACTGGCAAATAAAACTTCATGTGTATGGAAGGGGACTGGGGTGGTGAAGTAACTGCTTTTCCAGATTGATAACCGTCCAAGCTTAATAGCGGGACTAATTCGATTCTACCAACCCTGTGAGCAGTTATACCAGGACTATATAGAAGTGGGCTAGATAGGAAACTCCCAGTGAACAAAGGTGGTGTAACTGGTGTTGGGGATGCTGTTCCTAGAACTGCCTTATATGTTCCCGATATCCCATTAATGAGAGATAATATTATTCCACTACGAGCACAAAATGTCTCAAGAGACCAAGCATGGTGAAAAACTCTTCCAGAATCTGGACTATGAGAAGTTTCCACGAGCAGCACATTACGTCTCCAAACTAAAGAGGGGGCACTATCATCTAGCAAAGCAAAATGCAAAGTGACTTTAAATCAAAATAAAATGATATTCGAGAGAAAAAAACATATGTCAAGCATTTAAAGAGATATTCAGCAGCTCCCCTACCAGCATGGAACCCTTTGCCTTGAAGAACTGTTGAGACTTCAAATGGTCGAACAATTTCTCATCATTCTAGTTCTGCAGCAATTTTTCACAGACATCCTTGAATGAAGGAGAGTTGTTTTGAATGTATTCGTCTTTTGCGGCCTCTAACTTCAACCAGACTGCATAATAGTGAGTCATATTGATCAGATATAGGACATACTATGCCTAATAACAGTGGCTAAAATTGTAATCGAGTGTAAAAACTTAAATCTCCAGGTATAAAATCTGAAGACGTTTTCAAAATCCACAAAATCCAATACTGGTGCAATTCTAGCATTCTTTCTTGCTTTCAACCAAACGACGACTCATACAGCACCCTACAGAAAATGGGGGAGAAAGCAGAAGATTTAATAATGACTCACAGATGTTAAAAAGTCATAGGATGCAATGTTTCATTCGTATGTATCATATCCTATAATTTCAAAAGCAAGAGAGAATTCTTAGTGTAAGAAAATAGATATGGAATAAGGTTCAAGCACATAGAATCTAACGTGATTCTTTTTCAACCCAACAGGATTTCTTTGTATACATGTACATACCTAACTGATGACTTCATTAGCCAACTATTTTGCAGCCTCAATCTGTTCACTAGGCCCATCTATATGTACTATCTGCTTCGTTGATGGGAAATATGAGTATATAATATGCATCCTGTTGAAAACAAAGATAAAAAAACACATAAATCTCAGTTGTTCTTTACACAAGACATCAGTCATCAGTGTCATTTTACCATGCAAAGTTCATCATATAAATGTGTCGAAGGAAGTAATAAAGTTTATTAGAAGGCTACCTAGGTTGCAACCCCAATTAGCTGGCCACGTACGTGCAATGTCAAACACTACATTAGCCTTTGCTCCCGGCATAAAATTGCAAAAACTTATCAACCTGTCAAACAAATCTATTTAGCATACCGAATTTAAGGGAGAAATAGAAAATATGTTCTTGAAGGAGGTCATAAGAGGCTAAAGTAGTTAAGTCCAAGTTCCATTCTCAGCTATATGGAAGTTAAAAAATGTGTACGACCTGCTGCACCATTAACAAGATCACCATAACAAAACACTCTCTAATTTGGTGAAGCGTTATGATATACTAGACATTGAGGGTCATCCACAAAGAGAATGAGATATAAGAGTTCGTCGTTGTAGGCTTAGGACATTAGGTCTTATCAGAAAAGGTTGGTCTCTTCTCCATATTCACAAAATCAATTTCAAATACAAGTTAAAATGATCACAATCATGATGTTGTAGAAGCACAGTAATAGGAAATGAATCAAGAGAACAAGGATAATTTGGCATGTGTAGTGGAGAGAAATTGATGCTCATTTGAGTAATGATGACATGATCACCATTGGGAGTTATATGCGGGCCTCAAGAAAGGCCTCCTGATTTCATTTTAAGCTCATTCTAATTTTAAATCAACGATTCTAACTGAAAAATTAAGTTACACTGAATAACTTCACCTAATGATCTAATTCTATATCAAATTCAGTACCTTACTGACAATAACTAGATATTTCTCAATATTAAACACTTAGCATGATTACATATGATTCCAATTATTAAAGAAACAAGATTAATTGAAGAAGCTGGTGGATTTGCTCGCATTTAAATTATGCATAAACTTACTGTTGAAACTTTATATTTACTAAAGAAGTTGGGTGGATTTACTATTTTTCCAAAATTAGTTGTGGAGAGGACCATGGGTGGGCCCCTAGTTCAAGGCTTAGAATCGGATGGTTGCACGCAATCAACGGTCCTGATCTGAATCGTCTGTCCAAGAATGCAAGTCACCACCACGCTTATGAATTTTACCAAATACTGCCTCCCACAAACCTCTCTATTTTCCCAATATATCAAAAAAGGGCAATACCAATTAGTAGTAGGTTCATTCATAGGAGGATTGAGATGGCGACGAGACTATATAATTCATGCTATACCTAAGAAATCCTTAAGAGTGTACATAGAGGAGAAATTTATTTTTAGTAAAAAATAGAACAGTGGGTCTAAAATGAATCAAAACTTGTAACTTCAATAAAAAAATGAAAAAAGAAGATATGTTAATTGATTATAATGACTCTTAGCAGCATTTTCTTTAAGAAGCATACATGTGAGTTGTTGAGGCATCGAGCAATCTGGCAAAACATAGGGATCATGCAGCCTTGAAACTCTGTAGCCCGGGTAGCTTCCAGAACTTCCTCCAACTCACCCAGGAACATCACTCTTTAAAATTATTAGTTATAGGCCAATACTTCAACAAACCTCGAATCACCGTGTCTGCCAGCTTTACACCTTTCTCCGTATCTTCATCTTTGAGATCCAAAATTTGGCCACACCTGAAAAAGACAATAATTCTGGATCTAAGTATAATTACAATTTTTTTGAAGTGTTGGGCAATGAGTAAATCATCTCATAAAAAATACCTCATTATCCTACTAAGATCATTACTGGTGGCAATATCCAGTATTAGGGGCCAGTACTCATCCGCTCTAGAATTGATCACCGCTGACAACCAGACAAATTCTACCTGCGGGTTCATCCCCAAAGCTCTCCATATCTGAATCATATAATGTCCGTCAACTTCAATTTTATTTATCCCACCGCATCTTATTGTTTAAGACTGCAAACCAATCTGCAATCAAAATTTCAACCTTGCATCCAACAGAAATTAATTTGTTGACATTAATTGTCTTCATGATTCTCTGCTGATAGCCAGAGTTAAGGATTATTTTTAGCAGAAACAAGAATTGAAAACCTAAAATAGTTGAATAGGGGACCTTGGCTATATGCATTGGTCCAGAGGGTTCGAAGCCATCGTAGCATCGGACCTGGGCTACATTATCTAACAAAAATATTAATTCAACAGTCAATGAATTGAGCCAACAACAAAGCAATGTTGATGCTAATAGGAGCACATTCAGAACAACAATAAAGAAAATGAAAGACATCGGCAGTAGTTTCTTTTGAAATCAAGAATAGCTAATAGGAGCACAATCAGAACAGCAATTATCGATCACGCACAGTAGTTACTTTTGAAATAAAGAATGCATTCCTAAGCAGGGAGCTAACTGAAGTTAAAAATAATTATCAGTCCCCAAATCGGTTCAGGAGCATCATTGCAGGTCTGACAGTTTCTATAGTTCAAAATCCAAGCATCTAGCTTCAAAAAAATATATTTGAAGTGAGGTTTACTGCTATGAATGTCCTTCAACTTCAAAATAATATATTTGATTTCTTTTGAAACATAAATCATCCACTTCATGAACAAGAATTCTACAAGAAGCTTACAAAGTGAGGTTTATAATGAGTCATTTAAGTGACAAGAATTCTCTCTATATGAACATATCCCTTATTTCGAAACTGACCAAGCAGCTCATTTGATTTCTGAGTCCTTGCATAAAGAAAAGCAAAATGAATGACATTTGTGGTAGAAAGAAAAGAAAAATGAAGAATGAGAACAAAATGAAGAATGAGAATAAAGAAACCAAATCATTGACCTTTCCCTCCTCCTTTATCCGGGCTTGGGACCGGCAATGCTCAAATAAATATTAGCATTGGCGGAGTTAAAAGGGGTTTTACAATAAGAAAAAAGACAGTCCAAATTAATTCCAAATCAAATATAGATAGATCCAAACAAAGTTCACAACGACACATTGCAAATTAAGTCCAAATATAGATAACTCAAACAAAGTTCATAACAAACGCATAATGCAAACTAAGTCCACATATAGATAGCTCAAACAAAGTTCATAACATAAACTAAACATATTTAAGCCAACAATCCAGCCAAATCAAATATCCCCCCAAGACTAGGTCAGCAAAAGTGAATTGGTCACCTTGAGGATCATCAAACAACCTATCATCCGGCTTCATCACTTCCTCCACATATACTTTCCTCTACCCGACTCCAACTCGCTTACCATGACATATATCCTTTGTTGCATCTGTCATGACATACCCCTTTGCCAGTTCTTCATTATACCTATCAAGCAAAATTACTTTGGGATTGTTGGTAAGAGAAGGTGTGGTCGCGCAAACAGGACGAGAAGTGGATGCAAAAATATTATCCAAATTTTGACAGAGATTCCTATGTTATAGACTTGTATTGGATGCATGATCACTTATCGGTGTGATTGGTGGACCCTTTCCGTTTTGAGCATTGAAGGCATCAACCAAACGTTCTATAGCATCCTATGAAAAAACGGATCAAACAATAGTAAGTTAATATCTGTTATATCTAAATAAGTCTTTTTTATAAATGAAATTATATAAAATACAAATATACCATAATTTGTGTGTTATTTTCCTCAAATCTTCTATTGACGGAAGAGATGATATCTTCCTTCAATGCATCCACATCATCATTTGCCTTCTTTCTTTGTTTAAGTTTGGCATTTGCCACCCCTAAATGCATCAACTGCTTCTTCAAAATTTGGGGACAAACTCCACGAACTCCTCCCTTTTTCTCCTTCCCAAAAACCTCTATCAATTCATCATTCTCTATGCATTGGCTCTTGCTACTACCCTCTCCACTCTCTCTCTTTCTTTTCTCAATCACATCCTTTACTTTATCTTATCAAATGAGAAAATTTCATTAATAAACGCAATAAATAATACTAAAAATATTATTATTTTTCATGTAAATACGCACATAGTAAAGCTTAGCACTGTTTAAGGCATTCCCCGTTTTGTCCTCGTGTCCCGCAAGCCATGTGTCTACTCGCGTTAATTCTTCTTCTGGGTTCGATTGAACCTACAATTTAAATATCACATGTTATACACAAAAGTAGTGTTGATATTTGAAAAACATTATGATACATACCATTTCATATTGCAAAGCAGCATAGGTGCGACGCCCAAGTGTATGGGAATATTCTAAATTGGTTCGATTCTTGGCATTTTGAATGTTTTGTGACTTCTTTTTTGCTTTCCTTTCGTTCTCACAAAATAATATCCATATGTTGGGATCAACACCTTCCGGTAGGACTCCAGGATTGTCTTCGATAGGCAAAAAACATCTCATATTACTTTTGTGTGTCCTAAACTTCTGTGCAAACCGTTTCTCCATCAGCGGGCGAGCCACCTCCGGTTCAACATCTAACTCAAATCCTACCATTAAATCATTCCAAACATTATCTTTGTAATTGTTTGGCACAACTCTCCAATCTTCGTAACTAATCGGAATATAAGATCTAACAAGATCACCAACCCGAGTGCTCCATCTCCCACTCCATGGACCGACTACACTCCCATCCACTTGAACGGTGACTCTCATTTTACCATCTTGGGTCATATATTGTAATTGTTTAGCCTTTTTATCCATTTCTTCTTGCTTCTTTTTATTTTCTTGATGCGGAGTGGATGATATTTGTTGTGGTGTTGATGACGTTTGTTGTTTCGAACCACCACTTGCACTTGAAGCCATGATGCCCAATACAGTGCTGCCAAAACAAAAAATAGATGCCAACAATAGAAATAACTGTTATAAAATAATATGCATTGAATTAAAAATAGATGCCCAATACATTAGCATATTGATAGAGAGATATATAGTCATGTTGGTAAAACAAAACAACTTTCAATGGTTACAATATCCAAAAGAAAATATTAAAGCAACTAAATCGAGTCGTATTGCTTGAGCAAACTTTCCAAGTGCGGTTGGTCTTCAAGAATAGATTGGAAGATTGTTGGTGTCTCTAAGTCGTCCACTTGACTCGTCAATCTCTTAGGTGACTGTATAACAACCCACCAATTGGGCTTTTTAAGATCTTTCGAATAGAATACTTGACTAGCCTCGGATGCGAGAATGGCAGGCTCATCATACTCATTATCAATGCTCTTAAACTTATCAAAATTTACCATCAATAAGTTGGAGTCTGTACAAAGCTTACAACCATTAGTCTTATCCTCCACTCTCACCCAATCACAATAAAATACCACCTCCTTAAACAAGGTATAGTCCAGCTCAATAATTTATTTGATCACTCCATACCACATAGTCCAAGTATTTGTGAGATTCTTATCACTTTTTTTAGCTCGAAATTGTGTCCATGCCTTCAAGCAAACGCCGCTGTGACAACAGTATCGTCGTGATACTTAGGAGAGAATACGAAACCATTTACACGATACTTTTTATATGTTTTAGCCTTGAATTGCGGCCCTTGAACTAACCGCCACAATGTTTCATTTGTTTTCGTCTCTCCTGATTTCAGCAACTGTTTGATGAAAACAAATCATAATTACTACAATGTTTCAATTCTCATCATACTTAATGGAAATATTAATAAAAAATATTAGTATTTATATAATCACCTTCTCGGATAACCAAGGGATAAAAGAAGTTTGTTTCTCCACTTCTGTCATTTCAATTCCCTTCCCTTTAGGACGAGACATGGATTTCAGTGATGCTTCATATTCACTGCAATATGTAGTTTGATATAAGTAATTATAACTTAAAATGATAATTAATTCTTAACTATAAACAAACGAAAGAACTCAAACCTATAGTACTCTTGAAATCCATCAACATTTAATCGAAATAATACCCATCGACGTATTTGTTGAAACTGTACGGGTCCCAATGTTATAGTCTTATCATCAAGCAAAGGCCCTTCATCAGAGAACTCTCCACCTTCCTCTAAAAAGGCCTCACGGGAGCGTTTATGATTTCCATCAGATGGATTTGGCATGTACGCCATGCAATATCTAACAGATTCAGCAACAACGTAGGATTCTGCAATTGAACCTTCAACATACCGCTTATTGTTGGGTATATCTTTGAAATCTTTCATCGTCCTATTTGTATTAGGTAATAAAAATTAATAGCAAGCATTATTAACTTAAATGGGGCATATTTTACTATATTAAAAGGTAAAAAAAATCACCTTTCGAACGGATACATCCAATGAGCGTCGGTGGGTCCACAAACCAGGGCTTCATCTCCTAGATGCATAGTGAGGTGAATGCTAATATCAAAAAACGTAGGTGGAAAATATTTTTCCAACACGCACAATGCTTCAACAACCATGTATTTGGCTCTTTGGATATCTTGTCGAATTAGGACCTTAGAGCACAACATGTTAAAGAACAAACTTAATTGTTGGATTGCTCTTCTTAAATCTCGATGTTTCGGAAAGGCATGTTGGAGCAACACAGGTAGCAGATGTTCAATTATGACATGATAATCATGCGACTTTAAGGAGTGCAAAGATGGGGGACTAAGACTTACTATATTGCTCAAGTTAGAGGAAAAACTGGTAGGAAGCTTTAAGTCCTTCAAAATTTGGCAGAATTGTTTTTTTTCTTCTTTATCCAAGATAAATGGTGCTATTGGTTTTATCGTTTTTCCGGTGCGTCCATCAACTTGAAGCCATTGACCGCTGTGTATGCCCATACCCTTCATATCCAATCGACCCTTTTCAGTATCCTTTGTTTTATTATCATCAAGAATTGTGTTTATCAAATGCTCTGCAACATTCTTTTCGATGTGCATCACATCAAGGACATGTCGAACTTGATGATATGGCCAATATTCCAAATCAAAGAAAATAGATTTTTTATACCAAGCTTCTTTAACTTCAACATTATCACTCCCATTAACATTATTAGACTTTCTCTTCTTAGCGGGAACTTTTGAGACTTTTCCAGGTACATACTTTATATTTCTTAACTTCTCCACAAGTGCATCTCCATTTAGTCGAATCGGGGGACGTCCAACTTCTTGTGTCCTAAGTCCCAAACCTCTACCATTCCTAAAAGGATGATCGCTTTTAAGAAACATACGATAGTTTGTGTAAACTATCTTCATGATATGTTATAGCCAAATGGATGGAGTGTCATCGCCACAAATAGGACATGCTTTGTAACCATGTGTTACACACCCAGATAAGTTTCCATATGCGGGAAAATCATGAATCCCCCACATCAACATAGCTCTCAACGTAAAAGGTTGCATTTTGTGCATGTCAATAGCTGTAACTCCTTCCCATAGTTGTTTCAACTCATCTACTAATGGTTGAAGAAAAACACCAATGTCTTGACCCGGTGCCTTTGGCCCAGGAATCAACAAAGATAAAATTTGGAACTCACGCTTCAAGCATAAAGAAGGCCCCACATTATAAGGCGCGGTCATGACAGGCCAGCAACTATAACTACTAGACTGAATACCATGGGGATTAAACCCATCTGTTGCTATTGCAAGCCAAACATTGCGCCCTTCCTCGGCGAAATCGGGCCATCTACTTTTTAGCATTCTCCATTGGGATGAATCACAAGGATGTCGCTGATAATCCCATGAACTTGTTGCCCGATGGTGCCATGTCATTTCATGCGCTATCCAAGGAATAGTGTACAATCTCACTAGCCTTGGAATTAAAGGGAAATGTCTCAACACTTTCATCGGTTCTTGGCATTTCCTCTTCCCTTTCTTTGAGGTCACTGCATATCTCGGTTCTCCACACTGAGGACATTCCTCCAAATATTCATTCTTTTTCCAGTATAAAATACAGTTGTTAACGCAAGCATGAATGTAATTTGCTTTCATACCTAGGTCTTTTATCATTCTCTTCATGTGCGGATATTTTTCTGGTAATGTGTTTCCTTTTGGAAGCCACCTCTTTAAAATCGACAAGAGAGAGGTCACGCTATTTCCCGACCAACCAAACTGCTTTTTCAAATTATGCAATTCAACAATTGCAGAGAGAGTAGTCTCAGAACCCTCACATGAAGGGTACAATTTCTCCATCGCTAATTTATTATAGTGATCATACTTCTCATTGTCGACATACGATTTTTCAGAGAACCCTTCCTGATTGGGTTCTACACAATGTTGTTCGTGCACTCCATAACATGCGTCAACTAAGTTTCGCAACTTTTCATTCTCATTGTTATCAGCTTCATCATGTCCTTCACAATCAATAGTATCTACTACGGGACATGTTAGGTTCGATGATAGTGTTTCACCATGTAAAACCCACTTAGTATATGTCCTGTCTATACCGTGCATTATCAAATGACCCTTGATATCTACCGCAGTAAAACGCTTCTTATTTCGGCACTTAACACATGGACAAGGAAAGATCGAGAATTGATGGCCATTGTTTGCAATTGCAAAATTAATAAAAGACGCAACTCCATTTGTGTACACCTCACTTATTCTATTCCTCTCATTCATCCACTCTTTGTTCAATGTTTGTGACATTCTGCACTACCAAAAAAATATGGTTTACACACAAGTTATATGATTATATAAAAAAAAATAGAATTATTGATACACATAAGAAAAATCACAGTTACAACATGTAATTTTGTTAGAACAAACCTTAAAGTTCAGGGGAGGGGTGCAATTTCCTTAGTTATATAAAATTATGTGTTTTAATAGTATAAATCAGTGTATACAATTATGTGTTTTAATAGTATAACAGGGTATTAAATACCAGGTCTAGTATATACAATTATGTGTTTTAATAGTATAAATCAGTGTATACAATTATGTGTTTTTTATAAATCAGTATATAAAAAACATTCTAAGCTTTGGATTTAATACAAAATAATCAAAAACTTGAATCAAAAAAATTAAAAAGTATGTACCCAACAACAATAACAAAAATACATTGCATTTTACCAAAAAAATAAACTTGTAACCCAACAACACATCTCTTATGAACAGTAAATCGCTTAGAACGCTTAGATAATTACCTTATGAAAGCAAATCGCAATTCCCAAACCCTAGGTTGTGATGTGAGCGCCGAATGCTTCCAAAACCCTAGGTCACGCTAACTGAGACTTCTTCCAAACCCTAGGTCACGCTAACTGAGACTTCTTCCAAAACCCTAGGTCACGCTAGAGCATTTTGGAGAAGAGGAAGAGCATTTTGGAGAAGAAGAAGATCAAACGCTATTTCTTTTTGGAGAAGAGGAAGATCAAACGCTAGCTTTTTGGAGAAACCCTAGGTCACGCTAGGTGTATTGTGGAGAAAGACAATTTCTTTGTCGGGGATATTTTGACGCTAGGTGTATTGTGTTGTGAGAATGTTAGTTAATTACTTTTTTTTAATTACTTTTAAAATATTTAAATAATATTAGTAACAATTATCTGATATTAGTAACGGTATGGTGTTGTGAGAAATAGTAACAGTATAATACTGTTAGTAAACCAAAAAACTGTCTGTTACTAAAAGCTTGTTTTGGTGTAGTGATTCCCTCTACCTCAATACATCTAATATACTTTAGGTATTCATACCACCTAAGTATTCACATGATAAGTATTCACACAACCTAAGTATTCACGCCTATACGTAGTATACTTCTCTCGTATACCAGCTGTACAAAATTTCTTTACGAATTATCCCCCATTATCCTATTCACGAGTATTTACACAACTCTTAGGGGGCTAGTTACCCCATTATAAATTTCAGTAGTTAAACCAAACTCATCCTACCGGTCTACTTCATCAATTTATTCTCAAACTCCCCGTAATTCATTATCTTTCTCTCGAATAATTTACGGCACAAAATCAACCCAATTTCGTTCTCGTCTTAATCCTATCAATAAGACCAAATCATACCCCCATTATAAGCCCACTGTAATATTTTGCATCTCCCAATATTACATTACCAAAGTCCTCAAAAATCTCACAACAACGATTTAGGGATTTAAGGTAAAAAGGGAAATTTTCAATTTTCTGGGTAATCGAATCGATTCGCCCTGGGTCGAATCGATTCGCCTTACCCGAATTAATTTGCCCTTGTCTGAATCGATTCGAAATGGTTCAGATTTGGCTACTTCGTCTTCGTTATGCGTTTTCACCATTAATATATCTCTAAACCTCATGAAACTTCACCAAACTTTAAACTAATCATTCATAACCATTTCTCCATGCATTTGGATCAAATCCAACGTGACTTTTACACCAAATCATCACAATAAGTAATCAAGAACGGATTAAATCGTAAAATCTTTAAAACCCTAGGTTTCCATGTTCTTCTTCAATTTTTAACATAAAACCCAGGTTTAACTCGTATTGATAATTACTCATCTATTGATTATCAATCCTCTACATATCTGAATCACACTACATGAAATCCCTATACATAACAGGCATCAAAATAACTTTTTCTTCCTATAATGTGTATCATATCATCAATTCATGAAACCCTCATAACATGGGTATTATAACTTCAAAATAATTTTAATAAATAACTTACCTTAACAGTAGAGGTCTGATTTCGTGGTGTTGATGACGAGTTGATGGTTCTCTCTTCAATTCCTCACTCCTTAGATGATTAGGATGCAAGATTTAGGTCCAATTCTTCAAGAACACCTCCTGAGCCTTAAAAATCGTTTTCTCTCTTCTCTCTAATGGCTTTATGTGTTTCTAACCTTAACCCCAATCTCTAATCATTAGATATAACACTTAGAATTTCGTAAGTCCCTTAACCTTTATTTGCCAAATGACCAAAATGGCCTCAATAGGTGTCGATTTGGTATAGAATTGACCTGGAAGCCAAACAACACCCCCGGGTCACTATTCCGACTATTTCGACTCATTCGGAATCATCTGTGACCTCTAAATTATCATCCGAGTCACTAAAAGTATATTTCTTTTCTCAACCTCAAATTAGCCTACATGTGACTCCCGGTAGAGATAAAATAAAATACGCGCATATCACACTATTTATCATTTATTTATTATTCACACTTAGTAAATTTCATACTATAATATTAATCAATATCTATCTCTCGATTAATATTTAATTATCACATTTCTCATTCACTCAAATTAAATTACTTCACTCACGTAATTTAAATACAACATAGTTTCTCAAATAATTATCGAATTAATTAAATTAAAAATACATAGAAATACGGGGTATTACATACTTCCTCCCTTACAAAGAAATTTCATCCCCGGCATTATGACATACCTGTCGTGAATAACTCTGGATACTACTCTCGCATGTCATCCTCTCACTCCCATGTCGATTCATCAGTATTGTGGTGTCCCCACTGAATTCGCACTAGTGGTACCACCTTGGACCACAGCTTATGCTCATTATAATCTATAATAGCCTCAGGCCTCTCCTCATATGAGACGTTTGGCTGCAATTCAATCTCCTCAACTGGAACGTGCTAGAAAGCTCTCTCGCTCCTTCTGTACTTCTTCAGTGATGGCACATGGAACACGTCGTGTATCCACTGAAGATGCTCTAGAAGTCCTAGTCAGTACGCTGCCAGCCCCACCCTCTCTATAATAGGAAATGGTCCCATATATCTCAGTGCTAACTTCCCTCTTTTGCCAAATCTCATAATCCCCTTCATATGAGATACTCGAACCAACACCTGGTCGTCAACCTCTAACTCCACACGTCTCCTATCGGCGTCGACAATACTCTTTTTCCTATCCTGATCTATTCGAATACGTAGTCGAATCAACTCAATCTTCGCAGTAGTCTTATGAATCATCTTGGGTCCCAATAACTTGTTGTCTCCCACCTCTAACCAATAAGCGGGCAAACGACAAGGCCTCCTATATAATGCCTCGAACGGTGCCATACCAATAGTAAATCGTTAAGAGTTGTTATATGCAAACTCTACCAGTGGGAGGTATCTCTCCCACCCTCCCCAAAAAACTAAGATGCACATCCTCATCATATTCTCCAGCATCAGATTCACCTTCTCAGTATGCCCGTCTATCTACGGGTGGTACGCTGTACTCAATCGTAAATCTGTACCCATGGCCTCTTGAAAGCTCTGTCAGAAGTGTGACATTAAATTTTTTGTCTCTATCAGACACAATATTAATCGGGACCTCGTGAAGCTTAATAATCTTATAATGAATAGTTGTACGTATTGCATCATCTCGTAGTGTGTGCGTACTAGCAAGAAATGAGCCACCTTGGTCAACCGATTCACTATCACCCATATGGAATTGTGACCCCGCTGCGACGTAGGTAGCCTAGTAATAAAGTCCATCGAGATGCTGTGCCACTTCCACACGGGAATATCAAGTGGCTATAACATCCCTGAAGGCTTTTAATGGTCAACTTTCACAAGCTAACAAGTAACACGCTTTGAGACAAACTCTGCTATGTCTCTCTTCATGTCATCCCACAAGTAGTATCTCCTCATATCCTGGTTCATTTTGTCCCCACCGGGATGTACTGCAAACGTGGACCCGTGAGACTCAGTCATAATTGCCTGTCTTAAATCCTCATCCTCAGGCACTATCAATCCCCCATTAAAGTGCAGACCTCCCTCTGAGCTGATTAAGTAAGACTCTGCACCCTCTGCTAATAATTGTCGTACCTTGTCCTGACAGAACCGATCCTCTATCTGTGCCTTCACTACTCGCATAACGATCTCGGGAGTGATAGTCATAACTGCCATGTACGCCCTGGTAACCTCATATTCCTGTCGAAGCTCACTCTACTTCACTTTCCCCACTTTCTTTACGTCTCCCGCAGGTCATCGGCTCAACGAGTCTGCGACCACGTTAGCCTTACTAGGATGATACTGTATATCAAACTGTTAGTTCTTAACGAATTCTAGCCATCGCCTCTGCCTCGTGTTCATATCCTTCTATATTAAGAGATATTAAAGTGGCTTATGATCCGTGAACAGTGTAAATTGCTCCCCCAATAGATAATGTCTCTATCTCCTCAATGCAAGAACTATCGCTGCCAACTTGAGGTCGTGGGTGGGGTACTTGTGGGGCTTTAGCTTTCGAGATGCATAAACTATAACCCTCTTATCCTGCTATAACACACCCATAAATCCCTGTAATGATGCGTTAATATAGTCCCGGTACTCCAATCCTCCCCTGGGCAAAGAGAGTGCGGGTCCTGAGGTCAATCGGTCCTTTAAGTCGTCAAAGGCCAACTGATAATGGTAGCTCCACGCAAATGGTACTCCCTTACAAGTCAAGTTCGTCAAAGTCTCAACAATCTTTGAGAACCCCCTGATGAATCGACAATAATATTTGACCAAACCTAAGAGGCTGCGAATATCGGTCGGTGTCGTGGGTTGTCCCCACTCCCTCACCGCCGATACCTTACTCGGATCAACAGCTATGCCCTTATCGAACATAATGTGGCCAAGAAACTGTACCTCTCGAAGACAAAATCCACACTTACTAAATTTGGCGTACAACTGATAGTCCCGTAACGTCTGCAGAACCATACGCAAGTGTTCAACAGGCTCCTCCTCCATACGTGAGTAAACGAGGATATCATCAATGAATACTATCACAAACTGATCCAGAAAATCCCAGAATACTCTATTCATGAGGTCCATGAACACTGCAGGCACATTGGTGAGCCCAAATGTCATCACCCTAAACTCATACGAGCCATACCGCGATAAGAAATCGGTCTTAGGTACGTCCTCCTCTCGAATGCGCAACTGGTGATATTCGGATCTCAAATCGATCTTTGAGAAGTAAGTAGACCCTCTTAACTGATCAAACGAGTCATCAATCCTAGGCAATGGGTACTTATTCCATATCGTCAACTTGTTCATCTCCATATAATCCATGCACAAGCGAAGCGAACCATCCCTTTTTTTCATAAACAACATTAGATCACCCCAAGGCGATGTACTCCATCTAATGAAACCTTGGCCTAAGAGATGCTGAATCTGCTCCCTCAGCTCCCGTATCTCTGAAGGAGCCACGCGATACGGTGCTCTGGCAATTGGTCTCGTCCCAGGTGCTAAGTCGGTGATAAACTCTATTTCTCGTCTCGATGGCAGCCCAGTTATGTCCTAAAACACACCCTCAAACTCCCTCACCACTGGAATTGAGTCTAAATGTACTAATATCTCCTGGGAGGTCTCCTCCTCAATACTTTATAGGTGAGTGCGCGATCCTCCCTCAGGCAGAGGCATCGCCACTAGGAACATCTCCTGCCCTGGGATGGATAACACTATATTCCTCTCATAACAATCTACCATCGCTTGATAACTCGTCAACCAATCCATGTCTAGAATAATGTTGTATCCCTCCATGTTTAACACTAGGAGGTCTGACTCTAGACTCAGTCTCCCAATCAAAATATCGATTCCTTTACAGATCGAATGTATTAGCGAACCACTACCCATCGATAACTCGACACATATAAGAAGATTATCGGTTCTTTCTAATAAACTAGTGAGTCATACAAATCAATCTTAATAAAAGAATGTGATGCTCCAGTATCAAATAGAATCCTACCGTCAAACCCGTGAATAGGAAACGTACCCTCTACTACAGGCAGTGCATGTGGTGCTGGAGGCATCGGTATATCTTAGATGTTGTACACACGTCCATAATATAAGTGGCCTTGCTACTGTTGTGGGTTCGGTTCTAGTGTTGGAGCTAGAGCAAAAGGAGAATACTACTCCTGTTTGGCACCCTGCTGCTGAGGCCCATCTCGCTATGGGCAAGCCTTACTCTTATGACCCTGCTGGTCACATGTGAAGCACTGACCCTGAAACTGTCTCTGACCCTAGCCCTGACGTTGGTCCGGATGGCCTTGACCCTGCTGGCCTCCCCCCGATTCCCTTGACCCTAACGGCCCTGAGGAAACTGCTGCTTCTAGGGACCCTGTTGGACCTACATGTTTGATCTGTACCCACCAAATCTAAATTTCTTGGTAGAGTTCCCTTGTCGGGAATTCTGCCCCTACTGGCCCATTGCCTGCTGTTACTGGGGTGGCGCCCCACCACCATTACTCCCCCCCTGAATTGCCCTGCTGGTTAGCATCTGCTTCTCTCTTGCTTCTCTTTACATGGAAGCGGTAATCCTGACAATGTACAAGTGAGACATTGATAACATCAGTGCAAGTCATCAATGCAGGATTACCAATCAAATGTTGCCTGATCCTCCAGGTCAATCCATCCATAAACTTAGTCTTCCTCATCTCCTCGTTGTTCACCTCGTTTGGCATAAAGACATCTAGGTGGGTGAACTCCTCCTCGTAATCAGCTACTGAGCGATCCCCTGACATACCTCCCCAAACTTCATCCTCATCTCTGGCTCAACTGTAGGAGAATCGAATCCAGAACTCTGAAATAGTCATCGAGTCTCTCTCCTCAGCGGTGGTCACCGACTCCCACCACTGAAGGGTTGCCCTGCTAATCTGAAGGTGGTTAGCATCTGCCTTTGTACCTCACTGCAATCTAACATACGTATATGGCGTTGGATGTTCTTCTTCCATTGGCATGCCGCCACTATATCCGTATCGCTCTGAAACTCTGGAAGGTCTCCTTAAAGCTATGCCAAGTGGGTTGCCCTTGTTGGGCCTGAATAGTTGGTGCTGCGGGCTGTTATGCCTGAGGCTGAGGGAAGTGGGTTTCCATGGCCCTCATAGTTGTCTCCACGACCTGTGACACTATCACTGCCACCTGAGTAGAAGAAATTATCTCTGGTGGTGGTGGTACTACCTGCTACTCCTGAGGGTCCTCCCTGGCCTCGTCTCTGGCTGTTGCCCTTTCGGCTCACTCACTCCTCGGTGGCATACTGAAATTGAATTAAATTGTAAAAGTGCATAGTTTATACAAAAATCTAATTGGAGAAGCATAATAGCTTAAGCAAGCAAATATAAAACACTATTCCTAGCAATAGGGCTCTATATCAAAATAACGATACGCTGAAACCATAGTAAGCCGTACAGATCCTATGGACACTAGAACCTGATGCTTTGATACCATCTGTGACACCACGTCTAATTAAACATCGGTTAATCAGGCATTTATTAAATTAAAACTGGTTTCTCATATGGTTCATTCTTAACATCACTGTCGAAAAACTTTTTGATTACTAACCACCTAAGTAAAATTAGACCGGTGTCAAATTTTATTTTTCTTTAAAACAGATAAGAGAACAATGCAAAAACTAAATTTAACCATTCACAATACACTAGATTCCAACCATCACAATATATAAATGAATAAAGGTTTGCCGAATAAACCATCGGCCAAAAATTCAAAACCAAATACTCCATAATAATAAAAGAACTAAATGACAACGGACAACATATCCATATATGGAATATAAAATGACATCCTACACTATATCTGAATGGAGGAATCGTCTAATCAAATCCTTTTAGCATCCACAGTGCTCATCTCTGAGTCCCTGGAATGAAGTCACGCATGGCGTCCCTACGGCTGGACACCTAAAAGGTTTTGAAAATATTTTATAGCAAGTGTTAGTACATAAAATGTTTTGAAAATATTTAGCAAGCGTTTATTACATTAGAATTCGGTTATTGATTACACATGTTCACGTACACTCTCTCTTGAGTTTTCCTTAACTCTAATCTATAGTGCACGGCTAACGTTCTATACTTAGACCACCTAGCTATGCTACCCAAGCTAACTAGACTAAATTATTCAACCGAATTTATCTACACGTCTAAGTTCCCGTACCGCCCAACAGTACATTAATTTATTAACATCTCTTATGTGCTAATTATCAACATAAGTAACATTCCTCACATGTTATCTTTTAAATCACTACATTAAGGTTCTCTTACTTAATTATCATTTCAATGTCCACAATCGCAATTAACATTCACATATGTTATTAACCGCGGCATATAATTAAGTTTCTCAACTTAATTTATTTTCATTAGATATACACTATCTAACTGTCTACTGTCACACATAAGTAGATAAATCGCGCGGTATATATTTCCCACACAATATATACAAAAATATATATACTTCACTATAATATCCACGTATCACACATTAAGGATTCTTTGGTTCGGATGTTCCCTCGAACCCAATTCCTCATGTCATTCACATTAATCTGGATAGCCCTCAACCCCAAAGTAAATGTTATATATATATATATATATATATATATATATATATATATATATATATATATATATATATATATACTCTGGTTCGAATGTTCCGTCGACCCCAATATTATTTATGTTCGATATTGGTTCGAATAGCCCTCGACCCAAATCGAACTTTCCTGTATTGGTCTGGATATTCCCTCGACCTCAATACATCTAATATACTTTAGGTATTCACACTGCCTAAGTATTCATATGATAGGTATTCATACAACCTAAGTATTTCCGCTTATACATGGTATATTTCTCTCGTATACTAACCGTACTAAATTTCCTTATGAATTATCCCCCTTATCGTATTCATGAGTATTCACACAACTCTAAGGGTCCTAGGTACACCTTTATAAATTTCAGCAGTTAAGCCTAACTCCCCCTATTGGTCTACTTCATCAATTCAATTCCCAAACTCCTCGTAATTCATTATCTTTCTCTCGGATAATTTATGACACAAAATCAACCCAATTTCGCTCTCGTCTTAATCCTATAAATAAGACCAAATCACACCCCCATCATAAGCCCACTGTAATATTTTGCATCTCCTAATATTACATTACCAAAGTCCTCAGAAATCTCACTACAAAAATTTAGGGATCTAAGGCAAAAAGGGAAATTTTCAATTTTTTGGGTAACCGAATCGATTCGCCATAAGCCGAATCGATTTGAAATGGTTCAAATTTGGCTACTTCGACTTCGTCATGCGTTTTTCACCCTTAATATACCTCTAAACCTCATGAAACTTCACCAAACTTTAAACTAATCATCCCTAACCATTTCTACATGCATTAGGATCAATTCCAACGTGACTTTCACACCAAATCATCCCAATAAATAATCAAGAATCGATTAAATCATAAAATCCTCAAAACCCTAGTATTCCATGTTCATTAATTTTTTACATAAAACCCAAGTTTAACTTGTATTGATAATTACTCATCTATTTATTATCAATCATCGACATGTCTGAATCACACTATATGAAATGACAACCCATAACATGCATCAAAATAACTTTTTCTTCCCAGAATATGTATCATATCATCAATTCATGAAACCCTCCTAACATGGGTATTATAACTTCAAAATAATTACCATAAACAAATTGCCATTACAGAAGAGGTCTGATTTCAAGGTGTTGATGATGAGTTGATGTTTCTCTCTTCAATTCCTCACTCCTTAGATGATTAAGATGCAAGATTTAGGTCCAATTCTTCAAGAACACGTCCTAAGCCTTGAAAATTATTTTCTCTCTTCTCTCTAATGTCTCCTTTGGGTTTGTGTGTTTTTAACCCTAACCCCAATATCTAATCATCAGATGTAACACTTAAAATTTTGTAGGTCCCTTAACCTCTAATTGCCAAATGACCAAAATGCCATCAATAGGTGCCGGTTTTGTCTAATATTGACTCGGGACCCAAACAATACCCCAGGTAAACTATTTCGACTGTTTCGACCCATTCAGAATCATCCGTGAACTCTAAATTATCATCTGAGCCACTAATAATATATTTCCTTTCTCAACCTCAAATTAGCCTACATGCGACTCCTGATTGAGATAAAATAAAATACGCACATATCACTCGTTATGCCGTATCACACTTATTATCATTTATTTACTATTCACACTTAGTAAATTTCATACTATAATATTAATCAGTATCTATCTCTCGATTAATATTTAATAATCACATTTCTCATTCATTCAAATTAAATTACTTCACTCACGTAATTTAAATTCAACATATTTTCTCAATTAATTCCCGAATTAATTAAATTAAAAATACGCAGAAAGACGGGGTATTACAGTCTCTTGGTAACCTAGGGGATTCAGCTTGTGAGCGTGTTTTCAGAGACTTTCAAGGTGTTTTGTTGGGGTATTGTGGTGTATACAACCTTTTATTTTGAGTTCCATGTTGCTATTTCAGCTATTAATTTGGTGTTCCACTAATGCTTGTTAGTTATATGGCCCGATGTAGATTTTTCTAATTTGATGAGTTACTTTTGAAAGGATGAATTTGCTTTTGTGAGGATTAATTGCTTTTGGATTTTAAGAGGATAAATTTTTTTTTGTGGGGGTGGGGGTGGGGTGGGGGGGGGGGGGGTAGATGCACCTTAAAGACATACTCTAAGATGCATTATGTTTAGAACTTCTTCCAAGTTGTTTGACTTTGTTTCGAATATGTGGTTACGGATGAATATGTTATTTATGACTACGAACTTCTTTTATATTAGACCTTATTTTGGATATTATTATCATTATGAATGGGACATACTTTAAATTATTTTCAAAGCTTTAAAATGATTTTGGTTATGATTTAATTTTTAATGGAATATTGTGAATTTAAAAACTACTTAGACACTGTTTTAAAAATATAAAAAAAATATTTCACGACACACTTAAAGTGTCATAAAAGTCAATTTCACGACACACTTGAAGTGTCGTAGAAGTCAATTTCACGATATTTATATATATGTCGTTTAAAATCATTTTGGGTACATTGGTTTATGACACCAATATGCATGTCGTACAAACTATTAACAGCGAGACGACAACTGACAGGTGTCATGAAAAGGGTTGAACTTTCAATAACCTTCCCTTAATGACACCTCTTATGTGTCGTCAAAACACTTTCATGACTCATTTTAGGTATCCTGGAAGTGAATTTTTCTTGTAGTGGTACCATAATATGAGGTGACGATATTGGTGGGTAAGAATGAATAGGGATATTGAAGTGTTTGTGTCCAAGCGTGCTACTTGCCAGATGGTGAAGGTAGATCAACAGAGACCGGCATGTGTTCTACAACCTCTTAAGGTTTCGCTGTGGAACTGGGGGAGAATTTCCACGGATTTCACTATCGGGTTTCCTATGTAACAGAGGGGACACAATTCTATTTGGGTAATAGTGGATCCCATAACTAAAGTACCTCACTTTTGTCGGTTAGGACAAAATTTACTTCGGAGCAGTATGTCAAGTTTTTTGTATGAGATATTGTAAATGACGCGATGATGAATGTGTGTAACACTCGCTCCGCGACTTTGACCGTACCCTTTTGATTTTGTAATTTGTTATGACCTATTTGGGCTTTAGACTTAGTAAGATGGATCATCGATCACATTTGGGTAACATAGTAGCCGCAATGTGACTGAACTGGATTTGTTTGGCTTAAAACGATTTCGTAATTTCTGGTCATTATTTGAATGAAGGTTAATGTCATCTAAACGAGAAAGGTTATCGTTCGAATGAGGTTCGAACGACTTTCTAACGAGTAAGATCGAGACAATTTACCTCTCTCTCTAGAATCTCGTTGGAACAGTCACGTTCGAACGAGATGTACCGTTGTTTGAACGAGGGGTAGTTTCACGTTCGAATGAGGTGGATCTCTTTCCCCGTTTTAATCCACGATTTTCCCTCGTTAGAACTCTCATTCGAACGAGAGGGGATCTCGTTCGAACGAGGTCAAAAGTCGTTCGAACGATCGGGGAAGATTCAGAAAATTTGCACATTTTTGTATCTTGACATGACGTGGATCGTTAGATTAGATGACATGTAGAGCTCTCAGCGACTCAGATCAAAATGTGGGGTAAAGGATCGATGGAACAATGGATAAAGTATTGAGTTTAGGGGCATTTTTTGGATTTAATAAAGTGGGTTTTGGCTTATTTGAGCACCCAAATCATATTTTACCTCTCTTTGTCGCTAACTCTTAGAGCTTCTCCTCCACCAGCCACCTTAGCACCATCATTCATCCACCTAAACCACCATAGTCTAACCCTCTTCCACCTTATTTAAGATCATAAAATCCATATACGCCCCATGTTTAAGCAAGAAGGGTTCTTATGGATATGTTATTGGGATTTTTTGAGAAAAAAAAATAAGAGCAAGGGAGCTAAAATGAGGTTTTACTGGAATATTCGATAAAGCACATTTGTGGATCTAGGCAACCTCCTTGAGGACACCTTAGGAGGTGGAGGTTTCCATTACTATCTTCTTCATCCTACCATTGTTAGAGCTTCTTTAAGGTGGGAAACTCTACTCTTTAAGTTTAAGAACTCTGGTTTCCATAGTATTAGTCTTGTAGTTAGAGTTTACAAGATTATAATGCATATATGATTTAAGCAAGCTATTTCTTATGGTTTTCTGTAAAATGGTTTATAAATGATTTTAAGAGTTTTGAGTAAAATGATACAATTCAAGAAACCTTGGTGTTTAAATGTTTGAGATAATATTCTCTTGTTAAAAATATATTATGAACAAATGGCTCAAGATTTCCATGTGAAAATTGGGATTTTTATATAAATAGACATTTATTCAAGCTTTGACGAAATAAAAATGTCTTTTGGCCTTGAAAGGCATGCTTTCGCAAATATTATGAACTCTTTAGAATAAACTATGTGTTAAACCCATTTAATGGGATTTTTATACTTAAAATCCCTAATCATATGTAGATAAACTTGGAGTAATTTGGTATCGTGCATATAAATAAGTTTAATGAATGTTTTATTAGGTTTTAACACGATACAGAGAAAATAAAAATTTCAGAATTTAAAGTGACTTAATAAATATAGAAAATATGATAAGTGGGTATTTCAAGACTAGATAAGAAGATAACTGAAAAATGGTGTTTTCTTGTAAAGTAGTCTCGAAAAGGCTAAAAGGTTTTCTTTGTCAAGAAAATAACAAAATAAATAGATTTTCAATTTGAAAAGGGTGTTAACTCCAAAGTGTTTAATGAGTGTTAATAAGTAAAAATATTTGAGAAGTTGGTATATATAACTTGGTAGTGTTTTAGGGAAAATAACACTTGTGAAAATGGAAGAAAATGCTAGTTTGGAAATAAATGGGTAAAATGGTAATTTTATGTAAAGTGTAACATTTTTATGAAATAAAAATGTTGGGAAAACGTGTTACACGTATGACCCTAAATGAAAGTGACTTTTGAAGTAAAATCAACGCAAGTGTATAAAGGATAAGAAATGGAAATTTTCAAAGTATAACACAAGGTGGGGTGAGATCCTCGGGTGTTGGCTTCGGTCTGTAAAAGTGGAATAATGTGGACATTTGATAAATGTTAAAACACGTTAATATAAACTCGGATAAGACAGAAAAATAATTAAGAAGGGCCCGAAGCCTAGGGTGAATGACCTAAAACACTGACCAGAGCATATGATAGCGTAGCAGGCGATGTGGAGCCCGTTAAAGTATGCGATTATTTAGAGGATTCCTAGAAAAGATAATGATAAAAGTGGGACATGCCAAGAAATTTGTTGTGTTGTGTACATAAGAAAAGACAACCTAACTTGAATAAAATTATTATATGTTCCGGATGATAGATAATGTGGACAAGTAATGTGAGAAGTTGATTAATGTACAGGAAATAAAAAGAATGGTAAAGTGAAGTGATTGCATGGGTAATTAAGCAACCTAAAGAGGTTCAACCCATAATTAACACAATAGTGTGTTTGTGAAAGGATTTTAACGAAAATAAGTATTTTCTGACAGGGTGCGTGCAAGTGTTGAAAACTGATTTTCAAGGAAAATACTAAGGTAAATTCGGTGCGAGTAAATGGGTGGTTTCAATAAAAGAAGTATTCTCTTTAAACAACTGGTATTTTATTTAAGTATTTAACCAAGTGCGTTGAATTGTGAAAATTAGTTAAGTTAAGCAAAAAGGGTCTCTTCATGGGATTAATGTGATTTAATCGGAATAAATAACATTTTTGAAAAAGAAAAATGGTTTCATGTATTGATGAATGTACATAGATATGAGGTTATTGCATGTGCACGTAAGTATAGCGTGTTAGAGTTTCTTTTTCTATCGTTCGATTGTTTATTGCATTGTTGTATTTTGCTACTGGGCATTTGACTTATTTCAACCTCTTTGTTATGAAAGGCCGTGTGCAGTTCCGTATTTTGAGAGCATTACACATGTAAGTACTCTTTTTATTTTACGTTAGTAGCTTTGTATGCTTGTATTTCGGGGATGCTTCCCACGGGCCCCTCGCGTAGCCTGATTTAAATTGGAATCGCATGATAAATAAGTGAAATTATAATTAAATAAACCTGAACTAGTAACATTATTTAGGTTGCCTCATTATACATCACACCTAACGTTCAGGTCGGACGAGGTTGACCACGGGTAACCCATAAATTCAGGTTGGGGCGTTACAAATAGTATCAAAGCTCTAGATTCAAGGTTCCATTCGGGAGTGACATGGTGAGGTCGGTAGTGGATCTTTCGATGGCGGCGTTGGTTTAGTCCGATCATGCTAGACTGGTGACGATTTCGATTCATGTTCTCGACGATAGAGTCAAGGATATTAGCACAATGGGAAATTTATTGCCAAGTAGAAAATGTCCAAGTTAGTGTCAGTGATAGTTCTTAACGCTTCTGGTGGAAACGTGTTAGTAGTTTGAGAGTGTTGGTGTAAGCCATTAGTGGCGACACCGCGTTCTCTAGTGTGAGGTGCCTTTGTGTCAACCCATGATGATGTGAGAGGCTAATTAAGATGTTAATAAATGTAAATAACGTCCATTGAATTAGAGACATGATTTATGTAAAGTAAACTGTGGAGATTAGGTAACTGGGGTGTCATGTCTAAGCGGTATTGATTTTGTGATAAGGGCGCATTTGGTCCCTTGGTTAGGTACTTACGGATAGTTAATGATGATGATGTAATTAAACGAACTTGATCCTTGGGGTAGCGTCATGTCGTAACCATATAACATATTCGATAGGCATGTGGACCCGTGTTGTTCATTACATGAGGATGTGTACTGGGGCCTTAGATAATATGATACTATCATTCTAAGTGAGTGCCTTAGTAACTGACAATTTAAAGTTATATCTTGTGAGCTATGATGAGAGTTGCAGGAGAGGGTGTGATATCGTATCGCCCTATAAGAGACCTCTTATACCCCGAGTGAACTGTCACTCTGAGGTGCATTCTATTCCCGTATAATGCAGGGAATTCCACTTTATGGATTATTCAAATTCTTCTTACTTTTCATAGTATGGAGTCGAAAAATCCTTATATCCATATTAGAGAGTTTGAGGAGGCGTGCAAAACGTTTAACGATCAAGCTTAAACCCAAGACATCGTACATATCAAGCTTTACCCCTTCTCATTAAATGACAAGGCCAAGACTAGGCTTTGGACTTTAGCTCCGAAATCTATCAGTACGTGGAGAGACCTGGAGACTAAATTTCTGTAAAAGTTCTTTCCCGCTCACTAGACCAACTTTATTCGGGCTCAAATCCATACTATTAAGCAAAATGATAATAGGCCCTTTGACAAGTGTTGAAGAGGTTCAACGAGTTAGTTAATATGTGCCCATGTTATGATTTTGATAAGTGGAGATCATTTCCTACTTCATCATGGCCTTAGTCTAATCTCAAAGCAACTCGTTAAAATAATGTGTCTGGGAGAGTTCTTCGGATTAGATGTGGATGATGCGGAGGCCCACTTTAAGTATGTCACCGAGACCGCTCAATCTTTGGACACATCGGACCTGAACACCAAACCCAAAGCTAGAATCACGTCCACAGCTCCTTTCGCATCCGGACTCTACCACTTGGACAAGGAAGCCGAGTTGGAGCTCCAAATTAATTAATTATCCAAGCGGTTAGAAGACGTAGTAGAAGCTAGGGGAGAGATACTCTCGGTCTATCTCGAGAATTAAAGGAGGATATTTGCACTAATTGTGAGGCGGGACATTTAAGGAAGGAATTTTCAACTATCCTCACCTACAAAATTATGCTTAAAGAGAAACTTGAAGCCGTGGGTGCCTACATAGGGTATTTTAACGCCCCTCATGGTAACTCTTATAATCCCTCATGGTAAAACCATTTCGATTTTAGTTATGAGCAACCCAACACATCGTTGAACCAAAATCTCCATATTGCCCAACATCCGCCACATCGTATAAACAAATGATGAGCAACAACTATTCGCAAATATAAAAAAAGGAGGAAGAGACTATAAGCATATGGAGGATATTGTAAAATGACAAACGACGATAATAAATTTCTATATAGAGGAGGGAGAAGGAAGCTATATAACCAAACAGGAAGAGGAAGAGGAAGAAAAGAAAATTAAGAAATATAAATTCACCTTAATGGACTATGTAAGTCCAACCTTTCCAACAAGTGCCACCAATGCAACCGCCTCCTCCCACTCCTTATGTGATCCTACAATGGAAGAATCACGAGGACACTCTTACCCAATTTATGCATTCTCAATCAACGACCAATGCCCAAAATGCTCAAACTTTTGCTGACCTAAAGGCATCGCTATCTAAGTTGCAATCCTCTTTCAGTGTCCGAGAGAATGGGAAATTTCCATCCCAAGGCCAACAACCTCCCCAAAGTCAAAACTGTGTAAGATTTAATCCCGATGAAAATCAAGAGCAATGTAAAGAAGTAACCACTTTACGTAGTGGGAGAGTTGTTGACTTGTCACATCCCCGACACGACATGCAAAGAACAAGGAGGTTTCGCCTGGCACGCAAGAGGCCAAAGATGCCCCCTTTGGAAGAGAGTGAAAAATAAGACATAATTGGGATCGGAGTGATAATAAAACCCTCGATAATCACACTATACCCTCAACGGTTGGTCTATCCTCCTAAAATGGCCTCTCGTGACAACATTTTAGTGGTGCTTAAGCAGGTGAAGCTAAACCTACCTTTTCATGAGGCTATAAAGAAAATTCCCACGCATGTTGCGTTCTTAAAGGACTTGCTCATGGTGAAACGTAAATTAAAGGTAAAGAAAAAGGTTTTCATAGCACAAGATGTGAGTTCAATATTATTGAGTGACCTCTCACCCAAGTATAAAGATTCGGGTGCTTCCACCATTTCGTGCACTGTTGAAAATAATAAAAGCAAGAGAGCTTTAATAAATTTAGGGGCCAGTGTTTGTATTCTACCCTATTCCGTCTATAGAAAGCTTGATTTGGGAGATCTTAAGCCTATCAAAATTAATCTCTAACTTGCGGATCGTTTTGTCATGGGGTAGTTAAGGATGTGATCGTCCAAGTTAACACTTTCTACTTCCCGATAGATTTTGTCATTAGGGACATGGAGCCCTCTTCCCTATCGAGTCATAAGGTTCCCGTTATTCTTGGACACCCTTTCCTAGCCACGGCTAATGCGTTGATTAATATGCCTAATGGGTAAATGTAACTCACTTTTAGAAATATGACCCTTGAAACGAATATCTTTAACATCACCGAGCAAATGGGTGATGAGGATGATTTACACGAAACGGATATTATCGAGGAGGTAGTACACAAGTAATTTGAAAATAATAATTTTGAGGATCCACGTGAGGCGGGTTTAGTCACGTTTATCGAAAGCGAGAGGGAGTATTCAGAGCTTGATCGTGAGATGCGTATGATGAGGGAGATGTTTTGTGAGGATGAAGTCAAGTACATTCAAGAAGTGAATGATATCCCTACCCAACGGGATAACGACATAATCGATCTACGTGCCTGGATACCTGATTTGTATTTTGATATGAGTCTTTAAAATTTTGAGAAGGAATTCGATCTGATTAATGAGGATATCACTATTAAAGCCCAATCTTTATTGGACTCATTTTTTTTACTTAGATGAGAGCGACTGGAATGCTAGGATAAATTAATTCCTTCTCTTTGAACGTGCACCCGAGCCTTTTGAATGTGTGCTGAAACGTGAGGTGTTATCTATTAGTGATAAGGTGGTGAAAAAAATTATTCGAGCGTTTCCACTCGGTGACACATGTTTTGTTATACCGCATTTTCCTTTTTTACCACGTCCACCCGTGCCATTCGAGTTTTTGGATGAGATAGAGGACATGGCTAGAGTATCGTCCAATTTGGATCCCGATTTATCCATTATCGAGTTCGAGGGAAACCTAGGCTTAGCATGTCATTCGAAATTTCAGTATGATAGTATTTTCGAGTCTAACCATTTATGCTATTATGTGAATGTGTTTCTCGATAATTTCACTCACCGCGTTCATTATATGCCTTCAAATGTATACTTTTTCTATTGGGTTGACTCCCAATTGTTCACACTTTTGATTTATGATTTGGAGGAGATGGAGACGATTCTATTGTCGGACCCTGTATACGAGGATGAGTAGGTTTTTGGAGAAAGGTTGTCGCACCTCCAACGTGTATGGGGTGAGTTTGTGTTATATCTTTGAGTCGTGTGAGTGCGTGGAGTGTTTTGGAGTGAGTAGAGTGTGTTTTAACAAGAGAGGAATTAATTCGATTCTTATTATGTAGTTTCTTTATTTTAATTATTGCCTCTTTAAAAGAAACTATGCAATAGTTCTATCTCTTCTTAATGAAAATTGTGTTTAAGTTATATATGTCTATTTGGATTTTAAATTTTATTTGTTTTATTTTCGCACTCTTTCTTGTCTTATTTAGATTTTAGTCATTTGCATCGAGGGCAATGCAGAAGTCTAAGTTAAGGGAGGTACAAGTGCATCTTTTAAACTTCATAAATTTAAAATGCCCAAAAATTGAAAAACATAAGAAACTCCAAAAAATAAAATTATTTTATTTTTTAAAAAATCAAAAATATTTTCTTCTTTAAAATAAATATAAATTGAAAGTTAAAATCCTCAAAAATATCATTAAATTTTTGTTTGAAGTCTCAATTTGCAAAAACCCAACACACTAAGCCGAAAATGATCAAAAACAGAAATTGAACGAAAATGAATGATTTATAAGAATACGTGTGGAGATTTTAACCCGGTGATATTTTATGTGCCTATCCTTGTCTCCGAGTAATTATATTAATCCGAGTTAAAAATAACTCAAAAGTTATTTCCGTGATAGAAATTTGTCGTTGATCTCTAAATCTTTGTTTGATCGGTTACGAAAAATGAGTGGAAATATTATTACGAAAACGCGCTAAAAATGTCTCAAAAATAAAAATTTATCTCAAGGCGCATATGGTAATTTGATTAGTAATTCGTACATATGAAGTTAGGCCATCGTTTGTTCCACCGAAAATATTAGCCATAAAAAATCATGAAAAATATCCTTTTGAAATCCAACTCGCCCATAAAAATGATATCCTTTTTCGTTTGTTAACCCGAAAAAATCCAAACTAATCCGGAGTTGTGAAAATTGAAAAAATTCATAAATCAAGTCCAAATGGTACATAAAAGGGGTAAAAAAAATTGCTCACATAAAAATGGTAAAGGAAAAAAGTAGAAAAAAATTAAAATAAAATAAAAAAAAGAGGGCAAAAGGCCGAAAAGTACCAACGGACAATTCATGAGAAAAAATTTCAACTCCAAAATTTCTCAACATTCCCATTATTACCTAAAATACACCTTAACCCGAATAAGCCCTAACCGAGTCCGAATAACGAAGTTAATTTTCGCGTCGAGAGCTAAAATTATAAAAGATAATAAAGTGACGAAAACGGTGCGACTACAGAATGATGTTTGTTCATTTTCCAATGATTATAATCCGTTCACGATATCTTATTCACTATAAAAAAAATTGTCTTTTAATTCGTGTGCGTGAACTCGTGTCCATTATATTTACTCCTAATTTCACGCACGCCGAGAGAAAAATCCACATTCTTAGTGATTTGTTTCTGAGTGCATACCGTGAGAAATTGAATCAAAGCGAATTTTCGAAAAGTAATGTAATGATCAATCGGTGGAAGTTAGCGGTTAATTTTTGGCGCGCTCGCACACACAGTATGAATTGAGATTTATCGAATACAAATTTATTGTGATTATTTTTCAGAAATTTAAATTTTACATTTTTTAATTATTTTGATATTTTCTTTGAGTCGTACCATGTGGTACCAAATGAATTTTGTGCGTAAATTCACTGCTAACCCTCACGAGACACCACTCGTCCTATTAGGGTAAATCAGGGATTTAATGGCTTGTTGCACACGCTAAATACAATCGCTTCCCCATGAAAAAGTTATTATATCCTTTAGTTGTTTGCATGTTTTCTTAGACTCTTATTTATAATCTTTTACATTGTTCGGGACTAGCAACGTTCTAAGTTAGGGGACCAAAAAGTTAACGCGACACAAAATGTGTATGCTACGTGTGTACCTACAGCTCAAGTGTAAGTTGGTCGCTCAAGTAATAACCTGGGAAGTCACGGTCGAGTCCTTAGGGAATAAAACGTATAATGTTTCGACAAAAGTAGGGTCGAATTTTAAAATGTGGGCTTCGTCCCACGAAAGATATAAAAGGTGTTTTTCGTTTTTTTAAGAAATTTCTATTTAACTAAGAAATTTAAACTAAGCAATGGTAAATTAAACTAAGAAAAAATGAGACTTAAAATTTTTGGTTTTGAAAACTTTTAGAAAAATGGAATTGGGACCCAGTCCTTCGAACTGTATGAATTATCTGCTAGATATAAAATTCTAAAAAACTACTAAATTAATTGAAAGAAAAACATAAACTAATTCAAAGCACTAAACATGTGTGGGTGTTAATCTGCACAATATTTAGTCAGTAAATCAAGCAATGCGAATGATAGAATTATTGACACGTATATTGTATTCTCAAACATTTCGGTTGCCTTCGACCAACAGAGTTAAGAGATATACGATATTAGTCTCAATAAAAATATCAAACTCTAAGAATTAATAATACAATTATGTCAAATTTTAAATTTAACTTCAAAAACTCTAGGTTGAGTTCATGTTCCCCAACTCACGATGAGTTTATCCGGACATAGAATTGATCTAGATGAAAATAAACAATATAGTGCAAGAAATGATGATGAAATAATAAGAATTATGATATGAATTAATGTTATCAAGATTGAATAATACAATAGCCAAGAGAAGCCACCAATCGAAGAAAAACCGAAAAAGACTCGATCTTGAAATGAAGTAATGATGAAAAGGATAAAAGTTATTCTCCAAATTGTTCTCAGTCATAAGATGCCTAAGAATAATTCCTAATAGGTTCAAAAGATTCCTAATGGCCTAATACCAGTGCAAAAATTCGTGTAAAGAGGTTTAGATAAACTCAAATAACTCTACCTAAAATCTAGAAAAAGATACAAAATCCCGTCTTGGACCAAACCCATTGACCAAACCAAACCAGGAATAAACCCATAAAGTGAACTAGTTCACTTGACCGAATCGGTTTGGTCAGGATTTCTACCTAGGTTTGCCTTCTTTTGCCTTTTTCCTCTTATTTGTAGTTTCCCCCGGGAATTCTTTTCAACTTTGAATGATTGTATCTTCTTCACCATAGCTCGAATTAAGGTGTTGCTTCTTATAGTATTATCGTGACTTTGAGATCTTTAAATTTTCTTTTGGCCCCTCTTTCGATGTCTAGCTGTAAAATTACCGATTTGCCCTTGACTTTCCTTTCTCGTTCTTTCACAGTTTTGACTTTTCTCTCTCATCCAATGCACGATTTACCTGTAAAACATAAAATAAATACACATAATATGAAATACTCACCAAAAAAGGTTAGTATCATAAATATGTGATAAATTCGAGAAAAATGCAATGTTTGGGACCTTAAAAATACCTAAATTAAGGGGATAAATATGGAATATTTATACAAAATCAGTAAAGTTGCATAGATTACCACCAAATATTGTGTCCGCTACGGACAAGAAGTTTGTGTCCTACTTTTGGATCAGTTTCCATTAAGGAGTGGGGATAAAGTTAAGATTGAGTACCTCGTATCACCTACAGACGGATGGACAGACAGACTAGGTATAACGAATATCGGAGGATATGTTACTTATGTGTATCTTGGGATTTAAGGGTAGTTGGGAGCAATACTTACCGTTGGTGGAGTTTTCTTACCACAACAGTCATCAATTTATGATTAGTATGACACCATTTGAGGCTTTATATGATAGGCCTTATTGTTCACCAATTTATTGGATAGAGGTGGCAAAAATGAAAGCTTTTTGGACCTCAGTTCATTAATTACACCTTAGAGAAGGTGGAACTTATCAGAGGGAGGATGTGGACTACCCAGAGTCAGCAAAAAAGTCACACGTATACAAGAAAAGGCACCTAAAGTTTCTTGTTGGAGATTAAGTTTTACTTTGGGTGTCTCCCACGAAGGGAGTGGTATAGTTATGGAACAAGGGAAAGTTCAATCCTCATATGTGGGGTCATTCATTACCATTGATTGTATCAAACCAGTTGCGTATCGTTTAGCCTTGCCTGATAATTTGCAATAAGTGCATGATGTATTCCATGTCTCGATGTTACAGAGGTTTCTTAGAGATAATTTAACATATCAACACATTTCTCTCAATAAGATAGAGCTTCAGCCTGACATGAGTTACGAGGAGAATTCAATTACTATCTTGGATTGTAGGGAGCGAGTTCTTCAGGGGTATTTCATTAGCGTGTGTCTAGTGGGGACATCACAATCAGGACAAGTCGATGTGGGATAGGGAGGATGGCATGCGAGAAAACTACCCAGAACTCTTATAGTCATGTGTCTCTCGAGTTCTGATGACGAAATTCCTTTATTAAGGGGAAAGTTGTAATACCCCATATTTTTTGGTATTTATTAGTTATGGAAATAAATTAGTTAATGGGATTTTATTGTCACTTGAGTGAAATGGTAATAATAAAAATGCATATTTAGATGATTGTTAAATTTTCATGTTATGTGATTTATTTGTACCACGTGTTATATTTAATTAATTGGTGTAATAAATTTAATAAGATTGGGTTATATGCAATTATACGTAAAATAAGTAAGTGTATATTTTATTTTACGTTGTGAGGTACTACCATTTAGATCCGACTATAGAGTGAAATAGAGGCCTAAATATGTATTTTTATCATTTTAATTTGGGCCTAGGGGGTAGATATAACTTTGGGCTAAGTTTTAGACTAGTTCGAGTAGTATTTTGGGCTCTTTTAGAGGCCCAAAACTAAACGTATTATAAACCTACAAATTATAGGATTAATTAGGAGATTTAAACCTCATTAATCAAATACTTTACACAAGATACATAAACCTTCGCAACCTTAGACTTATGGGAGAGCTCAATGAGAATTTGAGATAAAAAGAACAAGGATCAACGCGTAGAGATTCACCGTTCATGGCTTTCAGGCAATAAATCTTTTGCTTTATCACGTATAATCTGTAACTTGTTTATAGCTTCATGTTATGTAGTTTATTCTGGGATTTAGATGCATGTTTAGGATTGAAATCTGATATATTAATCATGGTTTGTTAATGGCCTAATTGGGATTAATATTGAATTAATTTTAATTTTAATGACTTAATCTTTTTTAGGAGAAGATTTAAATTGGATTGTTTTGGAATATGATTCTTGATTATAACTCGCGTTTAGGCATCATTTTCATTTGTTAGTTGAATCCCCGTGTTATTTTAATGTTTAGATCTGAGATCACATGTTATTATGATACCATTTTATGTTAAAGATTGAAACTTGGTTTAATTTGGAGATTTGTAGAATTGGACATTTAATCATGTTTATTGAAATTTAAACCCTTTAGAAACGAATTAGGATCTTGATCATGAAAGTTTATAGGTTTTACAATGAGGTTTAAGGTGGTTTTGAAGCTTGGTTTGGATATCCATGGAGGTTGCGGCGGTCAAACAATTTTTTTATACGACTTGTGCCTCTGCTCCTAACCGAATAGACTCTACCTAAGATGTGAATCAATTCGGCCCCTATAGCAGGACGAGATTGGGTTGTGATAATAATTATTGGAGTTTTCCCGTTTGATTCGAGTATCGAGGTATTTATATACCTAAGAGATAAATTGATTTATGAAGAATGATAAGTTTGTTAGATAATAAACTAAGTGATTATATATGTTGAATTTAAATGAGGTTAGAGATTAAATAAGACTTTAATTAAATGGTACAATCCGGCGTTAGGAGCTTAGGATGATTTGGGTTCGCTCGAGTGTTATGCGATCACACACACACACACACACACACACACACACACACATTGATTGTTTATGTGAACATACCGTGTACTTGTTGGGACTATATCGATCGGGGTTATTATAAAAGGTTACCGCACTCTTACTGTCGATGCAGGACTTGTGGAGATCGTTATGTTTTGATCATACGTTCAGTTGGTCTATGCTTTGTAATGAGAGATATGTATGATCCGATTCATCGGTCGAGTTTGGGTATGGAACTACTCAGTAATGTGATTGCGTAGTGACCCCCCATTCTCATGTGTATGTTTAAATTTTTTAGGCAAGTGACTCCTACAGATGTACGGATAGAAGCACGAGAAGGTTCCCGAAGGTAGTTGCCTTCATGTGATGTTATTGAGAATACTATAAAAGAGATATTTTAGTCCATTAATGGGCACTTAATTAAATTAACATTTTATCACCTTTAAACATTGTTATATATGAGATTGTATGTATGCGACTTTGCAGGTGATGTTCATGGGGTTGATATTGAGTTGTATTCTTTACATGTGTTGTTAGTTACATACATGTTGCATTTTCTTATTGTTACACATTTATTAGTTTAGTGACAAAGACTTTTAGTTTCATTCATGCCTCGGGTTGGGACATGCGTTTAGTATTTCACTTATGATGAGGAGTGAGGTACTTATTGAATGCGAGTGTCGAGGGGTTGACATGTTTGTTGCAAATAAGTTGCGTGGTTGTTAATGTTGATTTTAAAGATATTCCTTGCAACTTTAGGGGGCTGACCCGAAATATATAAAACTGTTTGTCAGGCATTCATAGGCAAGAACCCCAGGGCTGAGGAGATTCAGACTTGTCGCTCCACTTGCTTTCCAATTTATTCAATTGATTCCTAGATTAGGTTGTTATTTATTTCAGTTCTCTAGTTCAGTATTTTATTCAGAGATTTTGTGGAGCTTGTGTCCTAATTTTTTTTATTCATATGGATTATTTGAGAGTTGAGATTATCTTAGTTTTATTATGTTGGATGATTAAATATTTATTCTAGTTTTTATCTATTATTTAGCTATAACATATTATGGATGGATTTAAAATCACTTCAATTATTTTATTTGTATGCTAATGGTGAGAATGATGAAAATTATTTAACTCGCCCTATATTCGGGATATTATAATGACCAAAAAGTATGTGAGAAAATAGGGGGTTGTTACAGTTACTAGAAACCATGTTATTATGAATAAAACAAATTTCATATATCCCCTCAAATTGTTACAAAATCTCTTGTTACCCCCTCAATATTGTTTTGTTTATTTTCACGCTCTAAAGTATACAACAGTTTTAAAATAACCCTTTTATTAGTTGCCACTAAAACCTTGATGAAAATTTTTACACTCTCTTTATATCTTTGTCATTCCTCTTATTTGAATGTACAATGGTAAATACATTATGTTTTTGACAAAATGAATACATTTGCCAAAATATACGAGTTGTAAAAACATGGTCTATTTTTTTGGTACACATATTGACATGATTTTATGAGATAAATAATAACTTAAAATGTTCATTAACCATGAATCTAGATTGATATTATCTATTTCGAGACACCAGGGAACATGAATTAAAATAATTTAATAGTGCATGTACGTATATACTTATATATCCTAAAGGAAAAATATGTAGGTAAAGAGTATAACATATTTGTGTGTATATTTTTAAAAAACTATGTGACTAATCTATGTATTTATTTACAGGAAAAAAAAGGATAGCATACAAGTATGTGTGTTTTATGGAAACTTGGTATGCCTACATTCATAATATGTGTCTTGTTGTTGCTAGAGAAATAGTGCAATAAAGTGATGGGTGTGTGGGATTTGTGTTGTGCGAGAGCAAGGGTGTGTGTATCAATGAGTGTATTTAATTTGTGTTATATGGGATTTTGTAAGAGCATGTTTTTTATGCTTTGACGAAGGAGAAAATCGAACGATGAAAGAAAAATAGATTGATAAAAAGAGAATTAGAGAGAGATAGAGAAACATCAAAAGGTAAATGAAAAAAAAAATGAAAGAAGGAGAAGAGAATAATTATTATTGCTATGGGGGACTAGTGATGGCAAATTCCTTGTTAGAATTTGTCTCTAATAAGGAGACGATATGTTTAATCCACGTTTCGAGTTCAAGATGAGGATGGGGAACGAGGTGCCCACCCCGCTGGGATCCCCAATTCATTATACAATTTTAAATGTGTATACATATTGAATGCGAGTGTCAATGGGTTAACATGCTTATTATAAATAATTATTACTGTTGATTTTAAGATCTTTCTTACAACTATAGGGTGATGATTCGAATCATATAAAACTATTTTTCAAGAATTCATAGCGCGAGAGATATTTAGTCCAGTGACGGGTGCTTCTATAAAACACCCAAGGGTTGGGATTGTTGCTATAAAACATACACTCAGGGTGTTTTGTCTGATGTTATTGATAATATTATAAAAGAGATATTTTAGTCCAATGACAGACAGTTAAGTACATTAATATGTCGTCACCTTTGAACGTTGTTATATATGAGTTTGTGTGTATCCAACTCTACGGGGACGTTCATGGGGTTGGTATTGGCTTGTATTCTTTATATGTGTAGTTAGTTACATACCGGTTGCATCTTATTACCTTGGTACACATTTATTAGTATAGTGATAAAGACTTGTAGTTTCATTCATACCTCGGGTTGGGACATGCGTTTTGTATTTCACTTATGGTGAGGGTTGAGGTATTTATTAGATGCAAGTGTCGACGGGTTGACATGTTTATTGTAAATAAGTCGTATGATTACTACTATTGATATTGGAGATATTTCTTTCAACTTTAGTGTGCTTAGCCGAATTATATAAAACTGTTTCCTAAGCATTCATAAATAGAAAAAATAGGGCTGAGGAGATTCAGACTTGCTGCTCCACTTGCTTTCCAATCTATTAAATTAATTTTTAGATTAGTTTGTTATTTATTTTAGTACTATAATTCAGTATTTTATTTTGAGATTGTGTGGAGCTTGTGTTTTAAATTCAGTACCGTAGTGCATGTGTTTTATTGCAACTTTGTGCCTCTACATTCATAATATGGGTTTTGTTGTTGTTAGAGAAATAATGCAGTAAAGTGATGGGTGTGTGGGATGTGTGTTGTGCGGTAGAAAGGGTGTGTGTATGAGTGGGTGTATTTAATTTGTGTTATATGGGATTGTATAAGAGCATGTATATTATGCTTCAACGAAGGAGAAAATCGAATGGTGAAAGAAAGAGAGATAAATAGAAAAAGAATTAGAGAAAGATAGAGAAACACCAAAAGGTAAATTAAAAAAAAATGAAAGAACGAGAGGAAGAGAGTTAGTGTTGCAATGGGGGATTATTGATTGAAAATTCCTTGTTAAGATTTGCCTCTAACAAGGGGACGAAATGTTTAGTCCGCAATTCGAGTTTAAGGCGTGGATGGAGAAAAAACGAGGTGCCCACCCCGCTGGGATCCCTGATGCATTGTACAATTTTAAATATGTATATGTATATATATATATATATATACACACACACATGCATTTGTCTTAGGAATATCTAGTTTAGATTTGTAATTATTATTTTTTCATTATAACATTTCAAATTACTGAAATTGTAAGTTACCCTTGTACTCTGATAACATAGGCGTGTCACCCTTTCTCGAGCTTCGTAGCAACTGTGGAAATATGAATAAACACATTGATTGCCATAGGTTCCACGCGTGCAAATCCTATTCTTAAAACAATTCACTGCCCTGGACAATTATATACTATATATACAATATATACATTTGTGTGTAACTATAAACATATTTTTTTTTTTGTAAATACGATTTGTATTGTCATCCCTGGACAAAATTGTTATACTTGATCACACGCCTATAGTTGTTATTAAAAATATTTTTCTCCGAGTTTACTTCGTAATTGAAGGTCAAATATTTTTAAAAATATATGCATTTTAAAATAAAAGATAAGATGTTACCTGAAAGTATTCATGTCAGAATTTACTTACATGAAAGTATCATCTTCGCTTTGAAATCTTCATTCGTGTTAGTGGTGGAAGAGTGTTAGTATTTTAAATAGATTAAAATGATAATGTTAAAAATTAAAAGTTAATTTTTTCCCTATTTGTCTAAACGGATTATTAAATACTTTTATCATTATTTCTTTTACTTAATGATATATGAATCACTTGATCACCTATAAAAATAACAATAATTAAAATTGAAAATAAACTATATTTAATCCCTTTTTTGTAAGTGTCTTTATAACCAACTATATTTGAGAGTTATATATTGAAAATGAAAATAATTGTTCCATTTTCTTTTAATAAACTGTAGTGAGCACACAGTCACACACAATCCATCCAGCATATATGCTTCAGAATAGATGAGCATAAACTTCTTGAGGAATATAAGAATTTATGCTTAAGTAAAAAAATGAAATAAAAATGATTTCTTATTAATATATAACTTGTGTAACTAAAAATAGTGTCTAATATATTTCATGTAATGACATAACCATATTTGCTACATTAAACACCTTTATACACACACACACAATATATAGACAGTGTAGACACTGCTATACATACACACACTGACAATCCATCAACCTCACCCACCTTTCTCCCTCTCTTACCCACCGTACCAGCAAAGGCCCACACTTTTAAGATTTTGGTGTCGTGTACTTGAAATGAAATCAATTATACATCCCCTTTTTTCCTGCAGACTTGTTGCTTATAGCTAAAAGTTTATTCACTATTCTTTAAGTATACTTGTTCTCAACAAAAATAGTAGTACACATTGTATAATTATTTTTAAAAAATAAATGTATAAATATTTTTTCTTAAATCAACCAAATTGAACCCATAATATGACAGGTCAGTAACATTATCTTGACACCTCATGACATGTATAGATAAATGTCACATGGTCATACCCTTCATTAAGATGAATAGAAAATAAGAAAGTTCAAATAAAAAGAAAACTACATTAGCATAACAAAGAATGGAAAAAATTATAGAAAACTCTCCATTTAGGCTTCCTCACACACTCTATGACCCTTATATTCAACAAAATGTGAAATTTGAATAACAAAATTATATAAAAAAAAACAATTGAATGTATTCAAAAGTAAGTACTAATTTATTAAGGAGATTAAAAAAATAAAGACTACTTGAGTTAATATGTATGAAAACCAGAAGTAAAAAATTTAATTGAAAACAAAGAATACTTAAGATAGTTTGAAAACCATTCAAAGAAAAACAACATACAAAACAAAATTATCGATTCGAAACATTAGTTCTATACCCAATGATTTTGAAGAATAAATGGCATCATTGGAGAAAAATGGGGGGGGGGGGGGGGGGGGGGGGTGGATATATGAGTTGTGAGATCCACAAAACCCAAAAATCAAATATCCATAGAGAACTGCTATGGTATATGTAGAAGCAATTATTATGCAACACAAATAAATATTAGAGAAAGATTATCAAGAAGAGAACAAGGAATACAAGATGCCAATCACACAACAAATGATATACGTGGTTCAGCCAAGATGTGCCTACGTCCACGGTGGTGCAGTCGATATTATTTCTATATACTCCAGAGAGTGATTACAGAGAATATAACTTGTCCTTTTACCCCGGACCTAGGGTTTAATATATACATGTGCATGTAAATGAGTGGGGGTGATGGGTTCCTCCACGTTTTCCATTTCCCCCATAACTTCCCTTCATGGGATCGTGGGGGGAGACTGGATCAATTATAAAAGATGAGGGGCCTGGACTTTGGGCCGCCAGGACTGGGCTACTCGTCCAGGCCCATAGTTCTTTATTTCGGGTACCCACAGTATATATTTACAAAATAGTTGTTATTCTTATCTCATTTATTTGGGTTCCAAGGTAAAAATGGAACGAGCTTTAATAAAAAAAATGGAATCAACAATTGAGAACTGATATGGTCTATCTGCCTCTCAAAAGTCTAAACAATAGAAACATATTAAATATAATCGTTCAACAATAACTATTAATATTAAAAGCATCCATATGCAAAGAAAAAGTTTGAAATGTTAAGCAGGATATAATGAGCCATAAAAGACACAACACTTCTTTGAGCTTTTGTCAGTCAAACTTCACTCCATTTGATCCTCAAATCAATGTATGGTTGAGTTGTCCTAACCCAATCTTGACACCATTATCTGCCTTTTTATTGGGGTATAAAACCACACTATCTCAGCACCTAGAGAAAAGAAATTGCAAAAAAAGGTTACATAATTATTTCACGATTATTAAATTGTTAAAATTTAAAAATTATCCCACTAATATTTGAGACTTGAAAAATTACCATATAGCCCTACCCATTTATTGAGTATACATGCATCAACACATAAATTTACAATGGACACAACTTTATTCTTCTGCTTTCATTCTAAATAAATCCTCAAAGAAATCACATTAGAGGGAGACTACCATTTTTATGATACTGCAAACACCATTAAAAAATTCCAGTGTGGGCAACACTTCCCCTAAAGTCATTTTGCTTGTCACAATAATTAAATTTACTCAGAAAATCATAAAGGAACTTCGGTTAGGAGGGTTTAGCAATATCATTGCTATATAGCCTATAGTCCTAGCTAGAGAGCAAAGTGAACTCATTCCATGTGAAGTGAACTCAATCCCAAAACAATATCTTATTCACTCCTGTTGAAGTGAAGCATGTGAAGCCATTTGTGAGAGTAAACCATTTTGTGAATCCCATGTATCCATTTGTGAAGTTAGTGACACCAATTTCTTCCCCTTCTTCATTTTTTATGTTTTCTCTTCTCTCTCTCTCTCTCTCTCTCTCTCTCTCTCTCTCTCTCTCTCTCACCACACACTTCAACAAAAATTGGAACAATCATAAAACTTGTAATGTGCAAGTAATATGATCTCTCGGCAAAAAGAAATAAAGCAGCAGTAATGATCTTACATGTGAAAAAAAACTCGATTTGAAAATGAAACAAACCTAACAAAACAAACAAATACACCTCCACCTTTTTCCAGTGTCTGAGCCTCTAAATAATGGGAATTAAAACACCCGTAGACGTGAACTGTCACCTCCGATCCCTTAATTTGAGAGGAACCATGAAAAACTAAAGAGTTAGCAACAACAAAAAAGGGAAAAATAACATAAATTTACGTCTTTATAAGCCATTTTTTTAAATCCAACTAAAACAAAAAAAAATTAATACTTACGTCTTTGGTTTACTCTCACAAAACTTGCATCAACATAAAAAAATCTTGATAGTTTCTTCATTTTTAGATATACGATTTCTCTTGCTCTTCCATTTTTAGATCTACGATAATTTCTCCATTTTTAGATCTACGATAATTTCTCCATTTTTAGATCTACGATAATTTGTTAGTCCTGAAAAAAACCATACTTTCCCTGTAAAAATGGTACTCCATACCTTCCCTGTAAAAATGGTGCTCCATACAACAAAAAGGAGAAAAAGTGAGGATGAGAAAATTTTGAGGCGGGTGTCTCAAACAATGTAATAGGAAATGAGAGATGTCGTGCAAACCTTAAGCTTTGTAGCTGGCAGGTTTGGGTACACTCGAGCCTTACGTCGTGACTGACTCCACAGTATCCAATGGTACATTAATTAAATTTCCTCAATTTTTTGCCACGTTGCACTCTTTTAAACCATTAAATATAAATCTTTAAAATACAACGTCAACTCCTATATAGAAAAGATAAAAATCCCCCTTCCTTTATCATATAGATTGGTAGATACAAAACCTGTTTACATAGGTTTTGTATAAAAAGATTTATGATGTGGCCTTTATTATATATATATATATATATAAAGAGAGAGAGAGAGAGAGAGAGAGAGAGGCCCCCTCATGCGAGAACTCCTTATGGTGCAGACCCTGGTACATACCATTTTTTGAAATAGTTTTTTACGGTCTAGTCCTTTGACTAAACATTTTAGACAAAAAAATCGGTGAAACAAATTTTAAACGATTAGGTCCAACATGTAAATACTGTCAATCTAAAAAAATCACAAACCTAATCGGCTATTGGAGGTTTCTCTGCAATTAACTACTATTCTCCGAAATCGAAAATAACATAAAAAATTGATGCTTTTTCCGTCTGTCCAATAATCGATTACAGTGTTCTTAATCGATTCTACCAGTATTACTTGGCTCTATCATTTGTAAGTTTATCTTTATTAGCAGCTGGTTTTTCTATTTTCGATCGATTACAATATGTCAATGTACTTTGTTTTGATTCAAGAGACTCATTGTAATTCCGTAATTCGTGTAATTTAATAACTTTTTATATGTTTTGATTTTTTTTATGCATTTATGTTTGGATTCTTCATATATAAGATTATATTTATCAATATTTGTAATTGTTAGTTGAATGTGTTGAATGAATATTATTGATGTTTCATTCTGATTTTAAGAGTACTTGATTTTGAGTTAGTATTGAGTCACTTATTGATCTAGGTCCGCGCTAGCGAAACTAACCAATTCGACATCAGTTTTCAAAGTACACGCAGTGTTTATAAAGTAGATGTGATTGCTTTTTTGAAAATATGCATCTACTTTATTGCTTCATTTATAGGTTTTTAAAGAGTGCCTGTAATTTTATATTAATTATATATAAACATTTTGATATTTCATGCATTAAATTATTGCACATATTTTTAGAATTGTTGACCTTTAAGTAAATATTTTTCGTCTCTCTTTTACTGCAGGACACTATGGTAAGTGGTATAATAGCAAGGTGTTGTTATTTGGATAATATGGCTTGTATTGAAATATTTGAAGATAGCTCATTAGATTTCATATGCAATGAGTTGTGTATTAGGTTTACTAATTTGAGAAGTGGGAGTTTTTCATTGAGGTATTCATTTGGTGATGAATGTCGATTCATGTTGGTTTGTGACAACGATGTTTGTTGTATGTTGCGGTCCCAATTAATCGTGAAAGTTAATTTCATTTGGATATATGTCATTGATTCATTAGCATTGCCAAGTAATACATGTCGTGAACGGGTTGAATGCTCTAATCGAATTTTTGAAGGGGTTGACTGCAGTAATACAAGTTCTGAGAGGGTTGACAGGGGTGATACAAATACACAGAGGTTAGAGTCTTTATCATCAGGCACTGCAAATGATTTTAATAGTTGCATTGAAAATAACTTTTATCCTGGAGGTATGGAGCCAAGTATGTCGAAAGTCTATCTTTCGAATGATTGGAAGACGTATATAAGTCATGAGCAGCAGTGTTTTGAAGGAGGTGTAGTGAAATTTCAAGATAAATTGTGAAAGTATGCCGTTGAGGTTAGGTTCAGGTATATGTATTTGAAGAATGATAAAACTCAAGTGACGGTTGAATGCTCTAAAAAGACTACTAAGAATTGCATGTAGAGAATTCATAATTCATTATCTATGATAAATGGATACTTTTACATACGAAGTTTGAATAATGAGCATACATGTAGAGGTGTCTTCAGTAGTCCGTCAGCCAAAATGATAGCCTCCAAGTTGGTTTTAACATTGGTAGCTGATGATCTTAGAGATAACCCGCTATTGAGACCAATTGATGTAGTTATAGATATGAAGAAGAATTATGGTCTTGATATAGCTTATCAACATGCATGACGTGCGAAAGAGATGGTTGTTGTTAATATATATGGTGATGAAAAGGTTTCTTATGCATTAATGAATAATTACCATGCCCTTCTATTGCAGTATAATCCTAGGTCTCATTGCATCCTTGACGTGGAATATGAGAGTAAAAAACTCAAGAGAATATTTGTAATGTTTAGATGATGTACTTATGGATTTCAATACTGCAGACCTGTTTTATTTCTTGATGGTGCCTTTTTAAAGAGTCGTTACCGTGGAAAAATATTGTCAGCAACTGCAAGGAGTGGGAACAATGGTAAATTAATTCTAAATATTTTATTTTGTGTATTCCATTGACATTTTGATTGTTCCATTCCAGATCATCAAAATACAAGCATAAAAATATAAAGTACCTTTGAATGTCTTTGTTTTAGTTCACATGTACTTTTCATTTTTCTGCGTGTATTTTGATGATATGTCTTATTATGTGTAATACTAACTAAAGTACACGCATAGTACATGTCAAGTACACGTGAATATTTTTGTTAATTTCATGTGTACTTTTTATTTTTATGCGTGTACTTTGATGATGATGTTGTTATGTTGAATACAAACTAAAGTACACGCATAGTACATGTCAAGTACACGTGAATGTTTCTGTTAATTTAACGTGTAATTTTTATTTTTATGCGTGTAGTTTAATGATGTTATTATGTTGAATTCAAACTAAAGTACACGCATAGTACATGTCAAGTACGCGTGAATGTTTTTGTTAATTTCATGTGTACTTTTCATTTTTATGCGTGTACTTTGTTGATATGTGTTGTTATTTAGAAATAATAAAGCCAAGTACACGTTAAAAATGTAAAGTACCTTTGAATGTCTTTGTTTAGTTCACATGTACTTTGCATTTTTATGCATGTATGTTGATGTTAGTGTTGTTATTTGAAACTAATTCAAAGTACGAGCAATAGATTGGAAAGTAAACGTGCATGTCTTTTTATCTTTATCACGTGTACTGTACATTTTTATGTTTTGTCTTGTTATTTACAAACAATTTAAATTAAACACATAATGTAGTTCCCATGTGTTTTAAGGTCTGCGCCAGCAACATCAATTTACGATGTGTTCTACGTGGATATGTTATTTATTTTAATTTTGATATATTTTTATATTTCAGGCATTTTTCCTGTTGCATACGCTATTTTTGATTCTGAAACCAAAGATAACTGGATGTGGTTTCTTGTAAATTTGCATAGTGCAGTAGTTGAGCAATATTGAAACATAACATTTATATCAGATCGAAACAATGGATTACTTGAAGCTGTTTCGAGTATCTTCCCGTTGTCTGCACATTCCTACTATATACATCATTTACAAGGAAATATAAAAAGGAAAATTCGTGGGAATTGTGGTGGATTTCGAAAGAAAATTGTTAAAAAAAATTGTCTTTTGCATATGTTGTCTCAGTAGATGAATTTCACAAGAATATTGAAGCATTGAAGAAGGAAGGAGGAGCTGCTATTGCTGATTTCATTAATAGTTTGCCTCCCGAGAATGGGTCCTGTGCATATTTCCCTGGTAAACGGTATGGTGACATGGCATCTAGTGTTGCGGAGTTATTCAATTCATGGATATTGGAGGAAAGGCATTTACTAGTAATGAATATGCTTGATAAATTGAGAGTGGAGATTATGAATTTTAATGCAAACAAACTTGTTGAGTCTGACACTTGAACAAATGAGCTATGAGCCTATGTCCTTTTTTTCAAAAGTTACTGAATAAAAATTGGAATAAAAGCCGACATTGGACTGTTAGTCGCTCAAGTCAAAATGTATTTGAAGATCATTCAGAAGTGCGAGCAACAGTTGACTTAGGAGAAAGGACTTGCTCCTGTAAGAGTTGGCAGATTAGATGTTTTCCATGTTCTCATTTTGTTTGTGTTGTACGGAGGAAATGGACCAGTATTTATGATTATATTGAGGAGTACTATAAGGTATCTTTCTACAGAAAATCATACTCGATACCTATAGTTCCTCTTCCTGATTTTATTTCCTTAAATATTCATATACCTGAAAATCCATTTGTCCTTCCACCAATGACTAAGAGACCGACAGGTAGGCCAAGAAATAAGAGAGTAAAGTCTTCTGGTGAGATTACAGTAAGGGAAGTTACTTGCTCGAGGTGTAGTAAAACGGGTCATTACAGGTATACTTGTAAGGAACCCATTTGATTACGTTTAAAATTGTTGAATTCATTCATTTTAACCATTTGGTTGAATAAATTAATTAATAAACCATTTGTTTCACATAAATGAATGTCATTTTAGTTTTTAGTCTCATTTTTTAGTTTGTTTTTTGTGTAGCTTTACTTTTATGTTTCATAAAATACACGCGATCATTTTTCCTGATGTTCACGTGTATTTTACATTTGTATACGCATGTTATGTACACTATGCGCGCATTGTGATGACCAAAGTTAGTTTAGCAATGCGTGTACTTGATGAAATATGCGTGTACTTTATGAAGTACATGCAGAATATATAAAGTACACGTATTTAAAAATGAATTTAGTCAGTTCAATCGGCGTGTACTATATAAAAGCATGTGTGTACTTTATTTATTACATTTAGTTTAAATTTACTTGATGAAATAAGTGTGTACTTTATGATGTACACATATGAAGTACACGCACGAAGTACACGCATAATATAAATATAATATGCGTGTACTTGATGAAATATACGTGTACTTGATGAAATATGCGTGTACTTTATGAAGTACACGCATAATATAGGATGATTTTATAAAGTACATGCATATTGATATGACCAAAATCTAATTCAATATACATGTACTTTATGTATTCTGCATGTAATTTTATAAAATAGACATATATAAATGCATGTACTATTTGGAAAATGGTTTTGGACATTATTACAATGTGCTTGTACTTTATAAAAGACACTTAGGTCGATCATATTCTTAAATTCCTATGTGTATTATGGTCCCCGCCAGCGGCATTATTATACAAGTATTTCAATAAGCGTGTACTTTATAGACTATGCGTGTACTTTATAAAGTACACGTGTAATATATAAAGTACACACATTTATATAATGGTTTGGGACAATACCTTGTGCTAGATTATCTTATGAATAATTTCCCCTTCCCTGTAAATATTATATCCCTTTATTGGGAAGATGATTCAACTACCATATGTTTTCGAGAATGAATTGAGAGTTTGAGTTATACTGATCTTATTTAGTTGTGGTGGTTGTGGGTCGTGTCATGAATTTGATGGGGTACCGGGATCCCTATTGCGTCCTTTATACCACAGCCATGGAGACCACACTCATGATACCCAACCCACCACTATCAACCATTGATATGCCAGTCACCACCGCTGGCATATTATTACCCTTCCGCTACCTGGTCTACTACTCAGCCCCCTCTAATCACTAACAGATTTCCGACAGAACTGCTTCGCAACCTCGACGATGTCCCACGGGTTCAAAGTCATCGTTTCAATGCACAAGCCGAGTGGTTAATCGCGAATCAGCCTTTCACCCAAGCTATCCCCGCCCCCAATGTCTGAAAAACCTACCTATACCCTCCAAGAGGCACGATTTGCTCTCTGTACGGCATGCTCCACCTGCCGCCATACTGCCACATGGTCGGTTGAGTTTTTATATCCCACAAATGCGAATCTGATTGTGAAGGCTATCAAAAGTGGCGGAGATCATAGGCCAAATCGTAAATGACCACGGGGAAAGCTTTGCAAGCTGGGTGTTAACGAATTTGTAGGCTATCACAATTTTTCCGCAACGATATATTTACTTCTAAGATAGTGGATATCTTGGTCTTATTTGTTTTACACGGACTTTTCTAGTTGCGTGAGATTCCCATGTCCAACTCTAAGCACCTGGATAATGCCATTAATGAGTGCCCGAGACACAGCTAACTAGTAGTACACTAATTCAAATTTACTATGTAATTGTAGATAAAACTTAACTTGATATGTTGCATAATGCCCATTTTAAATATTCAATAATACACAGAACACCATTTTCCTTCCTAAATAAACGAACACTATATAGATATTAATATTTAATTGTGTCCTCGTATCCTTCTGTTTGGGAATGAGTTGACTCTGATTCTAGACGCATACATGTCGACATCTCCTACATGAGTTCATGTAACATAGGTCCTTATTAAGATGCTTTAGCTTGATTATGACAGCACAACGGTTCCAATTACTATTGAGTATCCCTTGATTTTGAGGTAATGATATTTATTATGACAGATTTTGAGGTAATGATATTTATTTTGACAATCTTTTTTTTTTTACAGTTAGCTTTTACGGGAAAGATCATTTTACACAAGAAAAGTTGCCTATCAGAACTGATCAAGATGCTCTCAGAGAAGGATATAGGTAGATGTTCTTTTTTCTTCCATCATATCGAGATCTGTCTTTGCATCTGTAATGGTAATATATTGGGTAGAGTGACATTAGGGCTTCATTGGTCTTTGGGCGCTTGTGCCCTAAAGATTAGAGCACAACTATGAACTTAACTATTGGAAATGGCTTTGATGACTTACTGAGTTTTTTCTTTCCCTTCCAAACTTCTGATTTTTTTAAAATTTGATCCATTTTATTGCAATATTGGAATACTATTTTCATATCCCCCCCCCCCCCCCCCCAACCCACAAAGAGAATCGGATCATAATCAGAATTAATTTTGAATTTGCGATTCTCCTTTTCTTCTTCTTCTTCTTCTTCTTCCCCCCAAATTATGACAATTAGATGTTTCTAAATTTCTCCCCCCCACCACCCCCACCACCCCGGAAATCATGACAATTTGGGGTTTCTGAAACATTTTCATTTTACCCAAATTATACGATTCTGAATATATGTAATATATGCCCATTAGAAATTTTCCGATTTTACGAATTTTCCTGAAAATTTTAGGATCACTTTTTCAGATTTTTCAAAATTTCTGATTACATTAAAAACTCTGATTTCATTATATGGCAAAACTCTTTTTATGTACTTTTCCCAGAAAACACTGAAATTTTCTGAGACCAATTTCTTATCTTGCCGAAGCACACCCCTACCTATAGAGTAGTAGAAAGAACCAAGGCGAGAGAGGGAGATGATATGCTAGTTTCCCCCCCCCCCCCCACCCCCCCTCAATTGACGTTTTCCAGTTTATTTAATTATTGTTATTATGTTACAAAGGTTTATACATTCTGAGGAAGATGATATGAATCCGTCCTGGGAGCAAAGGCTGGTAAAGCGCTACTATGATAAGCTTTTCAAAGAGTATCCTTTTCAAGAAAGGATGTTGTTCTAGATTCTTGAAATTATCTGAGATTAACAAATTGAGTCTTTCATTATGATATTGAATTGACTGGAAAACTTGATTCTTTGAAGAGTTATTCACCAATGAAATCAGTTGTATAATGTTAGGGGTGTGATTGATGGAAAAGATGCCAAAACAAAATTTGCTCTTATATATGTTTGATTGTAGTTGTGTATAAATTTGGAAACTAATTGTTTATTTAGTCTAAACCAATGAAAATTTGCCTTGCAAAGTTTTTCTTTGTGTGGGTAGGTAAGAAAATAGTTGGAAAGTTCAAATTTTCATACTTTAACAAGTTGTCCATTTTGGGTTGGTGGAAAATTTTCTAAAGAAAATTTGTACTATCAAACACACTAAAAGTTGTAAAATATGGAATCTCTCATGGCAAATGTAGCCAACGAAATACACCCTTCAAGTCTCATTCAACTTGTGTATTGTTGAAAATCTTAGGTATAAATTAAGTTTTCCAGGTACCTGTTAAAAGAACATTTTGACACCAAATGTGGTGCAGCCATTCTTCCTCATTGAGAGGGCATTTGTTTTTACCTTTTGCCACCAATTATAGGAAACATTCCTTTTTCGTTCGATCATTATGTTATTAGTCAGCCCCCCTTACACTTCCAAATTTTTGTTCTCATATCCAACCAGTTAATGATCATCTGTCTAGTCTATATGGTTTAGCCCAGTAATGTGCTGCTAGATGAAGTGGCATTCATTTAGGTTATCGACAACTTTTTCCAATTTGTGTTCTTTCATTCAAACGCAGAATTTAACAATAAAACCTGGAAGAGCTTCAGTAGGAAAGACTAATTTACACCAAACGAGAATATGAAGAAAATTTTCGTAAAATATATAATAGATAGCCAAAATGGATTTTAGACGAATCAATATTCTTTGCGAGTCTTGTTAGTGTTGGATTGGAGTGATTTGAAGCTTGTAACTGTTGGTTAATTAATCTGTAAGTCACTTGCATTTTATTTCATTTTAGATATATTGGTTCTTCTTGTGAATATATTTCTGGTTTAAAGTTTATAGTTATTTGCTGCTAAAAAGTTATAAATAGAAACTTGTGGTGGTTCCTTGTTTATATCCTTTTAACTCATTGAAGATACTGCATTGCTGATATGCCACAGTATAAGATAGGCAAGGTATGTCCATACGTTTGAACTTTATATATAAATATAATTGGGCTTTTTTTTTTGTTTAATTTTTTTGGAGCGTAGCAAAAATATAGGATAGGGTGAGAGTTCCTTTTGTTCCACAAGTAGAGCATAAGAAAAGATCGACAGGTCTAAGATACAGATCAGAAACAATTGCTGCAAATATATGTTTGTGTTTTGCGACATTCATTTTTAGTAAGTCCCCTATAAACCAATATTTCTTATGCGTGAACAATTAGCATTGTGTTTTGCAACATTAAGGGTGTGTTTGATTACAAAGTTGGAAATGATTGAAAAATAGTTCAATTTTATGAGAAGTTGAAAAATGAGTGGGAAAAAATAGGGGTGGTTTGGTCTTACTTTTGAAAGTTTGCAAATGAAATTAATTTTTTGAGGGGTGGGTAAGAAATTTTTTGCATGGAAAATAACTATGGAGCACTTTCATATCTATAACTATTGTTTTTATAGAATTTATTTGAAATCAAGAGCCACAAAAATAAAAAATTGACTAAAAGTAGTATTTTTCATGGAAAGGAAATCAACACCAATCAAACGAATCCTAATACCCGTTTTAATATAATTATAGGGTATCCTTGTTTAAATTTTAATGCATCTTTCTGTTTAGATTGGCCTGAGGTGGAGGACCGAAAAAGAAGTAATAGCTGGGAAAGGTACATTTTACTCTTAAGTAACTTCTCCAACATTATTTCTCTTCATATTTGGCAAATCATCAACTGCGATTTAGTGTACACTCTTGTGTTGATAGTTGATTCATACATGGTGGAATTGGAAACAGTTTTTATTATAGACACCTTCTCTTTGTCTATTAACTATTATTATCATCTTTTATTTTGTTGGTCCCTCTCTTCACTTGACATTCTACACACTTTCTTAATATATTTTATATATGCAATTGATTTATCATTGAATGAGATTGAATAATCAATATGATGAATAATTTGGCCATTTGGAATGTAGGGATGAAAAATGTACCGAGTAGCTAAAGAGGCTTCATGTGTTTGAGGAGGGTCATCATCCACATCAAATAAATCTATGGGATTGGGTGGAAGTCCAGAGTAGCCTTCCCTCACATATGTTTGAAACTGCTCAAAGGCAGTTTCATATAAGGAAAGATTTTCCTCAATTTGCCTTATTATTTTTTTATTTCTTTCATCTCTCTCAAGAGTATCTCGCAACTTTTCTGTTGGAATAGTCATTATGTAATCTTTACCCTAGATGTAATGGTTAAGAAAGGAACAAATATTACTCTTTTATAGGAAAAGTAAAAGCTATTTATTTATGTGATCAGAAGTAGTTGGGAAGTGAGTAGTTGAGCTTAATAAATTGATTTTGGTTATTGTGTCCTTCTGAATAAATATATAAAGTAGTTTTTAATTAAAAATAAAAAATTATTACATTAACTAGTGCAAGTATATTGTTTATGTTCCGTGTACATTGTTTATATTGCGTGTACTGAAGAATTCATGTGTGTACTTAGTAATTATCACTTGTAGTTTTGGTTAAAATACGTGTACATTGTTTCATAAGACTTAGGTGCATTGTTGTCTATACCTTACGTGGATTGTAGTCTGCGCCAACGGAAATAAACCATTTTGGTGTAATAAATATTGTAAACAATAACCAATATAACACAAAATAAATTACAAATATGGTGTGTATTTGAATCGATTTATAAAAGTTTTTTCTCCTTTTGGGGGAAGAAATATTTTGATAGAAGAATTTCCCTTAGTACATATGCTCTGTATTTTAGCATGTTAGGGTCTTGAAATAATTTTTTCATTTCCTTGTTTCTGCTGATTTATTCAATGTAGTAGATGCAGTTAACCCCACGGTCAACCCTGAAATTAAAATAAAATAAATATATAAATTAGCATGATGTGAATGAATTTTTTTGAAAATATACGAATTAGTAATTTTTAAAAATGAAGTTTTTTCTTACGCATTATATTGCTTAGGGCATTCATGATCTCTTATTAGGTCAAATTTTGGATCACTTTCCAACAAGAAATCTACTGTCATTTTTTTTTGCTTTGTCAATGGATCATCATCCAATGTAAACTCATTTGATGTACCTTCATCAAACTTTCTCTGAGTTTTGAAACCATTGTTTTTCATTGTTTCTGCTTCAGTCTTCAATAGGTACAGTATTTTTTGGAAGACAAAAAACTGTTAAGAAGATAAATATTTAGTGTATACAAATAAAAGAGTATATAAAGATTAAAGAGTGAAAAGTACATGCATAATATTAAAGTACATGTGTATTTTATTTGTCTATTTCACATGTATTTTAAAATATGATGTGTGTACTTTGCCTAAAGAGTGAAAAGTACATGCATAATATTAAAGTACACATAATTTGTTTTGGTTCATTTCACGTGTATTTTAAAATATGATGCGTGTACTTTGATAATCTCGGTGATTATGTGCAACTAATGCAAAGTACACGTATTATATGATAAAGTACACGTGTATAATATAAGTACATGTAGCATTACTAATTAAATTTAGGCACTAACCATTTTTTTCGCATCATCGAAGTATATTGTGTTTGTTTCCTTGTCGTCCGGTTGAAGGGAATCGATGTGGACGACTTTCTTTTTATTTTTGTATATCGCAAGTAATGTGAAATGTCCTGTGTGATGTCTTAATACAATGAACAAATTATTACAAGTGGCTAAGTATTCAAATAAATCTCTGTATAACTCCCCCTTCTTATTGACTTCATTTTTGCTACAAGCTTCTATCGGAATAAAAATTATAGACATTGTGTTAATAAAAAAAACTGAAATTTTGTTTCACAAAGCTTTCGGTTTAATTGTACTTACCCAACAATAATCAGAAAAATGTGTGATTGGGAGAGCCCTTCCTTTGCTAATTTTAACCTCAATATATCACTAAAGGCAAGTATTATCTGTTTCACACAATATAAAATGGTGAGGAAATAATAATGTTGAAATTTAATGAATATATAATATTTGGACTACATACTTGGCTTGAAATTTCTTGATTCTTGAGGACTTCAACAAAATCTTCCCATGGGACATACGAAACCAGCCCTTTGAAAATAAATTCCCTGCATTTTATATAAGCAATAAGAATTGTATAATAATAATAACCTTATTATTTTGCACACAAAAAATAAATAAATTAGCGAAGTGATAAATCATAAAATAATATACTTTACCCTGGCTCAGCCTTTCGAATAAACTCTTCAATTTTTTTCTTCGCAGCTTCATCGAGATATTTGTATGCTTTGACTGCTTCAAACTTGAAGTGAGTTTCTTTCATTTGTTGAGCAATTGTTAGAGGGCCTTTTCTCAGCTTTGCCTCTTTTTGTTTTTTAATTGGTTCATGCCTCTCAGTTTCTCTGTCATCTTTTCTTTTCTTTTGTCCTCTAGTAACATGCCCTTTTATTTTGGGTATTTCGGGGGTGCCCTGAACTGTCTTTGAGGCTAGCTCAATCTTCAATCTCGAAATTTCGTCCATGAGTTGTTTATTAGTGTTTTCCTAATATATTTAAACAAGAAATGTTGGATTGTAAGCATTTTTTGAAACAATGATTTAAATTCTCTTGCGTGTATTTTGATAAAATTTGTGTTTTTCATCCAAAATTGTGTGTATATTATAAAGTACACGCGTGTATTTTATAAAATGCACGCGTGTACTTTATAAAATTTATAAAATACGTGTACTTTATAAACTTTATAAAATACACGTGTACTTTCATCATAATTTGCGTTTACTTTAGAAAGTACACGTGTGTACTTTATATCTATTGTACTTTATAGATACCTGATCAGTTTTTTTCACTGCTGATTCATCGAACCTTTTCTTCAACTCCGAAATTTCGTCATTAAGGATTTTATTATTGCTTTCCTGTTATATAAAAAGAATGTTATATTATAAGCAATACTTGAATAAAACTGCATTATTTCTAATCAAATAATGCGTGTACTTTGCATTATTTCTAATATCAAATAAAACTGCATTAAAAGTACTATCAAATAAAACTGCGTGTACTTTAGGAAAACTGCCTGTACTTTAGGAAAACTGCGTGTACTTTAGGAAAACTGCATGTACTCTGCATTATTTATAATCAAAAGTACCTGTTGAGTTCTTTTCAATTCTGACTCCCCAAGATTCAGCCTCAATGTCATCTTTTCTATGTCAGCATCTCTCCATTTTTGCAATGTATCATCATACTTTTTTTTTAGATCTTCATTAGTCACAGATAGGTATCCATTTTTTTGTTTCAAAAGTCATGATGATTCATCCAATTCTTTAATTCTATCTGAGTCACTTATTGTGACTTGATCAAGCTTTTCTTTTAAAGAATTGTTTAACTCAACTAGTTGGGCATTTTCCACCTCCAACCCATTTAGTAAATGTTTTTCCTTCAAAAGTTTGGAATTATCCACCTTTAACTTCTTCATTTCCTCTTGGGATTCCAAAAGTGAATCACGATCTACCTGCAACTGTACATTCAAAATGGAACTCTCCACCTCCAAAGAGGTCACCTTCTCTAGTGCACCATTCGGGTCTTCAGCTGCTTTAGATAGTTGGTTGTTTTTTTTCCAATAATTTCCTTTTCAAAACAGCAATTTGCTCCTCCAAATTAACCTTTGGTTGATCATTTCCCTTCTTTTTCTTTGGAGTCACAATGTTTTCAAGGGGAATATTCCAACCATATGAAAACTCATTGTCATTAATATATTCAGCAACTTTTTCTGATGATGAATCAGCATGTATAGGACTTTTTGTAGAAATGTTCAAATAGTGACTTGGTCCTTCAAATTGAGATTCCTTTTGTACAGAACTGTCCTTACAAGCTGTTTTATTTGTAGCTTGCTTCAAAGTTACTGTTGCGATGTCATTCTTCACAAACCATTGTCTCAAATAAGATAATTTCCACCTCAGGAATTTTGGCGTCTTATCTTTAAATTCTTCAACAGGAGAAATAATTTCAAATTTCTCTCATTGATAATGCCATATATAACACCCTGCCGCGATAGTACTCATCCGAAGCCGCGGATGTTCAGACCATACAGGCCGCGGCAGTTACCACAGTCAGGGCGCGGCCAGATCTCTCATAGGGTGCAGCCCCCTACATCAGAGGCCGCGGCACCCCACCTTGGGGCGCTTCACTACTCGGCGTTGCTTACTCTGCGGGCTGCGCACCCTTAACCACAAGTGACTGCAGACTTGGTACATGCCACGTGCTGTGGGCACGTGACTCAACTCACTTCCTTATAAATAGAGGGCCATACCCGGAAAAGGGGGGTATCGATTCCACATACGCCCAAGGTAGGCTCTACAATACAGATCCTCACTACACAACCTCAACACACAACTTGGAGGCCACGCATCCACATCGCAGCCACCTATTCAGCACCCCGGAATCCTCAGTACTGCCATGTACTCTCCATTATTCTCATATTTGTATGCCACTTTAGGCACGATTATACTGTACCATGCAACGCATATAATGAGAACGGAGCAACACAGTGGATGTAGGCCTATCTTAAAGGCTGAACCACTCTATATCTTGTCTTCTCTCTATTTACTTGCTTTACTTGTTCATCACACACTCTACTCTTGACTTGCTGGTATGAGAACGCCTTGTGGCCGATTTCTTGTATCATCAGTTTGGCGCCGTCTGTGGGAACCGAGATACCTCAATCTTGTTTCTCTATGATTCGAGTTCCTGAACACCTTATTCTATTCACGGGGATCCTCTGGATCATCATCCCATGAGTAAATTTTGGTTACTGAGCTCTATTTGATACTTACACCCTTAAATGGGTATTTCATACCTTCAGATCTGTTCTCGGGACTCCATTTTATGACCTTAGATCTATTTTACATACCCCTGTGACATCACCCCACCTAGATAAAGCTGGAAGGCTTGATGGGCTTCAGCCCCATAAATGTGGGTGATTAGGGAAGAGTTATATTTACTCCCTTCTTGTTCTTGTCCTATGATCTAGGGTTTATCATTAAAATTGTGCCATTGTGTGTACCGAGAGGTTATTCTCTCATGGATAGATCCTAGTAGGTATGCTATCCACGGGTTTCGGGAGAAAAACTCAGTTTTTGGGTTTCAATCTTAGGATTTTCCCTGTCTAGGTAGGGATGCGGCGCGGTAGTTCAACTACCTAACATGTCGCGGCCTCTACTGGGGTAGGTATGTTGCAGAAGTTTCAAAACATCAAGGAACATTCGGGTGGCCTTCAGCTCAACCTTGGTGATATCATTCAAAGGCTGCGGCAGTGCACTTGTGTGCCATACTTGCCGCGGCCTCCTCAGCATATCATGGGTCAGTTCATTCCCTTCCCCCCCCCCCCCCCCAATACTCCTGTTATTACTCACTTCTGTTAGTTTTGTCTCAGATTCTATATACTCTATAAAGACTAACAAAAGCATAAATGGAGGGGGAATCCAGCCAGAGCATGGAAGTCAAGGATGAGATTGTGCAACTGTACAATCACCTTAATCACCTCTATGACAGCTATGCTTCACTTCAGACCCAGGTCAATTACCTCACTCAGAGGGTGCTGATGCTAGAGGCCGCAGCCAATCAAAATACAAACGCAGGTCCTGGAAGAGCTTTACCTGCCGCGGCAGTCAAAGAAGCCGCAGGACCAACTGGCAAAAGGCAGAAAAGGGAAGCAGAGAAATCAGAGAAAAAGTCGGGAGTCTATACGCCGTTGATTTTCCCAATTGAAGAGATCTTTGAGTGTATCAAAGAGGACAAGCTTTTGAGGTGGCCAGAAAAGCTGAGAGCTCCACCCCACAAGAGGAACAAAGCCGCCTGGTGCAAATTCCATCAGGACCATGGCCATGAGACAGAGCAATGCTATGCTCTGAAAGATGAAGTCGAAAGGCTAATTGGCCAGGGGATGCTGCAGGGATTCCTGAAGAATGCATAAAGGGCTCAACCGGACCTGACAGAGGCTGCATGCCACACCTCATCCTTAGCCTTTTTCAATTCCGCTATTTCTGTCTATGCTTTATGTAGCTCATTAGAGCCCGAATACTCAAGATTTTATGTTTTATTAGCAAAGCCATTAGCTGAAACATACATATATAAATATAATGAATTAGCAAATTTTGCCATATCTTATTCCTCTCTTGTTTTCATAATTTGTCATCTCACAAAAAGACCTTTTGTCTTAAACAGAATCCAAGGGAAGAATAAAGCATTATCTTGGAAGATTATTATTATTTTGGGATGCACCTATGGAGGGATTGCGGTCTTAATTAGCTCAAAAGTTCCCCTCACGACGTGCGACTGTATCTTATCATATGATGATTATAATCAGGAAAGCACCCGAGGATTCAGGGAGCTTTTATCAGCCACGGGGGCTTACAATGACCGTTCTCAGCTCTCGGGACGCGTCATCAAGCCGGGAGACTTATAATCTCTGGCCGTGGAGGGCTTTATGTATATCAGTAGCTGTGGGTGGCTTCATAACATAACCCAGCCTGGAGAGGCTTGATAGTGTCTCACATATTAGCTGTGGACCCAGCCTGGAGAGGCTTGATAGTGTCTCACATATTAGCTGTGGGTGGCTTAACAACGTAACCCAGCCTGGAGAGGCTTGATAGTGTCTCACATATTAGCTGTGGGTGGCTTAACAACGTAACCCAGCCTGGAGAGGCTTGATAGTGTCTCACATATTAGCTGTGGGTGGCTTAACAACGTAACCCAGCCTAGAGAGGCTTGATAGTGTCTCACATATTAGCTGTGGGTGGCTTAACAACGTAACCCAGCCTGGAGAGGTTTGATAGTGTCTCGCGTATTAGCCATGGGTGGCTTAATAATATAACCCAGCCTGAAGAGGTTTGATAGTGTCTCGCGTATTAGCCATGGGTGGCTTAATAATATAACCCAGCCTGAAGAGGCTTCATAGTGTCCCAAGATCGACTAAAGGTAAGCCAGGGAGGACAATCGAATCAACTATTGGAAGCTCGGTCATCATGATCATGAGGCGTGTCAAACCCGCAGGAGGATGACCTCAGTTTCCCAGGGGCAAGGTTCTACAGCCCCATTATCTTGTCAACGGTCAAATAGATGCCGCGGCATCTTCATCCACCACAACCTTAGTGATGGATGGTAACCTGCCAGTTAAATGGAAAAAACGGTCGTTGCTCGTTCAAATCGCCGCGGCATGTACAGAAAAAGGACATTACCAAGGTTGGATTACTCCCGCGGCCTGGGGTGACAGCCTAAGGTAGTGTAAGGCAATAAAGGGCCAAGTTGACAAAGGAACCGCGGATGATATACAAGAAAGTGCATGGAATTATGCTATGCTGTCGCGGACTTGGTTACAAGTTCTACAAGTTCTTTCAATACAAAAAGCTGGTTACAAATATGAGAGGCAGTAATATACAACCATTCATTATAGATGGCAGAGTATAACACGCAATGTAAAAAGAAGAAAACATTAAGCAGAGATAAGAATATGGCCGCAGCCTTTGTATTAATAAATTTGGATTACAAAAATAGGGGCCGCAGCCACAGCAAAGTCCGAAATTACAAAGTGCAACTTAAAATTCAAGAAGTCGCGTCGTCATCGTCATCAGCTTCATCACCGCCCGCGACGGTCTCTGTCTCCTCGGCCTCGGCCTCTGCTTGGGCTATCAGCCTTGCCCTCTCATCAGCCGCGGCCCTCAGCTCAGCAATGCACTCCTGATGTTCTGCATCACTTAATTTCCAAGCGAGGACCGTATCCTTGGCATCAGGGAAATTTCTAATGATTCTCTGCCGCAGCTCCTGATAGCCGCGGAGGTAGGCCCTGTTATTTGTAAGGAAGAAATCCTTGGAGCCTTTGAAGGACTCCACGGCATGATCTATAGCCAGTTGGAGGGCGTCGCCATGATCAAATTCCATCTTTTTGATAGCCGCGGCATGGGCTTCGTCCTTCTGAGCAGACTTGGCTTCAAGCTCTTGGTATTTTTGCTGGAGGAGGGAAAGCTTGGAAGTTGCAATCTCCGCAACACGGGCGGCTTCAGCTGTTTGAGCTTGCGACGACTTCAGAGATTCCGCGGCCTGATTGAAATTTTCTTCCGCTTCCTCTCTGGCTTTATTGGCCTTCTCCAGGTCCATGTGGGCTGCCTGGAGGGCCGCGGCAGATGATGCTTTCCTGGCCTCAAAAGAAGATGTCCGAGCCGACTGCAGGTCCGCAGCATGAGCACTCTTCTCGGCCTCTTTCAGCCGGTATAAAGCCTCGTACTTTATTTTTTGGACAACAATCACGTTCGCGGCCTGTATATGGAATAAGAGATGTTAGCAAAAGCAAAAAATACGAGATACAAAGATTATAATGATTGGCACGTACCCTGAGAAGGCTGTGGAGGCCACAATCCTCCAGGTCTTCGTGATCCTCCCCAACAAGTCTGTCGAGGTCCGCGGCATCCAATGCACGCTTCATTCTCCGGGCAGCCTTGGCAGTAGTGTCCCAGGAGGAATTTGGGTCAGGCTGCCTTAGTTGAGGCCTTGGCCTACCGTCTGGCCCAGACTCTCCGCGGAATTGGGGAGGCGGCAAATTTGCGTTGACGGCCACAACATTTGGTGGGGGTGGAGAAGACGATGGTTGCCGGGGAACTTCCGCTGGCAGCAGTCCTGCCGCGGCCAGATTTTCCCCTATGTCATCATCAAAGTGTTCATGATGCACAGGGGCTTCATCGTGAACCACTTGATCCGCGGCAGGATCTGTGGATTTATCAACAAAAGAAGTTGCGGCCTGTACCTTGGCCCTAGACCGCTTCCTTTTCCTGCTTCTCGCGGTGTTATTTAGGACGACCGCGTCCTCATCCATCTCTGCCAACTGCGCGGCCAGCAGTTCCCTATCAATCTCTTCACCTGGAAAATAATGGCATGAGTTCAACAAATTCCAAGAGAATGAAACGACCGCGGAATGAGAGAAATGGTACAGTTAATTACCTTCTGCGCCCATCTGTTGAGGAATTGATTTGTTGGGGAAGAATCCCGCCCCAAATATAGTGGCCGATGTTACAAGTATGCTGAACTTCTTGTGTTCAGCAGGAAATTCCGCGGCCTCGGCAACTCTTTTTTCCTGCCGCGAGTTCAAGTGCAGATTGTCAAGAGCTGCAGAAAGAAGATACAGTTCCAAGTTAGTATTGGCCAAGAGAAAATAAAAGACGCCTAGAATCTTATACCTAGTTTGGAGGGTGAACCCCATTGCCGCGGCATTTTGTATGATCTCTCTCTCTCGTTCTCCTCTGGGTGCATCTCCCAGCCTTCACCGGAGATGTAAAAATATTTCCCCTTCCAGTTTTTTACGCTGGTCGGTCTCCCAGTGTATAGGGTCTCGTCCCTGCCGCGGCTAGAAAAGTAATAGTAGCCCGCGAACTTTACTGAGTTCTCCTTTGAGCGGTAGAAGTGGAAGAACTCCGCGGGAGTAATGTCCTTTTTGAACAACTTCTGCCAAAGGACAACTGCATCAAGAACAGCTCTCCAACCATTGGGGTCTAACTGAGCTGGAGCTAGTTTCATCGTCTGGAAAATGCGACGGATGGGAACGGGAACAGGCAACCGCAGCCCATACATGAACGCGTGCAAAGGGAAGCGAATTCCATCGTCAGAAAGTGCCGTGCACGGTCTCTGGTTCGCGGCAGGGGCTGAACATGTCAAGTTTTCTGGAAACTCGAAAGCCTCAGCAACCTGCTCAACCCATTCTTGGGTCATCGAGCCGCGGATGTCGAGAGCGGCCAATGGTTTGGCAGCCCTCCCTGATGTACTTCCGGGCTTATTTCTAGAAGCCGCGGCAATCTCTCCTTCTCCCATCGGATGAGTGCTTGAATTGGCTTCCTCCTCCATCGAACGAGATGGGGAACCCTTCCCAGATGCAGAATCCGCGGAGGTTGAGTCAATTACCACGCAGTTCGGGCAATCTTTCAGTTTGCAGGGCCCAACTGATCTTAGAGGCGGCGCGAAAGTAAGTTCTGGGGGAGAGGTCCCAAAATACTTTGCCCAAAAGCCTCTAACGAACTCGTCCGGGTCAAAGCTCATATGGTTGCAGCAGTACCTGAAAAGCAGAATTCGCAGTTAGGCGCCGTAGCCAGTATGACTTGTAAGACTTCAAGAAGCCGCAGAAGGTTGTTTGTTTTAAGTCTTGAAGGCTGGAATTACGTCCCTAATACAGTTATTAATAAGCGAACTTTATTGCTTATGGGACCAAACGGCCCCAACTGTCCGTGGACAGTTCCATTTTATGGAACCTGAGCCGCCGCGGAAATGCATTAGAATTGCCTTAAAGCATCACCGACCGCGGCTATTCCTAATTTTTCAGACAGTCCTAAATGCTCTAGTAGCAACTACAGTTATACATGGATGTCTTGGTCCCAAGGGGAATGAGTATGTAGATGTCGCGGATGTGGACTTAAGGGACCGCGGCCATTTGGCACGCGCAAAATTGCTAATCATATTGTGCCGCGGCATTTATCCTAAACAATTGATTAACAAGAAGTTACATATCCTAAGATCAAATTCACAAAAGGTGGAGTTTTCAGCTATGAATGTCAAGGACAGTGGTATGAATGCCATATGCAGCATACGTGGGAAAAAAGCAAAACAAACATGTAAAACCCTAGATGAACGACAAACGGACAAAGAAAGGCGTAAACAACAAAGAAAAGTGAGAGTAGTGGTTGAAAAGTCACCTGGAAGTGAAGAAAACCGCGAAGGACAGCCTCACACCACCTTGGAAACACCACACGCAGCTTCAAACCACCTCGGAAGGCTATCGGAAAATACAAGAAGGATTGTGCAGAATTTCGCTTTCGATTTTCTCTCACAAGTTTTGGAAACGTAATGAAGTCCACGGCCAGAAACAATTTATATAAGGGAGCGCGGAAGACGAATCGTCGCTTTGGAAGCACCGCGGTTACTAGGCTTATAAGTCGCAGTCCCAATATACTTCCCTTGGCACAACGGCTTGGGGGCTTATTGATAATGCCATATATAACACCCTGCCGCGATAGTACTCATCCGAAGCCGCGGATGTTCAGACCATACAGGCCGCGGCAGTTACCACAGTCAGGGCGCGGCCAGATCTCTCGTAGGGTGCGGCCCCCTACATCAGAGGCCGCGGCACCCCACCTTGGGGCGCTTCACTACTCGGCGTTGCTTACTCTGCGGGCTGCGCACCCTTAACCACAAGTGACTGCAGACTTGGTACATGCCACGTGCTGTGGGCACGTGACTCAACTCACTTCCTTATAAATAGAGGACCATACCCGGAAAAGGGGGGATCGATTCCACATACGCCCAAGGTAGGCTCTACAATACAGATCCTCACTACACAACCTCAACACACAACTTGGAGGCCACGCATCCACATCGCAGCCACCTATCCAGCACCCCGGAATCCTCAGTACTGCCATGTACTCTCCATTATTCTCATATTTGTATGCCACTTTAGGCACGATTATACTGTACCATGCAACGCATATAATGAGAACGGAGCAACACAGTGGATGTAGGCCTATCTTAAAGGCTGAACCACTCTATATCTTGTCTTCTCTCTATTTACTTGCTTTACTTGTTCATCACACACTCTACTCTTGACTTGCTGGTATGAGAACGCCTTGTGGCCGATTTCTCGTATCATCACTCATGCCCAATATTGTGATCATACAGAAAACAAAATGATATTAATAATTGTATTACCTAGGTATTCATAATGGAAAGTACAAGTGATTTGTTCAAAATATACGCAAAATTAAACGTGTACTTTGTAAATTTTTCAAGTGTATTTTGAAAGTATACATGATTTTAACAAAGTAAACGTGTACTTTGTCAATATAATTTCACGTGTACTTTGTAAAGTACACTTATAATATTAACAAAAAATATAACAAGTGTATTTTGAAAGTACACTGGTTGTACTTTCAAAATACACGTGATATAAGACGTGTATTTTGAAAACACACGTGTTATATCACGTGTATTTTAAAAGTACACTTGATTTTTACAAAGTACACATGAGTGTTGGTATGTAAATTTTGAAATATCATGATGTTTTTTTGCTCACCAGTTGGGAAATGACACATTCAGTACTTGTGCTAGGTTTTGAACTTGCTGATTTGTCAAGTGAATGTATGAGAAACTCATGCACAACAGATGCCTAATCATACTTATTCATTTCCTCAACATTGTCGATGTATTTCAACCAAAATTTTGCAAGTGTGAAGTTTAAGTTAGAGAAAAACAAAGTGTTCAAGAAGTGGAGACACACAATTTTTACAAAATCGACAATGCTTTCACCTGTCTCCAATTCGACTCATTTCTTCAAACCATTCAATATTTCTGACTTTTCTATTCTTTTTGTGAAGTATCGTGCATGTAATCCAGGTTTTTGAGCAGTATTCTGTCCCTTTTTCATTTCTATTGATTTTAAACCATCAAACAGTGGTATGCCAAATATTTTACTTATATCTATTGACATTATTTCAATCCTACTCTTTATACGGAAACTTTTGGTTTCCATATTTTACAATTGGATAATTGATAAAATATTTGTATTCGTCTTCTTGTGGTCCACTTCTACTACTTTCTCACTGTAGTAGGCATTGAAAAACTCCCAAAATGGAGTCTTCTTAAGAAGTTCAATATGCCTATCATTTATTTTCTCTTTAATCTGATGCAAATCATGAAGAAAACTAATAATATTTGATCGATATTGGTCATTCTTCTTTGCAGGACGTTTAGATTTCAATGCCACACTAGAACTAGAACTAGAACTGGAACTGGATGAAGAACTATCATCATAACATCTCTTTTTTTGTTTCTTTCCTCTTCTTGCCTTCATCTTCATCCCCATTATGTTGATCTATAAACAAATTTTAAATTACTAACCTATAATGATATGTACAAAAAATAAAATACATGCGAATTAGAATAAAACATAGACTAAAATAATAAAATACAAGTGTATTTAACAAAAGTACATGCAATATTCTCATAAACAATTCATACAATTCTCAACAAAATACATGCTAAAGGGGGTAATATATATCGTCCATTTCATGGTAAAACCTAACAGAGGTTGTTCAACAAGTCAAAAACCAAGATTCTTTATTCCTAACATATTCAGTAAAGAAGTGATACAATAGATGCATGCTAAAAGCTCCAACATTATCAAATTTCCTTAAGCAATACTGCTCATTCGTTTAGCTAAATCATTCGCTTTCGATTCAGTTACTTAAAGCTATTGCACATCAAAAGTGCAGTAAATGTCTTCATAGTAGTAGTAGAAACCAAGTAACCTTTTAGCTCTATCATTGATGCGAAGGAGAAAATGAATTTCGTCATCGTTAGTACTATTAAATGTCAATGTGAAAGGTTTTGTATTGTTAAGATCTTCAAAGATGCAAGCAGCAGTTTTGTAGTTAAACATGCTTGATCGTATGATTCCTAAACAATAACACCACACTGTAAAATGGTACACTCATAATACACATTAGTACACGCATATTGGATTGAACAAATTAAATTTCAATGTGTGTGTACTTTATGAATTTTGCGTGTACTTTCAACAATACTGCTTAAAAACTAATAAAGTACACACAATAATACTGCTTGGAAACTAATAAAATATTACGCGGACCAAAATAACATAGGATTGATCAAATATGGATTTGAAATATATATTTTATAGAGTACACGTATAAAACATAAAAGTACACGCATATTGAATTGAGAAATTTAATTTCAATGTGCGTGTACTTTGTGTATTTTGCGTGTACTTTTTGAAAGTACACGCAAAATACACAGAGTACACGCAATAAAACAGGGCTTGTACATGTACATATTCCAATCATGTATATATTCCTAGCCCTTAATAAATCCTTGATAAATGATGTATACAGGAGGAAAAGTACAATAATGAAATACATATATCTAACATGTAAAAAGTGTGTTTTGCAATTAAAATGAGGGAAACAAATATATTTTTTCATATCACGAAGAAGTAGAATATGATTTCATCAGTCCATGTATCTACAAATTTATACATATGAGAACACAAAATATATAAGGACAAACAGGTGATAAGAGAATGTATACATACTTGTTAGTGGTGTTTGGAAGAATTTTATTGAGAATATAAAATGCTCAGTAGATCTTCAACGATTAGGGTTTGATCAAAAAGAGTTAGGGTTTTGATCGAAGAGAGTTAGATTTTTGATCGAAGAGAGTTTTTGGCACTTCGATCAGGAGTATTTATATGTTGTTGTTGACCAAAATTTGATTGAGAATGAGATTCGTTTTAGGATTTTGATCGAAGAGATGGTACGATTAAGATTTTGATTTAAGAGAGAATACAGTATTTTTGGCGCTTCGATTTCTGAAAAGTGCGTATTTATTTTAATTTCAGGGTATTTATATGTTGGACCTAATCGTTTAAAATTTGTTGGACATGGTTTTTTTGTCCAAAATTGTTAGTCCAAGGACTAGACCGTAAAAGTTCCCTTTTTAAAATAGTTAAAAATGATTTTTTTGATGAAACTTTATGCATATAATCTTCACGGTGAGAAGACCATCCCCAATTTTTTCCATAAAAAAATCAATAAAACAATCGTTGAGATGAGGTGATATGTAAAAAAAAATGGTTAAATATGCATTTTCGACTGTTAAAATGTTGGTGATCATCTCACCCACTTTTTAATTGATTTTTTTTTATGAAACTTCATGGATATGATCTCAACAATGAGAAGATCATATCCGGGAAGTTTCATAAAAAAATTCAATCAATAAAGTGGCTGGCGTCGACCCAACATTTTAATCGTTGAAAATGAATATTGATACCATTTTTTTACATATCACCTCATATTAACGTTTTTTTATATTGAATTTTTTGATGAAAAAAATTGCAGATGATCTTCTCACCGTGGAGATCATATCCATGAAGTTTCATAAAAAAATTCATTTTTTTTACTATTTTAAAAAAATAGTTTGTACCGGGGTCTGCACCATAAGTGGTCCTTACAGGAGATTTTTAGAATATATATATATATATATATATATATAGGAGAAGGCTCACCTACATCATGCTCTATACATCATCCATGCATCACGCTTAATTATAGGCCCTAAAAAACTTTTTTTTTTTTATTTTATATTTTTCCCTTGAAATTAACCTTCTAATCAACCCATATGTAAAAAATTAGGTCAAAATACATTTTGTAACTATTTTTAAAAAATCCACAAAAAACTGCTAAAAATGCCTTATTTATAAGGGTCTGCGCCAGCAGTTTTTTGTGAATTTTTTAAAAATAGCTACAAAATGTATTTTGATCTAATTTTTTTCATATGTGTTGATTGGACGGTTAATTTCAAGGAAAAAAATATAAAATTTGAAAAAAATATTTTCTAGGGCCTAGAATTAGGTGTGATGTATGGTGTGATGTATAGTGCATGATGTAGGTGAGCCTTCCTCTCTCTCTCTATATATATATGTACAGTCTTGCTCTTGTGCGGACTAATTCGCATTTTAAGAGTGCGGACCGAACATGTATCACCAGACGGTGAGCCCAGAAAAGAGAGAGAGTGTGCCTATAATTTAGGCGATAATTTATAGGCGCATCGTTAGATGACACATATTCGATCCGCATTCTTAAAATGCGAACTAGTCCACACAAGAGCATTATATATACATGTATATATATATATATATATATATATATATATATATATATATATATATATATATATATATATATATATATATATATATATATATATATATATGTACAGAGAGAGAGAGAGAGAGAGAGAGAGAGTATGAGAGAGAGGTTTACAAGTGAACTTAAAAAATGAACTTTTTAATGAACCTTACACAAGGGTCGCCGTTAAGCATAAATTTTAATGTCTTGCTGTAATTTGTCCGCGCCAGCGACAACAAACGTGTGTGTCGACCGATTTCGGTTGACACGCGAGTCCGTTGCCGCTGGCGCGGACCAATTACAACTTGGAATTAACATTTATTGGGTTATGGTTGAAATCTTCTTGAATTGGGTTTGGTTTTAGAGTCATTTTGACAAATTAGGAGAGAGAGATATAGGTGTTTTTTTTTTTTTTTTTTTTTGCACTTAGGTTCGATATATGGCTGGTGGGTCTTGGATGCGGGATTAAATGAGGACAAAAGGTCGAGTAGGGGGTATGTTCGGGTATAAGCGGGTTCAGGTTCTGGCAGGTCGAAGAAGTTGGCTGGTGGGTTTGATTTAGGCGGGTAGGAAAGCAAGTGGTTTAAGGTAGAGGGCCGTCGTTGGCAGGAGTAGGTGGTGGTCCGACGAGTAGGAGCTTAGGAGGTCTTTAGTGGATGTCGCTAGAGGTATGATGGGCTTGGTCAATGGGTGGCTGGAGATGGCTTTTCTGGCGAGGTTAAGTTCATATTGGGATCGTCAGGTTATGCTGGAATGGTGGGGTCGAGGCAGGTATAAGGGTGAGAGCTCTGGACCGTCCAAATGTTTTTTAAGGTGCATTAAAAATTTCATTTTTAGGCTCACTTGTGAACCTCTCTCTCTCTCTCTCTCTCTCTCTCTCTCTCTCTCTCTCTCTCTCTATATATATATATATATATATATATATATATATATATATATATATATATATATATATATATATATATATATATATATAAGTTTATAATGGTAAAATATATTTTTTAAAAGTAAATTAAGTATTTGCGGGAAACATGATTATCGATTAATTTGTATTGGTGATTAAGGGTGTGCATGGTTCGAGTTAGTTTAGTTCCACTATAAAACCAGAACTAGAACCAGAACCGAAATAGTTCGGTTCTCTGGTTTTGGAACCAAAACTAAATCGAAATATATATAGAACCAAACCGAACCGAACCAATGATTGTCGATTTTGTTTGGGTCGATTTTCAGTTCCAATTCATTTATTTTTTTCATCAGTTAGTCAGCATTGAAAAATAAAACACATGAAATTTTTAATTGATGAAAGCTCTCGATCATATCAACAATCGCTAAAAATCTTAGGAAAAGAATCTTCAAAACAAAATGTTGAAATTTGGAGAATTTTGAGTATTAAAACATTTTAAAGAATTACGTGGCATCATTAGACCCACTGCTGTTGTTGTTGCAACCATCATATATTGTAAACAGTTTCTCCCATGGAGCCATCATCTTTATTAATTTTTGTACTAAGGGATGGCCTCTTATTCTCTTTGTTTGTTTCTTCTCCCTTATAAGATTTTTTTGATGGTATATAGCAAGAGCACACTAGAGAGGTGCACCTGTTTTGAGCCGACGCAACCAGGATTACAGATAAACAAGATTAATTAATACTAAATTCCCTTTAATCCACTTATTTATTGCACCATGACCATTCGTGTGTGTGGGGTGTGTGTGTGTGTGTGTGAGAGAGAGAGAGAGAGAGAGAGAGAGGATCTTCGTCGGATGACAAAGGGAGAGAGAGATAGGAGCTCGACTACTTTTGGGTTTGGAGAGTAACTTCGGTTTATGTTTTTGGTTTGTGTTAGATTCTAGTGTTCGGTTGGGGAAACATAAAAGCTCAAAAAGATAAAATTACTACATTATAGTTTCGGTTCTAGTAATCGGTTTTCAGTTCGGTTCTATGGTTCAGGTTTTCGGTTCGGTTCGTTTTATATACCAACCCGAGAATCGAACCAACTGCATCAGTTTTTTGTTTTTTGAAACCAGAGCCAACCCATAAATAAAAAAAAAAAAAACCCAACCAGAACCCCAAAGATCGGTTCGGTTCGATTCGGTTATTCGGATTGTCGATTTTTATGCACAATCCTACTGGTGATGCCCTGCATTAAAAAATGGGTAATGGAGGAGAAGACGAGGATGTCGATTTCAAGCAACGAGATGGGGGTGGGGGGCAACGACAAATGACGAAAGTAGTATTTTAAAAAAGTTATACAATTAAGGTGGCGAAACCAAATAAAACTAGATTTTAGCCCCGCACGATGCGCGGACACCATAAACTTGTTATATTACACACAAAATTCCAGGAGCTGCTTTAGTGTATTTCTTTATTAATGTTAATCCCCTTGAAATTTCCAACTATAACATTTGTAATTACAAATATGACTGCAAAAAGGAAAAAAATGGTACATAAAACTATAATTCAAATACATGCTTCCAATGCAACCTTTAAAACAAAGCCACATAATTAGTATTTCTTAGCTTTTGCATTAGCTAAGTGAAAATGGGTCATTTGGCTTGAAAGGGTGGTTGTAAGGCCTTTTTTTTTTGCACAAATCCGATTTCATTACTACCAGATCACGTTCAGCTGTATGAGTGCTAAACTTGACATAGTGAAATGGAAGGAAATAACATATATATTCAGAATGAAATATGACACAATAAAAATAAAGATTTTTATACCTATTCAAGTAAGGAGTTGGTTTAACATCGTGTAGAGGGAGAGAGAAAGATTGTTGTAAACTATCTCCAAATGCAGCTGCTATAGACAATGTGTTGATCTCATGAAAACTGTTCATTGCCTACTGAATATTAAAACCGACATCCTCAGCTTCCTGCAATATCAACATTCATTCAATTATTTCCAACTTCAAATATATATATATATATATATATATATATATATATATATATATATATATATAGAGAGAGAGAGAGAGAGAGAGAGACACACACACACACACACACACACATATATTCTGAAAGAAACAATCTCTCTTAAACTTCTGATTTCCCCCTCATAAATTCACAGCAAAAATGAAGTTCCATGGCAAAAATTAAGCGACATGAGATTAAAGAAAGACGAAGAGCAGGGAAGGGAAAGGGCCTTTGGATGGATACAGTGGGAAATGAGGTTCATTGAATAAGGAACACGTTTGGGTTCCTTTCAATATATAATTATACTGACTTTTAATTACTATGTATCTATCTATGTATATACCTAAAACAATAACCTGAAAGCATGATAAATGAACCCTTGATATTCAATGAACCCTTGATATGCAGAAAAAGAAACCGTATTTCTCCTCATGTTCTGTTTTGGGAAACGGTGAAAACATTGGAATACATATATTAATTGAGGTGTACACATGGAACTGTATAAAAAAGCCACGTGTCAATTTTCTCTAAAGAGACACCAAAATTATATTATGTTATTAGATTACTAGAGAGATAAAAAGAGAGGTGCGTGCATATTAACCTAGAGGGGTTATGTGTAATTTACCATTTAAATGCGGTGGAATCGGTTAAAGTTTATTCATGTTGAGACGATTACAAATTTGTTGACACTGGATAGAGAAAGTTGGAATTAGGGTTTCGTTTGTTCGGAAATCCGAAAAATGGCATCCTTTGGGTCTCTGAAGTCTGCAATATTCGATAGGCAAGAGAGAAAACAGTACGTATCTATTTCTCTGTTTTTACTGGCATTTTCATCTATTATACATACTTGTTTATGTATCTATCGATCTATATTTGGTAATTGTAGCTCATCGGTTTACATTTTGCAGGCATTATCAAGCTCACATACTAGGTCTCAACGCATATGATCGCCACAAGAAGTTCTTGAATGATTACGGTTAGTTATATATATATATATATATATATATATATATATATATATATATATATATATATGTGCGTTTGCGCGTGCGTGTATTGTTGTAAATATGATTCGAAAATGGTTGTGATACGAACTATGTCGCTTTTTTAAGGTTATTTTGTGCGTCTACGAAAAAACAATCCGATGCAGGGACATTAAGCCCCAGGATAGAACAACCTTAAACAGTTTTCATCTATCTGCACTAAACACTTGATGAGATGAAGGAGACTACGCAACAGTTATTTATATGTGACTCGGATAAACAAAATAAGGAAGCACTTTATATGAACAATTCAAAAAAGATTAGAAAAATCTGATTTCAAAATTTTTAAATAAAAAAATTAGTAAGTAATTAATTGAATTATTTATTTTAAATAATTAAATAAATTTTCTCCCAAAAAATATTTATTCATTAAACCTAGTGGCCGGAGGGGCGGGCGGCGGCAACGCTCGTGCGTGTGTGGGTCTTTGGGCCAATGCCCAATCCACAAGGTCCTCCCATTTTACAAACTTGTGATACCCCACAGGATTCCAAACCCAAATGCGCATTTTGACGTATATTAACTGATGTGGGAAGTAGGAGAACACCAAGAGTCAAAAAGCAACTTTTGTCCCATATGCTTTGTAACGAAATATTCACCAATCCCTCACTTATTTAAATAACAACATGCATTCATAAATAACCGAGTCAACAAGCCTCATAATAGAGAGCTATGCGTAAATAAAGGTGTACATCGACTTGAAACTTTATAAGTGAAAGAATTATGTGAACAAAGTATAAGAAACTTAAGTGACAATGTTTTGAACTCAACTTCTTGGGTATACATCAAATTCAATTCACGCACAACTCATTCCATGTGTAGTCATAACATGCTAGCACATTACGACCTTGTGCTTTATCTCGGTTTCATGAGGGCTCTAGAGGAATTGTGCCGTAACAATCCTCATAGAAAGCGGTCACCACTTCAACACTTATGGTGAGTCTATCAAGAGTGCTCCAGCAGCTATGCACTTCGCTCATAAGAACCATATAACTCATAAAGAGGATTAAACTCAACCTCTATATCGCTATAGGACATCATACTTACTACTATAAATATATGGGACATAAATAGCAAGATACATCCCAAATACTTTCGTGACTTCATTTTTCCCATTTCTTGGGATCTCCAGTCCCTAGGTTGGGTATCCATCACATGTAATCTATTTATCTAGGGCTCTAAGTTCCATAATTTTAGAATTGTTTCACACTTTTTTCTCTTGCTAAAGCTTTGGTTATAGGTTTTGTGAGATTGTCACGAGATCTCACGAAATTTATAGTAACATAACCCAATATTTTAAAAATCAGTCGAGGCGCGCCTCTAGGTGAATCACTAAAAAATCGCCTTGAGGCTTAATCCTCGGGGTTGAATTTGAGGGTTACGCCTCAGCCCCAAGGCGTAGGATAAAAAACTGTTGTTATTCTTCCATCAACAACTCAATTTGTTTTTTTTTTGTTATTTTAATGCATGTTGACAATTGGTGAGTGTGTGTGTGTGTGTGTATATATATATATATATATATATATATATATATATATATATATATATATATATAGAGAGAGAGAGAGAGAGTCCTGCTCTTGTGCGGACTAGTCCGCATTTCAAGAATGCGGACCGGACATGTGTCACCTGGCGGTGAGCCCAGAAAAGAGAGAGAGTGTGCCTATAATTTAGGCGATAATTTCTAGGCGCACCGTTAGGTGACACATGTCCTGTCCGCATTCTTAAAAGGCGGACTAGTCCGCACAGGAGCATTATTATATATATATATATATATATATATATATATATATATATATTTGTACTTACTTTGAAGATAGTGCAACAATTTTGTTATAATTCTACTTAATTACATACTCTATTTTTTTTTTTAAAAAGGATATATGATCTGTTTTTTTAAAGGATAAATGATCGTTTTTTTTTCTTCAAATTCGTTGTATTTTTTAAAGGTTGACTTCTTCATTTTTCAAAAATTGCACGTGACTCAAAAAAATTTATGTTTTAATCTACTAACTCTTAGGGTGTGTTTGATTAAGATGAAATTTTTTTCCATGGAAAATAGTTGTTTTGACTATTGTTTTGCCTTTGTAGTACCTTGATTGCAAATACTTTATATAAGAACAACACTCATTCACATAACAAGTGCTCCATTTCAAATCTCATATTTAGTGGAAAATATTTCTTATCCACCCACCAAAGAATTGATTTCCATGGAAAATAGAAAAAGTAAGATAAAAAACTCATATATTTTTGCACTCATTTTCCAACTTCTCATCCAAATGAATTGTTTTCTACGAATTTTCCATGTTTGCAATCAAACGCACCCTTATTCTTTTTTCCTTTTTTTTTGGTTTAAAATTGAATTTAACTTATACTATTAGCTAACCAATATATCATATGATAAAATAACCAATATGATAATGGAACTAAAAAAAAATGATTTTGTTAATTTGATTTTGCATTGATTAATTTATTGTCATACTATAAAATAACCAATATGTGAATGAAACTAAAGAAAATGTTTTTTTCAATTTTCTTTTTGCAGAGATCCCATAATTGTTATAATAGGACCAACAATTAAAAAAATAAAAACATGTAAGTGGTCACAAATAAACCTTTATAAATGAGACTAAATACTTAAGATCCCTAAAAATAATTATATTTTTCAAAGATTTTTCAATTTAATGTGATTGATCAATGCAGATCCCATTATCAAATCTTGTTATTTTAATGCTTAAAATTACATTACCTTCTCCCAGATCCTTCATGTCAAAATTACGTGATAGAAATTTTTTTGTTTCTTTAACTACTTTGAGATTAAAACCAAAAATCAAGAGAGCATCAACATATAGGCAAATTATCACACAAACACCATCATTGTATTTATAATAAATGCACTTATCGCTTTAATTTAATTTAAATCCATCAGAGATGATCAAATTATCAAAATTTTCATGCCATTGTTTGGGTGCTTGTTTCAAGCCGTATATAGACTTTATTAATTTGCAAACTTTACTTCCAGTGTTGGAATCCACGAAACCTTCTAGTTGATCCATACAAATTTCTTCTTCTAATTCCCCATTTAAAAAAGCAGTCTTTACATCTATTTGGTGCATCACAAAATTATGAATTGCAACTACGACAAGCAAGACTCTAATAAATTCTCTTTTTGCTTATATTCTTTTGCTACCAACCTAGCCTTATACTTGTCCTATGAACCATCATGTTTTAGCTTCTTTTAAGCATCCATTTGCATCCAAGTGGCAAATCAACAAGTTCCCATGTGTTATTAGAAATTAGGGAATCCATCTCATCTTTGAATGGCTTGTCTCTAGAATTTTCTGAGGTATTGGAAGGATCTCCTTCTACTTGTAAAAGTATAAAAATCGAGCCCATAATCTTTTGAAAGTCTTAACTCTCTCACTTTTTCTAGGTGCAGTGACTAATTCAGGGTCTCCATTGTGGATCCTAGATTCAACATCCTAGATTCAACAGGCATATGAGGAGAATATTTAGGATTTACAGGACCCCCACTATTCTCAGATTTAAAAGAAAATATATCTTCATGATAATTAGCATCAATGGATTCAATAACAATATTATTTTTAATATCCATAAATCTAGAGGCTTTACTATGAGGAGCATAACTCAAAAAAGCACATTCTACCGCTTTATTGCCAAGTTTATATTTTAGGATCGGTTAACCTCGCATAAGCCAGGCAACCCCAAACTCTAAAATAATTAAAATTTGGCTTTCTATTTTTCAATAATTCAAAAGGATTTATATTTGTTTTGGAGTGAGGGTACCCTATTAAGGACATAACATACAGTCAAAAGAGCCTCTCCCCATAAATTAGAGGGCGCTCCATAATTAACAAGCAAATGCAACAAGAAGTTCAATAAATGTTCTAATTTTTCTTTCAGCAACTCCATTCATTTCAGGCGAATAAGTTGCGGTAGTTTCATGAATAATTCCACGTTCCTCTAAAAAGGCACTAAAATTACGTTCGACATATTCTGTGCCTTTATATTATTTCTAACCACGGTTTTGTGAGGAGTTATCTTAATTTTGCTTGATTACACAAGAAGTGCATTGTTCAAATTCTTCATAACTTAATTTAGGAATCAATCTTGATCTGGTCATATTATTCACATATTTCTTATTAATATGAAAAAGTCTAACATGCCAAACATTCACAGAAATAGACAACATATAAGCAAAAGTGGAAGCTTTATTCAAATAAGAAACATTAAGTTTGAACATGCCATCCAAGCTTACCCTTTCCCAAAAAACGTCCCAGCGTTGGAGATTACATATTGATCGCCCCCAAAAGTCTATCTAAAGCTAGTTTTGTTTCTAATTTCAGGAGTATGCAATAAATTTTCCAGTTAACTTCTTACCGGATGTGAAATGAAAATCTAGATTCTCAATGCCCTGTGAGAATCACCGAGCAACACCTTCTCATTTTAAACACTCAAATAGTTCTTGCACAAATCTTCATTATTACACACGTGCCTAGAAGCACCGATATAAATCCACCACCCTTCGTAGAGTGTCATGGAGTTAACCTCCGTAATCATAGCACAAAACTCTTCTTCAGTCACGTTAGCCTGAGGAGCAGATAAACGTTTTTGGCAGGTTCGAGCAAAATACCCTAGTTTCCCACAATGGTAGCAACTATTTCCAAGCAAATTGGAATTATCATTACTTCTTTAAGGGGGGTCTTTGGTTCGAATTCTCCTTTTTCTGATTCTGGGCTAGGTTAGGAGCAAATTTTTGGTTCTGCCTAGGTTTGAAATTTTTATTATTTTTTCCTTTCATATTTTTGGGCGGAGGGCTCAAATTTGCAGGAGTTGTGCCATTGTTTTGATGTTGGGAAGTTGGTTGGTTCACTACATTAACCTTAACAGGATGATACCGTGTTCCTCTTTTTGATCTTGAACACGGGATTTCTCCTCAATACGGAGTTTTGTAATCTAAGTCTCATGAGAAAATTCCGTTGATTTATGGCTTAAATTGTTCCTGAAATCCTTCCAAGAGGGTGATTTATCAATCATTATTGCAACTTGAAATTGTTTATCAATTTTCATGCCATCTGAAAGTATTTAATGAACAACTTTTTACAATTCATGGCACTGAGAAACTACAGGTCTATCATCACTCATATGGAATTTAAGATACTGACTTGCAACATATATCTTAACACCGACTTTCTTTGTATCGTATTTTTTCTACAATGTGTTCCACACACCAGCAGCAATAAGAAGCTCGAAATAGTAGTCGTATATTTCGTTTGCCAGACTGTTGAGAATCAAGTTTTCGCAGATGTAATCAGATTCCGCCTACTTCTCAACAGCCATAATTTTAGCATTCCAGCAGGGGCCTCCTCTCTAGTGTCCTTTGGGTTAGGTTCCTTCGGAACATAAGCCACCTTATTCATGGTAAGGTAGAACATCTTTGGTTTCCAACGTTTGAAGATGTGTCCTTCGAATATGAAAGGATGATTGTGGTTGTTTTTAGAGCGATTCGTATTTGGTTACATGGCTAAATAACCTCAAAATTGTTGTGAATATGATTCGAAATATGGTCGAGGCACGAACTAGGTCGCTTTCTTTAAGGTTATTTCGTGCCTTTACGGAAAAACAATCCGATGCAGAGAGGGACATTAATCCCCAGGATACATTCGCCTTTAACAATTTTTCATCTTTCTGGTTTCTGAACTAAACACTCGTTGAGATGAAGGAGACTTCACAGCAGTTATATATATGACTCGGACAAAAAACCAACCATCCCCAATCTGAAAATGTTGTGGGAAAACCGGGGGAGAAAAAACGTGGGGAATAAGGAATTGCGTATGAGAAAAATAAGGAAGCAATTTTTAAGAACAGTTCAAAAAGAAATTTGAGTTTGAATGGAATTAAAACGGTTTAGAAAAATCCGATTTCATATTTTTTACTTAAAACACATTAATAATTAATAAATTGGGTTATTTACTATAAAATAATTAAATAAACTTTCTTCAAAAAATTATTTATTCATTAGAACACATGGACACGGACCCTAATTGGATGGGCGAGCGGCGGCGGTGTGCGCGTGTCTTTGGCCAAAGCCCAACCCATGTAGGTCCTCCCCTGTTTACAAACTTGGGATACCCCGTGGGGCTCTAAACCCAAATGCACATTTTGGTGTAGATTAACTTTACCACTTTTCTCCATTTTACCGATGTGGAAGTAGGGAAAATACAAAAAAGTCAAAAAGCAATTTTTGTCTCATATGCTTTTTTACAAATTATTCAACGTCGTGTGTGTGGTGTACATATTCATTGCAAGTACTAACTCCTAAGGTTACATTAGACCTCCCTTGTTTCCAGCCCCATTGGGATTTTTTGAATAATTCCTATAAATATAATAGTAGATTTAAAATGATTCAATCAATAAATTTAACTAATAGTTAATTTTGTAATTGTATATTAGTATAAAATTAGAAATGAACATATTCGGGAAATAGTAGAAGTTGCTTTTATAGAAGAAAAAAATTTGAGAGAGAAAATCGGCTTAAATGGTTTAGTAAGTCAAACGTAACCAATAAGTGTAAGTGGTTTGGTTAATATTGATGGTAATGATATAAGTAGACATAGGTCTAAAAACTTGGTGGGATATTGTAAAAAGGGTCATGGTATCACGTGATTTAGCAAAATGGAATGGAAAATTATGATTTATGTAGTCCGATTCTCCAAATTATTGAATTATATTAGTTTAAAAGCTAACGGTTTAAAATAACTTGCGTCATTATTGTTGAAAGATTAATATATGTTAACAATTTAGGAGTGGTGCCCAACTCGACTGCAAGTAGGTGAAAAGTGTGCGCCGTGTCCCACCAACGCTTCATCATTGATTCAATGACACGTTTATCAAAAGTCAAAGTTTGTCATCGCTACCTTGCTCTTTGTTGTTGAAAAAACGTGTGAAATCTCTAAACATCGAATCACTCAAGACGATGGAAGGTGAAAATCAATAGTGTGTCTCATTAGGTTTGTGAATCCGAAACGAAGTGAATGAAAGCAGAGGCGAAACTGTGTACTGGCCAGGGGGGCCACGGCGACCCCCAAAGTTTTGAAAACTTATACAACAAACCCAAGTTTTTACAACATTTAACATATAAAATGAGAGACCGGTCCCCCCAACTTGAGTTTGTTTGCTCATGCCATTTTTAAAGCCCAACTTTGTCTTTATGACAACCCACTAAATGATCCCAAGAGCTTCTTGTAAAAGCATTCAAGCTCTTAAACTTTGCCTTTATCACAGGCCCACACACTAAATAATCCCACTTTTACTTTAAACCCGGTTTCTCCTTTTACTTCTTTCTTTATCTTGTTTGCTGGAATCTGCAACTGGCTCAAACACAACCTGGCTCCTTCTCTCCGATAAAGACAATAAATGGCAGCAATGAGGTTCTCTCTCTCTCATGCGCTATTCACGAACATCAACACGTGACTGTGTGTGTGTAACCAGGGGCGAAGCCAGGATTTGATTTTTTTTTTTGGGGGGGGGGGGGGGGGGGGGGGGGGGGTTGGGTGGATGGGCAGGACTTCTCAAGAATAGGGCTAATGAACAGCGATTTCTGGGGGGTTCGGGGACGGGATCCCCTGAGCCGAATTTTTTGATGTTATTTTTTTGATATTTACCAAAAAAATAACGTAATTTACTTAATCTAATGGAAAGAGAAACAAATATTCATTGAACTCCTAATATATGTCATTAATAGATAAGATATGTTATTTATCAAAAAAAAAAAAATAGATAAGATATGTCAACTACAATAATCAAAGTATCTTCAAAATTTAGAAAATTGCAGATTCTCTGTTTAAAATCAAGGTGCTTTTTAATTAGCAAAACTTCAATAAATGGAAAAAAAACAGTTACATCCTCGCAACGGATTATACAGCGTAAACTAAATGAAAAAAGACAGATTATAAGAACTTCAATAAATGATTAATGCAGTTACACACTCACAGAGTCACAGCGTGTTGATGTGTGTGTGTGCGTGTGTGAATAGCGCATGAGAGAGAGTACCTCATTGCTGCCATTTATTGTCTTTATTGGAGAGGAGGAGGAGGCAGGTTGTGTTCGAGTGAGTTTCAGATTCCAGCAAACAAGATAAAGAAAGAGATAGAGGGGAAATAGGGTTTAAAGTAAAATTGGGGTTATTTAGTGGGTGGGACTGTGATAAAAACAAAGTTTAAGAGCTTGAGTGCGTTTACAAGAATCTGGGGTCATTTAGTGGGTTGTCATAAAGACAGAGTTGGGCTTTAAAAACGGTGTGAGCAAACAAAGTCATGTTTGGGGGGGGACCATCTCTCATTTTACATGTTAAATGTTGTAAAATCTTGGGGGTTTTGGGGGTGACCCGTTGCTCCCCCTGGCCAGTACACAGTTTCACCTGTGTGTAACTTTATTGATCATTTATTCATCATCATCATCCTTGCCTTAATCCCATCACACGGGGTCGGTCACAGTGATTCTCTTTTTCCATTCTAACCTATTATAAGCAATATTATCATTCAAGTTTAATGCCTTTTATTAATCATTTATTGAAGTTTTTATAATTTGTTTTTTTATTATTTTCCATTTAGCTTAGCTGTATTCTGTTGTGAGGGTGTAACTTTTTTTTTTAAATCGTTTGATGAAGTTTTGTTAATTAGAAAAAATATTTTGATTTTAAACATAGACTCTGCAATTTTTTTAATTTTAAAGATACTCTGATTATTATTGTAGTTGACATTATTTTTAGGAGTTCAATCAATATTTGTTTCTCTTTCCATTAGATTAAGTAAATTACGTTATTTTTTTGGTAATTACGCTAAAATAACCTCAAAAAATTTGGCTTGGGGATCCCGCCCCGAGCTCCCGAAAATCGGCGTTAATTAGGCCCCACTCTTGAGAATTCCCCCCCCCCCCAAAAAAAAAAAAATTCCTGGCTTTGTGAAAGGCTCAGACACTTGTGAGAGATGGTGAAAATTTGACAGAGAAGAACATACAAATATATGGTTGTAGTAGCTGTATAGGTGTTTGTGATGAGGAACGACACAATTTATAGACCCAGCAAACTAGCAGTTCGTGGCAATTTGACTGTTGCTATCCAATCTAGCTGTTAGCTTTAATTCCATTCGCAATATCTTATTGTATTTTCAACTTTAAAGAACAATGTCTCACACAGTCCGTTGTTAGTAATGGGGCATTACTACGCAATTCTGTCTTGCATAACCCTAGACTCATTCTGTAGTGAGAATTTTGTATGATTAATTTCTTCAATAATCACCTTTAGATATGCATATTCAAGAAGCACAAAATGATAGAAATATAGAGTTTTACCAGAACACAGTGGAAAAGATCAGTAGTGGAGAAGAAGAGGATTCATGATATTTTGGAGGTTGACTTGTGAGACGAGGGATTCTGAAGAAGTATGTTGCCATATGGAGTGATGATATATACGTAGGAAACACCCGTTACTTTATTATGTAGTTCACAGGATTTTTAGGAAATAAAAAATTTCAAAGGATATTATAGCAATTTGATGACTCAGTCGGTTTAGGGTTTCACCTGACCTGATCCGACCCTGATCGGCTGTTAACATCCTTCCTTGCCCGACTATAAACACCCTAACACGTCTTAAGCAATAAATCATCTTTTTCGTACTAGGACAGGTCAAGAAATGTGGCACTCATTATTGTTACTTGACTTGCTTGGTGTGACTTGTTCCTGTGGAAGATATTTTAAGATGTTGGTGTTTTGAACGAATATTACCAACGGAGTAATTTAGGACGCTTCTCCCTTTTAGCGGCGGCATCATGTATGTCACCAACCCTAATCCGATTCGACCTCTTTAACTAATCGTGTCAAATGACTTAACACTAACCGACCTATTTATTAATCATGTCATGTTCAGGCTGACGTGCATAACCAGTTAAACAGAACACAAGACTAGTATCCTCCTCTCTATATTTGTCTAGTATCAAAGATCCATTAATTTCAAATATTAGCAATAAATATATAAAAATCATCTAAATCTATAAGAAATTTATATAGTAGCAAATGAAGATAAAAAATATTCGAGGTAGCATGCATGGAATATTAATTAAACGGGTCGATTTGTGTCTTTAGTTATTCATGTTTGACACTAACATGGCTTCGGCGTGTCATTTCATTTTCGGGTCTGTGTCAGGTTTTGAGTCGTGTTATCGTGTCTTGTTAAAAGTTACCACCCCGACTCTCTTTATATCTTCAGGAAGCTTGTCTAACAAAATAATAATTATTATTTGATCATCTACGTATATAAATAATATTTTTGCGAGCTTCTTTGTTCTTGAAGTTCCCTTGTAATTCACACAGTTCTTTTTACGAGATTTTTGAGAGTTTATAACCCCAAGCGTATATGACCTTGCCATTTTCATTTCTTTCTATGAAGTTGGCTTATTTGTAAAAGAAAAATTGGACACAAAGGAAGTATGCAAATAGCTAGCTGTTTATTTGTTGTATCCTTGTGTCCTAAAGCAAATGGGTGATGAACAATCTTCTCCGCTGAAGAAGGAAGGAGGCTACAGTCATTCATACATTCTATTTTCATTGTTGATGAACTATAATCGTGGTTGGTCAAATTGTGGTTGTAACCTTAAACTTTATTAATTCACACTAACAACTTCTTAACAGTTTATTAATTTTCTACTCCTTTAAATCAGTAATTATTCATGTAAATAAAATGTTACTCATCTCTAACTTAATACAGAATTTTGAAATATTGTATGGGGGTTCATACGATATGCTCAATTAGGTTTTTAAAATAGCTATAAATTACTCTTTTACTAGACTGCTCACAAAAAAGCAATCTATCTATTTTTTCTTCATTTATTGTAATATTTATGCCTCATTTTGATGAGTCATGTGCCTTGCATTATGCCTAGGCTCAACGTAGACGTTAATACCTCTCGCCTTTGACAACTGTGGGCATGTGTGATGTATGGTAGAAAAATCGACAAAGAGAGCGATCTAGAAATATGAGGGCATAGTAATTGTATTGTGTTTGTGACGAGGATTGGCAGAATATATAGCTTCAGCAAACTAACTGTTTGGCACAATTTGACCTTCGCTATCCAATCTAGCAGTTGGCTTGTTAATGCAATATTTTTTATTTTTATTTTTAATGACAATTCCTTGTAAAGTTCATTTTTAGCTGTCAGATATTATCACACTTACGTCAATCGTTGGGAAAAACTGTTGCTTTCCCTGCACCACTTCACAAAGCACAACCCCATCCCTGACTTGCCTGACCTGAGAAGCATACCCCATGCCTTCGTTAGATTTTTGACATCAGCATAATCAACAAGCACGTATAGATATGCATATCTAAGAAGCACAAGCTGATTGAATTATTGAGTTTTATCGGAACATGATGGAAAAATCAGAAGTGAACAAGTTTGTTTAGTGTATATAGGGAGTAATACAGTGAAAAAAATTCAAAGATCTAACTAATAACTATCCGTCTTTAATAAAATTTAAAGAGACGTCATGTATCTGGCAAATAATAACAACAATCCTCAAATTTTTAAAACAAATGCCAACCTCTAGTAGAACCAGCAAGAAATAAATTAGTATAATTTCATAATACATTTGTAGACAAAAAATATAATATTATATGATGCTTTAAGGGGGACCTTGCGAAGTGGAGGTGTGAAGGCGTAACACCAAAGCAGCAGTGGGCAAAGGCGGTGGATGGCTAAAGATTCTGGACAAACTTGACGGGATCGGATTCAGACATGATGGCTGATTGCACAGTACAGAACTACAAGAATGATGGTCATTGTGAGGGAGAGGAGGCTTGCTAGAGAGAATGGTGAAGAGGAGGGTTCGTTGTCATTTGGAGGTTGAGAGTCTAGGGATTCTCAAGAAGTATGCTACCATTTGGAGTGATGAGATACATGCAGAACGTGAAAAAACAAGTACTTAATTACATAGTTGATTGACTTAATGAAATAAAAAATTCTAGGGGTATTCAAGCAATATCATTCAGGGTCAGGGCAAAAGCTCCTATTCCGACTTGACCCGACTCTCAGAGGGTTAGATGCTACTTGCTCAACTATAGGCATCCCAAACAAGTCCTATTAGGGACGGGGACCTTCCTCCCATAAAAAACAAACAATTGGCGTCTCCATCTTCCGGTACAAACTCGTTGGGGACTCTCATCACTTTCATTTAACTGTATGAGGTTCCACCATTGTGATACTACTACCCGTCAATGAATGGCAAGGAAGGTTTATTTACCCATTTGTAGGTCCTCTCCATTGTAAGAGGAGATAATGCCTTTCTTTCCTCTTTGGAAGTTGAAGAGAAGGAAAGGAAGTGGATATTTGCAAGTTAATATTTCCTTCGTTTTTTTTTTTAAATGTTAACAAGAGATTCCTATACATATATGGGAGTAATCAGGATTTTGAAAGTTTCATATTATTATAGAGTAAAGTGAGAATTGTATGAGATGTCTTTTTTTTTTTTTGGTAAAAGGAAAGCTTTATTAATTAGAAGAGAATACAGACCGGCCCAAAAGAGGACCAAAGAAACAGATACATCACCACGCACCGACACGGATACAGGCCCAAGAAAATTCAGACCCTACACAGAAACCCATATAAACAATCAAAACCTAAACCAAAGAAAATTCAGACCCTACACAAAAACCCATACAGGCCCAAGAAAGTACAAACACACACCAGCCACCGTCCAAATGGATCAATAGCACATCGAACAAACGCCGACATATAAAGCACAAACTGCAGCAAACACTAAACATTATCAGCCACACACACTCCAAAATGAAAAACCTCAAACTAGACTTAGTCACACCACCGCTTCAGCCATTCTCCACTCTCTATCAACATAAAGCTTCAGCCATCTTTTCACATTCAACCAATTATTTCAGTCAGCCTGATCAACCATGTCATTTGAAGAAATTATCTCTTGGATGGGATTGCATGAGATGTTTACATCCTTATATATTTAGGGTATCCATGGTTCTTCGAGTGCTCCCTTATGGTATGTTTGCACCCTCCAATGCACAAGGAGAACACACTATGGGAGGTGACCCCAAGAGGATTTTTATACTATTGATCTCCTCAGACTCTACCCCCTTAGCGCTGCCCATTCCTTTCTATCCAAAATGCACATTAATAGGTCTGGAATGTGTACATTAATTGAGCAGACAGTAAATCATCTTTTTCATTTTGTGATGGATTAAGAAATGCGTGACTCATTATTGTTATTGGGCTTGCTTGGTTGGACTTGTTGTTTCGTAGGTTTCTTGAGATGTTGGTGTTTCAAGTCAAATATTACTAATAAATTACTCCCTCCATCCAAAATTAATAGTCGTATTTTTAAAAGTAGTATTATATAAAGCTAGGTGAGATAAAGTTACCTATTTGAACAATACCAATAAGAGAACAATGATCCAATTACATGCCTTCGGTATTCACCATTTATAGGACAAATTTGGAAAGTAAAATCTTTTGTTAAAATGCTCGACTTGTAAATTCGGCTATTAATTTGGGACGGAGGCTGTAATTTTAGAAGGCTTCTCCCTTTATATCTTTCCACAATGCTTATCTGACGAAAAAAACATGTTTTTGACGATCTACATCGATGAAGAGTGTTTTTTGACTTTCTTTGTTGTTGGAGTTCCCTTGTAATTGACGAAGTTCTTTTTTGAGATTTGTAATCCCCAAGTGTATTTGGCCTTTGCCTTTTTGTTTCTTTCCATGAAGTTGGCTTGTTCATAAAAGAACAATTGGACACAAAGGAAGCACGCACAATAGTAAGCTGTTTATTTGTTGGATCCTTGTGTCCTAAAGAAAATGAATGATGAACATTCTCCTCCACTGAAGAAGGAAGGGGACTACAGTCACTCGTACATTTTATTTTCATTGTTGATGTACTTTATTTTTGGTTGGTAATAATATATTCCAATTTCAGGTGTTGAGTTATCCAAATATGGGGTTATATTCTCGCATATTTTTTTTTCTTCAGAAACATGAAATTTATTAAAAAATTACAAAATATACACAATACTTTGGTGGACCAGAAGTCCACACATATATGCTTCTAACCTACAACGAAAAACAAACAAACAAGCTAGTCTTGAACATAATAATAAACCATACTGGTACATCCATATACACTACTACCACCCAATTTCTGTACTCCCTCCCAGATGAGTATATGTGAGCCCGTATTCCACCAACTTCTGAAGGGACTTACGGGATCATATTTTCCTTGCTGAGCAAGACACGAGAGCGGTGTTTCATTGAAAGATTTCAATGAAAAAGCATACACAGAAGCCTTGAACTTCAAAATTTTCCGGATCCATTATTTTTCCTCCATATATATATATATATATGTAAAACTGATGTAAATCTTCAAATGCGGAATCGTTATTACTACACTACACAACAACAACAATAACAATAACAACAACAAAAAATAAATTAGACTAGTGAAATGGGTTATTTCTCTGTCTATTCTCAATATTCAAGGTTAAGTACAAATGAGGGCCAAGGGGCCTATTTATAGGAAGAGTTAGCTTGCTAGCCAAGCTAGTACCCAAAATGATAAAAAAGGACAACTAATATCTAAAAATGACTCGTTAGTCCCAAACATGCTTGGAGACTAATTAAAAGACTAAAATAAAGGAAAATGACAATAAACCCTAAACTAAAAAATTAGAAAATAAAAGAAAATAAAAGATAGTCGTCTCCCGTAGGCACAACCACGTGCCACTTGTCGCTTCATATCCCATATACATCATTCTCCCCATCTTCGAAAAAGCTCGTCCTCGAGCTTGGACGGTGACTCATCAATGCTACATGAACACGTGTCGGTACAAGTGTTAGTTTCCAAATCAAAGCAAAATCCCAAATCAAATCCAACAAGCAAATGGACCGGCCGAACTTCTGTTATACTCATATGGACCTTCAACAAGTGAGTCTAATATACCCAAATCTCAACGATGCCTATCTATAGAATTCGAGCAACCAAAAACTGACGACCACTCCGCTTTCTCAACACCATAAGCACATGGTTGCAACTTGGCTTGGTGGACCCTTGAATCCGACCGGACGGTACAAGAGGAATGAAGACGACGACAGCCCCAGTGGCAAATAGTCGAAAAATGTATCCCCGGTAGGTACATTTCTTATGGAAGTCATATGTTGTGTAAAAAATTGACCGGAATAGAGGTCAATAGGGAGGGTGAGATCGGCTAAAAGTAGGGCAGGCCCGTTTGGGTCGGATTTACTTGTGGTTGGGTATAAATGAGCGGTAAAAGGGCAAAAATAGGGTTAATATAGGGGTGGGGTTATTTTCTTGAAGGTGGTGGGGGTTGGGTTGTTATTTGTGGGCAATAAAAGGGTGGGAGGACAAACCCTAGAAGTGGGCTGTCCTAGGAGTAAGAGGAAGGTGGTTTGGGTTTTAAAAAAAAAAATGAGTTTAGGAGGTGTTGGGGCTGATCGGAAGGGGGTGGGGGTGGGGGAACTGTTTTGGGGGTTTTGGTGAAGGTTCCGGGGTTGTTTGGAGGGCAAAAGGGGTAAAAATTTGGGGTAGATTTGGCTAAAGTGGGAGTAAAAATTAGTTGGATTTTGGGGATTTGGGAGGTGTATGGCAGTCCTAGGTGTTAGTGGGTTTGGTAAGGGTGTGTAGAATGGTTGGTGCACCCCCAAAGGTTGTAGGGTGGTCTGGGAATGGGCGGAAGGGTCGGGACAGCAGTCTGGCCAAGACAAGGGTGTTTCGGAGGCTGTAGGGGCTGATTGGGGTAGGTAAAGGGCTGGTCGGAGACTGGATATAGTGACCAAGGGCTGTCGGCAGTGGGGAGGGGCTGTCAAGGAGCTAAGGGTGGTCGGCTGCCGCGAGGCAGGCCTAGGGTTTGTTTGGCAGGGGCTAAAGGGATGCTGGGGTTGTTTCAGAGGTTTTTGGGGGTTTTGTTGGCGTCAGAAATGGCCAGTGGCCGGCAGTAGGGTAGGGGCTATTTGGTGTGGTGGGGCTAGGGTTTCTTGGTTTCTTGATTAGGGTTTGGAGGTTCTTGATTTCTTGAGGGTTAGGGTTTCAATTTTGGTTTGGTGGGTTTTTTGGGTTAGGGTTTGAGAAAAAAATTGTAGATGGAGATTCATATAAACAGGGTGGTGGTAGGAGGTGGTGGTGGAGGTAGAGGATGGTGGTGGTGGAGATGGAGATGGAGGGTGGAGGAGCTAAAAGAGTTGGTATCACCTCTTTTAGTGGTGATGGAAATTAGGGTTTCCTTTCACCCGATTCTCTTTTGGGCATTTATCAATCTTTCGATTGAAGAGATGCCGGAGTTGGAATCTCCACTCGTGACCTGCATCACACACCCCGACGAACGTCAAGAACAAACCGAGCTTTGATACCAATTTGATGTAAATCTTCAAATGCGGAAGCGTTATTACTACACTACACAACAATTACACTACACAACAACAACAACAACAACAAATAAATTAGACTAGTGAAATGGGTTCGTTATCTCTCTATTCTCAATTCTCAATATTCAAGGTTAAGTACAAATGAGGACCAATGAGCCTATTTATAGGACGAGTTAGCTTGTTAGCCAAGCTAATACCCAAAATGACCAAAAAGGACAACTAATATCTAAAAATGACTCATTAGTCCCAAACATGCTTGAAGACTAATTAAAAGACTAAAACAAAGGAAATTAACAATAAACCCTAAACGAAAAAATAGAAAATAAAAATAGTCGTTTCCTGTAGGCACAACCACGCGCCACGTGCCGCTTCATACCCCATATACATAAAAAACCAGGTTTTTTCTTTCAATCAACACCTCCCAAATTAGTGCCCATACGCATCATTTCTGTACTCTTGACTTTGTCTCATTATTTTTTCATCAGCATCAAGTCCACTATATTTTTCAGTAAGGCTTGAGATCCTAACTCTATAAATCTTGTCCACAATTGAGAAGTAAATGAACAATGTGGAAGCAATCGGATCAAGGCTTTTTACGCTTTTTTTTTTTGGCAAAGAAAACACCAATGAGGGAATCACAGTGCGCCTTTCCTGATATTCAAAGGTGACATTCTTCTATACCTTGATCCTTGAAAAATAATCCCTTCTATTTTCACATTTGAGTATGGAAAAAAGAGAGAGATCCCCCTCCCTAACTCAGAGATCATATTTTGCTATCAGTTGATCCTGGAAACAAACCAACCACCTCAATTTTCCCTAACAAGGATGTAAAATTCCATAATTTCATGATCGGTGAAATCACTTTTAAAAGAATGGTTCCAGAGGTAACATTGGAATCCTTAAGTAATGCAAAGGACATAGTGACCAAATTATGTTTCAAAGACACTCAATATAACCGACGGAACAAGAGTTTTAAAGGGTACTCGCACCCAATCATCTTCTAAAAATCGAATATTAGTATTATCTCTGACCACAAAAAAGATAAATCCCAAGAAAGACTTTTGATCACGAGATATGAGTTTTCAAGAACTTCTAAAAGTACCACTTTCTATCACCCTAGTGTACCCACTCTTCACTATACCATATTTGCTCATAATAATAGAGGAGAAAAGGAAACCTTGGTCAAGAGGCAATATCCATAACCATTTTCCGAATAATGCCTTGTGTCTTGATAAAATGTTACCTGGAGGCATTGACATGAACATAATAGTGAGATTGGATATGGCAAGTCACCTTGATGCTTTGCTTTCGTAGGTTTGTTGCTCCAAAAACAGGTGAGCTATGAAGTTTTGCTGGACATGGGTTGTAATAATGATCCACGGGTTCGATTATGTGAGTAAATAGGTTAAGAGTTTTTACTTTTAGGCATGTGATTTGCAAGTTTTTCTAGTCTTGCCTAATTAATGTTAATTATATTCCAAACAGATTGTTTTAAATCCTTTTTGTTTCGAGAGAGTTGAAGCAATTTACATTGTAGGCTATGGTGCTATAAATTTCCAAGTATGCGGTCAGACATTGGATGGCCCAACTTGCTGATTCCCAACCTTGGTGACTAAACCCTGCTTTTGGTATGGCTTGCTCATGTGATTATCTACATGTTAGAAAATTTCATTGCTGGCGATGATGATGTGAGGCTCTGACTTGGTGATGAAGAGTTTTGGTGTTGCTGTTGGTGAAACCAGTGTGTGGGCACGGATATGACAGGGCTCCAACAATACGGGACTTGGCTATGGAGGTTAAGGAGGGGTCCGACAAAGGGTGGATGTGGAGTCTGGAAGGCACAGGCGTTGGAGTCGGCGAGTCAGCATGGGTTGTTTGGGTCGCAGCAGAATCGACGTCGACGATGGTGGTTATATGGCGTTGTCGTCGACGACCTGGTCAAATGAACGAAAGTGGTACAGTCTGTGGGAGTGTACATATGTCATGTTTTGTTGCGTTGGAGGTGCTTTCTAGATGGTATAGGTAGTTTTATCCACTATCATATTTAGTCTAAGAGGTGGTGTTCGTAACAAGAAGTTTTGGGTTAGAATGCCTAAAAGTATTGGTTTCGAGGGGTCAAAACGTAAGCCTCTCATTATGGCTTCTCAAGTATTGCCTAGAAAAAAATCACATTGTTTTGATGTATACGCAGGAAGATTTGGCACGTGAATTGGGGAAAAAAATATGATGATTATTGTTTTAGTACTATTAGAATAAGGGGTTATTGATCTAGATAGTATTTCCGTTATTAGTTTGTATTAATTAGTAGTTAGTAATAGATAAAAAAAATGTGTTTTGGCTCTTATTTAATAATTGGAATATAGAAGGTTCTAAATGAGGTCATGACTTCTGTCATTACTATAGTCTATTCCCAATATAGCTAGATTATCTTATGAATAATTTCCCCTTCCCTGTAAATATTATATCCCTTTATTGGGAAGATGATTCAACTACCATATGTTTTCGAGAATGAATTGAGAGTTTGAGTTATACTGATCTTATTTAGTTGTGGTGGTTGTGGGTCGTGTCATGAATTTGATGGGGTACCGGGATCCCTATCGCGTCCTTTATACCACAGCCATGGAGACCACACTCATGATACCCAACCCACCACTATTAACCATTGATATGCCAGTCACCACCGCTGGCATATTATTACCCTTCCGCTCCCTGGTCTACTACTCAGCCCCCTCTAACCACTAACAGATTTCCGACAGAACTGCTTCGCAACCTCGACGATGTCCCACGGGTTCAAAGTCATCGTTTCAATGCACAAGCCGAGTGGTTAATCGCGAATCAGCCTTTCACCCAAGCTATCCCCACCCCCAATGTCTGAAAAACCTACCTATACCCTCCAAGAGGCACGATTCGCTCTCTGTACGGCATGCTCCACCTGCCGCCATACTGCCACATGGTCGGTTGAGTTTTTATATCCCACAAATGCGAATCTGATTGTGAAGGCTATCAAAAGTGGCGGAGATCATAGGCCAAATCGTAAATGACCACGGGGAAAGCTAAGCTGGGTGTTAACGAATTTGTAGGCTATCACAATTTTTCCGCAACGATATATTTACTTCTAAGATAGTGGATATCTTGGTCTTATTTGTTTTACACGGACTTTTCTAGTTGCGTGAGATTCCCATGTCCAACTCTAAACACCTGGATAATGCCATTAATGAGTGCCCGAGACACAGCTAACTAGTAGTACACTAATTCAAATTTACTATGTAATTGTAGATAAAACTTAACTTGATATGTTGCATAAAGCCCATTTTAAATATTCAATAATACACAGAACACCATTTTCCTTCCTAAATAAATGAACACTATATAGATATTAATATTTAATTGTCTCCTCGTATCCTTCTGTTTGGGAATGAGTTGACTCTGATTCTAGACGCATACATGTCGACATCTCCTACATGAGTTCATGTAACATAGGTCCTTATTAAGATGCTTTAGCTTGATTATGACAGCACAACGGTTCCAATTACTATCGAGTATCCCTTGATTTTGAGGTAATGATATTTATTTTGACAATCTTTTTTTTTTTGACAGTTAGCTTTTACGGGAAAGATCATTTTACACAAGAAAAGTTGCCTATCAGAACTGATCAAGATGCTCTCAGAGAAGGATATAGGTAGATGTTCTTTTTTCTTCCATCATATCGAGATCTGTCTTTGCATCTGTAATGGTAATATATTGGGTAGAGTGACATTAGGGCTTCATTGGTCTTTGGGCGCTTGTGCCCTAAAGATTAGAGCACAACTATGAACTTCACTATTGGAAATGGCTTTGATGACTTACTGAGTTTTTTCTTTCCCTTCCAAACTTCTGATTTTTTTTTAAATTTGATCCATTTTATTGCAATATTGGAATACTATTTTCATATCCCCCCCCCCCCCCCCCCCCCCCCCCCAACCCACAAAGAGAATCGGATCATAATCAGAATTAATTTTGAATTTGCGATTCTCCTTTTTCTTCTTCTTCTTCTTCCCCCCAAATTATGACAATTAGATGTTTCTAAATTTCTCCCCCCCACCCCGGAAATTATGACAATTTGGTGTTTCTGAAACATTTTCATTTTACCCAAATTATACGATTCCGAATATATGTAATATATGCCCATTAGAAATTTTCCGATTTTACGAATTTTCCTGAAAATTTTAGGATCACTTTTTCAGATTTTTCAAAATTTCTGATTACATAAAAAACTCTGATTTCATTATATGGCAAAACTCTTTTTATGTACTTTTTCCCAGAAAACACTGAAATTTTCTGAGACCAATTTCTTATTTTGCCGAAGCACACCCCTACCTATAGAGTAGTAGAAAGAACCAAGGCGAGAGAGGGAGATGATATGCTAGTGTTTTTTTTCCCCCCCTCTATTGACGTTTTGCAGTTTATTTAATTATTGTTATAATGTTACAAAGGTTTATACGTTCTGAGGAAGATGATATGAATCCGTCCTGGGAGCAAAGGCTGGTAAAGCGCTACTATGATAAGCTTTTCAAAGAGTATCCTTTTCAAGAAAGGATGCTGTTCTAGATTCTTGAAATTATCTGAGATTAACAAATTGAGTCTTTCATTATGATATTGAATTGACTGGAAAACTTAATTCTTTGAAGAGTTATTCACCAATGAAATCAGTTGTATAATGTTAGGGGTGTGATTGATGGAAAAGATGCCAAAACAAAATTTGCTCTTATATATGTTTGATTGTAGTTGTGTATAAATTTGGAGACTAATTGTTTATTTAGTCTAAACCAATGAAAATTTGCCTTGCAAAGTTTTTCTTTGTGTGGGTAGGTAAGAAAATAGTTGGAAAGTTCAAATTTTCATACTTTAACAAGTTGTCCATTTTGGGTTGGTGGAAAATTTTCTAAAGAAAATTTGTACTATCAAACACACTAAAAGTTGTAAAATATGGAATCTCTCATGGCAAATGTTGCCAACGAAATACACCCTTCAAGTCTCATTCAACTTGTGTATTGTTGAAAATCTTAGGTCTAAATTAAGTTTTCCAGGTACCTGTTAAAAGAACATTTTGATACCAAATGTGGTGCAGCCATTCTTCCTCATTGAGAGGGCATTTGTTTTTACCTTTTGCCACCAATTATAGGAAACATTCCTTTTTCGTTCGATCATTATGTTATTAGTCAGCCCCCCTTACACTTCCAAATTTCTGTTCTCATATCCAACCAGTTAATGATCATCTGTCTAGTCTATATGGTTTAGCCCAGTAATGTGCTGCTAGATGAAGTGGCATTCATTTAGGTTGTCGACAACTTTTTCCAATTTGTGTTCTTTCATTCAAACGCAGAATTTAACAATAAAACCTGGAAGAGCTTCAGTAGGAAAGACTAATTTACACCAAACGAGAATATGAAGAAAATTTTCGTAAAATATATAATAGATAGCCAAAATGGATTTTAGACGAATCAAAATTCTTTGCGAGTCTTGTTAGTGTTGGATTGGAGTGATTTGAAGCTTGTAACTGTTGGTTAATTAATCTGTAAGTCAATTGCATTTTATTTCATTTCAGATATATTGGTTCTTCTTGTGAATATATTTCTGGTTTAAAGTTTATAGTTATTTGCCGCTAAAAAGTTATAAATAGAAACTTGTGGTGGTTCATTGTTTATATCCTTTAACTCATTGAAGATACTGCATTGCTGATATGTCACAGTATAAGACAGGCAAGGTATGTCCATACGTTTGAACTTTATATATAAATATAATTGGGCTTTTTTTTTTGTTTAATTTTTTTGGGGCGTAGCAAAAATATAGGATAGGGTGAGAGTTCCTTTTGTTCCACAAGTAGAGCATAAGAAAAGATCGACAGATCTAAGATACAGATCAGAAACAATTGCTGCAAATATATGTTTGTGTTTTGCGACATTCATTTTTAGTAAGTCCCCTATAAACCAATATTTCTTATGCGTGAACAATTAGCATTGTGTTTTGCAACATTAAGGGTGTGTTTGATTACAAAGTTGGAAATGATTGAAAAATAGTTCAATTTTATGAGAAGTTGAAAAATGAGTGGGAAAAAAATAGGGGTGGTTTGGTCTTACTTTTGAAAGTTTGCAAATGAAATTAATTTTTTGAGGGGTGGGTAAGAAATTTTTTGCATGGAAAATAACTATGGAGCACTTTCATATCTATAACTATTGTTTTTATAGAATTTATTTGAAATCAAGCGCCACAAAAATAAAAAATTGACTAAAAGTAGTATTTTTCATGGAAAGGAAATCAACACCAATCAAACGAATCCTAATACCCGTTTTAATATAATTATAGGGTATCCATGTTTAAATTTTAATGCATCTTTCTGTTTAGATTGGCCTGAGGTGGAGGACCGAAAAAGAAGTAATAGCTGGGAAAGGTACATTTTACTCTTAAGTAACTTCTCCAACATTATTTCTCTTCATATTTGGCAAATCATCAACTGCGATTTAGTGTACACTCTTGTGTTGATAGTTGATTCATACATGGTGGAATTGGAAACAGTTTTTATTATAGACACCTTCTCTTTGTCTATTAACTATTATTATCATCTTTTATTTTGTTGGTCCCTCTCTTCACTTGACATTCTACACACTTTCTCAATATATTTTATATATGCAATTGATTTATCATTGAATGAGATTGAATAATCAATATGATGAATAATTTGGCCATTTGGAATGTAGGGATGAAAAATGTACCGAGTAGCTAAAGAGGCTTGATTTCGACCCATAAAACCTTCTTTAGCTTATTGGCGGACATAAGTTGAGCAAAAGCTTGATTCCCACGTCTCGGAATAGAGTGAGTTTAGCTCTTGTTTTCAAGAATCTGTACAGCTTTTCAAAAGTCCCTTGGAAAACCTTAGAAAATATATTAAAGCCCTGCCCAATCCAGCCCGTCCATAAATGTAATGTTCATTCGGTTGTGACCTTTTCTGCAAATGGCATCATGAATTCCCCATACAAAAACTCTAGTTTAACTATCCACTTAATAACATCCTTGCAATCTTTAGCATTTGGTTCTCATATGCATTGTTGGGAGCATTTCTGCAAATGGTATCATGAATTCTCCATAGGAAAACCCTAGTGTAACTATCCACTTAATAACATCCTTGCAATCTTTAGCTTTTGGTTATGATATGCATTACACAATCTGATGTAAATCTAAGGATGCGGAAGCGTTGTTGTTACAACTGCACAACACCCACTAACTACACAACACCACCACCACCACCACCAACAACAAATAAAACTAAACTAAGAAAATGAGTCTCTCTCTATATATTCTTTTTTTCAATAATCAAGTGTTTACAAATGAGGGCCAAGAGCCTATTTATAGGAGAGGGAGAGGTTAGCTTGCTAGCCAAGCTAAGGACCTAAAAGATAAAAAAGGACAACTAATAACTAAAAATGACTAATTATCCCCAAACATGCTCGGAGACTAATTAACTAAAAATAAAAGAAAATGACAATAATACCCTAGACTAAATGCAAAATAAAAGACGGTCTTCTTCCAGGAGCACAACCATGTGCCAAGTGTCGCTACGGATCACCAAAAGTAATATATATTATCTCCATTACATCTGCATTTTTTCGTTAAGCAAAATATTTTCTGAACTGGTGTGCACTATGTTTCGACGAGGAACGATGTAGATGTTTCAATATTCTCTATCTCCGGGTACAACTTCTAAGAGCGTGGGTTCCCACCTTGGGGAAAACCTATTTAATCCGGGGCTTGAGCTTGACCATCCTTTCTTTACGGTCAATTTAAAAGCCACCCCGCAACATCACAAACCCTAATCCCTTTGGACGCCATTAGTCTCTCCCTTGTAAAAAGTGCTGACTTCTGAGTCGAGGTAGAGGGGTTGGATCAGAGGTTTTTATTGTTCAGCTAACTTTTCAGGTATGATTAATGGTATATCGAGGGAGATCCAAAATTCGCTTCCTTCTTACAAAAGGCACTTTGAGAACCTAAATTAGCATCTCTCAAAACCCGTGTACTTTTCTTATTTTTTTTCCCTCCAATTTATTCCCCCAACTTCCAACTTCTGAATGACTTTAATTATTTTTTCCCCAATCACAATACTATGGAATGTCTTTGGCTTATTATCTCATTCTTTAACCCATTGTACTTTCACTAGTTACACTCTAGCCACTTTTTTCTTTAAATTTTATTTTATTATTTTATTAACTCACTTCTCTCCTTTCTAAAAAACGTAATCAGTTCTCCGTCCTTGCAACCGGTCAATCTCGTTGATTCTATATTCAAATAGTTCCTCCCTCCCCCCCTCACCAAATCCTAACATCTCCAAACACCTATTTACTGCACACTTTCATCTCTTAACATTCTCAAGCTTTTTCATTAGCCTAAAAACTCTTCCGTTTCTTAATATTACATATCTCCCCCACTTCATGAAGCTACACCTAAAGTCCTGATTATGTCGCTACAGATTTTCAAATTTAGATGGATCTGTGTCCAACATTGTTGGTCAATGTTCCGAAACAACTCTAAACGAGGTCTCCTATCTCACACATGGAAATGTATGATCCCACTCAGCAAAAATATCTTTCTTATCATTCATTTAGAAAGTAAATTTTGTCAGTTTCTTAAGGACTACTACACGGAATGAACCTCATTATCTCGTAAACTAAATTTTTCATAGCAACTCCTTACCCCCTTTTTTGAAACTTGCATTTATCTTTCTACTCAAATCTTATTTCCCTATTTTGATATGCATAACTTGGTTGATTGAGGAATCATCTAATTTGGAAGGCACAAGTCAATAGTAATTGATCTTTGTTTCAAACATAGATCTGGTGAGTCATACTAACCTACGCACGTATGCATTGGCTTCCCTTTGAAGGGTTTACTTTCTTCGCATTCTTTTAGTATCAGAAGATTCACTTTACTTCCGTAAAAGAGAAGTCATCTTTGCTTATATTTTCTTTTGGTTGAGACTGTTGACTGAGTCTTCAAAATAAGAGGATTTGTCGTAAAATAGTGAAGACATCAATTGCTTGTCAAATACATGTCCAAGGATGGCTTAATATATATGGATGTCCATAATGCCAAGGGTTTATTTTTTATTTTTGTTGATATTTTTTGGTGTTTGATAGTTAAAATTCCATAAAATTTGGCCTTAAGTTTTGGTTTTGCTCTTTCCAAAATGAATTATTTTGTTTCAAGTCTGAATATGGGCTTGGTTTTCAGGACCTTGTGAAGCTCTAAGCATCCTTGTACATGGAGGTGTTTTATGCATATTTAAGATTAAATATTGGATGATTCACATTAGTAATCCCTAAATTTCTGTATTTTGTTCAATTTTACACATAATTATATGGGCTGTATTTCTGAAGGGCTGTGTATAAGAGATTTGTGTGGATTATCTAACATAAAATTTTGAATGTTAGATTTGAAATAGCTATTGCACTTGCGTCCAATTTGATGTTTTGTGTGCTGAATAAGCAAATTGCCTAGCTATATATCTGATTGATTTGCAACTGTCATTGTAATGTGGTGTATTTTGCATACTCATAGGTTGTGTTTGGGAGCATGGAGTTCATGCTTTAGAATTGGTATTGGGGAAGTATAGCTATAGCTATAATTTCGACCTATAATGACACTAATTCCAATGCATGAATTCCATGATCCCAAACACAGCCATTTCTTTACTTGTTAATGGCACAAAGAACTAGCATCGAGCCGTTGACTTAGGACTGTTTATTGTCAGGGCAGTTCCTATGTGGTAACAAACATTGCAGTGAGAAAGATGGTTTGTCAAGCTACGAGGCAAGTGTTTGTACTAGTCATCTTCTAATCTTTGTCTTTTATCTTCATTTAATATATCTTGCTTAAAACAATTGTTTAGTTGGTAATAATAGTTTGTTTTAGTGGGGCCAATATGTGATGGAGTTGGCACCCCATACTTAGGGTTTTCTTTACATTTGTTATTCTTGATGATAGTCTCTTTTTAGTTAAGAGTACACATTTTTTTCTTTCTAATTTCTTAATGATGTAAAGACCTTAGCCTATAAAAGGGTATTTTTGTCCTTTCGAGTATTCCTTCATCTAGTAGGATTAATGGAGTGTAGTTTAGACTTTTTAGAGGCTTAGCTTGATTAAAAAGTTAACTTTCATCTATAAATAGGTGTACTTGCTTCATTAAGAGATACATTTTAGTTGAGAGAGAAAGAGAGACTTTTTCTTGTGAATTTCTTTGAGCCATTTTATCTTGTTACGTCAAATTGGTATCAAAACTAGGTTCTTGTAAATCATAACTAAATTTAAACATGGCACCCAAAAATCCAACCAACATCGTCGAATTGCAACCCTAAAAAATCGTTTTAAGAGTTTAATTGTGACATTCGCAATCTTCTTAGCTGTCTATCTTTACTATACGTCAATTCACCTCAAAATTTGGGTGGGTCCACCCAAATTGACACCACCGGAATCCTAGTCATCTTAGGGGCACTCCACCAATCCAAGGGTCCCGATCATCAACAAATAAACCCTAGTCCCATACGGGCCAGTCGAACATCACCGCCGGCCAGTTGGCTGGGCCGATTGCACCACCTACCACCGTCATCACCTCCGATCAGTGGAGGGACAAAGGCAAAGCTTCGATTGGAGCTCTAAACCCTCAAAAATCGCCAAAAAAACCCTATTCAAACACTAGGGCTATTCCGGTCATAACCCGCTCGGTTACCCACGCGAGCCAGCATCCAATCAAAATTTGTAGGGCCCTCCTCCAAAGTTCGAATATGCACGGTGACGTCACAAAAACATCAACATCACCAACGTGGATTCGATATTGGAAAGACTCCAATCAAGCTACATAGGGTTTTGATTGATGTCCAATTCATGACTTCTGTCCTGTTGGATCCGAGGTTTTATGAGAGGGGTTAAGATCCACGCCGCACTAAAGAATGGGTCTAACACGTGCTGTCAAAGAAAATTGAGTATCCGATTCGTCCCGCTTCCAATCTGATTTATTTGACTAGATGATCGGTTCATGAAGAGATCACATGGCCGGATCTTGAAGAATGGAGGTTAGATTGAGCTAGGGCACCATTTGTGGATTTGAACCCCAAGATTTACCCCTATGTTCCCATTATCAACGTATATGCTTTCAATGTCAAGAGAGAGGACGTGAGATGGGTGAATGCCCCACTTGTGAGATTGAGTAGGGTGGGGCGGCGGCGGAGGTTCCGCGACCGCATTTGGGGGGAAAAGAGGCAATTTGCTTTGGGTCGTCCATATGATCACGAGGGTGAGGATGAAGAGGATGATGTTGATGATGTGGACTTGGGGCCCAACCATTTAGGTCAAGTTTTGAAGCCATTGGCCTAGAGCCTTTATGGGAATCTCAGGGGGGAGGTGCCAATGTTTGATAGGCGGATGAATTATGATGTTTTCGTAGATTGATTGGATAGTTTAGAAAATATGTTCGAGTATAAGGAGATGCGTGGGGTTAAGTGTGTGCGATTGGTGACCACCAAATTTTAAGGGTATGCCAAAGTGTGGTGGAATTCGATTGTGAAGAGACGAGACCTGGATGTATTAGAGCCTTTTGGTCGGTGACTTGACATCTTCTGAGAGGGGGTGTTCTTCCTCAGACCTATCGACGTGATTTGTACACACGTTTACAGAGTTTTGAGGCAGTGTACACTTTCAATGGTGGACTACACCGCGCAGTTCTAGTTGTTATGCTCGAGGGCGTCGCTAGAGGAGGATGAGGGACAATTGATTCTTCACTACATCTTTTGATAGATCTGTCTTTGAGAGAGATTCCATCGATGGCAAAAGTCGTTGAGCACGCTCAACGCCTGGAGGAGTATCTGAGCGCCGCGCTAGGGTGTATTACATTTTCTCAGTCGAGGGCCGTTCAAATGTTACGAGTGCGGACAGACTGGGTACAAGGTAACAAACTGTCCCAAAAATCGAAGGCGCCCCATGTTAGCAACAAAACTTGTGGATGAGAGCACATTGGAGGATTTCGATGACATCACTAAAGAGGCATTGGTTATGTAGACTGTACGGATTGTACCAGGTGAGTATGATGATGGTCTGACCCTCTGAGCTCGTGGTCGAGCTCTTTCTTTCTAGGGGAGAGTGATGAAGTTGCCACATAGACTTGGGGTTTTCATTACATTTGTTATTCTTACTTGTTGATAGTCTCTTTTTAGTTAAGGATGCATGTCTTTTTTATATTTTTTTTATTTTTTAATGATGTAAAGCCCTTGGCCTATAAAAGTTTTTTTTTTTTGTCCTTTCTAATATTCCTTTGTCTAGTAGGATTAATGAAAGGTAGTTTAGATATTTTAAAGGCTTAGCTTGATTAGCTAGCTAACTTCATCTATAAATAGATTGTACTTGCTTCATTAAAAGATACGTTTTAGCTGATGAGAGAAAGAGACTGTTTTGTGAATTTCTTTGGCCTATTTTTTTCTTGTTATGTCAATATGGCTAACATACTTGTATTTGACAAACATTATTTGTTTACCAACGTATGCAATCTTGTTCTACGTTTGCCGCTTTGAAAAATTTATGTTCAAATACCTGTATTTGACAAGATAGTGAAAATAGCCCCCCCTCTCTCTCTGCTGCTTAATTTTTTTTTTCTTGTACTTATTTAGCATGTGCAGAGATCATGCTAGACTAATGGCTAAATTTGAACCGGAGGGTGACATTGGATCACTATGACCGCTCACATTAGTTTTACCTATAGAAAGGATCATGAAAGAGGAAGTTAGAATGGTACTCGAATCCATTTACGATCCCGAGTTTCCAGACACATCGCACTTCCTCTATACTTGAGAGCCTAATTGATGAAAAAAATAGTTCAGGGGTTTAACTAAAACACGAGGTATAGTTTAAGGGCTGTGTGTGTAATTTACTCTTCTATTTATTATTTTTTAGTGAATTTTATTTAACATCTGTAGATTTAACGAGGGTTGATTCTCTCTCTCCCTCTCTTCTGTTGCTTAATTATTTTTTGCTTGTACTAAAGGCTAAATTTGGACTGAGGGTCACATTACATCACTATACTTGATGCCTGATTGATGAAAAAATTTAGTTTAGGGGCTTAACTAGAACATGAGGCATAGTTTAAGGGCTATATGTGTAATTTATTCTTCCATTTATTATTTTTTAATAAATTTATTTAACGTTGGTAGATATATTGAGGGTTGATTTTCATCTGACTTGGCTGTTATATTGCAGGTGAACTTTTCTTATTTTGAAGCAGGAGAAAACAAACAAGCACTGGTGAAACTAGTAGCTTGTGAGAGGTATGAATTCACAAATATTGAATATAACATAAGTAAAAAACCTTTTCTCCATTTCTTTCCCTTTCTCTCCTAATAAACTTCTCAATGAGAGAAGATCACTTTCTCTCCCTTTTTCTTTTCTCCCCGTTTAAAAACTCTCTTTGATGTAACTTCTTGGAATCCATTTATACCTTCACTGAAATACTATATATGTGCACTGGAATATGTCTGCATATGTATGTATGTCAGACAATTACGAAACTCGTCTTGGATATAGGAATCCACAGGACGTCTCTCATGCGGACTACAAAGAGGAGGCCATCTATAAAAAATTTCATCGAAAAATTAAATTCAAAACAGGGCGAGATGAATTATCAAAAGTTTAACGGCCGAAATTGCTTATATTTTTGAATTTTGACTTTTGAATTTCACCTACTTTCGGGTTTAATTTTTGGATGATTTTTTTCCCCATAGCCTTCTCATTGTGACCTAATTCCTCGTTCTTTATAGTATGTAATTCTTTCCCGTAGACATCTCCTTTTGACCTAAATCCCCATTGTTTTAAAGTGACATCTCTTTTTGAAGTGGTAAAATAATCAAGGCACCATATAAATGTGCTTATATAAGTACCACATCAAGTATTCAATTTTTTAGCAGTCAATCAGGTTATTAAACATTTTCTTAATATCTATTATTTGAGATAAATGTAGCAAGACTCCACAAACTTTATGTTATAGTCATGTAGCTAGGTGAAATTATGACCATTAACTTAGGATTAGTTACCGCAATTGTCCTTTTGGCTCATTACTTTAGAAGTCTTGCTTCTAATTGTATTTAACTGCATCTCTCTTTTCTTGATCACGGTGGAATAGATGTGCAAAGAAGCTTCTTTACAAAAAACTAAAGGAGAAGGAACAATTGATAAGAAAAGAGGAAGTACTGCAAAGGAAAAGGTGTATCTTGATTTTGTAATTTTTTGATTTACAAATATTTGAAAAAAGCTACTCGCACCAATTATGTCAGGAGTCCTATAGTTTATGCACTTGGGATTTTTTCGTCACTTTTGGGTGTTTTTATGCTTTTTGTGCCTAGGTTTCTGCTACGTAAAACTGACTCGTCTAGTCGCCTTTTACTGTCAGGGAAAGGTCAGAAAGTGACGATGATATGGAAAATGAGCACGTGAGGAGCAAAGAAAATAGAAAAGGTTCGTGTTTCCACTAGCCCGGCATAGTTTTAATCACATATTGATAGTTATTACCATGAATTCTGTAGAAGCTTCACCTAACTGTATTTTCCACCTACCTGTCTGAAGGCTTGGTTATATGTTTCTAAAATCTTTAAGATAAAGTGCAAATTAACCCCTGCATTGTGATTTTTTTGCTAGCTCCTTGGATTATTTGTTTTTCACAAAACCCTTAAACTATGCGTTTTGTTGCAAAGAAAGTCCATTGAAGGGGGGCCTTTGCAACAAAATGCATAGCAGGGGGGTAAATGTGTCTGGGGTTTCTTGCAAAAAATGCAGAGTTCAGTTTTTTTGCACTTTACGAAGAAGCACAGATGGTTGTTAAAGCCAGGTCCATGTAAAACACTTAGTCAACATGTGTCAGAATGAGAAATAAAATTATTCACTTTGGACAAGTTTTTCTATATTCCTTGGCATGAACATTATTCAAAAGAAAAAAATCAATTGAAAGTAAATTTATGACGAGAGAAGTTTTACAGCACGAATGGCCATAATAGAAGTGTTGTGATTGTATCATACGATACATGTGTCCATGAATGCACACATAAATACGCATATGTGGTGTCCTGGATATGCCTGTGTCTATGATATTGGGAATTGGTTAGTTCTTATATATATAGGGTCTTGATAACATATGCTCTAAGGGCACACTTAAAATCCAAAAATGATAGGGACAAAGTTCCGACATACATTTAAAAGGGCACAAATACTCCTGTAGAGCTATCATACTTACTATTTTGATGCTCAAAACATGTGCTCTTAGGGCACATGTTAGCATTTTCCATATATATATATATATATATATAGATAGATAGAGAGAGAGAGAGAGAGACTCCAATGAAGTCCTAACTTAAGGTCCTAACATGCGGACTGATTTTTTAAAAATAGCAAAAAATGGAAGTATATATTGTGTCTATCACTCTCTTATAAAGAAATGGGGCATTCACGGTTACTAATGTAATATTTTAATGGAAGTACATTTAATTTTAGTTTGAGGTAAAGAGATGGTAAAGAGGGGGAGACTAAAACCTAGTTTGAAGGACTTAAGACTAAATTTTTAATATATAGATATATATAACGTCGTACCCAGTGCACAAAGCTCTCGTTTAACTGCAGGGTTGGGAGAGGCAGATGTCGGCTGACCCATATATGGAGAAGCTGTTCTCATATATATATCAAGGTTTTAAAAGGCGTAGAGGCCAAGTCTCAAGTCTAGGCGGCCCTTAAGCGTAAAAAGGCGTTCAGGCATTTTTTAATATTTTAATATTGTTTAATCATGGTAAGGGTATTAAAAATACTAAAATGGTACATACCTTAAAAATGTCTAAATATTTGTAAATTAAAATATCATTTTTTTAAAATACTAAAAAAAAAAAAAACTCGCTTTTTTTCATGCCTTACCTTCAAAAACCGCGTGTTTTTTCACGCATTACCCCAAATAACGTTGACTATCGTTGATCACGCCTTAATCCACGCCTAGGGCCAAAATTTGGCGTATCTAAAAAGCCTCGCACCGCCTAGGCGCGTTTTTTAGAACACTGATATATATATATATATATATATATATATATATAGAGAGAGAGAGAGAGAGAGAGAGAGAGAGAGAGCGGATCTCCAAAGGACCAAAAGAGCGGATCTTTTTTAAAAAAATAGTAAAAAAAATTATTTTGAGTTATTTTTTGTGTGTTATTTAAACATTTCAGGAAAGTCACACAAAAAAAATGAGCTCAAAATGAGTTTATTTGCTATTTTAAAAAAATCGGTCAATATATGTCGGGTTTTAAGCTGCTAAAAACTGACATATATTTGATCGATTTTTTTAAAATAGCAAACAAACTCATTTAGAGCTCATTTTTTTTGTGCGACTTTCTTGAAATGTTTATATAACACACAAAAAATCAACTCAAAATAATTTTTTTTACTATTTTCTAAAAAATGGTCCGTTCTTTTGGTCCTTTGGAGATCCTCTCCCTATATATATATATATATATATATAGAGAGAGAGAGAGAGAGAGAGAGAGAGAGAGAGAGAGAATAATGAACCTAATAAGACATTAAAAAATAATCCTTAATTCCTTGATGTAATTAGTCCGCGCCAGCGGCAACGGACACTCGTGTTTTTTAATATACACCCCCCCTCACAAACCTTATCCCCCACCCACCCCGACCCAACCCATCTTCTCCCAACCCATCTCGTAACCCATTTCAGGCTCACCCTGTAATAGGTAGACTATTGATGCGTGTAGCCAACTCCAGTTAGACCCACAATTGGAACATTTGGTCTCGGATTGTTATCTCAGGAGTATAAATATGATGGGCTATCAAGGAGAGCCTCTGATGACATTATCTGCCAATCGACGATCACTAGCAGATGTCTGACAATGAACTGTTGTGATTTCACTGACCTTTGTCTATGTCACTGGAACTCTGCCCACCACCCGACTTCCCCTTCCGCCCAACCTTCGTCAGTCTCCCTCGATGCTCGCCTGTGTGAAGTGATGCTCACTGGAGTTTCAGTTTTTTTATGGGGTTTGTAATAGGTTTGGGTTAGACTCTATTTGGGTCGGGGTGAGGGGTAAGGTTTGTGAGGGGGGGGGGGGGGGGGGGGGGGGTATATTAAAAAATACGCGTGTCCGTTGCCGCGGACAATTACCACAAGGAATTAAAGGTTATATTTTAATGTCTTATTAAATTCATTAAAAAGTTCATTATTTTGGTTCACTTGTGAACCTCCTTCTCTCTTTATATATATATATATATATACAGAGCCGATCAGGAGCGGATCTAAACAACGGATCTACTAACGGACCACCCCCAAACGACGTAGTTTTGGGGGTGAAATTACATAAAAACCGGGTGAAGTGAGGGCTTTCTTGTAATTTCACCCCCAAAACTACGTCGTTTGGGGGTGGTCCGTTAGTAGACTCGTTCTTTGAGTCCGCTCCTGAACGGCTCCGTATATATATATATATATATATATATATATATATATATATATATATATATATATATATATATATATATATATATAATAATGCTCCTGTGCGGACTAGTCCGCATTTTAAGAATGCGGACCGGACATGTATCGTCTAAAGGTGCGCCTAGAAATTATCCCCTAAATTATAGGCACACTCTCTCTCTTTTTTGGGCTCACCGCCAGATGACACATGTCCGGTCCGCATTCTTAAAATGCGGACTAGTCCGCACAAGAGCAGGACTGATATATATATATATATATATATATATATATATATATAATTTGTGTATACATGTTTGTAAAAAGTATGTATGCTCGTGTCATGTTAATATTTCATATATTCACTTAAAACCCATCCCTTCACCAAGAGGGGAACCTTGCTATTAAGGACATACATCTAGGTTTCCTTACTTTTTTCATTCGGACACAGAGAAGAATATATAATATTCCCCATGCCCAACATCAAAGGACAATTTTAGTTGCCTGTAATAAATTCATGAAAATATTTACTATAGCTTGTGCATTTCCATCTTTAATTTTGGGATAAAACTATTATTTTACTTGTTCTTTGTAGGAAAAAAGACTTCGACATCTGCAGGTACCAAGGTTAATGATGATGAAAACTTTGATGAGTTCATGGAAGGAATGTTCCTATAAAATCATCTCATTGGCTACAGCAGCCACATCCTAAAGGCTTTTCTATGTTTTAGATTGTTAAATGCACTCGCAGAAATGGGCTGAAATCATTTACTAATGTACACTTCAAATTTTTATCAAAAGGTTATGCTTAGTGTAAAATAAAAGGGTTGTATTTCTCCTTGTGACAAATTGTTACTATAATTTTGTTTTTTTGGGTGTGTATTTGTGTGTGTAATTGTTGTACTTTGGGTCTGTTTAAAGAATTTTATATAGTTATGTTTAAGGTCCTGATTTTCATTGTGGCATGTTGCCATATTTGCTCATAGCTTTGTATTTGGGTACCACATCTAACGACGAGTATTTTTTTTCCAGAATATATTACTGGTCTACCCTTTTTGGTTATGATACCACTTTATGTTTAGAAAGACACATAAAAAAATAAAGTTTGTTTGTTGATCCCGTTTGAAAAAGGGGTAATCCTCATCGGATTGGGTCAAGCATAAAAAATTGTGGGGATGTAATATAATTAAGGGGCTTTTGGAGGAAGGTGCAATCTAACCCAAAAGTGTAAAAATAAAACAATTCACACAATTTTATAAATTTAGTCCATATATACCATTTGACAACTCATACTAAAATAACTCATCAAATCTTTAAAAGTTCATAATTTCAAATCTAGAAATTTAAAATTTTAAAATTTATATATTTGAAATTTACTTGTCAAGATCTATCGGACAATACTTATAATTGATATTTTTTTGACAAAAAAATAAAAACGGAAAAATTTATTATTTTACTGAAATCTATATTTTTTTTCAGGCGAAAACTTAATTTTTTTTTTCTTGCAAAAGATCTCATCCTCTAGTTCTGAAAATGGTGACGCTGGTGTGGACTAGAAAAAGAAAAGAAATAGAAACAAGGGAGAGAGACGCTATGATCAGGATTCTGATGGTCTGCGACGAGGATTCCAGCTGTTCAGGGGAGAATTCCTTGCCAGACTATTCAGGCGAGAATTTCGGTGGGTGGGGTAGGGTGATGGTGGGGTTATGTGTTTATTTTTAGAAAGAATGAATTTTAAAAGGGTATGAGTAAGTATAAATATATTTTTAACTAAAACAAATAACAATTTACCTCGTTTTGTATACTTCTATCTCTAAAAGGATCATACAAATAAATATCATTGCATAATAGAGACTATATTTATAAACATGAAAACTAGTGTCCTATAAATCTAAATATAGGGTGGAACATAACATTGGACTAAATTCACTATATAATTAAATATTAAATATTTTAATATTACGACCAATAAGTGAGAGATCATGTGAACCCTCATAGACAAATTTGACCTCATAATATTCAAATAATGGTTCACTTTCTACCTCATATTGTAGCTCAAGACTTTATTTAATTTTATTATATTTATTTATTTATATATATTAGCTCATTTTCCATAAGTATTGATATTCTAATACCCTCCTTATGGGACCCCAGTCAGATTGCGACGTGTACTTATCTCCTATATAACATCCCATCATTCCAAGTGCATAATCTCTTGCCAATGTTGCGACTCGTACACGTGGAATATTTATGATTCTCAACCAACTTGTCACCAGGACACCTCATATATGACGTGGCTAACAACATTAATTATATACCTCTCTATCCCACAACTACAACACATTTGACTAAAGGTTCTACCTTCCTACAATGACTCCTTGGCACAGTTGGAATATTCTTTTTGAATAATGCTACATCCCTATTTTTTTTTCTCGCAAAACCTCCCCCAAGGCTCACACATGGTACAAACACTTGATGTATTTTGGGAGAATAGAGAGGGCTTCCTCAAAAGTAAGATGATGAATATAAGAAGGGAAAAACTTAGCTAGTGAAAAGGAAAAGGACGACAAAAAGAAATCTAGATCAGATAAGAATCATGTAGTGTATATTAAGTTCAAAAAATATTTATTACCACTACACATCTTGTGATCGAGAATCTCCTCTGACAATCGGAGAAGATGAAGACATTATCGGTAAAGTGTAATAAAGAGAAATATTCTCGCTATCACTGTGATCATGTTTTACAACACCTCCGAATGTTTAGGCTCAAGGTGGATAACAAGAAGTTAGCAGAACATGGTACCTTAAGGATTTTATGAAGAAGGAAGATGAGGCACCTCCAAAAGAACAAAACAATGTCACACTACTGATGCCACGTTCGAGTGGTCTCTGCTGGATGCTCACGAGTAGGATACTTTAATGAGGTTCAACAAACGCATTAGAGTCGCAATCGAGGAATCAATGAATGATAAATACGCTCAGTGAGACCCTGCGAACACAGGAGAACACCAACCCAGTACCTGGTATTCAATGACGAAGAGAAGAATGGGATCATATACCCCCATGGTGATCTCCTTATAGTCACTATAGTAGTCACCAATTTCATCATTAGACTAGTTCTTATAGACACCAACCTATTCATCTTCATAAGGTTTTATCTACATCAACATCCCTAGCCTCCTCCGTCGGTGGAAATGGTGCTAGTGGTGGAATCTCCATAATTAGGATGAGAGAAGAACTCTTGATCCTTAGGGTTTGAAGGCTTCTACTGAGAAATATTGGTTTTCATAGGAAACTAATGTGTTGTCAACTACTCTACACATCTTTAAGACTCCTCATCCCACGTCGCTCGACACGAGTCCCTTCAACTCCCGTGTCGTACGACACACCTCTACAAGGAAGGAGCGTTGGACTAGCTTGCCAAACGATCAACTGGCCAACAAATAGCCAGATTGATTGGGTTACCCCCAAATGACACGTTTTCATAAAGTTCGGCCAGAACTCATTATCTTCGATTTTCTTCATCTTAGATCACTATCCCAACCTCTAGTCACTCCCTAAAACATCCTACAATGGATACCATGCATATCCAACATCATAAGTTTGTTAAAATGAGTGATCCTAACCTCCAACAATGCTTATTTCTTAAAATAATGAAGTTCTTCAATTGAGTTCATTTTAAATATGATTTTGACCATTTAAATTGAAGCTTCATATAGTAATCCATATTCTAAGGATGTGAAATATATATCTACATAATTTCTCCAATAAATTTACAAATTCAATCATTAATTAAAGTATTAAACTAATCCTTCCATGAACAACATATTGATTCCTCCCTAATCATATGATTCAACCTAACTAGGGTTCATAATCACAACATTAAACATTGACAAATTGTAGCTAATAAAGCAAGAATGATATGTATTTTTTTAATTCCTTGGTGGTTCTCCTTGTTGAATTCCCTTGTTCCTAATTCATCTCCTCTGAATCTAGGGTTTTCTTAAATTTCTAGATTTTTTTTATTAAGATGAATAGTAACTTTTGTTAATAACCACTCTCACTTTTAATTAAATCGTACCTAGATACATTTGTTTTTATGTGAACGTCATCATTGGATCATATGAAAATACGATTCTGGGGACACTCAAACTTTCCAAATGGAGACCCGAAAAGTGGAGAACGGGCTACCACGCAACTGATGCCACCATCACGCGCGCGAAGCATTGGGCTTTGTGGGACCCCCTTGGGGGTGTTTTTGACAATTTCAAGGGTTTTAGGGGTTCTAAATATAATTGTGATCTTTGTTTATTTTTTTGAAACACTTGTGCGACACTTTTTTTTAAATACCGAGCCTAAATTTGTTAAAATAACACTAAAATTGTTCCAAAATTCCAATATATATATATATATATATATTAAATCTGAGACATATTTTTGACATTTTGATACCATTCATCTAATACTTTTGGTAAGTATTTCTCTTAATTATATAAGTTTATACTATTATAAAACAACTTCGTGTGCCCCAATATTACATAAAAAATTAACATATTTTTTTCGAACTTTACATGATTTGCATGCTTGTCTTTTGCGTTGGAATTCAAAACAAATTAAAATACACGTTAAATAATAATTAATTTTAAACTCTTGCAAATCTTAAATGAAGTGATGGCGTCTAATAATATTGTTGCTAAAATGGCTAAAGAAGATAAACTTACCAGTAATTACAATGCCCTATGGCATAAGAAAATTCAGTTTGTACTTAATCAACATGAGAAGGAACTGTAGTGCACAACGCCGTGAGCAATATTATTACAAAGATTTAATAAAAAAATATCATACCTCCCGATTTAAGTTGCTAAGCTATATACACGACAATCTTGCTAGTGAATATGAGAGCTTTACCACGACAAAATGCATGCGGGAAAATGTCTACGTCTATCAAGCACTGCACGTAATAGTTCAAGGACATCCGTAACCTCCTGGTTCGTGCCTCCGTCAATAGCTTCCTGGAGTAGGCTAATGTCTACGTCTATCCCCTTAGCATATATATAAATTATCATCAAATGTGTTAGACAATTCTTGAACAAAGTAAATCAATTTACGGACAAATTTCAAAACATTTACCATTTTCTCTGAGTGATTTAGCTCCGACTTGCGTATTCTATGCTCGGGATTTTTGAATGTGTGGATGGTATCTTTCTAGGTACTAAGACATGTATCCATCCACACATTCCCAAGGCACGGACCTCACCACGGTTGAACGTCTGGCATCGGACAGATAATGGTCGACCCAGTTAAGTTGATACCATTTCTCGATATCAAACTTTAATTTGTATCGGGCCCGGGTCTTCCCCCTCTCCTCTGATAAAGGGCGCATTGACGGTCTAGGAATTATTTGAACTCATCCAGCTTGGTGTAGGACCCTCTCCGGGTAGTAGGGTTGCCCGACATCATAGCAAACAAGGAGGCCATTATACTATGAGACCTTCTGAAATGGGTAAGCCTCACTTTTTGCAGAGCAGGGATCCTATACAACCTAAATGTATTTTCAAATATTAGTACGTACATAAATAAAGAATATACTGACTTTAAAATAAATAATACTTATGTCTGAAGCTTTTAAATCGTCTAAGGTTTCCCTTAGCTCCAGTATCTGTGTAAAGGCATCGCCTGATACCGTTTGCGCCCTCCATTTGCATTGACGCGACTCGCTATGTTGAAAGTCGAGATTTCTAACACCCCTCGCCAAATTGAAGTGGTCGTATATCCATGCCTGCAGTCAAAACAAAATAAAATTGGTCTCCGGCTTCCACCGTTCGATGAATGCCAACACCGATACATAGTCTATGTACCGATAGGAGTGTTTAATCAACCCGTACAGACCTGAGTTCCTCACCAACTCTATAACCCGCTCATCCTCTGTGTCTATGTCTCACTCAACAAATTTCTAGTAATCGTACACTCACTTCATTATTCCCCTCTCCTTATCTCTATTCCAAATAGAATAACCGATATGGTTATGATAATTTTTTAGGAGATCGGGGTTATTTGGCTTGAACCCCTCGAGCAGTTGGTAATAAAAGTGGCTTATTTTTTTACAGGCTTTCTTCTCGGGCACTTTCGATATGGATGATTGGATTTCATCTTCCGAGGAAGAACACTCGTCCTCTCCTACCCTCTCTCCTTCGTCCTCTCCTACCTATTATTCCTCTCCTACTTTCTCTCCTTCTTCCTCTCTCTCTTCCTCTCTTTCATCCTCTCTATCTTCCTCTCTTTCCTCCTCTCTCTCTGCCTCTGCCTCTATCTCTTAATCTCTTTCTTCGTCTCTCTCTTCCTCTCTTTCCTCCTCTATATCTTCCTATCATGATATATCTTCTTCTTTCTCTTCCTCTTTATCTCCTACTCCTACCTCAACCCTACACTAGCCCCAATCAAATCACCTACAACCGCCTCAACTACTAGCTCAATTGACTGCGACGTAGTAGCCTCATCAACACTAAGTAAACCTCCTACCACTTGGTCGACTACTTTATCCAACGAGCTCGTAAGAGAATATCATTTTCTCTAATTAGTGGCCTCACTGACACTACTAAAACTATACGAAGATACGGGTGGTTGTACTCCCTTCGCCACCTCCAACCTCATCTTTCGCTCGGATGCGATAGGAGGATTCTTCTCACCATTTATATGACCTACATAAGAAATTAACAAATTATATTAGCAAATTAACATTGGTACCAACGAAGAAAGAATAATTGGTAAAAGGGATACATGCATACATTAGAAATATAATTACTAAAACCTAATTAGTAGAACCTAATTACTAAAACCCCCGAGAACACTTTATTACTAAAACCTAATTAGTAAAACCTGTTTATTAGAAACAATAATTACTAAAAATACATGAATATATGAAATAGGAAATGCATTGGTACTTTAAGAGATTACAAATAAAATTAGAAACAATAATTAGTAAAACCTATTTATTATAAATAATAATTACTATGGTCTATTGTGAAAAGAATCATTGCCCATTCAACATCTACTTTTTAAATGATGTTACTAAAACCTAATTAGTAAAACCTATTTATTAGAAATAATAATTACTAAAAATACATGAATATATGAAATAGGAAATACATTGGTACTTATGGTAAGAATTAGTTGTGAAAAACTTTTACACGGTTGTGTATGGACGTGAAAATAAAACCACGGTTGTGTATGGACGTGAAAATTGACCCACGATTGTATATGGCCGTGAAAAGGAACCTACAGTTGTGTATGGCCGTGAAAATAATCCCACGGTTGTGTTTGGCCGTGAAACTTAAAACCACGGTGAGAACCGGATGTATATGGTGAATCACGGTTGGATATGACCATATATTGTTGGCACCTTCGGTGACGGGAAGTCGTAGGTGTAGAGCAATTTTTTCTTCTTCTTTCAAATCCGTAAACCCTAGTTTTTTTAAACTGTGTTAAACCCTAATTGTTAACGTGCAAATGGAATATATGTCCAGTTAGATTAATTAGGGTTACATTTTAATGAGTTTATAATGGATTTTTTATATGTACTTTGCATGCTAGGGTTTAATACACAAAATGAGATCACAAAATGAGATCATGACAGTAATGTGAGTAAGGTTTAATGGTGTAACATACCAGAAATGATGCTTGAGAGTAATTACTAGGGTTTTCGTTAAAATTTGAAGTAAGTTGGAAGGTTGAAAGGTTTGGGAGAGAAGTTAGAGAGAGAGAGGGAAAGGGAAAAAGTAAGGTTGAATTTTTTTTGGGTTTTTATATGGGTGAAGGTTAATGTGGTGTTGTGTGTTTCTGGTATTTTGGACAAATATTGGGTAGTTATGTAGTGTTTTGGATAAAAGGGTGTTTTGGTGATATTTTGTTGGTGTATATATCAAGACCTTTATTATATGTCAGTTGATCATTATCCTCATGTTAAATTGTAGACACATGAGCAACAAAACACGTGACAATAAATAAAAGAGGGTTTGTAAATTATCACTACATTCGAGTTTGTACTCAACGTGTCTACATGGATAATAATGCTTATAAAGAAGCTCTAGGAGTCAGTTTCTACCATATCTCCAGCTACACACTTGGTCCATATTTATTCTTCATGATGGTACTTTGTGTGTCTGGAATAAAGCAGAATCTACTTTCAATTTCAGCACTTTATGATTATTTGTTTTTATCTACTTTGGTAGTAATGAATTGATATTGGTTTGACGGTATTATCATTGGAAATGTATCTCTTTGGGATGAGTTCCTAGATTGGATTTGACTATTGATTTTTTTTCTCTTCATATACATTATCATATGTTTGAAACACTTTAGATTGATTAGGATTTGCTGAGTCTAGACTATCTAGTGTTCAACTAGTTTGGATATTGTGCCAAAATAATTTTTTAAGAGATCCCTCTCATTCCATTTCATGATTGAAGAACTTCAAGGGACTACTTTCTGCAACAAGATCCTTGTATGTAATGAAGTCAATAGAGTATAGTGGAAAAGACATTGCACTACACACACTTGCATGCATTAAATAATTCAAAGTCATTAAAACAATTGTTTGGAATTAAATTTGAATTAATTGAATTATATTAAAATTAATTTAGGAATAAATTATCTTTTAAATCCTTATCGTTTAATGATAAATTGTGAGAAAAATGATTTTGGGTTTAAAAGTATGTGAAAATAATTTTAGAATTTTTTTTAGAATCTAAAATGATTTTATAACCTTTTTGAATGAAATTTTAAACATTTATAATTACATTTTTTAAAAATATTTTAGTTAAGCCAGTGTTTAGGAAATTAGTGTTCCCTTAAGTTATTTTCTTTTGTGTCTTAGCTAAACGCTTTAATTACAACTGTTGGAATAAGTTATCAAATGTTAGAAATGATTAGGGTTTTCTGACTTGGATAGAATACCAAAGTTTTAACTTGTTAACCTGTTTGACCGGTTTGGCTTACTCGAAGCGCTTCAATAACAACCGTTAAATTTAAACCGCCAAAGCCATTATCATCCTGATCGTTCATTTCATCCAGTTGTAACCTTCTACCACTGACTACTATATAAACCATTACCTCATTTGCTTTTTAGTTTTTTGGTTAGTTGGGTAGGTTAGAGAGAGAAAGAAAAAGAGAGAGAGAAAGAAAAAGAGAGAGAAATCTCCAAAAAAATCAGAGAGAGAGAGAAAAAATATTATGTTTTCTGATTTTCATTTATGTTGTTTCTTTTCTTCGTTTTGGTTTAAACTTTTGTTTCATACAAGTGAAATCAAGATTTGAACCTAGAACATGAAAAAATCTTTTTCTAAGTTTTTTTTTTCAATTTTCAAACTTTTGTTCTTACAAAATCTCATTCGTTTGAAAAAACTAGGTTTTAACATCTCTTGAAACCTTTTATTTCTGTTTCATAACTTTAGATCAGATATGAGATTTTCTAATACATCTAGGTTCTGTATTTATATATATCTCATGAATAACTATTTAAGAGGAAAACATTTTACTTTCATAAAAGTTTTAACAGACCAAGGAAAATATTTGTAGATCTAGTCTATTAGAATGTGGATTTGAAGTTTGTTTATGAACATTTGAGATTTAATCCTAAGATCTTTGAGACTAAGTTCTTGCATGTTAAGATCTGATTAAAAAAGAAACGTAAAAACTTTTTTTTGTGTGTATTTTAAGTGTTCACTTCACTACACATAGTAACACATTCAGGGCACGTTTGGCAACCCAATTCCAAGGCGTGGAATTGGAATTGGAAGGCTAATTTGAATTTCACGGAATTGAAATTGGTCTTTCAATTCCAATTCCAAACCTTGGAATTGGTTTGCCAAACGGACCCTCACTATAATCCAATGATATTTGGAGGCGTTGGATGATCCATTCAACTGGGAATTATTGCATCAACATTCAGAGGCATTTACCTGTGCTTGAGAGGGTATCTCTTTTAGGTATTTTTGTTTTGCCTTTATTATGATATTTGTTGTATTTGTAACTATTTCTTGATTATTAGTGTTTTGTTTTTATTTTGGGGCGTAGAGGCCCTAGTGAATGTTTTCTCTGGGGAGGTTTTACCATATTAAATTCCTGTTTTGTGGTTTACTGATGCTTTATATATTTGCATGGATGTTGTCTCTTGCTGGTTGGTTTAAAGTTTTTCATAAAAATTAAACAGAGAAATTTCATAAATAAAATCAATTAGACTTCTAGGTTACACATATTGTGTCACACTTTCAACTCCATTTGTGTGATTAAGGGTTCTTCAAATAACTTGCGGTAAACATATTTGATTAACTTTGTTAATCATATTTTCGCCTAAGTATTTTTTTTTTCAATTGGTATTAGGGTTTCGTACCCAATATTTTCAAGATCCTGAAGTTACTGAAAATATTTCATAAAAATGGATGATACAAATATTGTGGAAAAATTAGGAAACCATTCAAGACCACCCCTTGTCTTTAATGGAGGAAATTTTCCTTACTGGAAAGTTAGGATGATAGACTTTATTGGAGGACTGTTGGGTGATGAAGTTTGGGATGTCATTCAATCTGGTTATGAAACCCCTACTAAACCAGTAATTGAGGGCAACACTGTGAGAATAAGTAAACCACTTAGTGAAATACCAAAGATGAAAAACTTTTATCTCTGATAAGAAGCTTTTTCCGTATATGTCGTTGTCGTGCAAAAGCTACTCTCAAAATTCCCTTGAGTGTCTACAAAACTTGTCTAAAAATAATTCGTATTGCGGTAAGTACGGGTATCAATCCAACTTTCAAGGCGAAACAATTAATGTGAAAATGTGCAATTCCAATTTTTTTTATGAAAATATTTTTTTTATTTTTAAAAACTATTTCAAGGGAAAAATTAAGTAACAAATGGTAAAAATTATAAAATGACTAAATAATGAAAAAGAATGTGCAACCGAGTGTGAAATATGTGATAAGGTCAAGAGATGGGACTACACTGCAATTTCGATTATTTTAATTTATCAATTTGTTAATTTGAAATATTTCGAGATAATATTAAATCGATAATCTAACTCTCGTTATAATTATAAATTTAATAAATTTTTTTTCTTCAGAAAATCAATTTAAAAATATCACACTATGAAAAATTACGAATCATACTATTTTCAGAAAATTACCCGCTAGGATCAATTTAAAGAAAACAATATCGATCCTCAAATTTCAATACCGAATTAATATTTAATTATCGAAAAAATCTATCTCTAGTTCGATTCCCACATTCGAACATTAATTCATTCAATTAATTTACTAACTCTCGTTACATAAATTAATTGGTGACAATTAAAATTAATTTACTTAGAAATATAAAATTAATGAAACCAATTAATTAAAGTAATATCATTTGTAGTGCATCCCACCCCTTGAACGGGGTGGTTAGACAAGCATAATGAAACAATTAATCGCAACCACAAATATGGAACAATAAATTAAAGAGTAGAGCAAGAAATACAATACACAAAAGTCTAGCGAAGAAGGATATGAAGAAGATATGTGTCTGCATGGATTTCAGAGATTTGAATCGTGCTTGCCCGAAGGATGAGTTTCCAATACCAAGCATTAATAGCCTGGTAGATGCCATCGTTGGCTATGATATGTATAGTTTCATGGATGGGTATGTAGGTTATAATCAAATTCGAATGGATCCGACAGATGTAGAAAAGATAACCTTTTGAACATTCAAAAAAGCAGAAGGCCATTTTAATGATGCCACTGTCGAATATCTAGAGATAACTCAAAATCTTCTTAGGGATGGTTTTATACATGAGGAGGTTCATACCAGATTTAGCGAAATCACTCACCCCTTCGCCCCCCTCATGAAGGATAAGTCCAAGTGGGTCTGGGGGAGGAGCAGAAGAAGGAGTTTGAGAAGGTGAAAGCAATGCTGACATTTCTCATGACGATGATCCCACCAGAAGCAGGTGGACTTTTGCTGCTATATCTTACCTCATATGAGCGGCCTATAGGAGCCTTGCTCACCCAAGAGAAAGTAGGAGTGGAGTTATCGGTATACTACCTATCGCTATTGATTTCAGGAACAAAATACAGATGCACAAACGTGGAGAGGCATTGTTTAACCTTGGTTTTTATAGCACAAAAATTGATACCCTACCTGCTCACATTCATGGTGCATATCATCACCAAGTGCGACCCTATTAAATATCTGCTAGTGTGGTCTATCTTGGTGGGGAGAGCATCTAGGTGGTTCTTGATACCTTTGGAGTATGATTTGAAGTGCATCGTCCAAAATATATTAAGACCCAAGCAGTGACTAATCTATTAGCGAACTTTCCAAGCCAAAATTTTGAACCTCCCAGTGAAGAGCTATTGAGTGAAAATTTTCAAGCCTGTTTAGCAGAAGAGATGGAGGAGTGGAAGATGGAGTTTGATGGCTCGTGTGTACAAGGGACGAGCGGGGCAGGTATCATTCTTTCTAATGGCAAGGAAAAGATTACCCTCTCTTAAAAGTTAGATTTCAGATGTTTTAACAATGAGGCGGAGTATGAGGTTGTAATATTTGGCTTGTTGGAGGCACTAAGGAGGGGTATCAGAGTGCTGTGTATAAGAGGATATTTTAACTTGGTAGTTAAACAAGTCAATGGAGAGTTCACACTTAAGCATACCAACTTAACCCCATATAGATCAATCATCCAGAGGCTGCTCGACCAGTTATTAGAAGTGAAGATAGAGAGGCTTCCGCAAATAATGAATGGGCACCCGGACGCGCTGGCAACGATTTCACAAAAGTTAAAAATGGAATAAATGGAGGCCACAATCATGGTCCGACGAAGAACAGTGCTAACGATAGTGCGATCGTTATTTCCAAGTGAGGTGCTAGAAGATTGGAGGTGACCGATTGTGAAGGAGTTAGAAACTAGAGAAGGAAACATAAAGTTATTAGAGCTGGTAAACTACCACCTGCTCTAAGGAACAGTTTACTTCAAAATTTCGACGAATTTTTGGCAAGATGTATAGGAGAAGAGGAGGCCAAAGAAAAAATGGCATTAATGCATGAGAAGAATTGTGGGGATACTGATATCCCACTTTATCGACGGTTGCATCGAGGAGGTTATTATTAGCCTACTATGAGATAGGAGGTTGCTAGTATGCAACAGAGTTATTTAAAGTGTCAAACACAATTTGACTAACCAGCCGAAGCAAATTTTATGGAAAATTTTAAAGATTGGAGGAAACCCTATATTGCCTACCTCAGAGAAGAAGAGTTTTCGGTTGAAAGGGCAGATGAAATATACTTGAAGAAAAGGGTTGTCTTCTTCTACTTGGTGGAAAAGGAGATCTACAGGAAGGGATATAATGATAAAGCACTACGGTGCGTGGCAAGAGAATATGTGGTGAAAGTGTTGAAGAAAGTTCATAAACCTTCACACATGGGCGACGTTAAGCTATACGATCAGTTGATGACCCTGGGGTATTAGTGGCCTACAATGAAGGACGACTCTATCAGCTTCGTGAAAAAGTGTAGAGAGTGCCAACGGCATGGTAATATGGTCCATGTCCCCTTGGTAAGCCTACAAAGTCTAGTTCCTCCATACCTCATCCACACCTGGTCATTTGAATTGGTAGAAAAAATTAGCCCAACGTTTCATGGAAAATCTTTCATCCTTCTTGCTACAAAATTTTATACTAAGTGGGCACAAGCGATATCTTTTAGGAGGTTCATTGCCTAGGTGGTGACATAATTCATTTGGGAGAACATAATTTGCAGGTTCGGTATTCCAAAGGTCATCCTTACGGATAATGGGAAGCTGTTTGTGTGCAAGGAAATGGGGCTCCTCATAAATAAATATAAAATCATTCATAAGAGTTCGCCCATCTCTTACCCTAAGGGGAATGGTTAAGTAGAGGCCATGAATAAGACGTTGATTAACATTTTGAAAAATATAATGGAATATTTTTTCGGGGCATGGGATGAAAAGTTGCCAATGTTCTTATAGGCCTACATGACTTTGAAGAGAAAACCAACGGGTTTTACCCCTTACTCTCTGGTTTGTGGGACATAAGTTGTCTTATTATTAGAGTTAGAAAAACCCTCAGCCCGAGTGGCTCCAAGACATAACCTCATACCATACCCAAAACATGTGCAATTGGAAGCTTGGATGAGCACTGTGATAAATCTAAGGAAAATTTTAAGGTCTACACTCAGTAATTATCTAGGGCTTATGAAAATTTGGTTAAGCTTAGCGAATTCCAGGTGGGAGACTTAGTTTTGCGAGCATCCACCCATCTTAGGAGCATGTCGGCATCAAAATTCAAACCTAATTTGGATGGCCCATTTATAGTGTGAGAAGTGATGAGGTTAGGATATTTCCAGATTTCGGAGCCATAATGTGAGTGTATTCAGTCAATTAACTACAAGTGGCTCAAGAAATACTACGCCTGAGGTATCCCAATTTTTTTTTCTATTTATTGGAAGTTTGTTGTAGAGAGGGAAGTCCCTCAAGTAAAACTCCAGAAAGCAATGGGCAACACTCTACTATAATAGCACCCTCAAAAGAAATTATATAGCTTTTTTGACAAGAGTGAATGCAATAGAAATTATCCATCCATGAATAGTTTTTTATCGAGATTTTTTTAACAGCAATAATGTTTGAAAAAAACAAGTACATTATACATCCACACACCAAAATATGCGGGTGGGTGCATCATTATTTTGTTTATGATAAATTTTATTTTTTAAAGTAAATTTTAGAGAAGCTCAAGTTTCTCATAGTATAAGAGAAAAGAAAACGCAATTTGAGGAGCATTGCTCACCATACTTGGGGGGGATATGTGCAACCTAATGACAAAGTATGATGAGTAAAGCACCTCTGCTTACAAAAAGTTTTTTAAAGTCTAAACCCCAAAATAGCTCACATATTCAAAAAGAGGGGGTTAACCTCAAGTCCTATTTTCCCCGAAAAAATGAATATAGGACGAGCATTCCACAGACTCAAGGAAAAGTTGTATATAGTATTCGTTAAGTTACGAGCAAGCACTCCCACAGAAAGAAAGGGAGTAATACCTGTTCATGAGGGGACACTGGCCAGAATAGAGAACAGTCCACAACATATGAATACAATAAGTCAACTAAGAAATGTATGTAAATAGAGAAAGCGAGCAGACTGTAGCAAAGAAGAATGAGATAATTTTCTTTCATATATATAAAAGACCTGCTCCAAATAAAGCAGACCTAGCTGTTTCAAATAAAATAGATAAAGATTACAACTGTCAATTAGAAAGTAAAAATAAAAGTTTATCTTTTGATAAGAAGCCCTCATACGAAGGGCCAGCCTCTTGAACCAGATCTGCTTCTAGCCTAGACACTCGAGCCTCTGCCCCATTAGCTAGAATCTTAGCCAGCCTGGCCTCTATTAATTTGATTTGCTCGCGCCATCTTCTTAACAACGTCAATCAACCTTGACCCTCCCAGATGACTTGGCCTTTATTAGTCTCCTAGCAGTTGGGCAGATGAGACGGCGAGCGAAAGAATCGAGCCAGTCAAGCTTGAAATGATAACAGCTCTCTGAGTCCTTGATGACATATAGAAAAAGGATAGCCATCGCATTGGTAACTTCAGGAGGAGGAGTGAATGTGAACATATGGACATGGATAGGAAGGGCCTTCAAGTTGTGGATGGTCAAATTATCAACAATGCGTACACTCATGAATGTGAAAGTCTCAGGGTGGTGCGCGAAGATTAAGTCCAAGACATCATGATCGGCTGATCTAAACTTGTTGGAGTAGTGCTCGCACCACATATCTCTCATGTAAACATCCGGAGCATCCATCTCTATTGCATTAACCACAGTGTCTAGGGAGTTAGCCTCAGAGTGGGGACTCCTCTTCGGATTGATCACCCTCAAAGTGAGTGGCCTCAGAATCATCATCCCTTGCCTTTGCCTCCTCGCCACCATCAGTCTCATTTACCTCCTTCTAAAAAAAAAATAAGAGAAGAAAATAAGTAAAATATATATGACTCAAAAGAAAAAATAGTGTCAGGAGCAATCTACGAAGGAAAAGGATGGGCACTTACTCACAAGCCAAGAGGGGTCAACATGCTGCCAGACAGACGACGATGCTCCCTCGGGGTAACCACAGGCTCTACATAAGTGGGACCACTAGTGGTATCAACCTAAAAAAAGAAAAAAGAAAGGAAGATGGTCACTCGAATAGTTGCACATTAAAATGCAAGAGAAAAAGGAAAAAAACGGTATGGCAATATAATATCTGAGTGCTCGTAATAACACTCGTAGTCTGTTCCATAGATAAAGGAACGCTCGCGGCACTAACTTGAAAACAAAGAAACATAAAAGTGTTAGTTGAGCACTTGTACAAAAAAAGCAAGTTAAAAAAAGAGGCATTTGACAACATAATAATTGATTGCTCACAACAACATTCACAACTTGTTCCACAGACAGAGGAACGCTCGTGGCACACTAGCTTGGAAATAGGGAAACAGGCAAGTGTCATTTGAGCACTTTCATAGTAAAAGAAAGTTAAAAAAAGATAGGTATGATAGAGTAATATTTAGGGAACACATGCTCCCAAATCCACAGGAGGTTCCACAGGCAAAGGAATACTCATAGCACTAATATGAAAATAAGAAAACATAAAGTGTTATTTGAACACTTGCATAGATATATCAAGTTATAAAAGAACATGTTATGCCAGAGAAATACATGAGAAGCACCAGCAACAATGCCCGCAGAGTATTCCACAGGTAAGGGAACATTGACACCAGTAACCTGAAAATGGGAGCAAAGAAAATATCATAAGAACATTTACGCACTGTCAGCAAGGTCTAAAAAGCTAAAGTGTGCCAAAAATAATTCATGGGTACTCACAGTCACATTCGCAGGAGTAGTGACTGAAAATAATGAGGGATACCAACAGCTATCGCCTAAATTTAAAAGAAGATAGAATAAATAACAGTTTGAACGCAAAAAAATCAAGATGTACAAATTTTGAAAGTAAGTGTCAGCTCAAGTAACTGACCCATAATAGGAGGGGGAATGCTCAAGTCCATAGTACCAGGAGGAAGGATACTCACACTAGCCTAATAAAGAAGAAGCTGTCAATAGAAAGTTAATCAAAGAAAAATAAGAGTTGAAAAGTCCTATGATTAAGTACCCGCATCGAGATGGTGGACTAAGAAACAAGCTCACTCGAAGCAATATTATAAATGGGATGGGTGGAGAGGGATTGGACTTGAGGCATATTGTCTAAGGGGATACACACCTTTGGGACAGATATCCTCCCAAAGGGAGGTAGCCTAGGGATGACTACCCCTGTGGATAGTAGTATACACTGGTCAATAAAAAAAGAAGCCTGAAATATGAAGGTCATCAATAAAAAAGAAAAAAAAAAGAGTAAAGTCATGTGTTTGTTAGTTAAAAAATGAATGTATGAAAAATAAGAGGGTTCTTGAAAAATACCCCTCGAGAGCTAGCCATCAGAGTATGAGTTGGGGGTTGGACTAGAGAACTGCTCACTGCAGGGGGAGTGGGTGGCCTAGTAATAGGTGAGAGGGGGGACACAGACACCTATTGACAGAAACAATAGGTAAGTCTATGGAGAGCACAAATGATGACTTGTAAAAAAAAAGTTCATTTGAGAAATGTTAAATACCTGCAAAGAGCAAGCAGTCACTGAGGAACTCCTCATAGAAGTGGGAAACATGATAGAGAGTTGTTAGAGAAAATATGAAACTTAGCTAACTAAGGTAAGGAAATTAAAAGATTTAAATTAATACACTTAATGTGTATACAAACCTCTCGCGCAAAGCCCAAAGAGGAGACTAGCATGGAATTCCTCTCGCCTTGAAAAGAAGCGCGAGGAAAGATAGGAGAACCGGTTGGCGTTACCCCCACCCTAGAGGGGTTGCTCACCCCTGCAGAAGTCATTGACCCTAAAATAAAGAATATACATGGGAGTTAGTAATTAGAACAATTCACAACCTAAAAGAAACTATGACAAGGAAAAAAACAGGAAATACTAGAAAATACTTATAGGCTCATCGCGACGAGCTTGACCGTAAGCCAAGGGCCCAGAAGTGGGGCTGGTGGAAGATGGTGAGTATATCATGGTATCATCATGATCACTGCGGAGATGCTCCAAGTCCATAGATGATCTCCTACTGGCTGATAAAAAAGGAGAAGTGTCATGCGAGTGATCTTTGTTGAAACCAAATAAACCAGTGTCATTTGAAGAAGAACTGTGGTAATCATAAGAAGGGGTGCTTCCATAATCAACAAGTTCCTCTTTAGACGAACATTGTGAGGATCAAGCACTTGTAACTCCACCACTTAAAATTTTACTAAGCAAAAAGGGAGTAACTAGGGTACCTTCTACTGGGTGAGCATATGATGGATCAGGGGGCTGAGAAAGGGTGGCTTCGAGGGCCTTGTAGCCTTGCTCACGAATGGATTAGAATGTCTCCTCAATCCCTAGAGTTTCAGTCTCAAAACTCTAGTCTTCAACAGCAGAAGTGCCAATGGACTTGGTGGATTTCTTCTTCTGTCTAGCCACTCGCGTTTTGACGGGCGAGGGGGAGGAAGCAACCCCCCCAACTGAAGCAAAGACAAAATTTGAAACATCCGTGTCAGGATGCTTCCTCTTCAAATAGACTTTGGCCTTGGTTTTACCCTTGATTTTCCCTTTAGTTGGCTTGGGTTAGATTTTTGGGTGTTTAGAATTAATGCTCTATAGATAGAGATGATTCACAAGGATAGGGACCACTTACTCGAGTGGGGACTTTTCAAATTAGTTGTGATACCAAAATTATTTCTGAGTACGTTTGATCAAGTACTTATCATTTGGGGCATTCTCAAATTAGATGTGATACCAAACTTCCTTGTGAGTAAGTTTGATAAAGTGCTTATCATTTGAGGAGTCGCGCTCAACAACGGATTTGTGAGGGACACCCATAATGCATTTCTTTATTTATATAGCTTGGTGCTGCCACAAGCAAAACCATGAGCGGCTAAAAGAGGGGAGGTTGTCACGAGCGGGTATAAAAAATTCCCAAAACAAGCATTCCTACGTACTATCCCTTGGGAGGTAAATTTGGAGAATGCTTCTAAGTATAATTCTTGGTGTGAGAGGCTGGTGGAAAATTCTGGGGTATAAATGCCCTGATCATATCCAAATTGTATAATGACCCACTCGGAATGGTATAACTCCACTTATTGTCCAAGTTCGGTTAGAGATGTTAGTATGCAAGGAAGTACATAGGCCATCACAAAAATAGGGGGACAATCACCTATAGACTCAGCATTGACAGGAGAAAGGAAAGTCCCAGATGAAAGGAAAGTCCCAGATGAAGCAGAGTGGAAGCGCCATTAAAATATTCCACCCACTCGCTTTGAGTAAGGGCGGAAAGAAAATTCATCTATGTAATCCAGGAACAAGCTAAGACAATGCTTTGGCGTTTTCGTTTGCCACCTAGCAATACAAGTAGCTTGGTTATGAAGTGAACGGGGTTCAGGTGCCCAGTTGGGAAACCGTTCAAAAAGAAATCCCATTAATAAGGAGTTGACAATTTTCACCACATCATAGCGATTGTGCGAGTACTCCATGTAGATGTGGGTGTGATCTAGTCAGGTGTAAATATACCCTAAAGTAAGGGGAAGCAATGGGGACACTCCTCCCACAAGCAAGTCTGACAACCAACCAAAATATTAACTTATGAGGGGAGTCATTTGATCTCCCCAAGCAAAGGAACCTACTCATAAAAGTGATAAATAAGGAAAGCAAGTGAGTCCTCGAATTGATATTGGGACCATCTTGGATCCTACGAACTTTAGTAGAACTCCCCTCCTTGGGCACTGTCTCAAAATCCCTGAACCCATAGTGTATCAACTAAGAAAAAGAATACTTGGGTATCCCAAGTTTTGGTGAGAGCGGCATACGAGGAAACTCTAACAAAGCTTGGTATAGCTCCTCGCACATCTCCTTCTCTAGAGGGTCTTCATACCCATCAGTGAAAACATGATTGCCTAGGATAGGTAAGACAGTTAACTAACAGATGTCCTCCAAAGTGATAGTGAACTCTACCCAACTCATGACAAAGGTGTGAGAGTCCACACTCCAGCGAGAGAGAAAAATGTTATAAGCACTAGTGTTTTTGGAGATAGTCCACTTCTTCTGACCAGTGATCACTCGAGTTAGTCCTAACTCCTCAATAATGACACTGTAGTCATAGATGTTGACAACGTAATCTACCCATAAGTCCCATTCCTCAGGGGATCTTCCACAAACGTCAAGATTCACATTTGAAAAAGGAAATCACCCTTATCCACTCGAACGCACAGTATACTGTCAGAAAGAACCAGTGGGGTGTCTTCAGATTCCATAAAACCTACGAGCGACCGCTCATTAATTTTCTCCACAAAGTTCACTTCAAATTGCTCGAGCGAGGACATTAAATTATCGTCCTTGCCAAATAATCGTCGAGAGGGTAAGACGAAAAGTCCCTCTCAGACCTATTTTCCATAAACTGCCTTTTTCCTTTGGACAAGGCAGAGAAGTCACCAAAAAATGGACCCGCTCCACCAGAAATGGTAGAGGCAGTGGCAGGAGTAGCCAGCAAAGTGGTGGCACCGGTGGTGGTGCTAGTGGAGATGTTGACTTAGATGGGAAAAGAGCCCGCCAGAACCTCGCTTATGGAGGTAGAAGATGCGGATGACAACATTGGTGCAAAAGAAGCCATTAAAACTTGAAAAAGCTTTAGAACTGATGAAAATGTCAGAAAGGGTTTTAAGGGGATCAAGTTACTCTTTCTCTCTCTATCTCTGGAAAAATCTTAAGGCAAACAAAAATACTATTCTGCCCGATTTTTTGACCGAATTTCAGTCGACACACTGACGTGTCGGCTTGGTATTGGTTGGTTTGTGGGGTCTGCGTCAGCGGGACCTCAAAACCAACCAATACCAAGCCGACACGTCAGTGTGTCGGCTGAAATTCGGTCAAAAAATCGGTCCCCGTAGAAGCGCTCTAAGGCAAATGACAAGGTAAAGTTTCAAAATTCGGGAGAGGGTATTTATACCTTATAAAATGTGCACGCCTAACGGCTCAAAAAATAGGGTAATCATTACCCAAATCATGAAAAGAGAGTTACCAACAACACACACGTGTGTCACACCCCGCAAAATCTGACAGAGAGGGTGGCCAACCACCACCGCCGAACTACGCCGAGCGTAAACTAAATAAATATCATTCTTAGCATGAGACAGATATGAGACATAAATAAATTAATCCACAAGATAAAGAATTGAATCAATCCCAACTAATAATAACAAATGAATGATAAAAATCCATCACAAGCTAAAACTCCGTATAAATTCAATCTCCAATAATGATTTAATAAAATCTAAATAATAAACCGACTGAATAATCCAACTAAAGTCCTCTAAACAACTTTGGAACCGAATGGCCCAATAAAACTCAAATGAAGTCTCATAATTAAATCCGACTGAAAAGGAAAGTCTAACTAAATAATGCAATAAAACGAATAAACTCCAGCTGCGCCTCCAAAACGATAACTTAGATAATCCTATGCAGCTTCTCCAAAACTTATCCTGAAAAAGTTAGTCAACGCACGAGGTCAGAGCCCAGAGCATGAATACGTACTACTCCCCTCAAATAGAATCCTTGAATCTAGAAAATAGCATTATACGCAATAAATATTACAATAGAATATTTTAAATTAAACGAATAATTGAAGGCGATAAATATAAATCACCAACTACCCGCAGAGATCCCCATTTAAAAAGACACACCAATATGATTTTTAAATTCTCAAGTCCAACGATGTTAATTAAATTAACCAAATTTTATTATTATCCTCACTTTTTATTATGCCCCCCCCACCCCCCCCCACCCCCCCCCACCCCCCCCCGCGGGGGTGGTAATCCACCTAAGTGTCACACTTTCCCTTATCAAATGGCCTCTGATCCGTTTAAAGTGTCAATCCCGCCACATGACAAGGTTCCACACATGACACGACATAAATCGTCCGCTGATCCGTTTAAACTGTCGGTCCCTGACACATTATGTCGCCACAAATTTAAATACCCGTTTTTATCTTAGGCATTAATTCTCATTTTCTCAATTTCACAAATTATAAATTACCCCACCCTTTTAATCGATGTGAGATCCTCAAAATACTCCTTAGTCCCATACCCAAGCGTCCCCGAGTTATTAATACGTCCTACCCTATGTATAAGATGAATTTCTAACACAAACCTCGACTTAGTCTCATGCCTAGGCTAGCGTAACGACGATAAAGTAACAAAAATTAGCCCACCCCCGACATAGAAAAGTCGTAATAATCTACCCTCACTAGTCCCATACCTAGAGGGCGTAAATCATCAAAAGATCTACCCACTAGTCCCATGCCTAGAAGGCATCCTAAACTATAGGGAGAGCAAAAATACCCCAACAACCCATCGTCACAATGACAATTTAATAAAACTAACAAGTCACATAAATAAGCACAATTAATCAATGTACAAAATTACGCATGATAGTCAAATTTAATTAAATCTTAATTTAATGATCACATCGTCATAAACACTCAATTAATCTCATATAATTATTTTTAAATTAAATACACTGAGATTTCATCATTAAGACATCAAAATTCCAACTTCATCATCTTAACACAGTATACGTGAGTTATACGCCCCCAAATTTGTTTATTTCAAAACTAGAATTTTTCTACATGCAGCCTACACCAATAAAACCCAAAATCCACTCAAAAATCCTACGTAGCCAAGGGTTATGAATATCAGTCATATTAAAGGATTTTATAAAAACAACCACAAGTTTTATGTGCCCACTTTCTCTAATTAGATTGCTAATTGATTTTAAGAAAACATTAAATTTATGTTTAGGCAACACTTAAAACGTATAATACTAAAGGAAAGGAATAGATTATTCATGCCTGAAATTAGTTGGATAAAAATCTGAGTCGAAGGTTGAACTCCTCTTGAGAAAACACCAATTGAATCTTCAATACTTGTTAAAAGTTGGGGCTAGGGGTTGAAGATGAGAGAAATATGTTTTGAGAAACTTGCTGCAGAAAGTTTGAGAGAAAAGTATTTTTTCCGAAGTCCTAGCCCCGTATCAATTTAGTATATAAAGGGTTTAAGATCTAAAACCTGATTAGGACTCTCTAATCCATCCACCGCCCCTGCTGTTCGAACGAGATGCCACATCGTTCGAACGACATACGCTGTCGTTTGAACGACCCTACATCCAAAAATGAAATCTTTTAAAATCTGACTTTTTAATCTGATAAATATTCTTAAAAACGCACCTACCAGTTAAACGATAAAACTTCTTATAACCTTTTTATAAAAGACACGAATTAATTTCTGATTGTACATTTACTAATAAAACCAAGTTAAATTCTTAAAGGCCATTAAATTCAAAAAAATTATTTTTCACCAAATTAATTTAAAGTCAATTAATTAAAACACGGGGTGTTACAACGTGTCTGCTTGAGATACTATAACATGCATAGGTACAACTTCCTGACAGACATCATTAAATGCACAATAGAGATAATGATGTTCCTTTTGGTTCCCCTCGAATTCCTTAAGAGACTCTTTGAATTCGTACAAAACTCTTCATTTTTATAATTGAAATGAACACTTTTGCATGAGGGAGCTAATGTAAAGGGGTACCCCCCCCCCCCCCCCAATATCACAAAAAGGTATACTTGGACACTAGTGCGTTCCAAGCGTGGGGGTGCTAACAGAGGAAGTACCAAGGAAAGAGGTGTTAAATGAGGGAATGCTCCGCGAGAAACCCCAAACTAGAAAGGGGGTGCTTTGCGAGCAACCCCAAGCCCAAAATACAGGGGGAAGAAAGAATAGCCCCAAAGACAACGAGAGAGTGCCATCATAGTGGGCACAAGCCAAATGAAGGGGTGTTATTCAAAAGAGAGGGTGCTCTACAAGCGACTCTAAGATAGCGAGGGGGTGCTGTGAAAGCAACCCAAGGCCCAGGTTACAAGGTAAGTAAGACCAATCCTAAAGTCAACGAGAGGGTGCCATCACAATGGACCCAAGTCAAACGAGGGGGTGGTTTATAAACAATTGGAAGATAGCTATTTGCTTACACTTTATTATTTTTGTCTAGGTCATAAATAATGCTCTGCAAACAATCCCAAGCCTAGGTCATAAATAAGTTTATTTAAACTATTTGCTTACACTTTATTATTTTTGTAAACATGAATGCTTAGCAAGAAGCCTTAGTCAAGCAAGAAGGGCTCTAGAAGATGGCCAGTTGGGATCCCTTGGGAGTTTTGGTTTGGAGGCTGAAAGGCAAGTCTTATTGGGTAAGCTAAGGCTCAACCACTTCAGTACCTTAGAAAGAGAGAGAATACTAATAAGAGGGGCCTAAGAGGTCACTCAGACACTTGCACAGTTCACGCTTAGTCAAATAGGTGAGTAGCCAAGAGACTGCTCAGAAAGTATTTTTAAGATAAACATCGGCGAGTGGTCCTCAAAGCCACTCACAAGTTTTCAAAAAGATTATTTACCAAGTTACCGTTTGAGAAAATATTTATCAAATCGTACTTTTTGGCACTATGCCCGTTATATTTTCCTTTTGACTTTGGGTTGTACCAGATGTCGTCTGTTAGAGTGGACACAAACAATAAAATAGGACAAAAAGTATAATTTCGATATTGTCTCAAAGAATATCCTTCTGGCGCACACATGCCACATCAACCATAGTATTTATCTATAAATAGAGCCCTTAGGCAATGTCAAGATAATAACATAGTTGAAGCACTGTTACTCTGCACAAATAAACCCATAAAGTATTATACTCCCAAGAATCATCACTTCCAAGTGATCCCTTTTCTCTTTTATTGTTATTGAAAGGTTCATAGTTAATTATTGTCTTCCTCATATAACAATCATAAAATCGTCATTTTACCAAAAAAATTAGTTTTTATCTTCTTGTTGCTCTTGAAGCTTTGAATACCTTGAAAATAGCTTCCACTGGAGTGGATCATGCCTCACTAGGTTCATAATATTCATAGACCCCAATACCACTACCCTCTTACACTCCCAAATTTAGGTAGGTGTGTGGGCAACCTTTTAGATGAAAACTCTTGCTTTTGAGTGAGATATAAACCTCTCTATTTTGGGCTATTCTAAAAAATGTGAATAGTGTTTTCTCTCCCTCTCTGAAACCCTTAGTGAATATTATCCAGTTTAAAACCTTAGCTCACACCAATACATATTAGTATAAGTTGTGGTTTTGGACTAAACTGGGATTCCAGAGAGTCCGGGTCTAATTACTTTGGTATATGAACTACATTAGGGACCCATGATAAATAATGAAATTGATTTTTAAATAAATACTCAAAAATACCAAATTAGAACCCCGTAATTTATCTATTTTCTTTATTTAATTATATGTGATTCCCATGTTAAGCTTTTGATACCCGCTTAGTCAAATCAATTTGTCGTTAATTGATTTTAACTAATATTTCATCAATTTCTTGATTCTTAGACTTAAATTATTTCTATACTCCATCGAATTATTAAATAATTCACTGATTAATTTTAACTGGTGGAAAAAAATCTTATAAGTCTATTGAGGGGGTATCATAATCCAAGATATCTCCTGAATGCGAACTCCTCTGAATTATGGTCTCAGACCTACTAACACAATTGTTGCCCAACTTACGGGGATCTATTGCCTCGATATATAATCTAACCACAACCATTGCAATCAAAATAATAATTGTGGAAGTATTACAATCCTTATAATTCTCGAAATTAAGAATCTATGCACCCTATGCAAATGGTGTGAGATTAAGTAAGTCTAATCAAGACAACCCTTAGACTTAAATCCAATGGGTGGTCCTGAACAATACATTCCTTGATGTATCGGTCACAATCCTCTTTCGAACTATCAAACAAGTTCTCAAACCATGAGACAGGTTCCCATGGTTTGAGATAAACTACTAGGATTGTACATACAACCATGTCGATAGGATGTCAAGTCCCTATTTAGGTTGTGAATTGTTCAATTGTACTTGTTACAAAATTTTGATCTTCTGTGATCAAGTCGAACTTAACTCATCGAAATTACTACTAAGTACAATTAACCAACATATATAAAATAATAGATTTAAAATATAAATATAAATCATTCTGATAAATATGATTCTCATTTCAAAATGAAGTAGATGATCCTTTTATTCTTAAATAAAATGTTATTACATGGTTTTAAGAATAAAATCCCAACAAACATGACATTCGAGAGTAAGGGGAGGTCATCTTGAAACACATCTCCGTAGGCAATATGGTGGCTAATCCTTTAATTAAGATCATAGACCGAAATATTTTCCTTTCTTATGTTATAGAAGTGTGTGCTTTCGTAGCATATGATAAGTAATAAAACCTTATATATTTTGAAAGTACCCATTCTAATCCCTCCGATTTTGTGTTGGCTCAATTTTGTAACAACAGTCCCAAATACACTAGGGTCATTGCACACACTAAACATAATGCCAAAAAGATTTTTAAGTATTTTTAAAATCAAACATTCTAGTTTACAAAACCCTAATTTGAATTTGTGTATTATATTCCATAGGTTTGTATTTGTACATCCTATATGTATATTATACTTAAATATTTTTTATATTTAATTTCCAAATTTTAAAAATTAATTTTCATATTTTATATCATTTCTTAAATGCTAGTTTAATCACTTAAAGAAACAAAATCAAAACTATTTTTTGTATCTTAAATTAAAATCAATAATATATGAAATAACAACATTTTAGTGAATTTGAATGGATTTTGTTGGTGATCTGTGTGTTGTGTTCTGGACCAATCAGGGTTGTGTGTATATCTCATGCGATTTGATCACGCGTGAGCTCTATGGCTAACTAATCAATTGCAAGCCTGTTGATGTGTAAATGAACATATTGCCCCTCACAGTGCACTGGCTTATTACGCACGTACCCTCACTGCATGATCTTTTATGCTATGCCCTTTGTACCTTTAGATGCCCTTGGTTATTTACTAGTTTTCCCTTATTATTTGGGGAATTAAAATTGTACCAGAGGCATTCCTCTGTCTTTATAAATAGAGGGTTTAGGGTTAATATTTTTAAGTGAGAATTTTTTTTTAAACTGAGGTGAAGCTCTGCCAAATTTTTTTCAACTTTCTCTCTCTAAACTTTTTCAAATGTTTTCATCTATTTGAGAGTTTTTCTAAACACAAACTCATCCTATAACTTTTACCATAAATATTTTGAGAGGATGTGTGTTTAGTTTTGATGAGTTTTTGGAGTTTTGGGGTTTTCTAGTTTGAGGAAGCTAAGACGTATGGAGCTTGTTGACTTTGCTTGGAAGATGGTCCTGGTGTGAAACGCTTGCTATGTGTATGGGTATATTTTTCTAAACCACCTTTTTACATACAAACCCATATGATGTGTTCTTCTTCTATGTTTTAGGGTTTGAATGACTTAAATTTTTGAATATATTTTTACAAACCCTAGTTTTGAAAAACATATTTTCTCGTGTTGATCTATTCAACGTGTTATATATATATATATATATATATATATATATATATATATATATATATATATATATATATATATATATATATATATATATACTTCGTGTTAGTAAATCTTGTTTAAAACTAAACCGTGTTTTAAACTCATATATACTTTAAAACTTGATTTAGTTTTGATTTGTTTGTGTGGATCCTTTCGTGGTTTTTGTAAAACTCAAGATCTTGATTTTATCACACAAATCATTTCTGTTTTTCACAAGGTTGAAATACCAAATCATAAAGTAAGACTCTTTTTATTTATTGACTTTAGAAATGATCTCCTAATCATTTGTGAAAATCTAATTTATTAAAACTTAATTTTATCACCACTTCACTAATTACTCTCTGGCTTTGAGTGTGAAGTTGTGTTTGTACTACTTGGTTACTATTTGTTGATTAGTTTGATTCAGTAGTTACATGGATGTTTAGTGATTGTTTTTGTATAGTGGGTATACTGGGAGCACTAGTTAATTTATACATTGTAAACTACAATTTGTACCTAAACCGTTGTTATAGTGGACTTGTGGTGTATGTGGTCTTGGAATAAAAAGACCCGGGGTTTACCAGTACGTTGGGTTCTTCCCTAACCAATATTATGTCCAATCCTCTTCTCCTCATCTTGTTTTGTCTCCAACTTTTATTTGTAAGACTTTGAACATCATACCAACCTTAAATAATTTTTTTTGTGTGTGTGTATTCAACCATTGAAGTTTAAAGGGTTTTTACCAAAGAGTTAAAAGAGATTTTTAATCTTAATACTTTTGTGTCCATAGATTACTTTCATATTTTTTTACATTACTTTTGTTATGAAGTGATGTAATATTTATTTATTGTGAATGAATGATTATTATTATGGACACACTTATAAATATCTCAGTAGAGTTGGATCGACCTTCTCACACAGGTGGTTTTCCTTGGTGCTTAGACAATGATTAAGTTAAGACATTATTATATATGGCACTTCGATTTCAAGATAAAATACCTGTGTCATTTCCTCATAAAGGAAATAAAAAAAATAATACCTTTTTAAAATAAAATATAATATATGTAGTATTAACTAAGAAGAGACCTTATGAAGCTCGATAAAAAAGAAACTCAACGATTCTATGTAGCATGTTATCTTTCGAATATGAGATTTCAGCCAAACGTTAAGTAGGTGATTGGGTTAATACTCAAGTTAGGCGCCATATGATAAACTACAATCAAATTCATATGGCATCATTTCTATTTCCATAATAAGTAAAATACCCACATCTATAGGACCGATCAATTGTAAGAGGGGTGGGTGAATCCCAATTTTGTTGGTGTGTATCATCATAATCACACCTTAATTGTTTGTTGACGTGAGACTATGCCATGAAACTGATACTCGATGATAATACTTTAAGATGTTTACCTAGGGTAAAGGAATATATAGTCAAATATAGTTTAAGGGTAATGTCTGGTGGAATCAAATTGGCATAAGGGTTTAAGGAAGAATATTCGATAATACACTATGTTCATAAGCTAGCCGAGTATGTTGTGATTAGTTCACAATAAGGAGCACGAGTACATTTTCGTATTTAGGGTGACGCACTACTTTCACGAGCGAATAAGGGTGCTAACTCCGATGTAGTCGAACTGTCTAGGCATATATAAAATTCTTTGGAGTGATGCATCTTAAATAGTTCGTGTGATATTAAAGGCTCGATACTTTTTAGTGGAGAGAGATTTATAATTTAACTCAAAATCCCATTTAGCTAATCTTATCTTATCAAGTGGAATTTTGGTATCCAAGTAAGCTAGGTAACTTTAGTTACCTAATTTATGAGTTGCTTTACACCATTTAGGTCCAATTATGTCTTATACTAAAGGATTTCTTTCCACATCGATTTGAAGAGAGGAAAATTGGGCATTCTATTCTTGTACCCAGTAGATAATTTTGTGAGTGAATATTAAGTTTCACTCTTTTGGAGAAAACTAGTATCTTGGGGGACTAATTTTAGGTATGCTCAATTGTGGAATTGGGTAGAATCTTGGAGCCTATCCTTGCGAGAGTCTTACAAGAGTTATTTTGTCTATGAGAAGAGATATGATTTGTGTGTGAGGAAGGAGAAAAAAGTCCTTCCATTTTTAATTTTCTTTTATACAGTGACACGGATATCCTGTGGACATAGCCAAATTGGCGAACCACGTAAATATTGTATTTTTTTTAATTTATTTATTTGAATTGCCATATTTTGGTGTGAATAGTTTTTTTGGTCACGAAGCCCTGGTCCAATTATACCGCGCTTCTGCACAACAAATTGGTATTAGAGCCTAGTTGCAAACTAGGGTCGTTTTGTTATGACATCCAAGATAAAGTATGATGTGAAGAAATTTGATGGAAAGAACAATTTTAGCCTTTGGCAAGTGGAGTTTATGGATATCCTTGTCAAGGAGTTGTGGATTTAATCTTTATAAGGAAAACCCGATGCAATGAAGGACGACGAGTGGAAAAAGATTGATAGGGAGGCTTGTTCCACTATTCGATTGTGTTTGTCTAAGGATATTAAACACGACGCTATGACAAAGACTATTGCTAAGTTGATTTAAGTAAAGCTTAATAATCTTTATTTTGAGACTTTGACAAATTGAATTAATCTAAAAAAGGAAGTCCAACGATTTTGTATGAGCCTGAGTACTTCGTTATAAGACCAACTTAATGAGTTTAATAGGTTTCTCTAGGAACTATTAAACATTTAGGTGGAGATAAAGGAAGAAGATAAGTTTTGGGTTTTGTTGTCTTCTCTTCCGTAGATGTACAATCATTTAGTGCTTACGATAATGTACGGGGGAAAATAATATTTTGGATGAGGTCACGTTAACCCTTTTATCCAACGAAAATAAGAGGAAATCGGTTGAGGGTGATTGTGATTCTGCAAGCCTAGTCTTTAGAGGAAGACCGAAGAACCGAGGTTTGAGGAGCTTCAGGTCCAAGTCAAAGGGGTATGAGGACGATAGGTGTTACCACTGTCACAAGTTTAGTAGGCACATCGTTTTTTCTCGTTGTCCCAGACTTAAGGAAAGGAATGATAAATGAAATTAGAAGCTTCGGGATGCTTCAGAATCGTTGGCAGATGCGAGCAAAACGGATAATGTCGATGATTTTTCTCTCATGGCAATCGATTATTGTGGTGAGTAATTTAACGACTTTTGGATTCTTGATTCTGACTATCCAATTCATATGTATTCTAATCGGGATTCTTCTCTTCCTATAAAGAGGTGAAGGTTGGTTATATTTTGATGGCCGTTGGGAGAGCCTTCAAAATTTTTAAAATTAGATCAAGAAAAATCAAGACATATGGTGGATTGGTGAGAACTTTGTGTGGTGTTAGATACATATTGGATCTTCGTATGAACCTTATGACGGTGGATGTGTTAGATTCCAAGGGTTATAAGGTTGTAGCATTAAGTGGAGCTATGGGGGTCATGGAAGGTTCTTTTGTGGTGTTTAGGGGAACCAAGATGAGATATTTATATGTTTTACAAGGGAAGACTAATAACAGGTGGAGATGAGAGCTATTGTGGAGTCTTCAATGACGAGCGAAATCTTGCATTCGAAGCTTGCCAATGAAGGAACAGGTAGGCACAACTTGCATTACGAGAAAATTTGCGAATTTGGCTCTCAATTGGGTTATGAGGGGACTACACAATATTCTACAAGAGTGAAATCTGCTTTGAGATGGCAATCGAAATTGTAGCAGTCCTTACAGGGAGGCAAACTTATAAGGTCATGTATCACATTAACTTGCAGTAGTCATAGTGACATTAAGATAAACCATTTGGGAACCACAAAGATGAGTGGGAGGCAAGCAGTGGGTCATGGTTGAGATGCGAAGAACGGTTAAGGGCGCCCAAGTCTCCTAAAAAGGGAGAAATTTACTTTCAATTACCAACCGATGGTTAGGTGGCGGTCTTTGGGGGTTGCTAGGTGTGATGTCGAACCGGGGTATTTCGAGAGTCCTATGGAGCATTATGGGTTTGACATATGGTAGAGCCATTCTTGTTGCTGCGCAAGATGTGCATTAGTTGAAAAGTGAGCCGAGAGTTAGGTTTGAGGAGGCCCCAAACTTAACAAGAAGTCGTCATTAGTATTTTGGGTGATTGTGACCGTGTATTTTGGTGATGACTCCCACGTTATGGTTTTGAGTCGAAATTTATGTTTGAGCAAATTTTTTCATAGTAGTTCGTTGGAAGTTGTTGGAAGTGTTTTTTGCATAAATTTTTTCTGGTTGTGTTCACGAGCAACGAACATGACTTCGCCTCAGTTAAGGCTCTGTTTTTGTGCAAAAAAATGTGGTTTGGTACACGGCCATGGAAGGTTGGCTTCATCTCAGCGACGGGGTCGCGTATACGAAAGCCTTTGTCGCTCAGCTAACGATCGGTAGCATGGTTTTGAAGAATTCGTTTTTGGTGCTTTGGTTATCTCGCCAAGGTGGAGATTTGTGATATTGGCACGATATTTTTTGGTGGAGAGAGAGTTTTTGTTTACCTCACTCCCATTTGGTTTATCTTATCTTATCCGGTGAGATTTTAATATCCAAGTCAATTATATAACTTTAGTTACCTAGTTTGGGAGGTGTTTTACACCATTTGGTTCTCTTGGAATTTGTGTCTTATTTAAGGAGTGCTTTCCCCACCGATTTGAAGAGAGAGAACTTGGGAATTTCTTAATCCCGATTGCCATATTTTGGTGTCATTGGCTTGTTATTCACATAGCCATAGTCAAAATATAACGTGCTTCTGCAAAACATATTGCTAATAACTTAACGTATTTCTCATCGTCCCATTTTTAGTATGAAGAGGCGAGCGATTGAGAATTTTAAAGAGAAAATTGAACCATCTTGCATGAATGAGTGGGAAATGTTAATATAATGCGCCACCTATTTAAGACTTTTGGTTCAATCTGGTTATTTGGTTCAATCCGGTTAAAGAATACAAGTAGCCCGTGTAACTTAATGAGACATAAATTACAATACATGGGATAATGTATGGGAGAATTAAAGGGGACACAACCTTTGGATACGTAACGTGGAAATAAAGGAGCAACTCTACCAACCAATCTTGGGTTCCTTGCGAAGGTCAATAGCGTAAAAGCATGCATCATACGTGAAACAACTTGTAACAAAAAGATGATGATTTATTCCGGATTTTCTACATAAAAAATATATCTAAATCCAAAACTTGGTATGTCTTGGTAAAACGGCCTCCAATTTCCGGTAGCTTTTTTCTTTATTTTTCTGGTGGCGACATGGACCAAGCTGGAATATTTTTTCTCCTTCGGCTTATAGCTTCTAAAGGAGCAAGGTCCTTTACCAAGATAAAAGGTGACACAATAATATATACTTCAACAAAATATGTGACACAATATCTTTGTTCAGCCTGTCTTATAGACTTGAGTACACCCCTTAATGACATAGAATTGTGCATAATATGATATGTTGCCAAAGACACATGGATACATTATTCCCCTAGTAATCTGTATGTATATATACTCATGGCAGTATATCTCCAAATTATATACTTTACATAGAATTTTGTAAATGACATAGAATTATATACTTTACATAGAATTTTAACAAGTACATATTTTCCCCCAGAGTTTTATAAATACAACCATGGATAAAGTATACTTTTGTGACTTTTGGTTCTCTGTTCCAACTACTTGCTGCAACTTTAGAGCATTGCTTGTTCTTGAAGTTGTTCCTGTTCAAAACACAGACCCCATTTTATAAGCACCACATTGATATATTTAAGAAGAATATAGTGAAAAATAAATTAATAAAAGATGAACTTCCAATTTTTTACAAGAAACCCTCCAAACTACTTTTGACGAGATGAAAACCGAGTAAACTATGCATTTTGTTACAAAGACCTCTATGTGCCGATAAAAAGTTCCCAGAATTTTATTTATTTTTTTTGCAACAAAAATTCGCAAATATTTGAAAGATCAGGCTGTTTCTTGCATTTTACCCTCTTTAGGGGGAAAAAAGATTAAAAAAAAAGTGAGGTGCATAAATTCCATCTAACTGCAGATATAGCAGCTATACTGATGTAACACGCAATGGAAAATAAGAACAATTACCGTCTCTCTCAATATCAAAGTAATATTCGTACCAAGTCAGAGGTCCAAGAGTTTATTTATACTAGAATACTGGATTCGCTTTAGCTAAATTATATATCTAAAAGGATTTAAAGATAAACAAGGAAACAGCTAAAGGAAAAGATTTCCTAAAACACTGAAAATAATGAAATAACCAACTTCTTTTTCTGAAGTTCAACAGCTTAGAGGTCATTTGATTTGAATTTTGAGTCTGAATCCGAACCATTTATGATTCAGACTTAAGAGGTGCAGAATAGTGTCTACTATTAAAATTAAAAAAAAAAACTAAGAGGCTAGGAAGGAAACATAAAATGAAGTAACAATGCACACGGAATGGCATCTACTAGGGCATCTGATTGTCCAAGGAAATACGATGATTGCATTTTTAGAATTTCAAAAATGAGCTTTGATAATGAATTAGATGGATTTCTGACTTTTTGTAAATGTAGGTGATCCAAAACAAACAGTTATATATTTAAACAATAAAATAAAAAAAAGTCTAATATGTGACCTATACTCGAACTAAAGATTAGAAAATAAAATTATCGTGTTTTAGAGAAAAGCTGAAAACCAAATGTCAACAATAACAGTACACCGCCCACGTAGTGTTCCCCCCCCGGCTAATCTATTCTGCTTTTTCTAAAGTCCATTTGTTATAATATTTTGAACTTCTGATTCCCAATGTCGACTTCCGGAACATATTCTTAAATAAAGCTAAATTTCCTCTTTTTCACTTTTCTGATGTTTTCCAAAAATAAAATCAATTTTTTTTCTGAAACTACAACTATCCCAAATTTTGTATATATGGAGATAGAAATTTTAGGAGTTTTACAGATTTTTTTCCGAAATTATTGCATTGTTTTTTGGGAATTTCCTGCGAACTTTCCGATTTCCCATTTTGCCAAATGATCTGATTTCAATAAAAAAGTCATATTTCCAAAAATATCGGGATCAGAAATTTTCGTAACCTTTTTTGCCAAAACGATCGATTTTATTTTCCCGAAACTCCAATTTCCGATCCGATATGGCTGAAACACAACCCTATTCTAATCTAAAGAAGCAGAAATCTTGTCTCCAAATATGTAGCTAACCAATACAATGAGAAAATGATAAACTGGATCGCTAACCTCTGTCACGAAGAAGGCATGAAATCCATATGGAACTCTGTTGGGCAAATCAATAACTGCAACCGGATCAGCTGACATTGTTTTTGCATCAATTACCTTCACTGCCGATTTTCTACATTTAATAATCAACGGAAAGATATTTAGATTGTTCTCACACTATCAAGCCAATCAAACTTCAAATTGAGTTACGAAAAATAAGATATTAAAAAAATCTCTCAAAAGAAAAAAGAATAATGAAGAAACAACACGAGTCACTATAAAGTATTCCTGTTATCTAATGCTAGCTTACTGAATGGATTCAAATTAATACAAATGTCAATTCATTTGTCTTTCGAAGGCTAACATGCCATGCTCATGAAATATATAAAATAAGGTTGGTTTTATTTCCACCCCACATTTGAGTCTAACCACCCCGGTGAGGATAACTACATATTAGAGATATTTGAAATTCTGTAGGACTCTTATACAATTATGCTTTAATTATGCCATCCCGATATATAATGATGAGAATCTATTGTAATTTTCCTTTTATTTCTGTTTTTAGCTCTTTTTAATCATTTTCTCTCCCAATTAGCTTTCAAGCATGTTTGGAACTAATTAGGCATTCTTTTACTTTTAGTTAGTACTTTATAGTCATTTTAGGTAATTACTTGATTAGCAAGTAATTCCTTTCATATAAATACCTCTTGTATTCTCATTTGTACTCATTTTTCAATTCTTGAATTTAAGACATCTTTTGAGTCTCTCTAAAAGTTAGGGTTGGTTTGTTTTTCTTTTAGCCATTGACGTGTAGTTTACGTCAAATTGGTATAAGAGCACGTGTCGCTTCAAACATTGGTGTTCGTGTGTTGTTAGTTTGTATCGGTGTGTAGTGTATAAAAAAAAACGTATGCTACTTTCTCGATGGCTCCAAGAAAATCCAAACCTCAAGTGGAAGAGATAAAATGGCAAGAACGGAAGATAAGATCGATCGAAGAATGGAGGAATTGACCGAAATTTCAAGAAAACAACAAGTTCAATTTGAAATCCTAATGCAACAATTTTCTATGTTACGAAACCCTAACCCTAGCCCCCAAAACATCCCCACCCAAGCTTCCGCAACCACCTCCACCCAAGAAGCTGCCCCAAACCTCTCCCCACACCCTGCCGACACCTGTCATCCATTTTCCAGCCCTATTCAAAGCAGGGCAGCCCTCGTTCCCTGTCAATCGCAGCCTCCACAGTACCGGACCACCCCCACGGTGGCCGGAGATGCTAGGAAAAGCCTAAAAGGCAGCAGCAGCACAATAACAGAGATAACATCCATCGATTCTCCTGCTGCCCTAGCAGCCGCCGGCAAGAGTCCAACCGCATCCGATCTACACCAACGGGCTCCGATCCCCTCTTCTGGTGTGCGTTCAACTCCGAACAAGGGTTTCCGGCCTCTTTCCGTCCACGAACAGCACCGGACACAACAACTCAGATATGACACAAATCCATTCCGGCAACTAAGATCTGACAAGAAACAAGCCCAATTCTGTGAAAGAAACCCTACGGTTTCAAGAACTAGGGTTTGACATTCCAAATTTGGTTTTTGACCCGGGTGGATGCTATTTTTGATGGTTGACATGAGAGGCAAGAGGAAGATCATGAGTCTTGAAATCAATAATTGAAAAAAAAAAATGACCCTTCCTCAAATTTTCAAGAAAATATTTTTGGCCTCACAAGTCTTTGCGTCTCCTTTCACGCACATTTTTAGATTTCTCACACGATTCCCCAATTTTGCAAAGTTTAAGGATGAACTTTTTTTTTAAGCCGGGAAGAATGATGGGAATCCATTGTTATTTTCCTTTTATTTCTATTTTTAGCTCTTTTTAGTCATTTTCTCTCCTTCATTAGCCTCCAAGCATGTTTGGGACTAATTAGGCATTCTTTTACTTTTAGTCAATGTTTTAAAAAGCGCGCTATTGCGTTTTGCGGCCCAAAAACGCAACATTGCGGTCAATGTATTACGGGATGCTAAAAAAGCGTGCGCTATTTTGCGCTATTGTACGCTATTTTGCGCTATTTGGCGCAACAGGAACGCTATTCATGTTACCTTTACTTTTGGTTCAGGAGGGGGAAAAGTGTTACCTTATTTCACGTACGGACTTTGTTTGGGTGAGGTATTCTTTGTTCCAAACCCTCAATTTACTTATTTACGAAGGTCTCAATGATGTTATTTACTTATTTTAAAAAGTTTAGCTTAAAAGGTTACTTTTATTTAATATTTTCTATTCCAAACTCTCGGTTTACTTAAACGTTTACTTATTTTACATTTTTCAGTAAATAATATTTTTTATTTTATAATTTCCAGTTTTAAATGTTACTAATTTTTCAAATCTCAGTTCAAAATATTTTTTTTTTAATAATTGTCAGTTTAAAATGCTACATGTGTCATAAATATCTGTTTAAATTGTTATTTATTTTATAATTTTCAGCTTTAAATGTTACTTATTTTTCAGATTTCTGTTTAAAATGTTATTATTATTATTATTATTATTATTATTATTATTATTATTATTATATTTGTCAATTTAAAATACTACTTGTTTTATAAATTTATGTTTAAAATGTTATTATATTATAATTTTAAGTTTAAACTTTACTTATTTTACAAATTTCATATTAAAATTTTATTTATTTTATTATTTTTAGCTTTGAATGTTACTTATTTTCAGAATTCTGTTTAAAATGTTATTATTATTATTTTTTTAATTGTCAATTTAAAAAGTAACTTTAGAAAAAAATAAAAAAAATCAATTTCAATTATAACTTTTTTTACCAATTTCAGTTTAAAATGTTACTTTCTTGCAAATTTCATTTTAAATGTTATTTTTTTATTCATATTTTATTTATAAGTTTTTTAATTAAAAAGCGGGAATGCATGAATTGCTTGCGCGATGCGATTAGCGCGATGCGATTAGCGCGACGCTACTTCGGAGCTCGAACGCGACACCTTGCGCGACCGCGATTTAAAACATTGCTTTTAGTTAGTCCTTTTTTAGTCATTTTAGATAATTACTTGAGTAGTAAGTAATTCCTTTCATATAAATACCTCTTGTATTCTCATTTGTACTCATTCTTCAATTCTTGAATATAAGACATCTTTTGAGTCTCTCTCTAAAAGTTAGGGTCTTTTTGTTTCTTTTAGCCATTGACTTGTAGTTTACGTCATATAATTTCGGCTGAAAATCAATTATCTATTACACAACTGTGTTGCCTTCATCCCCACTGCTATAAATCATCACAATCAAGTGTGAATAAGGATTGTGATAACAAACCATGTAAGCCGCCTCCTCCAATGAGAAACCCTCTTTGGAAAGGCTTTCCTGGCTGACTCTTGTGCTCAAAATATTGTAAAATATAATATCCCATGGACATTTTTTTTTCTCTTCCCAGAGGTCATGAGCCTTTGATCTTGAACATCAAAGGAAAAAAATGGAGTCACCAAAAAGTTTTTCAGACACTAAATTTTTTCCTGGTCCATAAACATTAGTTTTTTTTTAAATGTTTGTACTTTTTTTGTGAAGAATTTAGTGGTTAAATTTTTTTTACAATGTTAGTTGCAAATATGTTTTTTTCTAAGCCAAATTTTTTCGTGTATTGTACCTGTGTTGCATGAGCGAAAAACAGAACCAAAAGAGGAAGCTAAAACAAAAAAGGGGGAAAAATAAAAGAAAGAAATGAAGTTTACTTGAGAAATGAATAATCAAAGAGGAAGAAAACATATAAAAACCTAAGAGGAAAGGTAAGAAAGAACGCTGGTGTGCGGGTGCTTTTAAAGTATGTTTTGATTTTCATTTAAACCGCTCCATGGGGTGGGGTGGGTGGTATAACAAAACTGGTGTGGTTAAAAAAAAAAAGAAGTGGCTTGAAACAAAACAACCCTAAAATAACCATTGTCCAAAGTGGCAATTCTTGGGCACTAATTGACTAGGTAATGAAAAATATCATCAAGATGTTAACCAGAGAGAACTGCAAACATTTTCAAGGAAGCAATTGATGTCTTATAAAGTGAGAATAAAAAATACATTCATTAGATATTAAGCCATAGGTCCCTCAAACTTGGTCAACGTAGTAAAAAACCCGTGTTTCTGCTGTCCCTGCTTCTTTTATTTTATTTTTTAACTTTAGGGTGTGTTTGATTGATAACATTTACCATGGTAAATATGGAATATTCCATATTTTCCAACTTTGGTGTGTTAAATTGTCTAAATTTTCCTTGGAATATTTTTTCCAAGTTTGACTAAGTACTACACGATGATGCACATTTTGGACATTTTCCATGGAATTTTTTCTTAAGAGGGGAGGAAAGAAAATTTTATTATGGAAAAATTTCCTCGAATTTTTTTCCCACCTCAAATCAAATACACCCCCAAATGTGCTGTCCTGATAAAACATCTTTGTGGAGTAAAATATAAGCGCCAGTTGTAGATAGCAGTGCAGATTTTAAAATATCATTGTGAGATGTAAACTATCAACGCCAAAGACCGCACACTAAAGTGCAAAAACATGGGTTTTTTCACTAAAGTATCTTCAGATCAGAGACCCATGCCTAAGCGCCCCTATATTTATTCAAGTACCGAAATTTTGGGTCTGGATGGCCAAAATGGCCAACCCGCAAAGCTTTCCACCTCAAAAAGACAAAAAAAATTCTTGAAACAACTATATTTTCAACATTGGCATGAGAGAGGAAGAAAAATACCCTGTGTTCTCATCATGTGCAAAGAATATCAAATAGCCATCATCTTCTTCAGAAGTGATACCAGGATGATGAGGAACAAAAATGGCCTCTGAACCAAATTTACCAGTTCCTAGGTCAAAGAGGCCTTGAATATTTCCTCCAACTTCAAGCTGTGTTTTTCCGATCTCTGGTTCCGCATGCAAATCAAATTTGACAATCCCATTGACCTTTGCAATGCTGTCCAGCCTAGTACTGTATATAAATCGTTGTTTCCTACATTGCACAAGATAATTAAAAACTAGATACAAATGAAAATCTTCCACACCCAAAGCAATAAATTGTGGGCTCTAGTCCACCATTGGAATTAACATGATTATCAACGGTCCGTTTGGAAGAAAGCATGGAAAATTGGAAGGAAGGAAAGTAAACAGTTAAAATCAGATATAAAGTTTAATGTCAGGAAGCTTAAATTACTAACTACACAACAACAACAACATAATGTTTAGAGGCCAACGGCCCAAGAAATATTTCTAACAAAAGGAGACCAATGGCCTTGTATGTAGAAAAAGCTTTGCTTACTAGTCAAGCTAGGCCTAAAAAGGTTAAAAAAAAAACTAAAAAGGGCAATTTAAAGACAAGGCCACCCTTTAACCTAAAATAATAACTAAAATTGAAAAATGGCCTAATAGAACATGAAAAATAAAATAAACAAAAAATATAAATAAATCCGGCATCCTCTGCATATCATTCTCTCCCAATTGAAAAAGATTGCCCCGAGCATGGGAGGTGAGCAGAAAAGTAGCGAAAGACACATCAATGGACTCCCCTATTTGAAAGGGAAGCCGTCCTCGGAAACGCTTGCCATATCAGCTAGCAAAAAGTCCCGGGAGAATAGTCACAAAACCCAACAACGGCACGATGGACGAGAAGTCGGCCCCGGAGTTTGAACAAAAATAATCATCACGCTCCCACATCGAGGGCCAACGATGCCAAATGACACCAGAGTCCCCCATGATGAGTCTCCTCAGCACCAAGCCATTTAAAAGAACCTCAGAACTCTCCTCATACACATCCCAAATGGGATCCACATACATTCGATTAATCTCTGCCACCCAAAGCAGAGACAATCTATCCCCATCACCATCGTCATCCCTAAATAGTGGGAAGAAATCATCAAAATCAAACGACTCCACCTCACAAAAGTGTGTGAGTCACATAACCGTTCTCAAACTATCAAAGAAATCTCCGATAAATTACCCAACCTCTTCTTCCCCGAATATAAGAAGTCTCCAAGCTTGAAAATCTCCACATCCCGAAATCAGCTATGATTAATCCAACCATCCTCCTCAAATATGGAGAAAAAATCACAAAGAGAGAACTCGGGATCCATATCGTCCTCCAACGAGCCCTTAGTATCCTCGAAGACAGCATCACCATGCAAGATAAGGTAGAGAGCGTCATCTTCGTATGCGGAAACAACAGGGGTCGGAGACACTATCACATCAAAGGACAAGTAGTCGAAATATTGGTCCAATCGCCTTGCTCGCTCAAGCGCCCACTGATCACATGCCACCTCCCTCTTGAGAAACTCCGTACGATACTGATTTAGTAACCAATAATGCTCCTCATACTCCCCGATGGAGATGGTTCTGAAATGAAAACTCTTTAGCTATCGAAATTGGGATGTACCCACCGCTCCCAACGATCGAGGCAATTTTGGAGTTCCTTGACGACGGCATAACTCAACTCCTCAAATTATGCACAAGCCTCCATATGTAACCTGTACACACCATCACTTTCGTCCCACGATAAACCGGGAGGTAAACAAGCCTCGGGAAGTTTGGGAAAATTCAGGGGCTGAATTATAAATGCTGGAACGTTGGGAGGTTGACAAATAATTTTTCGAGGATTTGGGGGCTGATTTCGAAGATTTGGAGGGTTTGGATTATTTTCTTGAGTCTCATAAGGGGAATAAGACTTGAGGCCAAGAGGATATGTGAAAGGCTGAGGAGAGGTGGGCACGCCAAGTGAGATTTTTAGGGGTGCTATATGTAAAGATTGAAAGTTAAAGGCAAAGAGAAAGAGGTTTTCACAACTTTAGGGTCAAAAAATATAATAAGCTTTAAAACATTACAAAACCCTACACGCTCTTTTGATTTGAATCGCCACTTTCTCTCACATACAACTAACCTATTTACAAGCTCTCGGCTCCAACCCTCTCCTTTCCCAGACTCCGCAATCGCACCAGCGCCGACTTTCATCCCTCTACTTTCCCGACTGGAGACAGCCTCCCAATCGGACCTACACCCTTTCCTGCAAAGCTCAATACATGAGGTGCGTAATGTGTTTTGTTTAAACGGCTAAGTTTACTGTTAATTTTCTAACTTGTTAACTTCACAACTTGTTTACTACAAAATTTATCGTTATTGATTGTTAACTATCTTCAACTCGTTATAGTTTAAATATTTGTTAGTTTAATTATTAACTTTCGAGTTTGTGTGATGTAAACGAGCATCAAATGGGAAAAAAGATGAAGATAACCCTCGTCTCAACTCTCTCTTCTTAAAATCTCAAATGATAGAATGTCCCAAATGAGGCTTACAATATGAGTATTTATAGGTGGAAGTAGCTTAGGCTCCAAGCAATGATCTAATTACAAATATACCCCTATGAGCCTTTATTACCTCCTCCCTTAAATACCAAACAAATAATTACAAAAAAAAAAATACAACCAAATAAAGAAAATAAAAGAAACTAACAAAAATGCTATAAAATCCTAAAATGAAGAAAATGTCCGCAAGCTTCTTTATTCACATCACTATGTTTAATCTAGTAACTTTGTTAGCTTAATAACTTTTTAGTCAATTAAAGTTTGATGTCAGTTTATTTGTTAATTGAAAAATATTAGGGCTAATGTAAGGGTCTCAGACGTGATTTTAGAGGTCATAGAAAACTACTTCAAAAGAAAAAGGAATGATTAAACTTATTCCGAACCTAAACTGCAATCTCGAAATGTGGGGTCAAATAATGTGCAAATGCAAGAACAAACACAATCTTCCTCAAAAGACTCCCCTTCCATATAAGTCAATTTAGATGAGCTCCCAGCTGATCCCGTATTGAGAAAAGATATATATGAGTATGGTGTTCTAAACAAATAGATAAAGTTCGACGAGCATACTTATAAAAGGGCCCTTATCAGCCTAAAAATCACGTTTTCCTTGAAAACTAATTAACAAGGAAGATATCCTCCAATATTTTCAAAAAATGAAGTTGGGAAAGGAATTATTGTGAACAATCACTTGTATTTTCAATTTTTGGTTATGCATGAAAACATTTAATATGAATTTTTTGCAATTCTAATATTACGACTCTTTTTTATGCTGCAATTTTTATAGCTTTTTGATTTATTTATTTTTTTTTATTTAATATTTCGCCCCTTCTGGAAAAAAAATCCCGGATCCGCCACTCCTTGGGGCTAAAAGAGGGAGGGGTAGAATAGGACATCACCTCATTTGCATCAAAAACCCCAGCTAGGGTTTGATGAGACAACAAAGAGGAGGCTGCCTGGGATCTTCTTGGGCCCATCGGAGCTCTGCCGAAGCTTATTTCAGGTCGATGGCCGTCGCCTTTAGTCAGCAACGTTGGTGAGACCACTGTCCGGTGGTGGAGAGGCGGAAAGATAAGGTATTGGCAACGATTATCTAGAATGGAGCTTGTGCAAGTCCCTTGTCAGCTCTAACCTCAGCCGGTGTAGGTGGTGGGTTTCTGGCCTCCGATTGACGCCAAAAATGGTTTCCGGAGGTTGGAAAAGGGCCAATGACATCAATTTTTACTATCGGCTAGTCATATCTGATGGTTGAGAAGCCCTCCAGCTCCGAATATTCTCTGTACGTTGTTTTCCGGTAGAGTGCCATTACGATTAGCCTCTCGGGTGGCCAGCGGGGGTTGCCGGTTGATGGCAACCATGCCCCAACTCCATATCTGGTTGTAGGTCGCAGATCTGAACGGTTTGAGGGGTTAGGGTTTGGATGGTTTTTGAAGATTGTGCCTATATTTTGATGAGGGTCTTGGGGTTTTTGGGGGGTGAAACAACAAGTTATGTTTTTGCATCATATCTGAAATTTAGGGTTCAGGTCTAGTGTTTGGGGGGTATGGCAGTGGATGAGGTGGTACTGCTTCACCGATGGCAACAAGGGTGCATTTTGGAGGAGTGGCTCACCGGTTTCTCCGAGCCGTACCAATGGCTCTACAACAACCATATCAACGAGCGCATCAAGAGCGAACGTCATTCTTGTACCAATTTGATGTGCGGTGACTAAGGCAGCGAGAACTTCTTGGGGCAGCTCATGGCGGCCCCACTGCACCCTTGGGTTGAGGTCAATTCGTCGTAACAATTCTTCGTCGGATAGTTGATCAATTTTTGAGGTTTTGATCACAAACCCGACTGCCATTGGAATATTTATCGACCAAGACACGCTCCCGGCCTATCGGTTGTTCCGAGTTGAAGTCATAACTCGGACCAGGCTTCGTAGTCTACTTAATGCAAACACACACCAAGAGCGGACATCGCTCTGATACCAATTTGATGTGTAATGGTGAGCTGAAGCGAATATTACACTACACAACACCATAATGTTTAAAGACCGATAGCCCAAGAAATATTTACAATTCATCTCTCAGTATGCAAAGTGAGTACAAAAGGAGGCCAATGGCCGCATTTACAGAAAAAACTTAGCTTGCTAGTCAAGCTAAGCATAAAAAGGTGAAAAAAATTAAAAAGGGCACTTTAAAGACATTAAAAGATAATGCCACCCTTTAACCTAAAATAACAACTAAAATAGGGAAGTAGCCTAATAGAACATGAAAAATAAAATAAACAAAAAATCCAAATAAATTCGGAACCCCATACATATCATAAACTTTCCATCCACGGAGGAAATAATCTCTCTCACACACACATTTTTGTTTTTGTTAGACAGGAAAGGGAGAAAGTGAAAGGGAAATAAGCAGTTCTTCCTTCCTTTGTGCTTGGTAGGAAGCAAGAAAAATTGAAGTATATACATTTAACTAATTACGTTACTAAACCGAAGCTCTTATTTATTAAAATTGTTGGTATAGAGTATGATAATAATTAAATCCCGACTATAGCAATTAATACCCAACTCTCCTTTTTTTCTTCTAAGAAAAAAGCTGTGTTCTTTCCGTTTTCCCCTTCCTTAACCAAACATACAAAAAAAGGTGTCCCTTTCATTCCGTCCACTTTTCCACCATAATAAACAGGATGCACTTGATGAATAAAACAGAGAAGGGTGACGTAAGTAGTGTCACCCAGCTTTTTCATAGGGGTTGAACATGCATCAAATGATCTCCTTAAACACAATTATCTGAGCACATTTCAAATTATCTCCTCAACGCAATGACAATATCAGTAGTTGCATACCTTCCAGTGTAGCTCTCGTTTACTCTTGGGAAATCTACAGCCGATACAGACAGTTGCTTCTGTGCAGCAAGACCAGTTTTCATGTTGAATCTCATCTCATATCTGACAAGTATATAACATCGTACAGAGGCTATTAAGTATGGTATAATGTTAAAATTATTTGAAGGGTTGGAACCTACAGTTCATTTGTAAAATTCTCGAGCTTCTCTTTCACACTCCCATTGACCATATCTAAATCTGGGTTCTGAAGGCGGCAAGTGATCAAAACAACTTCATCTCCCTCCTCCCAAGCATTAGCTGGTAAATAAAATGATGAAAAAACAACAAAAACATTCATTCTCATGAAGTAACAAAGTTGGTGGATTTTCTAAATTCTGACATACACAGAAACTAGGTAAAGCTACACCCAATGTGACCATACTTACCTTACTGTGGGTTTACTTTATTTAAACCCCAAAGACCATAGCAGTACTCCAATTCCACTTTTTTTTTTCTTGTTTTATCAATTTTTGAATGGTAAAATTTAAAAGAAATAATTGGGGTATGTGTGGGGATCCTTAGAGGATAGGAATCTTGAAAGTTCTTCCTATTCAAGATAAATACATCTAGCAAAGTAAAATTATCATGATGACTTTAAGAAAAGATTAATTTATTTATTTTTGACAAGTGGATAACAATATATATAGATATAGATATATAGATGTATAGATATAGATATATTTGCTTTTCAAGATATCAAGAGCAAAGGGCCTCACCATTGTGGAATATGAAACAATTAGGGAGCTCAAACCATTTGATCAAGAGCTCGTTCTTAGCATAACGTGGAAGGACGCCAAATCGAGCCTTTTTAGTTGGATCAAATGTGAATATCAGCTTCTTTCCCTTCACCATTTCCTAAAAAATTAAATGTCGTGTAAGTCCAGCTTTATGTGCCCTCATCATCTTAGAGTAGAAGGTTGGGATCAGAAATTGATGCATGATCGAAATACTACTGCTAGCCTTGTTCAATTTTAGACTTTTACTATAGCAAATAATGTACATTAACTCCATACGCATCACTTAAATACATCTCACATGCAATATCCCACAAACTTCTTACTAGAACAGACATATTATTCTGTATTGGGCATATATCGTCTTACAGATCTACATATTGTGAAGAACATACAATAGATGACCATACACACAGCCCATCCATCCATAAAAAAAATATATGTATAAATAAGATAAACTTTAGATGTTTTGTCAGTGTTATTTAAAAGTTGAGACGACAAAATCTTTTTACATATTCGTACACGTAAGATTTCCGCATAAATAAAAGAAACCGCCCCGAACTATCACATTAGTTGAAAATACCGCCATGAAATATTAATCTATAAAAACTAACAAAAAAAATTGAAATATTTTCATAATTTGCAATTTCCTTCTTTGTCGCTAACAAAAAAATTTAGCAACACTTTTGAGTCACTTGAAATGGGGTATTTGCAACCTTTTTTTTTATATAGTTCAGAGAGTTATTTGCAACATTAGGGGGTGTTATTTGAAATTAAATGGATAGTTTCAGAAAGTTAATAAAAAAGCTTAAAAGTTTGCCTTACCTTTGGTCTGAAGTACAAAGGTAAATCCATGATAATCGCAAAATTTTCAGTAATGGCAAAGTCATGCATCATGATAGGCTCCGGTATTGTTATTGGCACCGGATCATTCATGAAGCCATCCTTTGAAATCACCCTGTAAGTGATATATGGCGGTGTATGTGAATAGCCAAAGGTAAACATCTCACCTGCATGCAAAACTTTTCTAATCAGAAGAAAATATTCCCCAAAGATGCGTTTGATTGCAAAGATGGAAAGGAAAAGGCTTTACTGGATAAATATTGGTCAAGCTAAACTTTTTTCATAACATTTTCAAGTTAAAATATCTCTTGTGTGTTTGATTGTAGATGTAGAAAACGATGTGTTCATATAGGCTAAATCAAGAGCATTTTACGTAGAAAACATTTTTTAATGGGGGAGGTGGGGAAAAGTGGAGAATGAAAACTAAAGATTAAGCAAGTCATACTTAAGGGGTGGTCGAAAATGTTTTCCATGGAAAAGTTCAGCTATCGAACATGACAAAAGTGGGAAAATGAGTGTCTCCAAGGAACCACTGGCTATCAAACATGCCCTAATACTATTTGAACAGATTTTTTTTTTTTTTTTGGAGAATGGGTTTTACCAGTAAACGGGTCAACCTTCGGATGAGCGGTGAATGGATGTGCCAGCCTTTTGTCATAATCCAGCATGCCAAGAGTTTGTAGATCTCCATCTTCCAACACTTTAAGTACATCTGGAAAATACGTAACATTTTAGTTCTGCAAATTTAATTACTGTGTATTTCCTCATATATTGATGCAACTAAATTGCCACTTAATCTCTCTAACTCCCACAAAATTATTAAAAGAACAAAAGAAGGGGGGGGGGGGTATTTGTATTTTTTTTTTTTTTTGTGACTTCAACATTGCATTGCATAGTGCAGACTCGGAATAATTACGTGCGGTCTTAGAATCTGGAGACATGTAAAGAAAAAAATAAATAGGGAGATAGCCTTTTATAGCTCTCCTACATTCCCTCTCTTACATTTTTCAAGCCCTCCTAATAAACCAAGTATAAGAGAGACTCATAGCTTACAAGGTTTATCTGCCTCAGAAAGTGCAAGAAGCATCCCATGGTGATATATTAGAGCTGTGTTACCTGTAAGAAAGTGACTAAATGTTAGTTCTTTCTAGCCTTGAAGTACATAATACTAAACAGGATCATAAATGGAATAATGCTTTAACAAGTTATAAGTTTAGTTTTTTAGTATCATCTCAATAGAATGTATTCTTCCCAGGAGCACTACCTCAAAAGAAATTTGACATACAAAAGCATATTCAATCAAATTACCTGTTCCATATCCATATGAAATATCCAATACATTCAACTTTGCTCTGAGCATTTGCATATGAACCATAAATAATCCAAACAGGCCCTTAAGATCTCCAATCTGAAAATGACAAAGAAAAGGCTTGATTATTGCATCTAGAAAGTTCAAGTTTACAACCTGCGTTGTATTTTTCTCCTTCCTCATATTCTTAATTCTACCGTCTATTTATTTATAACTCGTTGTTTTCTTCTTTTTAAGTCGAGCTCGCTGTGTCAAACAACGAAACACTGGAAGGACTTCATTTTACTTTTTGTGTGTCAGCACGCGCGTGTGGTGCGTGCGGAGGGAGAGAGAGGTCACGAGGCAAGATATGAGACAAACATTATAATGCTGCTTTATTGGGAGAATGGATAGAAAAAAGGCAAAAGGTGCTTAGGGGTGGCATTTTGGGTCAACGGGTCGTGTTTCGGGCCGACACGACACGACAAGGTTTTTTCGGACACGAACACGACACGACACGAATACTAGAATTTCTTAAATTTCACGCCTAAAAAACATGATAACACGATACGACACGCCTCATAATTCAAACACGAACACGACACGACTTCGTGCCAAAAAAAACACGACACGAACACGACATATCGTGTCAATTCGGGTCAATTTCGGGTCGTTCCGTGTCGTTTTTCGTGTCGTTTCTAAAATTGCCACCCCTAGTGCTTGTACCACCCATATTCCCACAGCTCGGCTGATTCTTATTCAACCATACGCATCTAATTCGAACATAATTCAAATCCAAGAACAGGTCTGAATTACGATTAATAAGACCAAATGCAAATTAGTAAAGTTGATTTTCTTTTTGTAACAGAATATATTAAAAGAAGATACATGCTGTTGTTGTCTTTTTTTCTAATGCATTTGAAGTTAAAACACGTATTCTGAAAGAAGCATTGATAAACAGATAAAGTCCATTCATTTAATTAAAGAAACTCCTACCACTAGTATCCGAAGTGTTAATGAAATCTGTAACATAAAAATAACTAAAGAAAATATAAGGCTTATGTAGTGTACGAGGTATACCTTCATAAATTTAGCTCCTCCAAAATACTCTTCTTGTTTAAGACGAGATGTCTTCACGTAGCGAGAGACATATGTTGCTCTTCCATCTTTGATACGCAGTCCATGAATCATGCTGCATAAACAAAATAAGGCTTCAAAGCTATAGTTATTTTAAGAAAGTTGTGATGTATTGTATCATTCCAATTTCAAAGTGCCCTCCGCAACCTAATAGGAAGCCCACAACTAACAATACAATTTAATAGATGCAATACGTGGGAGCAGCCTCTCCATATATGGGGGTAAGGCCAATGGACATCTGCCTCTCCCAGACCCAGACCCTGCAGTTAAGCGGGAGCCTTGTGCATTGGGTACGATCTTTTTTATAACTAGTTAGAATGCAACAAAAATAGATTAAAGGAAAGGCTAAAATGTAAAAATTAAAATTTTAAAAGAAAAAAAAAATGACCTTTCAAATTTTTGTCAATACACCCCTAACTATTTTCAAAGCAACAAAATGCAAAATAGTTCATGGGATTATTTGCAAAAATTTGAAAGGTCATTATTTTAAAGCCTTTGAATAGCTTTGAATACATTTAAAATAATCAACAACTCAGAATTACGGGTGATATATACAAGCATTAAATTACATTTTTCAGAAAATCGAAATGAGTGAATCATGTCTGAACTATGAAAGAATCTCAACAGGAAGAAAGAAGGTAACAGATGTGGTTCGTGTGTTTCCCGACTGAATTGAGGTCACAAATTTGAGTGGCTTTTGCCACCAAAATATAAATCTCCATAGGTGATTAACTTGTTAGGCTATAATATAATTTAAGGCTTTTAAATGGTTACATATTTATATGAGCAATCAACCACTCAGAATGACGTGGAATGTATACAAGTATCAAATTATATTTTGCAGAAAAATAAATTTATCAAGTGACGTGCAGACAAGAATACTTGACTAGAGAAAATGACTCTTCATGTAGTGCCAAATATTGTGATGAATTATCCTAATAACGTTAAACAAGTATTTTATTCAGAAGTTGCACTGCCAGCAAAAATGTGAGTGAAAACAATTGATTTAAGCAGAAAGTAATCAACCACTTTGCCAGCATAGCATAAAATGTAGGGGTGGTCCGAGTTCACTCTTGTCAAGGACAAAAATGAAAAGCAAGAGCGGTCCAACATTTAATAATATTCACATATTTGTTGCAATTAATCCACCGCCTATGGAGACCCTTATGCTATTATACAATGGGAATTGATAACTTGATAGAATAATGGGGTGATGTAATTAAAGTCCTTCAGTTAGAGCTTGTAATGAAATATCTTTATTTCAAGTTGCAGAAGAAAATGTGAAAAAGACGCACCCATCTCCATCGAACCTGCATAGAGAGCAAAGAAAACAAAATAAATATCACAGCCAACAAAACTTAATTTGCATTAACATCAATGGTCCTTGTTTCTAATTTAGAGAGAGATGGACAGAGAGAAAGGGTCAAACCCAGCCCCAACTGAACAATACAATTATAATGATAAAATGGGAAATTTTTTCACCCCTTAAAAAGCATGCCAACCAAGGTACATTTCTCTAAATAAAACCATGTGGTTTATAGTAGATAATAGTTTGACAAAGGAAAAGAATGTACCAGTGATATCCAGCCACTGGGGCAAACTTTGGATTAGGACCAACCCTGACAAACTCACCATTTAGGCATTCCTGCAACACAGCTTTAGAATTTCATGTATAAGAAAGGGATGAAATAATATAGCTCATAAATCGGAGCCAGTAGGGGGTGCGGGTGCAAAATTTTCCGAACCATTTGCAGATAATAAAGAACTAACTGTTCCCTTCCAAATGGCAAGAGCAAGGCAATATTTACTTAATTATACTATATACATATATTCAGTAAATTATCCCATATATTCAGTAGAATTGCCCCTAAAAATGAAGTACAAAAGGTTAGATGGGCTTTCATTGGGGCTTCTATGAGGTAAGAGTAATCTCTTCATACGTTGCTACCTTTTCAAATTGGCTTGTGTACATATATACACATAGTCGGGTTGCTCATCTTTGCACCAAGAAAATGAGCATTTCGTATGCCACACCAGTCAGCCAAGAGATTCTCCCTGCACACAAACTCTGTTTCATCCTTCTCTGTCTTCATTCCCATATTTTCTCCTCAAATTATTTGCATTCACATTTTTCTTAGGATTTCAACTTACGGATCATTTATTTCCTCTCCTTTAGTATCTTTGTTTTCTTCATTCCTGTTTCCGTAAGGAATGAAGTCCACCACAATGACTTTCATCCAAGAGCGTAGAACAATGCCGACCATCCTAAAAGTCAAGAACATATTGTTTCATATAAAGCACGCAAGGGAGAATCCACAAAGATGCATCACATTTCTATTTTCCCTTCTAAATAAGATACACCATGGGTGAGAAGGAAAACAAGTAGGACTCTCATTTTGGACCAATGCGCCCATATCAATTTTATTGCGTGCCATCAAGCAGGCAAAACACTTGGGATTTCAGGCTTACAAGGAAAAAACGTAAATGAATCCAAAGAAGCCACAGATCAAATAGGAATGGTATTGTTAGAAGCCGCTCTATAAAGTTGAGGAAACAAATAGAAAGAACCATCCCCGACAAATAGAGAATGAGAACAAAAGGTGTCTATAGCTTTGGAGTTGAATTTCAACAGGCTTTGATAAATAATTTATTATGTTGGCGACATACATACTCCTTATTATTGAGTGTCAAAAGGAATTTTGTTCTAAAGGAAACCGGCACAACCATTTTTATAAGAGAGCCACATTCATATTCATATAATTATTTACACCCAAATCCCATTCTCTTAGACCTAAATTTCCCCATACTACCAAATGATCATTCTTACATTCACCCCTCCCTCCAACAAGAAGTCACTAACCTTATGGTCCTTACCTCCACTTTGGAAGTGGGCATAAAATAGATAGGAATACTACTCAGAACCAACTGTATAAAGGTTAACCTAACCCACCCACCCCCACCTCCGTGCCTTCAAATAACCTTCATTCCACCCATCAACCTTATGGATATCATTTCAACTACCGGTCTCCAAAATTCTTAACACATTCGGCTTGCCCCTGAAAGAAACCCTTAATAAGTCAAGGGCCAGTTCCCCACCCCCACGTCCCCTGACGGTAGCTAAACTAGACAACTCATCATCTTGTGCTTGATTTAGCCTACCTATGTTCCAGTTTCCGACCCGCCTCCTGTGGTTCATCAACTTCCTTTGCGGATAATTTTGGATCCCGCGGTGTTACTGTGTAAAATTGTGGATGTCTTGTCCGCAGCTTCAAACTGTAGCTTAAGTTGAGCAGAGGACTGTTAAGAATAGATCTTCCAGTTCCTCCCGCAGGATTGTTGTTGCTGAGGCTACTTCTAGTTCCTGATCTCCGCTAGACTCAGTCCAATATTGGTCACCTTCAGATTTAGCTTGGCTCTCTAGTCCACCATTCTACCAGAGCTGGTGACACTTAAAACAGTTGTGTAGGTTCTGGATTCTGGAACAACGTGCTGTCAATGATTTCATCTTCACTGCACTATCAGACTCATACTTACATCCAATATACAAAATCACAGAAGCGAATAAAAAACATGTGCATTTTAACAATAGTAACCTACCCCAAACTTACCACATTTTATGGAGTATGATGTAGTGCATTCTCGTTATCGGTCCACGAACCAATACAATTCGTATTTTATGGGACATTAGTTCCACCTAGTTCCTCCAAATGGTTAAGACTCAATTTAATTTAACACCGTTGTTCAAAATACTCTATGCATAAATTTCTACCGCTCTTTGCTCTCAACATGAATTTTGACACATTCTAGGTAAATATACTAATTGGGAATTCAGGTAAAGTTCAAAATTAGCTTACAACTGAAATGAAATAAATGTGAGAATGAGACTGACCGGAAGGTGGCCAATGACAGGGAGATGTTTACAAGGAGGAGTCTCATTTGGAACTGGAGCAAAATTACCAGAAAGCCACTGATGAGGCTGTGAAGAATCATACATAAACCTCACAACCAAACTCTCAAACCAATCAATAGCTTTGGATGTGATTCCTTTACATGGTTTTGGGTTCACCACCACCACTCCACCCTCAACTCTCTCCATCTCCTCTGCCTTAACTCCCTTTTGTTTATGTAAGTTACATTGTAAATAAATTGTGGGTTTCGTTTTGTAATGGAAATGATTCATTCTACACATTGGAAATTACGAAAACATATTAGTTCTTGGACTACTATCTGTGTCACACTTGGGAATCAATGCATGTCGAATATTAAAGATTATAGAACCACGTTTTTGTCTTTTGTCTTCAGAATCATTACAAATACCGTATATTTGTATACGTAAAAATATTATTTTTATATCGACGGTTATGCGTGACACTTATTAGTATATTACATGCAAATATTAAAGTGTATTCGGATTTTATTTTGTATGGTCAATTTTCTTAATTTCATGTTAAGAATGCTCTAATAATGTATTTTATGAAAAAAAAGATGTTTCATTTCATTAATATATATATATATATATATATATATATATATGTATATATATATGTATATATATATATATATACATATATATATAAATATATGTTATATATTATACTATCATAGGGTATCATATCCTAGTTTTTGAAAGAATAACGCGTATTATGAGTCCGTGCTTCATAGCCTTCAGATTTAGTTTGGCTCTCTAGTTCACCATTCTACCAGAGCTGGTGACACTTAAAACAGTTGTGTAAGTTTTGGATTCTGGAACAATGTGTTGTCAATTATTTCATCTTCCCTGCACTATCAAACTCATACTTGCATCCAATATACAAAATCCCAGAAGCGAATAAAAGACTTGTGCATTTTAACAATAGTAACCTACCCCAAACTTACCACATTTTATGGAGTATGATGTAGTGCGTTCTCGTTATCGGTCCACAAACCAATACAATTCGTATTTTATGGGACATTTGTTCACCTAGTTTCTTTAACACCGTTGTTCAAAATACTCGATCAAACAATGGGCGTGCATAAATTTCCAACGCTATTTGCTCTCAACATGAATTTTGAGACATTCTAGGTAGATATACTAATTCAGAATTCCTGGACCAAATGAGCACTTAATCCATATAACTACCTTCTTGGTAGATAGTAAAAATGATGAAATTTTATATGCGTATGTATATTGCGCTCTCTAGCATACATCATTTTACATACCTAAAGAACACACCTCCACTTTTGATTGGGTAGATTAATAAAATGTTTTTTATGGAATTTGGTTTGAAAAATCTTACACTTACGAGTGGTCCTAGTGATCCTCACTAGAGTCAACTTAAAGGAAAATTTGTACGTATCTCTAAATCAATCCAATTTCTTAAGGCCGCGTTTGTTTGCGCAAATTATTTAATTATGTAAACTGACTTATTGAGAATTAATGAATTCTATATGAATTTAAATCCAATTTTACAAGAAGTTCGGTAATCTGAAAAAAACGAATAGGGAGAGAGACATAACCAATAGGGATGAGCAAAATGATCTTAATTCATATGGATGTTGAAATGCTCAAATTTCAGATAATACACAGAGCTAAAATGAGCAAGTTAGACCCGTTTGGTTATCCCAAAATTATAAATTGACTCATTAATAAATCGGTTTATTTACAAATTGACCAATTAATTGTCTTTAATTTCATTAATAAAATGATTCATTAATTACCCCATTTTAACTCATGCGTAAAATCTAAAATTTGACAAAAAACGTGAAATGCATCCATTTGAAATAGATGTCGCATAAAGTACATGATCCTCTCTCTTTCCCTCCTTCCATCCCTTTCCCCCTCCCCCTCTCTCTTAGTTTGTTTTTATCTTTTTTCTCATAAAGCCTTAACATCAATTTTAGATTAATTTCACTCATTTATAATTCACTAATTCATAGTGAATCAATTTTACATAATCAAACAATTTGAGCAACCAAATCGGCCTAAATGAATCATTTCATTAATGGAACCAAATACAATTAATGAGCTATTTTGTAAATGACCCAAGTTATAAATGAGTCAATTTACAATTTTAGGACAAGCAAACGAGACCTAACAAATTTAGAAAATCTTTTTGGAAGTGATTTTCTTTCTCGTAAAACATGTTATAAAAGAATCGTATTGGCACTAGTACGTTGGAAAGTGTAATTGTGTGTGAGCTAATAAATTTCAAAATTAGCTTACAACTGAAATGAAATAAATGTGAGAATTAGACTGACCGGAAGGTGTCCAATAACAGGGAGGTCTTTACAAGGAGGAGTCTCATTTGGAACTGGAGCAAAATTACCAGAAAGCCACTGATGAGGCTGTGAAGAATCATACATAAACCTCACAACCAGACTCTCAAACCAATCAATAGCTTTGGATGTGATTCCTTTGCTTGGTTTGGGGTTCACCACCACCACTCCACCCTCCACTCTCTCCATCTCCTCTGCCTTAACTCCCATCTCAAAACTCTCACCTTTTTTTCTCTGTGTGTGTGCGTGTAAGCAAGTTATATTGGGTTTCTTATCTTATTTGATGGCGGAATGGGCGGCCACGTTGTTACTAAATTGTGGGTTTCGTTTTGTAATGGAAATGATTCACTCCACACATTGGAAATTACGAAAACTAGTATGTGAGTCGCAGTATTCCTCTTGGTATACGTAAAAATACTATGGTCCATTTGGTATATATCATGGTAAATATTAAAAGAATGTTATTATCCTCGATCATGATATTATAACATCTCGTTGTCCAAAACATCGTGTATAACTAGCATGGAATGTCGCTATTTTACAAAACGAAATTATCTAATATCATTGTCCTAAATTGTTGGTTTTATTTGGCATTGGTATTATACCCACGATTGTAATGTGGCCATGACAAGTACTCCACGGTCTCTTTTGGCAGTTAGTTTATATCCACGGTTATAGTTGACCGTGGTATTGTTTTTATATATAGAATTTCAATATAGATATAATTCATGTGACATATTGCCATTCATTTATGTATTGATTATTGTATTGTCGTTTCAGTTAGATGACTCGGTTCTAGATGATACATTTTGACAAGATACAAACAATCTCCTTGTACCGAGTGTACCTATTGAATATGCATCCACCGAGAAACCGAATTTGCGTGAACCGAGTATGATTGAACAAGCAACGACATTAACTTCGCCCAAATGTTTGCGTGATTTGTTTTCAGATTTTACATCGTCTATGGTAAAAAACCATATCACGTAGTTAATTTCCAACACTTTGAGATATTTAATGTTTGACATAATTTAATTGCGTGCTTTGTTAGGATGCGAAAATAGAAAAAGGATTGGATATTAATGCGATTAATCAAAAACCATACAGTCGAATTCACAACTGAGGAGGTATGTTTTGTTTATTGATATTGTGCTCAACATGGTTTTACAATTATACTCAAAATCTCCATTTAAAATGTCCTTTGATTTAATAATGTTCGTCTTGTGCAGATTTTTTATGACCGGGACAAGATGATTGACTGGTGTCAACAAGTTGGTCACAAGCTTCATGCGGTCATGATAATTCTGAAATTCGACAAGGCCAGTATAGTCCGCAAGGGTAGGGTCATAGTTGGCTGTGAGCGAAGCGAGCTTCATAGACCCAAAAAAGACGAGGTGTTGGAAAAGAAGAGGAAGCGTTCTTCCGGAACGCGAAAATGTGATTGCCCATTTTGAAAGGGGTTCCGCACGATAATGATCGTTGGGGGGGTGAAGTTCTCTGTTGGGTACACAACCACGTGGTGTTAAAATCACTTGTTGGGCACCCATATGCCAGTCGACCCTCCCAAGAAGAGCGGAACATTGCAAATGATATGATAAACAGTGGGGTTGGCCCGAGGGAAGTACTCCATACATTGAAAAAGAGGTCGGAGTACAATTGTTCATCAATACGAACAATATATAACGCATGTTGATGCAAAAAACTAGACTAGGCTAATTAATTGATCACAGATAAATAGAAATAAGAGACAAGAGATTTTTAAAGCGGTTCGGCTTGATAGAAAAGCTTGCGTCCACTGTTGTGCATTACCTTGGGATTATTCAATTGCCTCTATTTTTCGTGTGTGTCCCTGTATGTAGGGTTTACAATGTATTTATAGCCCCCATGGGGTGTACAAGATTACTTAGTCTACATGGACCATTCAGCTACTGACACGTGTTATGCAGTGGAGGATTAATCATGGTCATTACGGACAGAATGCCGACTTACTCCAGGAATACCGACCAACACTAGGGATGCCGACCAACAATGACAGGCAAACACCAACAGTTGTATATACTAATTATTGTACAGATGTAAATGTCTACGATATAAAGACATTTCATCCTTTGATATTTCAGCTCTTGTACACCCCATGGGGGCTATAAATACATTATAAACCCTACATATAGGGACAGACGAAAAGAGAGGCAACTGAATAATCTAAGGCAATACACAACAGTGGACGTAGGCTTTTCTATCAAGCCGAACCACTTTAAAAATATCTTATCTATTATTTTTATTCATCTATGATCAATTAATTAGCCTAGTCAAGATTTTTTCATCAACAAATCACAGATAAATAGATAAAAGCAATCCAGTCAAACACATAAGAGATAAGGATTTGTAAAGCGGTCCGGCTATAAGGAAAGCCTACGTCCATTATTATTTTATTCCCAGGGGTTTATAGTAGCACAACATGGTGTGTTGAGAAAGATTGAGAGAGTTATATTGTCTTGAGAGAGAGAGGTAGAAAGATAGAATGAATTGCTTGTCCCTTTAGCGAAGGGAGGGTTGTATTTATAGTGGTGGGATTCCAAAAGATAGAATGTCTTTATATATTCAGACATTTATATCTATATACAATGAATATAATTGTTTGTCTTCTTAGGTACAATGACTTTTGGCTACTCCACACCAGTGGCTTTGATCTTCTGGATGGTTGGTCTTCTTTATGTTGGTCGGGTGGTATGCCGACTAACTGTCCTCAGGTGTCGACTAACTCTCCCTGGGGGGCGACCAAGTTTCTTTTGTGACGATCAAGTGTGCATATTGCCACGTAGGATACAAGTGTCCCTTTCTTAGTGGTCCATGTGGACGGGTAAATTTTGGCGTCAACAAAAGCCCCCAATGCTCCATGCTTAATGGTTTACTGAGAGGATGGAGTATTTATTCTAAAAAGTTGCTCGGTGCTCATATATAATGATATTATTGATATGCCTTATTTATTTATTCAACATATGAGTAGGCTATCTTCTGAACAACGGATGACTCAGGTTGATCGATGGTTGCGTTAAAACTAATCTTTCTTTTGAGGAACTCTACTCTGCGAGCAAACTTGTGATGATATGTATCACCCCTGGGAATTTGAATGCAACAATGAAATATGTCATAGTTTGCAGCTTGTGGCTCATGATATCATAATCTTCAAGTGGGTTGGTCAGCCAGTTAACCGACCAACTGAGTGTTGACTGTACATATTTGATTTTTCTGATTTTTTCTCCTCATAATGCTTTGCTGGTGTAACATGCTAGATTTTGAACCTCATTCTTCAATCTGATTAGTGCCAAGCTAGTAGCGAATTTAGATATAAGTACAACTTATTACCTAGTGTTGATTGGAATAATAGTAGTGGAGATCCCAATAATGTACATAGTGAGTGTAACTCTTGATTCTTCAATAGAAAAAATAATTCCTGAATGTGAATTTTGATCTTCAATAGCAAAAGTAATTCTTGAATGATGACTGGCCAGTGTGCCGACCATGTTATGATCTGGAGCCTAGTCTGATGTTTGGTTGGTGACGTCATCAAATCTTCTTGCACTCCTTGGAATTTGTTAGCAACATGAACAATAAGCCCCCAATAATGGAATTTGATCTTTGAATACTTTCTCTGTCTTTAAATATTGTTGGTGGTTGGAAGCCGAACTGCTGGACTTTGTAGAATATTTCACTAGCGTTCTTGTAATTGTCCTGTATTTCATTTGTAAAATAATATTTACATGTAATCATTATTCAAATGAATGGAAAGCCTTTGATTAACTTATCTTGTTAATTTCTGGATGTGAATCTCTTTTTTGTTTCATTAGTTATATTGATACACTTGAGCTTCTGCCCAAGTTTAGCTCAATTACCAATGAGTACATAGATTCTACTATTACACTTAGATTAAAATCCAAGTTTGGCACTAGTTACCCATGTGTCTCCATAGGTTCTACTAATGCACTTAAATTTTTAGATTTTTTGCATTAGTTACCAGTGATGTGACCAGGCGTATGTGGAATATGTGTCTACATTCCTTTTTTAGGATTCTTCACAACGTTCTTCCTTCACTTTGCCCAGTATGATAAACATCTTGTTTTACCCTTATCTTTATTGTAGATAAAGTCTGATTTTATCTTTGTCTTTATTGACCAAGTTTCTTGAGAACTTAATATCCTGCTTTACTCGGGTTTTTGTCTACTGATGAATAAGCACTGGGGATGATTTCATCCTTTTTTCTCTTTCTGAACGTGAGCTCTCTTCCGGAGAAGTCTGCTCGACTGCAAGTCTTCATATATAAATTGTAACTGGGGAAATAGTTGGAACCCCCATCTTTTTTAAGAGAAGACTGAACAATGATAAGAATATCCGATAATAATAATGCCCGAATCAGGACTTTGTTATAGTATAATGTCCGTTATGTTGATCGTGTGATAAGATCAAATAATAAGCATGCCATAGATACTGAAATGAATTTTAATATAATATTGGATGAACAAGCGGTTGATAATGCCCAACAATTTGTCAAGGCCATATAATTGGCATTGAATATCCATGCTAGTGAGAAATCTAGATAAATAATGAAAGCGTCGACCGAGGATATGTTTGGGCCTTTAAATAATGCATAATGGGACTTAATGATCCTGCATTGTTAGAGAGATATAGATTTACATACCATAAATGTAATATTGATGATGGATCGAATATGTCGACCATTTTTCCAAGACTGAATATAAATAAGAATCATCCCGACCAACTATCCGTTGGGGGTAAATTATAATAAATGTGGCAGATTTCTTCGGGATTGAATATATGACAGTAAATATTTCGTCGAACCCCAGCTGAGATGAATATATAATATGCATAACCCTCTTTCAGGTTGAGAATCAGATAATAAATAATGAATCTGAAGAAATATCAGTGTCTGAGCATAAATAATCTTTCCCAACCATTCGTCGGGTTTTAAAGTGTTGTAGCGTGCTCGATCATCTGTCGGAGTAATAAGAAAATAAATAAATCCTCGATAATATGCCGAGGCAAAATTATATAGTGTCGAGCATTAATAATATTTTCGTAGGCTTAAGATTGTGGTCGAGCATTGATCGGGACTGAATCTTGTACCTGTGTAATTTAAAATTTTGCTCGAACATCTGCGGACGCTAGATTAAATAAGTGTCATGAGAATAATTTATTCAGCCAAATAATATATGATGTATATCTGCTCTAACATCAATCAATAAAAATATGAAATAACTATTATGTTGACTATATATCACGTGAGCATATTTTTATCAAATATGTGCCATAAAGCATAATTGTTTAATTTAGAGTTTTTCGTAAAATTATTTAAACTCCAGCACCTAATCAGATATAAGTTGATGTTTGAAAATTACTTCAGCATAAAGAATTTGTGAGTTAATAAACTAGCAAATAATAAGGTATGCACTTATATTCAACTAGAAGCTCCCCTGTAGTCAATTAATAAAGGATATGGGGGTTGTCTTATCTTTTAATAACATTATATCAATTTTGACAAAGTTAAAATGATTGAATTAAAATTCTTCATCCGAAGGTGCGAGCAAAAATTCGCCCATTCTCTGTTCTGGTGTCAACTCTCTACTTGCCACCGACTAGTGCTCCAATTATACTGATCAATAATAATGGTCCGGTGAACACATGAAATTTGGTCAGGCACTATTGATGACCTTATAAAGATTCCACCGATCTTATAAAGATTCCGTTGACCAGTTAATAGGTTGTAGGAACCTTTAAAATCTGCTTCCAACCATCAATGGTTTCAATATAGTGGTCGCCGACCTAGATGAATACCTACGGTGATGTTGTAACGCAACGATGGCGATCTTCATTAACTTACTACCGACCAACAAATAGGAGGTTGGGAGAGCCCTCAATCTGTGGGATATCTGTCGTCGATCAACAAATAGGAGGTCGAAAACCTTCAAGCTGTATAATACATGTTACCGATAAAGAAATAGTGGTCGGATGATGACGTTTAAGGGTTGTCGACCTCTGGAACTGTACCTTAGGTTTTTCCACCTTACTGTCGACTATACAGGATGCTTTCGACCAACATGTTCTACCGACTAAGAAATTGGAGGTGTCGATCAGTGCAAATATTGCTGATTGATTTTGGCACCTTACTGCCGTCCAACAAAAATGATCCGATGAGATTTTCGACCAACCAGTAATCGGGGAACCCCCCGACCTGTGCAACTTTTAACTTAATTGAACTCTTGGTATCTTAACAGTATAGCCGACCAGAAACAACAATACCTGGCACTGCAACCATCACCGACTAGCAATAATAACATCTGGTATCGCAACCATCACTGACCAGCAATAATAACACATGGTATTACAACCGTCATCGATGTATTCTGCTATGGGTACAGTGGTAGCCGACCAGTAATTATGTTACATCAATGAGCTGTGATAGTGAGGTAACTTGGTAAAAAAAATATATGCCTTTGAAGTAAACTGTGTGATCTTAATTGACCAAGTAACATAATTTGTTGATCTTAAATCCAAGTCTGAGTGAAAAATCCAAAGAGAAAATTCTCGGACTGAGACTTTTTGTTGTTTTCTGTCTAAATAATGATTATAAAGAGCTGTGACTCCGCTGGATATGAATGGATCTAGCAAATACTTGTTGAAGCCTATAAGCGAGGCAGTTCATTTTAATAATAAAGGTCATGTATGTTCATCTTTTTCCCTTTTTTCAGGAGGTGGGTAACTAAATTTTCAGGGACAAAAATAATAGCACGATCGTATCACATAAAAAATTATCATGGAAACTTAGATGTTCAGGGAGTCGTTGAAGGGATCCTATTATATTTCTATGGTTACATCAGGACAGTATGGAAACACAAACATGCGAAGCTCTTGGGAAGTCATTTCAAGGAACATTTCCACAGCCTTATCTTTTCTAGCAATACCATCATACTTAAAGACCAGGAAAGTGCTCAGCATTGGAGGCTTATTAAATTATTCATGCTGCTAAGAAATTCCTAGTAAGTACTATTGAAGATATCAAAACAGTCCAGCAGAAGATTGATTTCACCGATCAACTTTTTAGAATAAATACTCCATCCTCTCAATAAACCATCGAGAATGGAGCATTGGGGACTTCTGTTGACGTAAAAAATTCTCCATTTACATGGACTACTAAGAAATTGATACATGTTATCCTACATGGCGATTAAGTACTTGCTCGGCTCCTGAGGAGAGTTGGTCGACACCCGAGGAGAGTTGGTCGGTATACCGACCGACCAACCCAAAGAAGATGAACCATCCAAAAGATCAAAATCCATTGGTGTAGAGCAACCAACAATCATTGTACCCGAGAAAACCAACAGTCATATGCATTGTAAATAGATATAAATGTCTGAATATATAAAGACATTCCATCTATTGGACTCTTAATACTATAATACATTATCACCCTTAGATAAAGGGAAATGAAACACAAGCCATAAAGATCTATCTACAAGACAACTCTCTCATGAGAGCATTATCCTCATATGATATTGTACCTGTGTAACCATCAGAAATAAAAGAACAATGGACGTATGCTTTATTCATAGTCGAACCACTTTAAAAGTATTTTTCTCTTATATATTTGATGTGATTGTTTATCTTCATATCATCTTCAATCTCATCCTCGTCACTTTATCTGATGTTGATGCACAAGATCCTATTTTTATGATCATAGGTAAATAGATAAAAGCAATCCAATCAAACATATAAGTGACGAGGATTTTTAAATTGGTTCGGCTATAAGGAAAGCTTGTGTCAATTATTATTTTATTCCCATGGGTTTACAATAGCAAAACATGGTGTGTTGAGAATGATTGAGAAATTTTTCTTATCTTGAGAGAGATAAATGTGTAGAGAGAGAGGTAGAAAGATAGAATGAATTGCTTGTCCCTTTAGGGAAGGGAGGGGATGTATTTATAGTGATGGGAGTCCAAGAGATAAAATGTCTTTATATATTCAGACATTTACATATATATACAATGAATATAACTATTTGTATTCTCGGGTACAATTACTGTTGGCTACTCCACACCAGTGGCTTTTGATCTTTTGGATGGTTGGTATTCTTTATGTTGGTCGGGTAATATGGCAACTAACTGTCCTCAGGTGCCGACTAACTCTCCCCGAGGATCGACCAAGTTCCTTTTATGCCGATCAAGTGTGAATATTACCACATAGGATGACATGTGTCCCTTTCTTAGTGGTCCATGTGGACGGGTAAAATTTTAGCATCAACAGAATCCCCCAATGCTCCATACTTGATGGTTTACTGAGAGAATGGAGTATTTATTCTAAAAAGTTGCTTGGTGCTCGTATATGATGATATTATTGATCTTACTTCTTGATTTGTTCAATATATGAGTAGGTTATCTTCTGAACAACGGATGACTCAGGCTGATCGATGGTTGCGTTGGAGTTAATCTTTCTTTTGAGGAACTCTGCTCGATGAACAATCTTGTGCTATGTATCACCCCTGGGAATTTGAATGAAGTAATGATATTTGTTATAGTTTGCATCTTGTGGCTCATGATATCATAATCTTCAGGTGGGTTGGTCGGCTAGTTAGCCGACCTACTGAGTGCTGACTGTATATGTTTAATTTTTCTGATTTCTGCTCCTCTAAATGATTTGCTGGTGTAACATGCTAGCTTTTGAACCCCATTCTTCAATATGATTAGTGTCGAGCTAGTAGAGGATCTAAATATAAGTACAACATCTTACCCAGTGTTGATTGGAATAATAGTGGTGGAGATCCCAAAGATGTACATAGTGACTGCGACTCTTGATTCTTTAATAGCAAAAATAACTCCTGAATGTGAATTTTGATCTTCAATAGAAAAAGTAATTATTGAATGATGACTGGCCAGTGTGCCGACCATGTTATGATCTGGAGCCTAGTTTGATATTTGGTTGGTAACGTCATCAAATCTTCTTGCACTCCTTAGAATTTCTTAGCAACATGAACAATAAGCCCCCAATTATGGAATATGAGCTTTGAATACTTTCTCGGTCTTTAAATACTGTTTGGTGGTTGGGAGTCGACCTGCTGGACTTTGCAGAATATTTCAATACCGTTCTTGTAATTATCTTGTATTTCAATTGTAAAATAATATTTGCATGTAATCATTATTCAAATGAATGGAAAGCATTTGATTAACTTATCTTGTTGATCTCTCGACGTGAATGTATTTTTTGTTTCATTAGTTCTATTGATACACTTGAGCTTTTGCCCAAGTTTAGCATCAATTACCAACGAGTACATAGATTATACTTGCACACTTAGATTAAAATCCAAGTTTGGCACTAGTTACCCATGTGTCTCCATAGGTTCTACTAATGCACCTAAATTTTTAGGTTTTCTGTATTAGTTACCAGTGGTATGACCAGGCGTATGTGGAATATGTGTCTACATTACTTTTTTATGAATCTTCATAATTTTCTTCCTTCACTTTGCCCAATAGGATAAAGATCTTATTTTATCCTTATCCTAATTGTAGATAAAATTTGGTTTTACCTTTGTCTTCTCGGGTATAATGACTGTTGGCTACTCCACACCAGTAGCTTTTGATCTTCTGGATGGTTGGTCTTCTTAATGTTGGTTAGGCGGTATGCCAACTAACTGTCCTCACGTGCCGACTAACTTTCCTCGGGGGCCGACCAAGTGTCTTCTATGCCTACCAAGTGTGAATATTGCCACGTAAGATGACATGTGTCCCATTCTTAGTGGTTCATGTGGGCGGATAATTTTTTTTCGTCAATAGAGGCCCCAAATGCTCCATGCTTGATGTCTTATTGAAAGGATGGAGTATTTATTCTAGAAAGTTGCTCATTGCTCATATATAATGATATTATTGATCCGCCTTCTTGATTTGTTCAATATACGTGTAGGCTATCTTATGGACAACAGATTACTCGAGCTGATCGATGGTTGAGATGGAGTTAATCTTTATTTTGAGGAACTCTGCTCGGCGAGAAAACTTGTGTTATGTATCACCCCTGGGAATTCGAATGCAATAATAAAATCTATCAGAGTTCGCAGCTTGTGGCTTATCATAATCTTCAGGTGGGTTGGTTGGTTAGCCGACCAACTATCTTCTGGGCTCATTAACTAAGTGCTGATTGTATATATTTGATTTTTCTGATTTTTGCTCCTCTGAATGCTTTGCTGGTGTAACAAGCTAGTTTTTGAACCTCATTCTTCAATTTGATTAGTGCCGAGCTAGTAGCGAACTCTGAAACATTTATATATAAGTACAATTTATTCTCTAGTGTTGGTTAGAACAGCAGTAGTAGAGATCTCGGTGTTGTACATACTGAATGTGACTCTTGATTCTTCAATAGCAAAAGTAAGTCCTGAATGTGAATTTTGATCTTTGATAGCAAAAATAATTCTTGAATTATGATTGGACAGTGTGCCGACCATGTTGTTGATGTAAAAAATTAGACTATGCCTAATTAATTGATCACAGATAAAATACGTAAAATAAACAAGACACAAGAAATTTTAAAGTGGTTCGGCTTAATAGAATAGCCTACGTCCACTATTATGTATTGATTGCCTTGAGTTATTTTTTTAGTCCCTTGCAATGAGGGTGATACAATGTATTTATAGCCCTATAAGGGTATTGATAGTTGTCATATGAAATGATGGAATGCCTTCATTTGTTAGGCATTCACATCAATACATAATGAGAATTAAATATATTAATGTTGTTGCTTCACTGGCAATACAGGCTTTAAGACTATTGTCGCTTTATTGGCTATACAGGTTAGATTTCTGGCTGTTAGTCGGGTTTCCCAGTTTATCGGGCTTTCTTGCTCGTTGGGCTTTTGTATCATGCTAACTTGGACTTGTGCCACATTGGATGACACGTGCTGACTTATAATTGGTCCATGCAGTGTGGTAAATTTTGGTATCAACAGAAGCCCCCAATGTTTCATACTTGGAGCTGATGCGAAAGTGTGGAATATTATGCTTCAACAGTAGTATGGGCTGCTTAATCGGCTGTAGACCTTCCAAACTTGTGAAATTTATCCACTTAATTGACAGTTTTTTAGCGCGAATGGAAATTTTGTAAATATTTCAAATTTTAGCGAACATTTATGAGGTATCTTCGTCTTTTCCCTTGTTAGCTGCCATAAACTCAACCGTCGTTCACTTTAATTATTTCTTTTCCCAGTTTTCGAGGTGATTTATAAAAATGGAGGTAAAACTTTGATCATCTTTTACCTCTCACTTCTGCTTCTGCTTCTGTGTTCTATGAACTTTTGCGTGATCGTTTTCTTTTATGTCTTCAGTTCTTACTGAATCCTTAAACTTTTGTAAGAATTTTCTTCTCTTCTTCTTTGTTTTCTTCATCATGGTTTATTATATCGAGTCACTTGATAGATTCAGAATTGACTTTAACATTGCATCTTGGTTTGTACTGGAACATCCCACCTTTCCTTCTGATTTTTTCTCTCTTGCTGAAGGCCATTGGTTCCCTTCCATCTTTATTATTGAATATGAGTTCACATTTCCTCCCAATCCCCTGTGTCTGGAGTTTTGTCAATATTTTGACATTGTTCCTGCAAGAGTGGATCCTAAGACATGTAGAGAAGTGAATGGAGTATATATGTTAAATCAAATCCATGGAACCCATCTAGGGATTCCAGAAATAATGTTTTGTTATAAATGGGTAACTAGTGATACTACTTATTATTTGAGAACTAGGGCTGTTAGTAAAGCTTTAGTAGTTAACCTCCCTGATTCTAATAGGAATTATTTTGATCATGGGTAGTTGTAAAAAATTGGCAATATGCCCCTTTAGTTGGAGGTGCTAAATATCAAGGACCTAGATGTCCGCTCTTTGGCAACGGAATAGGTTATTTTGTGTTTTAGTTGTTTTGCACTGTTTATATTTGATAAAATGTCATACTGACTGTTGCTTTGTAAATTAAATTGCAGTTGATCAGAAAAGAAAATCCCCCAAAGAGAATGAAGTAAATTTGAAAGAATTGAAGTTTATCTGGGGGTTTCACAAGACAGTTAATGAGGAGTACGTTAGGTCCGCTTCCTATTTGTTTCAATACAAAAATATTTTTTCTTCATTTATTACTAGACCTGCTGCTTCTCATGTTCTGGTGATTGATCTTGATCAAGAAGTTATTGCTGATTTAGACACTTCTCTTTCTGAAATCATGAAGAAGAGAAAATTTTCTGATCTTCTTGGTGGTATCACTTCTGGCTCCTAGGCACCTGCTAAAGGAACCAAGAAGAAGACAGGGGATGTTATAAAGCCCCCAACCCCCAAAGATCCATCCCCAAATATGCAGCTCCCAAAGATGATGCTCTCTCTTTGAGGAGACTTAGAAGAGGGCTTGCAGAGAAGCAAGTCGAACATGTGCTCGACCAACTGGCCTTGGTCGAATTACCTTCTTCTGAAGATGGTCCTCTAGTAATTATTACTCCTGGTTTGGCCAGGAAGTTGATCAAGTTTGGTACTCTTCCAGACCACAGGGGAGTGGATACCAAGCTTCCCCGAGTAAAGGTTTATGAACTGTCTGCCCAGAGCCTTGCATCAGTAAGTGATTTCCATCTTCTTGGTACCGTTGTCTTTTGTATTTCTTATGTACTGAGTTCCTCTTCTTTTCTTGCAGTTCTTGGTGCATTTTAATAATATGTTGGATAAAGATGATGTAATTAGGGATTTTTCTTCTTCAAATGATGTGGAGGAAGCCCTGGATGGCTTGAAGAAGTCTCTTTATCGAATCTCAGTAAGCACTGGAGACTGAGAAGAGTACTTGGGCGGATAAACTGAAGACAGCTGAAACTGCTCGTCAGACGTCTGATGAAAATGCCATTGAATCGAAGCGTAGGGCAAAGGAAGTTGAGCGTAGAGCTAAGGAAGGTGAGCGTAAGGAAGAGGAAGCGGAGCGCAGGGTAAAGACTGCTGAGGAGCTTGTGTCCTCTGAAAGGTCTAAGAGGAAGTTTGCAGTTAAGAAATCCTTCAGTGCAGGTTGGGATAAGGGATGGAACAAAGCCATTTCTGCTGCCTCTGCTCAAATTGAGTATGCAAAACAAAAGTGTTTCAGAGATGGTTAGGTTACTGCCCTTCAGGAGCTAAATACTGTTGAGGGCTCTGAACTTTTTTAGAGATATACTCATGGTTCTCCTCCAATCATTGAGGATGAGGTTGAAGATGAAGCTGGTTCTGAAGAGTCTTCCTTAGTGGTTGAATCTGTTGCAGACCAACCTAAAATTTTTAAGTCTTCTCTTCCTCCAACCTAGCAAACCGAGTAACTCTAGTCTGTAGCCCCTTCTTCTGAACAGGACAAGAAGGTTGAGAATGATAGGGATAAGGTGTAAAGTTATTCGGCATTTGCCTTTTTGATTTTTTGTTTCTTTTTTATTTATTTTGATTGTACTTGAACTCTTTGTTATCAATAAAAGAACCTTTTGTTCCTTTTTATCTCTTATTGATTATACCTGTTCTCTATTCTTGTTGTTGATTGGTGATCATTTCTTCTTGCTAGTTTATAGCGAAGATGGAACAACTGTCTTCCAATGATACCAAGCTACTGAGAAAGTGCAATGTTTTTTTCAATGCAGGTCATACGGACTTATCCGAAGAAGAAATTATTCAGTTGCTCGATGATGATGCATCAAAGAAGGCTAAAGAAGCCTACAAGTATTTGAATTACTTACTTGATCAGGCGGTAGCAAACAATGTTGCCTACTATGAGATGATAAAAGAACTTCAAGATCAGTATAAAGAATCCACCGCGTTGTTATACCAAAGCTACGAGTAGAAATATCAAAGCTTAAGTGTAGGTCGGGGTTTTGATAATTTTGTTTCTGTTTACAATAAAAAGGAAGTTTTACTTAAACTTGAAGTTGAAGAAACTAGATCTGTTGCCAAACTTCTAGAAAAGGAGAATAGTAATTTGAGAGATGAAGTGAATCTTTTAAAGTCTGCATCTGGAGCTGTTGTTGCTACTACTAATGATGGGTACTCCTTTTTAGAGTCTGGAAATGCATTATTAAGGGATGAGTTAGAAGCCTTAAAAAAGATTAAGCATACATCCTCTTCTCGAGCAAGAAATAAGCCTGGATGAGGAACTACAGAAGAAATTAGGACCCAGTAGGCTCTTGCCATTCAAGCTGCACAGTTAAAAGCTAAAGACCGAGCTATTGCTGAGATGTCCCAGAAGTTGCAGACCTTGTCAGAATAACTATCCACTCAATCTTCCCAATTACAGGTTAAGGATGGAATATTGAAGAAGCTGCAGTCTCAAGTTGATAAATTAATCTTTCAATTCCATAAGCAACCAAGGAAGGTTTGGATGGACGGGTATAATGAAGCTTTGGGGCATCTAGATGACAGACTTCAATAGGCTAAGAATGAATCCTATAAATGGGGTTGGATGAATGCTTTAACCGTGATGAAGGTGGATCGGAACAACTCTTTATGGGATTAGTATGACCCAAGTTTGCTAGAGCTTGGCAATCCTCAATTCAAGTTAGATGTTAACTGAATTCTTGTTCATCGTATTCCTCAATGCTTGATTTCAAAATACTTATGAGATTACGAGCTACATGATGAACTAGAGATTGTTCGTCCTCCTCATCTGCTTGATCGTCCTAGTAGCAACAATACTAGGATGCTTCAGAACTTTAACTTCATCAACTCCCCTTATACTTTGGATGATCCTCCAGTTAACATGGATCCTGTTTCTAAGGCCGAAGGAAAACGTCTCGTAGAATAAGGCTTTGTATTTTTTTCTGCATGTTTAAGCAACAATATGTAATCATTTAATTTAATGAAAATCTTATTTTATGAATGGATCAACTTTTAGTCAATCTTTGCATATATGAATGTTTCTTTAGTCTTTGACTATGAATGGATCAACTTTTAGTTAATCTTTAGTTTTTCACCGGTTCTATTGATATCCTTAGGATTATCCTAAGTATTATATCAATTACCAATGCATCGCCAAAGTTATACTAATGTACCTAGAGTTTTTAGGTAATTACATTAGTTACCTTGGTTCCCAGGCATGAGTGGAACATCTGTCCATCTTTTAGCCCAGTTTAGATGAAAATTATTCATTCGAGTCTTTGTTAACCAAGCAGTTGGGACTTATAATTTCGCCTTACGTGGTTTTTATATATTTGACCACCAACTTTATTGGTGCCTTTATTAATACGACCAACATTTCGTTGGTGGTTTATGTTAACGACCAACATTGTTGGTGGTTTATGTGTTAGCAACCAACATTGTTGGTGCCTTTGTTGATGCCGACCAACATTATTGGTATTTTTGTGTTGACAACCAACTTTGTTGGTGCCTTTGTTATTTCTGACCAACATTGTTGGTATTTTTGTGTTGACAACCAATTTTATTGGTGCCTTTGTTATTACCGACCAACATTGTTGGTATTTTTATGTTGACAACCAACTTTGTTGGTGCCTTTGTTATTGTCGACCAACATTGTCGGTATTTTTGTAGATGCATAATGTAGTGCATAACACTAATACTCCGGAAAAAAATAACAATTTTTGGGAAATCGCATTTGCATTAATATTAAAATGAACTTAATACATCATGATTACATCACTGATAGTATTTACTCAAGTGTTCTACATTCCATGGGTTCTTGAATTCTTCACCTTCCAAAGTCTCAATTCGATATGTGCCTGTTCGGATGACTGCAGTAATACGATAAGGCCCAGCCAATTGGCTTCCAGTTTATTATTCTTTTGAATCACTTTCTTCAAAACATAATCACCCTCTTTTAAGTTTCTCAGTTTCACCCTCTTATTGTAAAAACATGCAGTCCGCTGTTGATAGGCTGCATTTCTTAAAGTCGTATCTTCACGTACCTCTTCCAGCATGTCTAAGTCCAGCCTTCTCATCAAATCACTGAATGGGGTATTGAAGTTAAGAACTCTGTGTATAGGTAAACCTTGCTCATCAGAAATTACTACTTTAGTACCAAATGCTAACATGTAAGGAGTTTCTCCAATAGTTGTTCTAGGAGTTCTTCGGTATGCCCACAAGACATAATGCAGTTCATTGATCCAATTACCTTTGGCATTTTCCAGCCTTTTCTCCAACCCATTCAATAAAGTTATATTAGTTACCTCTGTTTGGCCGTTGCTTTGAGGATGGCCAGGAGCAGAGTGGATTTTTTGGACGTTAGATTAGGCACAATAAGCAGCAAATTTGTCATTATCGAACTATGTGCCATGATCGGTGATAAAGGCGTAGGGTAAGCCATGCCTGCATATGATATTTTTCTGAATAAACTGATAAACCTTTTCATAGGACATATCAATCAATGGTTCAACTTCAACATATTTAGTAAAGTAATCAATAGCTATAACCAGGTACTTGAACCTTCCTCGGGTGGTCAGTAGAGGCCCGAACAAGTCAATTCCCCACACAGAAAAAGGCTAAGGTGAAGTGACTGGTGTTCGGAGAGCTTGTGGAGCCTTGCGTATGCTAGAAAACCTCTGGCACTTATCACACTTCTTGGCAAAATCTGCACAATCTGCTCGCATAGTTGGCCAGTAGTACCCCTGTGTGTTGATTCTTCGTAACAAAGGTCTTCCTGCTATATGGGCTCTACAAGACCCTTCATGGATTTCTTCAATCAAATCATTTACTTCAGCGGGATTCACACGTCGTTGTAGACCGGTAGTTAATCCTCTTCTATACAACACACCATGGTCTAGTACATATCTCGCCGCTTTGTATTTTAATTTCTTAGCTTCAAGTAGGTCGGATATAAGACTTCCTTCTTTAATATAAGCTCTTATGGGATCCATCCAAGATGGGCCCATATTAACTGCAATAAAATTAACCATCAGATCATCATCAATACTCCTATTGGCAAGTTGCTCAATAAGAATAGTTCTTCGCAGCTCAGTTCTAGTTACTGAAGCTAGACGAGCAAGTGCGTCTGCTCGGGCATTTTCCAATCTTGGAATTCTAATCATCTGGATTGCTAACAAAGTGGCTTTTATCTCCAAAGCTTTAGCTAAGTATGTGGACATCAGTTCTTCTTTAGCTGCATATAAGTTCAACACCTAATTTACCACTAACTATAAATCACTGTATACCACAACTTGCTTGGCATTCAGCGATTTAGCTAGATTTAAACCAACAATCGTAGCTTCATACTATGCCTCATTATTGGAGTCTTGAAATCAGAATCGTAGAGCATAATCTATATCTAGCTCGTCTGGAGTATTAAGAATTATTCCATCTCAGGATGACCCATCAACATACGGACTCCATATGGGAATATTGTTGTCAAACACTTGGCTTGTCAGAATACCTTGATGGAAGATATTATCCTTCACCTCCTCATATTTCTTCTTTATCTCCTGTACTCCGCTGGACAATTCTGGTTGATCATTGATAACTTCTTTTGCAGCTTCCCCCGCTTAGAGTTGGTCGGGCGTACCTCTAGTAGGTTTGTTGACTTCTGAAAGTTGCTTGGCCAGAGTCCCTTATTGATCGGGGACCTCAGGGTAAGTGAATTCTGCAATAAAATCAACCACATCTTGGCCTTTTAAAGAAGTCCTTGGTTCGTATACAAGGTCATATTCCCCCAACTCCATAGCCCAATACATCAATCTCCCGAATTTCTCTGGCTTATGCAAAGCTTGCCTCAGTGTCATGTCAGTGTATACCACTATGGTGTGAGCTTGAAAATATGGCTTCATTCATCTACTAACCTCAATTAAGGCCAATGTTAATTTCTCCACTCTGGGATATCTAACTTCTGCTCCTCAAAAAGCTTTGCTAGTGTAATAAAATGGCTTTTGGACTCCATTCTCCTCCCTGATCAAGGCAGAGCTAATAACTGACTTATAAACTGCCAAATATACATACAACTTTTCTCCTAACACTGGTTGGGAGAGTAGCGGTGGTACTCCTAGGTACTTCTTCAACTCCAAGAAGGATTTTTCACATTTATCGTTCTATTCAAAGGTTTTTCCGAGTACCTTAAAGAATAGTAAGCATATATCCGTTGCTCAGGGCACAGAGATGTTGAGTGCTACTACACGCCCTTTTAGCCTTTGAACATCCTTTTTACAGGTCGGGGATTACATTTCTATCAAAGCTTTGATCTTATCTGGATTAGCTTTAATGCCCCTTTGATTTACTATATACCCGAGGAATATTCCCTCATGAACTCTGAAGACGCATTTGGTGGGGTTTAACTTCATCTGGTGCTTTTCCAATTGATCAAATGTCTGGCTAAGGTTGGCAATATGATCAATAGATTTTTTGCTCTAAGTGAGCATATCATCAACATACACCTCAATGTTCTTGCCTATCTGCTCCTCAAATACTTTGTTCACCAGTCTTTGATAAGTAACACCTGCATTTTTTATACCAAATGGCATAACATTATAGTAATAAGCTCATCGGGGAGTAATAAAGGAAGTACTTTATATGTCTTCTGGTTTCATTTTGATCTGGTTATAACCAGAATAGGCATCCATGAAACTTAATAGCTCGTGCCCCAAAGTAACATCCACCAGTTGATCAATTCGTGGCAAAGAAAAGTGATCCTTTGGGCTTGCTTTGTTCAAGTCAGTAAAATCCACACACATCTACCACTGATTATTTTTCTTCTTGACTATAACTACATTGGCCAACCATTCGGGTACTTCACATCTTCAATAAATGAAGCTTTTTAAAACTTCTGCACTTCTTCCTGTATAGCTTGGTTCTTCTCCGGACTAAAAACTCTTCTTCACTGCTTTATAGGTTTAACCTCCTTATTAACATTACGCTCATGGCATAGGAAATTTGGGTCTATGCCAGGCATATCTTCATGGCTCCACGCGAAGAACTATTTTCTTTGTCTCAAGAAAGCCATAAACTCCTGTTTAAGAATCGATTCTAATGATGAATCTATTTGAGTTATTCGTTCTGGTTTATCATCATCCAGAATAATGCTTCTGTTGCCTCCATCACTTGGCCTTTTACAAGCTCAGATTCATCTCTTGGATCTAAGGTTTTAACATCAAATTCACTGTTCGGCTCAGATATATCCACTTGATAAGTGGTTGTTTTCCTTTTTGTTTCTAGCATATCTTCCTCCTCGGCAGACGAATAGTAGCATTTTCGAGCTACTTTATGACCTCCTTTTACTACTCTAACTCCAAAGTTGGTCGGGAACTTTAGGCATTGATGAATAGTAAAAGGTACAGCTTCGAATTTCTTCAGACCAACCCTTCCCATGATCATGTTATAGGCAGAATGAACATTTTTGTCCATTACAAAGAATCTCACTTTCTCTGTCCTGCTCATCGGCCATGTCCCGATCAACACATCTAGTTTGATTGTTCCCAATGAAAATACTTTCTCGCCATAGAATCTAATGAGTCGCCTATGGTAAGGCTCTAGTTGGCAGAGTTTTAATCCCAAACTATCAAAATAAGGATAGAACATTATATCTGTCGATCTATCATTATCCATCAATGTTCTTGCCACTGGTACTTCTTTTATCTTGACTCTAATCACTAAAGGATAATCATGAGGATACAACACTACGGATAGATCTTTATTGGAAAATACAATTACAAGCTTATCCTTATTAACTTTTTTTAGTCGGTGTTCCTCGACAAGGTTGATTCGCTGGATATATGAACAAGCTTGAGCCTCATTGAGGTAAGCCTTCCTTTCTGCTGTATGATCTCCTCCTCCTGCATCCCCACCTATAATCATATGGAGATTAAAAGATCCAAAACTGAGTGTGAATACCTCGCCTTCAGGTTATCTAAGCATCTTGGTAAGATCAGGATCATCTTCAGGATCATCGTCGTGGTTCCTTTTCTTATCTACTCTAGGCTTAACTGGTGATTTAGATCTCTATCGAACTCTACCTACGATTCTTCCAATAGCCTACCAATCAATAAATCTGTCCAATTTTCCTATTCGGATGAGTGCTTCTATCTCATTCTCGAGAGTAATACACCGGTTGGTCGTATGACCATGATCTTTATGAAATTCACAATCCGTGGACTTATCCTTCTTATCAGCAGCCGACCATAACTTTTTAGGCCAACTCAAATCATTGTTGTGCTTGATGTCTTCCAAAATATGATGTACATCCACCATTAAAGGAGTGTAATTGGTAAATTTCCTGAGATGTTCTAGACTTTCTTTCACTTTCTAATTCCTGCACTCATTGTGATTCTTGTGCTCCTTCTTATCTAACTTCCCTTTTTATCTTTGCTTTTGCCTTTGCATCTGAATTCTTTTTAGTAGCCATAGCTTCCTCAGAATTCATAATCTTCGCTGCTTTGGCCATTAATTTTGTCATCGTCTTCGGGGGACCTTTTGCCAAAGTATAATACAGTTTGTCGAGGAGCAAACCACTTATGAGGGTAGTGATTGCAGTCTTCTCTTCGTAATCAATGACTTCTAATTTCTCGTTGTTGAAATGAGTGATGTAGTCCTTGGTACTTTCTCCCACCTTCTGTCTCATACTAAGAAAATAAGCTAGTCGCTTCACCGGTTTAGCTCCAAAGTAAAAATTACCAAGGAGTTGTTGGAAGCAAGAAATCTGTCCCCGATGAAGACTATTATACCAGATTTGAGCAGATCTGTCATTGTTCTTAAAAATTCCCTTCACCTCATCTCATCGGGAACAATATAGATATATGCCGCTGCTTGGTATTGTTCTATACGAAGAACTGGATCAGTCTTCCCATCATACTTGGGAGTGACCACTGGAGATTTAAACTTGGTCGGCGTAGGGAAATCTATGATGGTTTGCACAAAAGGAGACCCTTTAATAAAACTTTTGTGGAGGGGATTCTTGGCCTTGTCTATTTCTCCTAACCTATATTCCAAGCACTGAATGGAACCTTTCTAAACATCACTGCCAGCACGAGATCTATGGGTGGCGGCGTTTTTATGCCGACCAACTGATCGTGCTGAACTTTCTTCTTGCGAGCCTTCTCTTTGACTGGACCGAGCAGTTCATCGGGTATTCAATCTGGATTGGGCTGAATCTTCCCTCAGATCACTTGGTCGTCGAGAATTTCTCAATGCAACCCGTAGGGCATTTTCCTTGGGTCCCAAATAATCGAAAGGACAAGCCCTACTTAGACTTTCTAAGGTATTCAATCTTTCTGGGATGAGGGATTGTCCATCAGAGGATTTAGTAATCCTGATAGAAGAAGTTGCTCCAGGAAGGTACGAAGGATCCCTTGAAGTTCTGGAATGGCTATGCCCAACACTCCTTATTGGCGGTGGTGGCATACTCCTTTGATTGAATTGTGCAGGAACTCAAGCTTGCAGAGTTTGGGCCAACTGTCATATTGTATCCTACATAGCCTCTTGACCCTTGGCCAAGCTAGCTAAAATCCCAGTTAAATCATTGTTGTTTGGAGGGGCAGAGGGATTAGGCGGAATTCTCTCATTTTTGGTGCTTGATTCAGGAATTTCAGCCATGAATGATGAATTAGTCAAAACGTTTAGCCATACGTTCCCATAAACGGTGCCAATTTGTTGATGAAAAAAATTAGACTAGGCTTAATTAATTGATCACGGATAAAATAAGTAAAACAAAGAAGACACGAGAAATTTTAAAGTGGTTCGGCTCAATGGAATAGCCTACGCCCACTGTTATGTATTGATTGCCTTGAGTTATTTTTTTATTCCCTTGCAATGATGGTGATACAATATATTTATAGTCCAAGAGGGGTATTAATAGTTGTCGTGTGAAAGGATGGAATGCCTTCATTTGTTAGGCATTCACATCAATACTTAATGAGAATTAAATATATGTATGATGCCGCTTCATTGGCAATACATCCTGTAAGACTGTTGTCGCTTTGTTGCCTATACAGGTTGGATTTTTGACTGTTGGTCGGGCTTCCTTATTCGTCGGGCTTTTATATCATGCTGAGTTGGACTTGTGCCACATTGGATGACACGTGATGGCTTGTAATTATTCTACATAGGGTGGTAATTTGTGGTATCAACACAGGTTATGATCTGGAGCAGAGTTTTATACTTGGCTGGTGATGTCATCAATTTTTTTTGCAATCCTTGGAATTTCTTAGCAATTTGAACAATAAGCCCCCAATAATGGAATGTAAGATTTGAATACTTTATTGGCCTTGAAGTATGTTGTTAATGGTGGAAGCCGACCTGCTGGACTTTGTAGAATATTTTACTAGCGTTCTTGTAATTGTCCCATATTGCAATTGTAAAATAATATTTGCATGTAATCATTATTCAAGTGAATGAAAGGCATTTGATTAACTTATCTTGTTTATCTCTGAATGTGAATGTCTTATTCGTTTCATTAGTTCTATTGATACACTTATATTAAAATCTAAATTTAGTACCAATTAGCAATGAATACATAGGTTGTACTAGCATACTTAGATTAAAATCGAAATTTAGAGCTAGTTACCCATGTGTCTCCAAAGGTTTTACTAATTGTTGATGTAAAAAATTAGATCATATCTAATTATTCAATCACAGATAAATAAATGAGACAAAGAATTTTTAAAGTGGTTCAGCCTTATAAGAATGGCCTACGTCCACTGTTATGGTATTGCTGATTGTATTGGAATTCTCGATTACAAGTTATCTCAAGAAATTCCGGTCCCTTTACAATGAGGATTGTACAATGTATTTATAGTCCTGGGGCTGTAATGTGAAAGGGTAATACATTAAATTATGTACATATGAAAGGGTGATACATTCAATGCTTCTTAAGCACGTGCGTCTGAATGATAAGCATTTAATGAACAGTCAAACTGTTGGTTATCCAGCTATTAATGCTTTATTCGAGGTGCAGCTCGGACCGCCTGAGTTGCTCGGATCGCCTAAGCTTCTCGGTGCTTGAGAGTTCCTCGAAGAGTTCTCGTTCCTCGGAGCGTATGAGTTTCTCGGGGAAACAGGGTTCCTCGTTGTAGTATGGTTCCTCGGAGCGTGTGAGTTCCTCGGAAGTGTTTGTTGTTGCCACGTAGACTGCCACGTGTACTCATTTTATTGATCCATGTCAGCAGACTAAATTTGGTATAAAAAAAAGCCCCCAATGTTTCATAGTTCGAAATTTGAGGAGTATGGAACATTCTTTCTCGGAATATGATAGCTTTAAATAGTCCTCCTGATTTTTTGGAGTGTTTCCCTTGTATTTATTTCTCTTTCCAAATTCGTAGAATCAGGCTTTTTTGAATTTTCACAACCGCCTCGATCTCTGCGTACTTTTTGTCTTTTTAGCCGCCGGTAGCGTAATCATTTCTTCTCGCTTCGATTGCCGCGCCCTTTTTGTTCCTCTAGCCGCCGGTAGCATAATTGTTTCTTTTTGTAATCATTACTTTACCATTTCCCAAGGCAAGGTATTTAAACTTCACAGGCACTCCCATCGTCTTGTACCTTTTCAAATTTTTATTTTCGAGTTTTCCATCGTCTCTTTCTCTCCTGTGTATTCATCTCTTCCATCGTCCGTTGTCATCAGATCCACTCTTTTTCTGTAAGATTTTCTTCCTTCTTCTTCATTTCTTTTATTCATCATGGTTTACCCTGTTGAATCTCTTGATAAGTTTCGTTCTGATTTTTCTATTCCCTCCTAGGTTGTTCTGGAAGAGCTTTCCGAGCCTTCTGATTATTTCCGCTTGGCTGAGGGATATTGGTTCCCCAGTCTCTTTATTGCTGAGTGTGGATTTTCTTTTACACCCAATCCTTTATGTCTGGAATTTTGTCAATACTTTGACGTTGTTCCTGCAAGAATAGCCCCCAATACATAGAGAATAGTTAATGGGGTGCATAGGTTAAATCAAATCCATGGAACTCGCATAGGGATTCCAGAAATCATATTTTGCTATAGATGGGCAGTTGGTGATAACACCTTTTATTTAAAAACTAGATTTTTGAATAGGGCCTTAGTAGTCAATCTCCCGGATGCCAATAGGGATTATTTTGAGCACGGGGTTGTCATAAAAAATTGGTAACATGCTCCTTTATTCGGAGATGAAGTTTATCAGGGTCCCAGATGCCCTCCCTATGGCAATGGGATAGGTTATTTTTATTTCATTTTATTTATTTTGAAATCATGTTTATTTTGTGTTTGATAAAATGTGCTACTGATATTTTATTTATTTGCAGTTGATAGCAAAAGAAAGCGTCCAAAGGAAGCAGACGTAAATATAAGGCACTTAAAACTTATCTGGAGTTTGCATCAGAGTGTTACCGACGAGCACATTAGGTCAGCTTCGTATCTGCTGCAGTACAAGAGCTATACCACTTCTTTCACTACTCGTCCGGTGATAAGTGACGCAGAGCCAGTACCAGCTTCCACCAGCTCCTCGCCTGAATCACACATTCCTTTGAGTGAAAGGATGAAGAAGAGAAGACCTCCCACCCTTTTTGAGAAACCTGCCTCTGGTGCTGGAGAGGCAAAAAGAAGTAAGATTGATGTCCCAGGGGAGGGGACAAAGAAAACTGATGCGCCTTCCTCGGCTGCTGCTGTTGTGAAGGTTGTAGAGAAGCCCGCAGTGGCTTCGAGCAGGTCTGCTGCTCCTGGAGAGGTGATTGTAATATCACCGACCAAGGGTTCTTCCTTGGTTGAATTTGTTCCTGTTCCCCCGAGGAGGCTGAAGAAGAGCTCCTCGGTCAATTTGGCTGACACCATCACTCAGCCCCCAACCATTGGAACTGGGGTTCATACTTTTGTTCCCCCGAGCTCTGCCATGAGCTCGGTAAAGTCCTGGATCATTCCCGAGGTCCAAGGTACTGAAGAAAACCTTACTCGGGACATGGTCACCTCGTTAGCTGCTCGCCACCTTGCTTCTGTAAGTGTTCTTACTTTGAACTTTTCATATTTCCCTTGTCATTTCTGTGTATGACTTGCTTTCTTTTTCTTTTCACAGTTGACGAGCTACTTTAATATAGTTGTGAAGAAGGATGAAGCAATTAAAACTTCAAGCTCCTCATCTGGTGTGGAGGAAGCTCTGGCGGGCCTGACGAAGTCTTTGGAAGATTCTCGCCAGAAATATGCTACTGACAAAGCAATCTGGGAGAACAAACTTGCCTCCACCGAGCAGGGAAAAAGCTCAGGTTGTTGAGGTATCCAAAGAGTTGGAGAAGAGAATAAAGGACTTGGAGGGGAAAAATAAAAAGCTCGACGAGAAGCTCAAGAATGCTGGAGAGCTAGATAATAAGCTCAAGGTTGCTGAAGAGGAGTTGTCTCAACTTCGGGAGGTAAATCGGCAGAAGGAGGAGGCTGAGAGAAAACTGAAAGCTGCTGATGACCTGCTGTCCGAGAAGCTTTCCTCTGAAAAGTTGAAAAGGAAAATGGCTGTGAAGAAGTCCTTCAGTGCTGGCTGGGATAAGGGGTTGAATAAGGGGTTGGCTGCCATGGTGTCGCAAGTGGACTATGGCAGTCTCAAATACTTTAGGGATGGATGGGTTGCTGCTCTTCAGGAGATGAAAGTGGATGAAAATTCTGAGCTCTTTCAGCAACACATCCCTGGTCCCCCTCCAACTCCTGAAGACTTAGAAGAGGACGAAGCTTCCTCCGAAAAGTCTTCTATGGTGATTGGAGATCATCCCCCAGCCATCCAGCCTGCTGCCGAGGAACTTCAGCAAATCGTTACTTCTTCCGAGCAACTGCTGGCGCTCCCCTAGCAACTTTCTACTCCTTCCGAGCAACCTACTTCCTCGTCCCAGCCTCCCGAGAAGGTTTTGGGAGACAAGGAAAAGGTGTAGAGTTGTTAGGGTTTATCTTTATATTTTGTTTTTGTCAATTGTAACCATGAATATGTAACTCTGAAATCTTGTACTTTTGACCTTTATGATATAATAAAACTCGAACTCGTGTTTATTCATACTGTTGTCTCTTCTTCATACTCTGTCTTGATTCTTATTGATTGTTGCTTTTTCTTTCTCTGCTAGTTTCTGGCCAGGATGGAAGTACTATCTGCCCATGATACAAAGCTGCTGCGACAATGTAATGAATACTTTAAGGCTGGTCACACAGACCTGAGTGCAGCACAAGTCGTCGACATCCTTGGCCAAGATGCTTCAGAACAGGCAGTTGAAGTATATCAATATCTGAAGTGTCTACTTGATCGAGCAGTGGCCAATAATGTGGCCTATTATGATATGATCGAGGATCTCCAAGGCACCCTCGAAGACCTTTAGCTACAATACAAAGAATCCACTGCCCTGTTGCATGAGGGGTATGAGAAGAAGTATCAGCAACTCAATGCTGACAAGGGGTACGAGAAGCGCTTTGCTGGCTATGAGGTGAGGGAGAGAACTCTGAGGGGCGAATTCGAGGAGTGCAGACAGATAGCTGAACTATTAGAGCAAGAAAACAACAATCTTCAAAGAGAGTTGTCACAGTTGAAGTCTGCAGAATCTACTTCAAACGCCTTAATCCCAGTGAATGATGAGGGATTCTCATTCTTGGAGGTTGAGAATGCCAAATTGAGGGACGAATTGGAGACCTTGAAGAGAACTGGTCCCTCCACATCTTCCCGTGGTCGAGCAAGAGCTCCTCGGGGGCGAGCAAGAGCAGCTCGGATCCCTGTCGAGGAACAGAGGACTCAGTCTGCCTTAGAGAACCAGGCCTTCCAGTTAATGGGGAAGAACCAGGCGTTGGCTGAAATGTCAAAGAAGATCAGGGACATGGAAGAGCAGCTTTCCACGCAGAAGTCTACTTTGGAGAATAAAGAGATCTTCATCAAAAATCTCCACGAGAAGCTGGAAAAACTAACATATCAATTCCACAAACAGCCGAGGGAGTTCTGGATGGATGGATACAACGAAGCTCTCTATCACTTGGACGATCGTATCCAGAATGCCAATAATGAGGGCTACAAGCAAGGCTGGTTTAATGCCTTAGGTATGCTGCAACTCGAACAGGGTCATTACCTGTGAGACTACCATGATCCCAGGCTGCTCGACTTACCTATGCCACCATACAAACTGAATATGAGTTGGATCCCTGCTCGGGCCATTCCTCGGAGCTTGATTTCCAAATATCTCGGTGACTACAATCTCCATTCAAGTGTTGAAGTATCTCGTCCCGAGCACCTTCTAGATCGACCATCCGTGATGAATGTCAGTATGTTAAAAGATTTGAACTTTATAAATTCTCCCCTGGCTTTAAATGATCCGCCTGCTGGTGAGGAACATGTGTCAAAAGCAGAGGGGAAAAGACCAGTAGAGTTGGAATTTTGATGTAATAGTTAGTATACATTTCAATATCAATGTAACTTTCATTTCATTATCAATGTAATTTGTTTTTGGATTTAATGAAAGACTTTCATTTCTGTTCGCAATCTTAATTGCTATTGTCTTGTAAAACACTTTATATTTGTGCATGTGTATCTGATAAAAAGATAACAATATTGTGTAGTTTGTCGATCAACTTATTGTCGAGTAGTTTGAACTTGTGGTAGTCATTTGGTAAAAATAATATTTTGTTTCTCGACCAACTCAGTAATAATTAAAAAGTTACGAGTATCAAAAATGTTGCTCGATCACTTTAAATTTGTCGACCAACTACAGTTAGCGGGTTTTTATCCCCAACCAGCCATAGTTGGTAGATTTTTCTCTTAAATGTTTCCGACCAACCAAGGTCAGTAAATTTTGTTTGTCGACCAACTACAGTTGGTGGGTTTCTATCCCCGACCAGCCATAGTTAGTCTTTTTGAAATAATTTTACCTCCCGACTAACTCAAGTTGGCATTTTCGAGAATATATTTACTTCCTAACCGACATAAGTTGGTATTTTTAGGAATACTTTTATTTACCGAGAAACATATTGTTTTATTTCCCTTAGGAATACAAATTTTACTTTCCGGAGGAATACAAGTAGCTTTACTTCCCGGAGGAATACAGGTAGCTTTACTTCCCGGAGGAATATTGGTAGCTTTACTTCCCGGAGGAATATTGGTAGCTTTACTTCCTGAAGGAATATAGGTTTCTCGACCAACCTTAGTTGGCGTTTTTGAGAAAAAAATTGAGTAGCCTCAGCTTTACCGAGTAGTGTGTAACACTAGTATTCCCCGAAAAACTTTCAATAAAAAGAAAGAATTCGACAGAATATCTTCATTTTTTTCATCACTGATAATACTTGCGCAGGTGCTCTGCGTTCCATGCATTCTTAAACTCTTCCCCTTTTAGAGTTGCTATTCGGTAAGTTCCTGGTCGAACAACTTCTATAACTCGGTATGGTCCATGCCAGTTTGCCTCCAGCTTATTGTGCTTTTGAATTACTTTCTTCAGCACATAGTCTCCTTATTTCAGATCGCACTTCTTCACTCTCTTGTTGTAGAACAAAGCTGTTCGCTGCTGGTAAGCAGCATTTCTAATGGCTGCTTCTTCTCTAACTTCCTCGAGCATGTCTAAATCCAATATTCTCATTAAGTCGCTGACAAGGGAGCTAAAATTCAGTACCCTGTGTGTTGGGAGACCCAACTCGGCAGGTATAACAGCTTCACTTCCAAACGCCAGCATATAAGGTGATTCTCCAGTTGCTACTCGGGGAGTAGTTCGGTAAGCCCACAGTACTGACTGTAACTCGTTGATCCAGTTTCCTTTTGCATCATCCAGTCTTTTCTTCAAGCCATTTAGTAGCGTTCTGTTTGTCACTTCAGTTTGTCCATTGCTTTGAGGATGGCCTGGTGCTGAGTGGATCTTCAAAACATTTGATTGATGACAATAGGCAGCGAACTCCTCGTTATCGAATTGTGTTCCATGGTCTGTGATGAAAGCATGAGGAAGACCATATCGACAAATGATGTTCTTCCAAATAAATTGGTATACCTTCTCCTACGTCATATCAATGAGAGGCTCAGCTTCTACCCACTTAGTAAAATAATCCACTACGACGACGAGGTATTTGAACCTTCCTCTAGTCGTTGGCAGTGGTCTAACCAAATCTATTCCCCACATAGCAAATGGCCAAGGGGAAGTGATGGGTGTCAATAATGCTTGTGGAGTTCTTCGGATGGAGGAAAAGCGCTGGCACTTGTCACATTTCTTGGCATAGGCTACACAATCATCCCTCATCGTCGGCCAGTAATATCCCTGCGTCATCATCCTTTGCAAAAGCGTCCGACCTGCTACATAGGCTCCACAGGACCCTTCATGGATCTCTTCAATCAATTCTTTCACCTCGGAGGGATGTACACATCTTTGCAAACCTGCCATAATTCCTCGTCTATATAAAATACCGTTAGTTAATACATATCGAGCAGCTTTAAACTTCAATTTCTTGGTTGTGAGCTTATCAATTGGTAATTCTCCCTCCTCAATATATGCCCTGATAGGATCCAACCAAGATGGTCCTAAATCAAGGGTGATAAAGTTCATCGCCAAATCTTCATCTATACTCCGACCAGCCAAAACTTCAATTGGGATTGTTCTTCGTAGCTCGGTACGAGTAGCTGATGCTAATCGAGCTAAGGCATCTGCTCTTGCATTCTCCATTCTCGATATTCTGACCAACTGAATAGCAGCAAATTCTGATACCAACTCCCTCACCTTTGCATGGTATTTGATTATTAATTCTCCTATGGATGCATATATTCCCAACATTTGATTTACAATTAATTGAGAATCACGGAAGATAATAATTCGCTGCGCTTCCATAATTTTTGCCAAATTAAGACCTGCAATCATGGCCTCATACTCATCTTCATTATTGGAAGCTTTGAATTGGAAACGTAGGGTGTACTCCATGTCGACCTCGTCCGGAGTGCTCAAAACTATCCCTGCCCCACTGCTTGTTGTGCAAGATGGGCCATCTACATATAGCCTCCATATAAGTAACTCGTCCTCAAACTTCTGATCTGACAGAGTTCCTCGGCGAAATATTTATTGCTTCCTTTCATCTTCCCCTGATATTTATCGCTCTTCTTCGACCATCTTTTCTTACCTTTTTACCAACCGGAGTTGGTCTGAGCTCGAATTTGATGATCCTGTAACATCCACTTGCCCTTTTACCAACCGGAGTTGGTCTGAGCTTGTGTTTGTTGATCCTGTAACATCCACAGGTTGATCAGCGAGTAACTTTCGCTCCTCGGGGGTATCAGGATAGGTGAACTCTGCTATAAAATCCGCTACAGCTTGCCCTTTTAGCGATGATCTGGGTTCATAGACTATATCGTATTCTCCGAGCTCTATTGCCCAGTACATCAATCTCCCTTATTTTTCTGGTTTATAAAGGGCTTGTCTCAACGGCATATCAGTATATACGACTATAGTATGAGCCTGGAAGTATGGCCTCATTCTTCTACTCGCCTCAATCATCTCCAGTGCTAACTTTTCCAGCCTTGGATATCTGATCTCTGCTCCTCGAAAGGCCTTACTTGTGTAATAGATTGGTTTTTGTACTCCATTCTCCACTCTTATCAACGCCGAGCTAACTGCATTCTCCAATACTGCTAGGTACAAGTATAATTTTTCTCCCATCACTGGCCTGGATAACAATGGAGGTGCTCCCAAGTATTTCTTCAAGTCTTGAAAAGCATTCTCATATTCATCATTCCACTCAAAAGTTTTTTGGAGTGTCTTGAAGAATGGGAGACATCGATCAGTTGCTCGTGATACAAATCTGTTGAGTGCTGCTACTCGTCCTGTAAGACTTTGCACCTCTTTCTTCGTCGTTAGAGATCTCAGCCCTAATAGAGCTTTGATCTTTTCAGGATTTGCTTCAGTGCCTCGTTGGTTGACAATGTATCCGAGAAACATGCCTTCTCGTACTCCAAATATGCACTTCGTCGGGTTCAGCTTCATTTGGTATTTATCTAGTTGATCAAAAGTCTGACTTAAGTCAACTAGATGATCAACAGCTTTTTTGCTCTTCGTCAGCATATCGTCAACATAGACTTCCATATTGTAACTGATTTGTTCAGTAAAGACTTTGTTCATCAGCCTCTGATATGTCGCACCTGCATTTTTCAAACCAAAAGGCATAACATTATAACAATAAGTTCCCCTAGGGGTAATGAAAGAAGTACTCTCCCTGTCTTCAGGTTTCATTTTAATCTGATTGTAGCCAGAATAAGCATCCATGAAGCTCAGCAGCTCGTGTCCCAAGGTAGCATCGACTAGTTGATCAATTTGGGACAGTGGAAAGTGATCCTTTGGGCATGCTTTGTTGAGGTCGGTAAAATCTACACACATCCTCCACTTGTTGTTCTTCTTTTTCACCATCACCACATTTGCTAACCAGTCTGGATATTTAACATCTTCAATAAAGCAGGCTTTCTGGAGCTTCTCGACTTCCTCTTGTATAGCTTGATTCTTCTCGGGGCTGAATACTCTTCTTCTTTGCTTCACAGGCTTGATTTCCTTATTCACATTGAGTTCGTGACATAAGAAATTTGGATCTATCCCTGGCATATCTTCATGACTCCACGCAAAAGTTTGCTTTCTGCTTCTAAGGAAAGTTATCAATTCCTGCTTTAGTGAGGCTTCCAACGACGAACCTACTTGAGTAGTTCGCTCAGGGTGCTCGTCGTCCAGGATGATGTTTTCATTAGCTTCCACCACTTGACCCTTCATGAGTTGCGACTCATCTCTAGGATCCAATGTTTAAATTTCGGCACCTTCATCCACTTGATAGGTAGTAGTCTTTTTCCTTGATTCCTCCATTTCTTCTTGCTCGGCGGATGAATAATAGCATTCCCGAGCTACTTTCTGATCACCTTTAACAACTCCTACTCCAAAATTTATTAGAAATTTTAGGCATTGATGCACCGTAGATGGTACAGCCTCGAACTTCTTCAATCCTACTCTTCCCATGATGATATTGTATGATGACTGAACATTCTTATCCATCACGAAGAAGCGTATTCTTTCTGTTCGACAAGCAGGCCATGTACCAATGAATATATCCAACTTGATCGTCCCAAGTGGATTTACTTTATCGCCAGAAAAACCGATGAGGGGTCTATGATAAGGCTCCAATTGAGATAGCTTTAGATTTAAACTATCAAAGCACGAGTAGAACATGATGTCTGTCGAGCTACCATTGTCGACCAGTACTCTTGAAATCATTACCTCCTTCATTCTCATCTTGATCACCAATGGGTCATCATGAGGATATAGAACACCTGCAAGATCATTCTTTGAGAACCCAATGACCAATTTCTCTTTATTCACCTTTCTCGGGCGATCCTCCTCAGCTAGATTTATTCGTTGAATGTACGAGAAAGATTGAGCCTCACAGAGGTAAGCTTTTCTATCGGCAGTAAGGTCTCCTCCTCCTGTATCTCCACCTGTTATAACATTACAGTCAAATGACCCAAAGCGTATTGAAAATACCTCACGTTCTGGCTGCCTTGGTCTCTTGGGAAGATCGGGGTCATCCTCTGGATCAACTTCATGGTTTCTTTTCTTGTTCTCCTCTGCTCGATGAGGAGATCTAGACCTCTCTCTTGCTCGGTCGTTATTGTTTCTTCTTTTGCTTCCACGATCAACATACTTTGACAGTTTTCCTCGTCTGATGAGTGTTTCAATCTCATTCTGAAGAGCTATGCAATTTTTGGTCATATGACCATGATCTTTATGAAACTCGCAATACTTCGCCTTATTCCTCTTGTCAGGGTCTGCCTTCATTTTCTCTGGCCAGTTTAGTTCCTCGTTGTTCTTGATTTCCTCCAGAACATGGTTGATATCCTTCTTCAAAGGAGTATAATTATCATATTTCTTCATCACGTCCCACACCGACCTGTTTTTTGAATGTTTGTTATTACCATTGTTCTTATGCTCTTTCTTCTTAGCTTTATCACCTTCCACCTTGGTTTCTTTGGCATACATATTCTTCTTCGCAGCCATAGCCTCCTCGACATTCATAATCTTGGACGTTTTTCCCATCAAGTCTGACATGGTTCTCGGTGGATCTTTGGCCAAAGTGTAGTACAACTTGTTGGGCAGTAGTCCACTCATCAAAGGAGTAATCGCTGTCTTTTCCTCATAATCAATAACTTCAAGTTTCTCGTAATTAAAACGGGTTATATAATCTCTGGTACTCTCACCAGCCTTTTGTCTAACACTTAACAGATCTGCTACTCGTTTAACTGGCTTTGCCCCAAAATAGAAATTCCCAATGAATAACTCGGCCAGTTGAAGAAAGGTTGAAATCTTACCCCGAGGAAGATTATTATACCATATTTGAGCAGATCCGGTAAGAATTCCCGAGAATGCCCTGCATCTCATCGCATCTGGAACAGCATAGATATCGGCTGCAGCCTGGTATTGTTCTATATAAAGGACAGGGTCAGTCTTTCCATCATATTTTGGGGTCACAACAGGTGCTTTGAACTTTGATGGTGTTGGAAAATCTACAATGGACTGGACAAAAGGTGTTCCTCGAATAAAGGTTCGTTGTAGAGGGTTCTTAACTTTAACCATTTCCCCTATATATCCTCCAGCCTTTGAATAGAGCCTTTCCATGCATCATTTCCTTCCTCGGGCCTATTGGTCCGAGCAACTGATCGCGTTGATGTGGCTTCCTGGGATCTCTCTTGACGAGCAGCTGGTCGCGACTGGGCAGATCCTTCCCTTAAATCTGATGGTCGTCAAAAACTCCTCGATGGGGCTCTAGGAGGACTTTTGCTCCTCCCAGGACCTAATCGATCGAAAGGAGATACTCTGCTTAATCTTTCTAGCGCACTGGTCCTTTCTGGGGAGAGAGTGATACGTTGTTCAGTATCTGTGGCTCGCACTGACGAAGTTCGTCCAGGTTGATAAGAAAAATCTTCAGATTCCTCATTGCGATATGAATTGGTACGCCTGTTACGTGAAGAAGATGCACGTGTATTTCTTTGAATACTTCGTGGTCTTGAATGGGTTGGTGCACCGCCATGGAGGGTTTGTATGAGTTGACGCATAGTTTCTTGCATGACGGTCTGGCCCTGAGCCAGATTTGTCATTATTCCAGCTAGATCTGGAATTTTTGGCGGAGCAGATGGATTTGGAGGGCTTCCAGCGTTTCGGTTGCTTGATTCTGGAATATCAGCCATTTGTGATGGATTATTTTTTATGGAAAACGATATTACTAGTCGTTTCCCACAAACGGCGCCAATCTGTTGATGTAAAAAATTAGATCATATCTAATTATTCAATCACAGATAAATAAATGAGACAAAGAATTTTTAAAGTGGTTCACCCTTATAAGAATGGCCTACGTCCACTGTTATGGTATTGCTGATTGTATTGGAATTCTCGATTACAAGTTATCTCAAGAAATTTCGATCCCTTTACAATGAGGATTGTACAATGTATTTATAGCCGTGGGGCTGTAATGTGAAAGGGTAATACATTAAATGATGTACATATGAAAGGGTGATACATTCAATGCTTCTTAAGCGCGTGCGTCTGAATGATAAGCATTTAATGAACAGTCAAACTGTTGGTTATCCAGCTATTAATGCTTTGTTCGAGGTGCAGCTCGGACCGCCTGAGTTTCTCGGACCGCCTAATCTTCTCGGTGCTTGAGAGTTCCTCGGAGAGTTCTCATTCCTCGGAGCGTATGAGTTCCTCGGGGAAACAGTGTTCCTCGTTGTAGTATGGTTCCTCGGAGCGTGTGAGTTCCTCGGAAGTGTTTGTTATTGCCACGTAGACTGCCACGTGTCCTCACTTTATTGATCCATGTCAGCAGACTAAATTTGGTATCAACACTAATGTACCTAAATGTTTAGGTTTTTTGCATTAGTTACCAGTGGTGTGACCAGGTGTATGTGGAATATGTGCCTACATTCCTCTTGAGGAATCTTTGCAACGTTCTTCCTGCACTTTTCCCAGTAGGATAAAGATCTTGTTTTATCGTTATTGTAGATAAAATCTTATTTTATATTTGTCTTAGTTGACCAATCTTCTTGAGGACTTAATATCCTGCTTTACTTGGGTTTTTGTTTGCTGTCGATCAAGCTTTGCTTGTTGTGCTGAATAAGCATTGAGGATGGTTTCATCCTTTTGGTTCTTTCTGAATGTGAGATATCTTCTGGAGAAGTCTACTCGGCTGCGAGTCTTCTTATTTAAATTGGTATTTGGATCCCCCATTTTTTTATAAAGAAGATTGAACAATGATAAGAATATCCGATAATAATAATGCCCGAATCGGGACTTTATTGCAGTATTATGTCCGTTATGTTGACCACGTGATAAGATCAAATAATAAACAAGCTCGAGCTAATAAATATAATGTTGGATGAACAAGCGGTTGATAACACACAATAATTTGTCGAGGCTATATAAATTGCATTGAATATTCTTTCTAGTGACAAATCCATATAAATAATAAGAGCACCGATCTTCTATCGGGGCTTAATGAGAAATCCAGATAAATAATACAAAAGGGGACCGAATGATCCTGCATTGTTAGATAAGAATAGATTTCCATACCATAAATATAATATTGATGATTGATCGTATATGTCGACCATTTTCCAGGACTGAATATAATTAAGAATTATCCTGACCAACTATACGTTAGGGGTGAAATATAATAAATGTTGCAGATCTCTCCGGGACTGAATATATGACAAAAAAACATTTTGCCAAGCTCCTGTCGAGATGAATATTGAATATGCATAAGCCTCTTTTAGGTTGAGAATCAGATAGTAAATAATGAATTTGAAGAAATATCAGTATCCGAGCATTCGTCGGATATAAGAAATAATAAACCAATCGCCGGATCTTAAAGTGTTATAACATGCTTGATTATCCGTCGGAGCAATAAGAAAATAAATAGTGCCTGGCTGATATGTCGAGGTAAAACTGCATAGTGCCGAGCATTAATAATATTTCCAAGAACGTAAGACTGTTATTGAGCGTTCACCGTGACTGAATCTTGTACCTGTGGAATTTAATAAATTGCTCGAACATCTGTGGAGGCTACATCAAATAATCATTATCATAAGAATAATTATTCAGCCAAAGAATATAGGACAAGTATTTGCTCGAGCAACAAAAATTTCAAAATATGAAATGATAGGTTCTATGCCGAATACGTGTCATGTGAGTAGATTTTTATCAGATATATAGAGGATACAAAGACTAATTGATTTAGTCTAGAATTTTCTCAAAATTATTTGAAGTCCAAGAAACTACTCAAATGTAAGTTGGTTTTAAATAATTATTTCCTCATGGGATTGTAAAGTATAGGGATTTGGTATAAGAAACCAAAACTTTGAAGACAAATGTTAATTTTAGCAAAGTCATAATGAGATGTAGCATTGTAGACCAAAATTTTAAACAACACGTGTTTGTTTTACTCGGCAGGTGTTCATTTTAGTGAAGTTAAAATAAGAAAATTATTATTCGCCATCTGTGATGTGGGCAAGGAATTTCCCATTCTGTATTTGAAGATATGACTAGGAACAGGTTCATCCGAATAGTAATAAATACTGCTAACAAATAATATGTGCTCCTGACCAATTTATAGATGATCAGGAAGTCCTCAATATACACAACACCTGTAGCCGACCAACATATAGGAGATCAGGTACCCTCAATCTGTACAATTGTTGAGTTAAAATAACTTTGGTGTCGCAACCTCGTTGTCGATCAGTGCAAAACGTTATAAAAATTTGAGCTGACAATCGCCAATTAATATTTTACGTTCAGTGGTTGTTGATGAAGACTAGATGTGCCTCTGACCAAGAATTATTGTTGCTGACAGTACCCGACCAAGAATATATACCTCCAAGTAGAAATAAATGTCGTCGATCAACAAATAGGAGGTCGAAAACCTTCAAGCTGTATAATACATGTTACCAACCAAGAAATAATGGTTTGATGATGACGTTTAAGGGTTGCCGACCTCCAGAACTTTACCTTAGGTTTTTCCACCTTGCTGCCGACTATACAGGATGCTTCCGACCAACGTGTTCTGCCGACCAAGAAATTGGAGGTGCCGATAAGTGAAAATATTGCTAATTGATTTTCGCACCTTATCGCCGACCAACAAAAATGATCCAGTGAGATTGCCGACCAACTAGTAATCGGGGAAACCCCTCGACCTGTGAATTTTTTTTAACTTAATTGAACTTTTGGTATCGTAACAATATAGCCGATCAGAAACAACAAAACCTGGCACTGCAACCATCACCGACCAATAATAATAACACCTAGTATCGCAACCGTCGTCGATGTATTCTGTTATGGGTATAGTGGTAGCCGACTAGCAATTATGGTCCATCAATGAGCTGTGATGTTGAGGTAACTTGGTAAATAGATATATGCCTTTGAAGGAAACTACGTGATCTTAATTGACCCAGTGACATAATTTGTTGACCTTAAATCCAAGTCTGAGTGAAAAATTCGAAGCGAAAAATCCAAGGACTGAGACTTTTTTTTGTTTTCAATCCAAATAGTGATCATAGAGAATCTGACTCCGCTGGATATGAACGTATCTGGTAAATACTTGTTGAAGCCTATAAATGAGGCGGTTCCTTTTAATAATAAAGATCATTTATGTTCATCTTTTCCCCTCTTTCAGGAGGTGGGAAACTGAATTTTCAGGGACGATCGTTTCACATAAAAAATTATCATGGAAATTCAGATGTCCAGGGAGTCGTTGAAGATCTCCTATTACGAGATTCATCACAAAATTAATAATAAAAATTATCTAAAATTAAGATAGCTGATTGATAAATGAATTTTTTTTATACAGTTCCTTAAAAGAAAGGTTGTGGTTATCATTTGTTTTAGACGTTTATTCCCAGTAAAAAATATTAGATATGGGAATTAAAATATCAGATTTAATCCAGAGAATAAATGCGTTTGCAAGAATCCGTACATAATGTATAGTTATGGAATTCAGGGTTTTGTAAATAAAAATTGATCAAATAGTTCATGAATATAAACATATGAGAATCATGATTGAACAAAAATATGCGTGCATAACATATAAGTGGTTATACGCAAAGAAAAGAAAAACTTAGCTTTTGTTGATGATATTCATCTCTTCCAATAAGAATGGAGATATTTTTGTGTCTCTTCCCACAGACGACGCCAATCTGTTGATGACTAGAAATAGCATCTATGTTATCTTATAGGCATCAACAACAGATAAAGTGAAGGTATGAAGAAGATGAGCTTGAAGATGAAGTGGAGATCACATCAAATATATAAGAGACAAATGTTTTTAAAGTGGTTCGGCTATAAGGAAAGCCTACGTCCACTGTTATTTTATTCCCAGGGGTTTACAATAACACAACATGGTGTGTTAGAATGATTGAGAGAGTTCTCTTGGCTTGAGAGAGATAGATATGTAGAGAGAGAGAGGTAGAAAGATAGAATGAATTGCTTTTAGCGAAGGGATGGGTTATAATTATAGTGATGGGAGTTCAAGAGATACAATATCTTTATATATTCAGACATTTATATCTATATATAATGAATATAATTGTTTGTATTCTCGGGTACAATGACTGTTGACTACTCCACACCGGTGTCTTTTAATCTTCTAGATGGTGGGTCTTCTTTATGTTGGTCGGGAGGTATGACGACTAACCGTCCTTAGGTGTCGACTAACTCTCCCCGGGGGCCGACCAAGTGTCTTCTGTGCCGAGAAAGTGTGAATATTTCTAGTTTGACACGTGTTATATAGTGGAGGATTAATCCTAGTAATTACGAATGGTATGCCGACCAACTCTAGGAATACTGACCTACTCCAAGGATGCCGACCAACGTGACTGGCAAACACCAATAGTTGTATATATTAATGATATTACAGATGTAAATGTCTACGATATAAAGACATTCCATCATTTGATATTCCATCTCTTGTACACCCCGTGGGGGCTATAAATACATTGTAAACCCTACATATAGGGACACACACGAAAAGATAGGCAATTGAATAATCCCAATGCAATATGCAATAGTGGACGTAGGCTTTTCTATCAAGCCGAACCACTTTAAAACTCTTGTGTCTCTTATTTATATTTATCTGTGATCAATTAATTAGCCTAGTCTAGTTTTTTACATCAACTTATTAGCGTCGTCTATGGGAACGATATTTCTAATCGATCTCAATCAATCAAACACCTAAATGGCTGAAATTCCTGAATCAAGTCTCAGGAACGAGGGTATTCTGCCTACTCCATCTACTCCTCCATCTATAAATGATTTAACTGGGTTTTAGCCAGTCTTTTAAGACGCCAAGAGGCCATGCTAGATGCTATCAGGCAACTTATACAAACCCTCCAAGTCGGAACACCTGCTCTATCTACTCAAGGAAATATGCCACCACCCCCACCAAGAGGTGGACGACATAGCCACTCGATATTAGCAAGAGATGTCTCCTACCATCAAAGGTTAGCTTCATTACTTAGAACATCAGAATCTTTTCATACGCAATCTTATTCTCTAGAAAGGCCAAGCGCCTTAGGGATATTAAGTCAGGCATCTCCCTTTGATTGTTTTGGACCCAGGGGTAACATAAATATTTCTAGGTCAAGATCTGGTAATACTAGACGACCATCTGATTAAAGGGAAAGCACGTCTCAATTTAGATCAATTGCTCGACGAACTATTACTCGGACCAAGCAACGGTTTCAAGAAGAAAACTCAGTGACTAATAAAGTTGCAATACATAAATTCGGTGCTGCCAATGATGCATGGAAAGGCTCCATATAGAGATTGGAAGACATATTAGGAGAAATAGCAAAGACAAAAAACCCACTGCAAAGAAGTTTTGTAAAAGGGTCTCCATTCGTGCAAGCAATTGTGGATTTCCCTACTCCAGCAAAGTTCAAGGCTCGAGTAGTAATGCTCAAATATGATGGAAAAACTGATCCAGTCCTCCATATAGAACAATACTAGGCTGCAACTGATATTTATGCCGTCCCCGACGAGATAAGGTGTAGAGCATTTTTTGTAACCATTACCGGATCTGCCCAAATCTGGTACAATAGTCTTCTTCGAGGAAAAATTTCCAACTTCAACCAACTGGCCGAGCTATTCATTAATAACTTTTACTTTGAAGCAAAACTCGTGAAAAGGGTGTCAGACCTACTTAGTGTGATACATAAAGAAGGTGAGAGAACTAGAGATTACATCACTAGTTTTAATAATAAGAAACTGAAAGTAGTAGATTATGAGGAGAAAACTACAATAACTGCCCTCATGAGTGGATTGCTCCCTGAAAAACTATATTACACCCTTGCTAAGGATCCTCCAAAGATAATGGCAGAATTGATGGCTAAAGAAGCAAAGATCATGAATGCCGAGGAAGCAATGGCAGCTAAGCATAGCTCGGGCAAAAAAGTTGATGGCAAAAATGATAAGAAAGATCATAAAGAACCCAGAGAACACATGGAATGAAACAAAAAGGGGTTTTGGAGCGACTTAAGAAATACAACGACTACACTCCGCTAACTATGGGAATTCACCATGTTTTGGCGAAAATTAAGCATAATAAAGATGTCCGTTGGCCTGATAAGTGGAGAAGTTCCCTGATCAAGAGAGACAAAACTAAGTACTGCGAATTTCACAAAGATCACGATCACACGAAAGAATATTGCATATCTCTTCAAAATGAGATTGAAACTCTCAACCAAAGAGGAAAATTAAATTAGTGCGTTGATTGGCAGAACAACGCAGAAGGTCGGCGTAGATCAAAATCTCATTACAAGCCTAGAGAGGAGAAGAAAATAACTCATAAAGATGATGATGCCGATCTTCCTAAAAATCCCCGATAACCAGATGATGAGGTATTCTGTATCAATTTTGGTTCTTTTGATTGCCAAATGATTATAGGTGGATACATAGGAGGGGGAGATCATGCAACAAAGCGAAAAGCTTACCTCCATGAGGTACAAGCTGGTTCGTATATATAAAGGATTTATGCAGAGGAGGATCGACCAAGGAAGGTTAACAAAGACAAACTAGTAATTAGTTTCTCTAAAAATGACTTTTTAGGAGTACTGTATCTTCACGATGACCCACTGGTAATCAAAATTAGAAAAGAAGAAATCATTATTTCTAGAGTATTAGTTAATAACTGTAGCTCGGCAAATATCATGTTATATCCTTGTTTCAACACCTTGGATTTTAAACTTAGCCAATTAGAGCCTTATTGTCGACCACTAATAGGCTTTGCAGGTGAGAAAATCTTCCCTCTAGAAACCATTAAAATGGAGGTGATGATAGGCACCTGGCCAGTTAGCCGAACAGAGAAGATCTGTTTCTTTATAATGGATAAAAATGTCCATTCAGCTTACAATATAATCATGGGAAGATTAGTGCTAAAGAAGTTCGAAGTCGTACCATCCACTTTTCATCAGTGTCTAAAATTCCCTACTAATTTTGGTGCAAGAATTGTGAAAGGTGATCAGAAACTAGCTCGGGAATGTTATTCTTCTTCTGCCGAACAAGAAGACTTGGAAGAAATAAAGAAGAAAACCACTACCTACCAAGTGGATACTCTTGAACTTGATGAAGAATCTGAGGTTGAAACCTTAGATCCAAGAGAGGAAACAATGCTGGTAAAGGGAAAAATTATGGAAGCAACTGAAAGCATTATGTTAGATGATGATAAACCAGAATGCACCTCTCAAATAAGGACAACATTGGATCCTGTTCTTAAACAGAAACTAGTGAGCTTCCTTAAACAGAGAAAACATGCGTTTGCCTTGAGTCATGAGGACATGCCTGGGATGGATCTCAATTTCCTTTGTCATGAGCTCAACGTAAACAAAGAAGTTAAACCATTCAAATAAAGGCGAAGAGTGTTCATCCCCGAGAAGAACCAAGCCATACATGAAGAGGTCAAAAAGCTTCAGAAAGTAACTTTTATTAATGAAGTGAAATACCCAGACTGGTTGGACAATGTAGTTATGGTAAAAAATAAAACAACAAGTGGAGAATGTGTGTAGACTTTACAAATTTAAATAAAGCATTCCTAAAGGATCACTTTCCTTTGCCTCGAATAGATCAGCTCGTGGATGCTACATCAGGACAAGAGCTTTTCAGCTTTATGGATGCTTATTCTGGTTATAACCAGATAAAAATAAAGCCCGAGGACGGGGAAACCACTTCTTTCATCACTTCTCGAGGAACATATTATTTTTTGATTTGAAAAATGCAGGTGCTACATATCAAAGACTGGCCAATAAGGTGTTCGAGGAACAGATATGCAAGAATACAGAAGTCTATGTAAATGATATGCTTACAAAAAGAAAAAAGGCATCCAATCATATTACCGAGCTCAGCCAGACTTTTGATCAACTTGAGAAGCACCGAATGAAGCTGAATTTGACCAAATGTGTTTTTGGAGTGCAAGAGGGAATATTCCTCGGGTACATAGTAAATCAAAGGGGAATTAAAGCAAATCCATCAATATCAAGGCACTAATTGAAATTCAATCTCCAACTTACAAGAAGGATGTGCAAAGACTAACTGGACGAGTAGCATCCCCGAACTGATTTGTGTCCCGAGCTACAAATAAATGCCTGCCGTTCTTCAAGGTGCTCAGTAAAATCTTTGAATGGAATGAAGAATGTGAAAAAGATTTTGGGGAGTTAAAACAATATTTAGGGTCTCCTCCATTTTTCTCCCCACCAATCACAGGCCAAAAGTTGTACTTATACTTAGCTGTTTTTGAATCAGCTCTAAGTTCTGCATTGATTCAAGAGGAGAATGGAGTCAAAAAACCCGTCTACTTTACCAGTAAGGCTTTCTGAGGAGTAGAAATCAAATACCCTCGCTTGGAGAAATTGGTATTGGCATTGATTGAAGCATCTAGATGCATGAAACCCTATTTTCAAGCCCATACAATCGTAATTTACACTAATATGCCTCTAAGGTAGGTTTTGCACAAACCAGAGAAATCTGGTAGATTAATGTACTGAGCCGTGGAAATAAGAGAGTATGATATCATATATGAACCAAGGTCTTATCTAAAAGGCCAAGAAGTAGTAGATTTTATAGCAGAGTTCACTTATTCTGAGGTCCCCGAGCAACAGAGTGATCAGACAGAACAAGAAGCAAGACAAGGTAATATTACAAAAACAAAAGCTCCGGAAGAACTTTCTTCAAAATAAGCGAGTGCAGACCAACTAATCTCTTCTTCCCGAACACAGGAGATGACCAAGAAGTATGAAGAAGCAAAGAGAAATGTATTCCACTACAGGAGATAGATCAAGTATTCGAAAACAACGTTCCCATATGGAACTTATATGTTGATGGGTCATCTTGTTCAATCGACAGTGGATCAAGTATAATACTTAACACTCCTGATGGTATTGATAATGATTATGCACTACGTTTTCAATTCCAGACTTCAAATAATGAAGCAGAGTACAAAGATCTTATTGTATGCTTAAATTTATCCCACTCATTGAGTGCTGAGCAAGTTGTGGCATATAGTGACTCTCAGATGGTAGTAAACCAAATACTGGGTATATATGGAGCCAAAGGAGAATTGACAACCAGGTATTTATCCAAGGCAATGGAAGTCATTGCAAAATTACCAGCTGTTCAGATGAACAAAATTCTAAGGTTGGACAATGCCTGAGCTGATGCCCTTGCTCGGCTAGCCTCTGGTACCAGAATTGAACTCCGACGAACTATCCCTATTGAGATTTTGGATAATAGGAGCATAAATGAAGATCTGATGGTCAATTTTATTGCCATAGACATGGGGCCATCATGGATGGACCCCATCAGAGCATACATTGAGGAGGGAACTCTCCCAGCAGATATAGTGAAAGCCAAGAAGGTAAAGTATAAAGCAGCTCGGTATGTGTTAAATAAAGTTGTTTTGTACAAGAGAGAACTAACAGTCAATTTTTAATGCCATGTGTATCCATCATAGGTCTAAGATCTAATTCAGAAGGTGCATGAAGGATCATGTGGAGCTCACATAGTAGGGAGAACACTTCTGTAAAGAATCAGTATTCAAGGGTATTACTGGCCAACAATACGAGCAAACTGTGCAACTTTTGCCAAGAAGTGTGATAAATTCAGCGATTTTCTACAATTTGCAAAACTCCATAGGCTGCTCTCACCCTAATAACTTCACTATGTCTATTTTCCATGTGGGGTATAGACTTGGTCGGGCCACTGTCGAGCACTCGATAAAGATTTAAATACTTGGTGGTTACCGTGGATTATTTTACAAAATGGGTGGATACAGAGCCTTTGATTGATATGCCTTATGAAAAGGTCTATCAATTCATATGTAAAAACATCATTTATAGGTATGGGTTGCCTTATGCTTTCATTACCGACCATGGAACACAGTTTGACAATGTGAAGTTCGTAAATTATTGTGTTCAATCCAATTGCATTGTGCTCCAAGACATCCTCAGAGTAATGGATAAACTAAAGTCACAAATCGAACCTTGATTAATAGGTTGAAGAAAAGGCTTGATGATGCCAAGGGAAATTGGATAAACGAGTTACACTCTATCTTATGGGCATACAAAATAACACCATGAATAGTAACTAGAGAATCCCCATATTTCTTATCCTGATTCCCTTCCTGACTACTAATCTGTTGCTGAGTTCCACTTATGTCACCACCACCAACTGCCTTGAACTGCTAGCTCGACTCCCCTTCGCATGGAAGCGATGATCCTAGCAATGTACAAGAGCGGCATTGACGACACGTGTATACGTTACCAACATCGGTTTACCAATCAAATGCTGCCTGATCCTCCAGGCCTGGCCATCCATGAACCTCGACTTCTTTCGCTCCTCGTCGCTCACCTCATTTGGCATAAAGATTGCCAAATGAGTGAACTCCTACTCATAATCCGCCATTGAACGGTCACCCTGCACTAACTCACTAAACTTCTTCCTCATTTCTGCCTTTACCGCCAGTGGAAAGTATTTGCGGTCAAATCGCACCCAGAACTCATATATCGTCATCAAATCTCTCTCCTCAATAGTTGTAAATAACTCCCACCACTGTAAGGCTACCCGCGACATACGGAAGGTAGCAAGCATCTGTTTCTTCACATCGGTACACTCCAGCATACGCAGGTGTCACTGAATATCTTTCTTCCAATCACAGGCCTCTACTACATCGGTGCTACCCCGGAACTCTGGTGGGTGACCCTTTTGAAAGGTCTCCCTAACTCGCTGCCAAAAAGGTGGTCCCACTGGAGCCTAAACTGCTGGTGCCACTGGAGGCGGTGCCTGAGGCTGTGGAAAATGGGCTGCCATAGCTCGCATCGCTGTCTCAACTGCCTGGGCCAATATCACTGCCACCTGAGTAGTGGAAATCAACTCGGGTGGGGGTGGGGGTGGCGATACATGTGGCTCATGATGAGCCTCCCTTAACTTATCCCTATTCTCTGTCCTCTCCGCTTTCTGTCTCTTCGGTGGCATCTGAAAATAGATCGAATTGTATAAGTACGCAATTTGTACAAAAATCTAATAGTAGGAAAACTATACCTCAAAAGTGGAAAATGAATCAACAGTCTTAATAATAGGGCTCTATAACAACCGAACGCTACGCTGAAACATAGTAAGCTGCACAGATCCTAAGGACACTAGAACCTGATGCTCTTATACCATCTGTGACACCCCGCCTAATTAACCTCGGGTGATCAGTCCTAAATTAAATTAGAATAGGTTTTCAGTTGGTTCATTCTTAGCATCACTGTCGCCTTTTTAATTACTAACCACTTAAGTAAGAAAATTAGACTGGTGCCAAGTTTTATCTTTTCATTAATTTGATGAAAGACTCATGCGGAAACAAAATAATTTAAACAATCAAAATTAACTGAAATCAACCATTCATATCTAAATAAACTGACCGAATAAACCATTGGCTCAAATTCAACAAAAGTAAAGACAGATAATGATAAATCTCAACAAGTTTGACATAAATACTAAATAAAGCTATGAGCAACATGCTCGAGTAACTAATAGGAAATTTCTATACTATAAATGAAAAGAATGAGGCACCTATCAAACTCCCGCAACATCCATATATGCTGCAGCAACGGATCCCTGGAAGGAGTCAAGTCTGGCGTCCCTGTGGCTGGACACCTAAAAGGTTTTTAAAAATATTTATAGCAAGGGTTAGAACCCAAAATATTTGGAAAAATATTTAGCAAATGATTAACTTTCAGTAATAAATATGTATGCATGCTCTTCATATTTTAGTTAGTGTCGCACTCCCTTGAGGACATCCTCACCCGAACAGGTCTTCGTCTTCTCCGAAAGCCTGTTTCTGCCATGGACGAAAACCTTAAATGTCCAACTCCTCCTACAGTCTAACCCAAGTCCTATCATCAATATGATACACCAAGAACATCATAAGGAACCCCCATCAATTCCCCAAACCCCGTTTAATTTCCGTTCTCTTCCTATTTTCTGAATTGGGGAAAAACCCGTGTTATTCGTTAATTAGTCTCAACACCAAATTACCATCTCAAATTCGTTCATAATTTGTCTGGGTTTTCACATCTGACCAGTACATATCAATCTCAGATTATATTATGAATCTCTACAACAATTTCAAATCAGAAGATTTATTTACAAAAAACCCATATTTGTACCCTCTTTACCCCAAAATGAATTTTGGTTACCACTTCACATAAATATGAATTGTAATACAATTAAATGTTACATCAAGTTAACCACTTGCCTTATGGTTTCATAGGGTGTGATCTGGAGTTGTGATTCTTAAGGTTGATGATGAAATCCCCTTTGGTTCTTGCCTTTGTCTCCCAAATTGGTTCCTAGTGCCTTTAACTGCTCCCTAGGGTACTCTCTCCAACTTTGGATTTTTCACAGTGTAATCTGTCGTTTTCCTTTTTCCTTTAATTAAGTAAATAGGATTAATCCCTTTTTTAGCCTAATGGGATAAGCCTAAGTGACCCAAATACCCTCGTGTGGGTCCGACTATGCCTAAAAATGTCCCGAGACCTATGTACTACCCCCGGGTACTCTATTTAGACTATCTTAGCCCTTCCGGACTCAACTGTGCACTCAGAATTTGCATTTGAATAAGTTTATAAAATTTCTTATCTCCCACCTAACTTAGTCTGGAACCGACTCCCGGTTGAGATAAGTAAACCCCACGTCATTAATACTCTTAAAACGTAATTAAATATTACTATTTACCTAGTAAATTAATTTCTCATGAATATTAACCAATTATTCTCCCGATTAATATTTATATAACAATTCCATAATTAATTCCATTAAATTACGACACACTAGTAATTTAAATTTTTCCCGAATTAATTAACTATTAAATGCATAAAATTACGGGGTGTTACACAAATATTGTCCTGAAAGTTACTCGACATAAGCAATAAGTCTCTCGGAGCAGCCACAAACTTGATCGTTGTTACACGAAGTCCAAGTTAACAGGATGTTAAAATCCTCAAGAAACTTGGTCCGCAAACATAAGGATAGAACAAGATATTTTTCCTAATGGGCAAAGTACATGAAGAACATTGCAAAGGTTGCTCAAGAGGAACATAAGCACATATTCCATAAACGCCTGGTCACACCATTGGTATTTAATGCAAAAACCCAATACTTGGGTGCATTAGTAAAACATTTGGAGACACATGGGTAACTATATCTAAATTTAGATTTTAATCTAAGTATGGTAGTAGAACCTATGTATTCATCTAATTAGCTCTAAATTTAGATTTTAATCTAAGTATGCCAATATAACATTTGCACTCATTGATCATTGATACTCAACTTAAACAAAGTGTATCAATAGAATTAATAATAAAGAAAGGATTAACATTCAACATAAGATAAGTTAATCAAATTTCCATTTCATTCAAATAAATTATATGACTGTATTAACAAAACAAAATACAAAGATTCATTATGCAAGACGTTTCCTTTCAACTTTTGAAATAGGGTCCATTACAACAGGAGGATCACTTAAAGTATAAGGAGAGTTGATAAAGTTAAAATCCTAAAGCATTCTAGTATTGCTGCTACTAGGACGATCAAGCAGGTGAGGAGGTTGGATGATCTCTAGTTCATCATGAAGCTCGTAATCTCCCAATTACTTTGAAATCAAGCATTGAGGAATACGATGAACAGGAATTCAATTGACATCTAACTTGAAAGGAAGATTGTCAAGCTCAAGCAAGCCTGGATCATACTAGTCCCACAATGTGCTATTTTGATCCACTTTCATCACTGTCAAAGCATTGATCCAACCCCATTTGTATCTCTTATTCTTAGATTGTTGAAGTCTATTATCAAGATGCCCTAGAGCATCATTATATCCATCCATCCAAACTTCCCTTAGTTGCTTATGGAATTGAAAGGTTAATTTGTCAACCTGAGAATGCAGCTTCTTCAATACTCTATCTTTAGCTTGTAACTAAGAAGATTGAGTGGATAATTGTTCAGACAAGGTCTGTAGCTTCTAGGATATCTCAGTAATAGCTTGATCTTTAGATTTTAGTTGCGCAGCTTGATTGGCAAGGGCTTGTTGGGTCTTGACTTTCATTGTAGTACCTCTGCTAGTACCTCTGCCATGCTTGACTCTAGCTCGGGAAGATAAAGAATAATGTTTTATTTTCTTTAGAGCCTCCAACTCCTCATTCAACCTTGCATTTTTAGTCTCTAAGAAGGAATGACCCTCATCTATAGTAGCAACAACAGCAGTGGATGACTTCAGAGCATCAAGTTCATCTATCAGGTCATTATTTTCTTCCTCTAGAAGCTTAATAATGTCCTTTGCTTCATTTGCCTCACGTTTCAACAAGAATTCTTGCCTTAAAAAATGAGCAGCAAATTTTTCCAACTTTTGCTCAAATCCCCAACCTTCATTAAGGCCCTGGAATTCCTTCTCATAATCTTCATAAAAAAGCACCCTAGCTTCATTATGCTCCTCCTGTAGCTCTTCAATTATTTCAAAATAGGCAAAGTTGTTGGCCACTGCAGGATCAAGGAGACAGTTAAGATGAACATAAGCCTCTTTGGCTTGCTCGAACATCCCTTCCCCGAGCAATTATAGTAGATCGGCATCAGTCAGAGATAAGTGATCAGCTTTGAAAAGCTCATTACACCTTTGAAGTAACTCGAAGTCAGTATATGGGAAGTATTCCAATTTATCCATAAACTATTCTAAAAAAGAAAGTCATCAATCAAGAAGATGCAAAGTATTAAAAAAACACAAGCAAAGGAACAAAAATATCTCTCTTTTCATTAATAGAAAGGGAAGTACATATACATAGTCAAAAAAGAAAAAAGTACAACTATTCAAAAGGAAAATAAAGCTGTTTGATTTTACACCTTCTTCTTATCTGCTCCAGGTTTAGCTGAAGAAGAAGCGAGAGCTGAAGGAGGAGGAGGATTAACTTTGGACAGCACAATAAAGTCAACATCATACGGTTGATCGGTAGAATCCATCACTATCAAAGATTCACTGGAGCCCCCATCATCAACTTCCTCATCCAGGTTTGGAGGAGTCCCAGGATCATACCGAGAGAATAACTCAAAATCATTTGGAGTGTCGACCTCCACCAAAGCAGCAAACCAGCCATCCTTGAAGCACTTTTTCTTTACAAACTCAATTTGTGAAAAAGCTGCACCAAAGGCCTTATCCCAACCTTTGTTGAAGACAACTTCTTTAGACTTAGTTCTATTCACCTTCTCAACATCCAGGTCTTTCTGAAGCTGGGCAGACTTGACTTTCTTAGCATCTAAGCCCTTTTGTAATGTGTCAGCCAAACCCCGAGCAGTATCAACAACTTTTATCCTACCCTCCCATTTCTTTTTCTCATTAGCCAAGGCTTATTAGGATTCAAGCAAAGACTTTTTCAACTCGTTGAAAGCTTCTTCAACTTCACTAGAAGAAGAAGCTCTCAAAGCCTCATCTTTCTCCAACATATTATTGAATTTAACGAGGAACTGCACAAGAATAACAAGGAATATCAACATTATGAAGAACAAATCAATAAATGGTAATTCAAGAAGGTAAAAAGAATATACCATAGCAAGGCTTTGAGCAGCCCTATCAGAACTCTTAGAGCAAGGCAATGCATCAACAACACTCATATGGTCTGGCAAAGTCCCATACTTTATTAATTATTTTGCCAATCCAGGGCCAAGAACCACTAGAGAGGCAGAAAAAGATATATCGACCAACTCACATTGGTCGGGATGAGAAGAAGAACCTTCTGCTAACTTATAAGTCAACCCTTTATTTATTCTGATCAGGGAACTCTCTTTAATTTTCTTGGTTGGGGGCTTCTTCCCAATCTCAATTTTATTTTTTACCCCTGTATCAGTTCGTTTGGAAGGGGGATTGGCAGTCAGTCATATCTCCCAAGATATTGGGAATCTTCCTCTTCCCCATGGATGCAGCAAGAGGCAAATTTGAATCTAAGCAGGAAGGGGATAGGGCAGCAAGATCACCACTGCCCGATACAGTGGCTGAGGAAGTAGAAGGAGGATCTTGTTCAAGGTCAATTACAGGGGAAGGAGTAGGAAAAGCAATAAAGGAAGATATTATGTTCTTGTACTGTAGCAAATCAGATGCATGCCTGATGTGCTCATCGTCAATCCTCTGATGAAGTCCCCAAATAAACTTCAACACCCTCAAATACACCTCACTTTACTTGGGGCACCTTTTTTTCTGATCAACTGCAATAAGAAGTTACAGAGCAATAATTAGTGTAACATTTAAATAAGACATGTGCAAGGCAAATCAGTTAAATGAGGAATAATCTATCCCATTGCCCCTAGTACTCAATATTTCCAGTCAAAGGGGCGTATTGCCAGTTTTTTACAACAACCCCATGATCAAAATAATCCCTGTTGGAGTCTGAAAGATTAACTACCAACGCTTTATTTACAGCCCCAGTCTTTAAATAAAAAGTGGTATGGCTAGTTACCACTTGTAAAAAAACATTATCTTTGGAATCCCTAGATGGGTTCCTTGAATTTGATTCAACCTATACACTTCGTTCACAACCCTCCAAGTATTGGGGGCTACCTTAGCTGGGATAACATCAAAGTATTGATAAAATTCAAGACACAGTGGGTTGGAAGGAAAAGTAAACCCACATTCAACTATAAAAATAGAGGGAAACCAGTGACCCTCAGCAAGTGAGAAAAATCGGCAGGTAAAATAGCGTGTTCCAAAACAACCCAAGATGGAATTTTAAATTCATTTCTGAATTCATCAAGAGAATCAACAGAGTAAACCATGATGAAGAATAGAAGAGAAAAGAAAGAATTCTTACAGAAATTAAGGATTCAAAAAGAACTGAAGAACAGGAAACGATCGTTCGAGAAAGAAAAAGAAAGGTTGAAGACACTGTAGCCCAGAAACACTCAGAAGATTTAAGATGGCAAAAGTTCATGGCTTTTCCCGCTCTTTATTGGTCACCTTAAAAACTAGATAAGTAATGATTAAAAGGCAGCGTCAATTGAACTGGTGGTGACTAAAAGGCAGAAAAGACGGATTTGCCCAAAAACGATTCGTTAGAATGGTGGATAATTTCAAAAATACATGCACATTATATCCCCATAATTAAACCATAATTTTTTACAAGTATGGAAAGTTGGCAACTGACCATGCCTAAAATTATTGCTCGAGCAACTTTAAGAGCCAAATTGCTCCATACCCTTGTAAAAACTTCAAGCATGAAACATTTGGGGGCTTCTGTTGATACAAAAAATTAATCATCTACATGGACCATTCAGATACTAACACGTGTTATACCGCGGAGTATTAATCCTAGTCATTATGAATGGAATGCCGACCAACTCTAGGAATATTGACCTACTCTAGGAATACCTACCAACACCAGGGATGCGAACTAACGTGACAGGCAAACACCAATAATTGTATATATTAATGATTGTACATATGTAAATGTCTGCGATATAAAGACATTCCATCCTTTGATATTCCAGCTCTTGTACACCCCATGGGGGCTATAAATACATTGTAAACACTACATCCAGGGACACACATGAAAAGAGAGGCAATTGAATAATCCTAAGGCAATACACACCAGTGGATGTAGGATTTTCTATCAAGCCGAACCACTTTAAAAATCTTTTGTCTCTTATTTCTATTTGTCTGTGATCAATTAATTAGCCCAGTTTAGTTTTTTTCATTAACAACGCTAAAAGAAAAATGAAGAACGTTGAGAAGCAAAGTCGCACCGCCATGCAACAGTTGATGCATTTGCTCGGGGAGAAGAATTTTATCCATTGGCATCGAAGAAATGAACAAACCGATGTGGTGGAGGATTTATTTTTTGCACATCCCACCTCTTGCTTGTTGGTGAAATGCTTCTCGAGTGTGATTGTGATCGATTGCACTTACAAGACCAATCGTTACAATATGCCATTATTTGAGATGATTGGAGTCACTTCTACAGGGCAATCTTTTTGCTTTGCATTTGTATTTCTAAAGAGTGAGAATGAGGAGAATTTTAGATGGGCTTTGCAACATTTGCTGTCATTATACTCGCCAGAAGCTTTGTCGTAAGTTTTTATCTCCGACAAACAACAATCTTGTCTAAATGCTTTGCCAAGCGTGTTTCCACTTGCCACCGTTCTTCTATGCTTATTCCATGTACAAAAGAATATTAAAAGTGCGTGTGTGAAATATAACATTAAAGACTAGGACAAGAAGGTATTCATGCAAGGTTAGATTGGGGTGTTTGAGTCAGAGACTACGAATGACTTTGAAAATGCATGGATTGCTTTCCGTAAAAATTGGCAAGAATACCCGAACGTGGTTGGGTACATATCGAAGAATTGGATCAATTTTCATTTTCATTTCGCGCATGCATGGACTAGTCGCGTACACCATCATGGAAACCAAACAACTAACAGAGCAGAGGGTTCCCATGCGTAACTAAAAAAATACTTAATAAATAGCACCGGTTCGTTTGCGACGGTGTGGAAGGGTATGGATGCATTACTTGGCCACCAAGTAACTCAAATTCAAACCGAGTTTTAAAAATCAATTCAATCCACGAAGCATGGACACCATGATGCGTTGTTGTGCGAGATTCGTGGTAGGGAATCACACTATACATTGGATATAATTATTGTTGAGATAGATTCCATGCGATCGGTATTGAGCACATCAGGCGCTTACACCCAATATACGGAGATACGATGCTCCCACGTACTTCGCACAATATACGGATTACCATGTGTCCATGAGTTGGCCCAATGGGAGAAGCTAGGACAATCAATTCTACTGTGGGAATTAGACTATCATTGGAGGAAACTTGCCATTGTCCCAGACATCCTTCGGTACCGTGACCTTGACTATACACCCGAGATGATATTGTTTAAGAAAAGGTGAAATGAGGCAGGTGAAGCCATTAGAAATATGATGATAAAAAAGTTAATGGAGATTACTTAACCCTCTAGCACACCCTTGATGGAGCCCGTACAAATTTGTCAAAAGGGCAGGCCACCTAAGGGGAAAAAGTCTGTTGACATATCTACGAAAAGAACCCCTTGTGCTTGGGAGCAAGATGTACCGTCCACAAGGGAACTTAAAAAAGTCTTTACAAATATTTCCCTGTTGATGGGCATAAAATCGGATACGTGGTCTGGGGAGAAGAAGATGTATATGAAGGACGTTCTTGGGTTCTTCTGATCATTTGTGAAGGATATATATGATGTAAAATCTGATGGGAACTGTGGATATAGGGTTATTTCCAAAGGGGCGGGTGTTGGGGATGGACTTGAGCATTCTCATCCTATTCGTAGTGCTTTGTTATCTGAGCTATGTAGGGACAAGCCATTTTGGGTTACGGTGATGACCTCCTACGATATTGATGAGTATGAGAGGAGATTAGACTATTTTAGACACTCATGCACAAGCGAGCGATGGTTTATAATGCCAGAGTTTGGCTACCTTGCGACGAATACACTTAAGATAATGGTTGTGTTGATATCCAAATTTCAATGCTTAACTTTTGTTCCATTCGACGTTGGGCCAAAACTAGTATGGAAGACAATCGCATCATCTATATCCTGAACTAGTCAAATATTCAATGGGTGAGTTTGAAATGAACAAGATTTTACCCCTACCACCAATTGCCTCTAACTGGAAATCAAGGGCTAGTCAAGATGCCCTTCAGTGTCCTACTTTGTTTAAGTTTTGCTTTTAAACGTTTCAGAATCTATGTCCCAAAGACATTACGATGAGAGATGAATCGCGATTGATATCATCAGATGAGGACGAGGACTTGACGGCGACTAAAATTCTGTGCTGAAATTCCTAGGGTTTCTTGTAACCTTTTGTAATTGTTAGGTTTGGAAACTTTTTGTAATTATCAGGATTGGAAACTTTTTGTAATTTATCAGGATTGGTTATATGTAAATTGGTTGTTGGAGAAAGTGTAGTGCTAATGATTATAACTTTTTGCAATCATTGATTATATGTAAATGGATTATAAGTAATTGTATTAACAATTATTGATTGTAACTTTTTGTATCTTTTTACAATCATTACTATAATATAAATTGGTTATATGTGTGATAAATTAGAAATGTTGGGGTATTGTAAGTAATTTACGGTCCCGTGACACCGCACAAATATTTACACGATGACACCACACCGTAATGAGGAGAGCACAGTGACACCACACCGTGACTAAAACAACCGCGGTGGGTTGTAACCGTGAAATATATGCAAAGAGTTGGCTATTTTTTCACCCCAACTTACACGGTCTAATGTAATCGTGGAAAGTATTGAGACGGTTAGTTGTAGCCATGAGTGTACACTCCACAGTTTGACCCAACCGTGAATTATATGCAGAGACTTTGTGGTAATTTCCCCCAAATTTACACGGTTACATGAAACCGTGATATGTCTTGTGACGGTGATATAGCGTCGTATGTGTCCATTACACAGTGGGTTGTAACCGTGAAATATATACAGAGAGTTGGCTATTTTTTCACCCCAACTTACACGATCTAATGTAACCATGGAAAGTATTTAGACAGTTGGTTGTAGCCGTAAGTGTACACTCCACGGTTTGACCCAACCGTGAATTATATGCAGAGACTTTGGCAATTCCCCCCCCCCCCCCCCAATTTACACGGCTACATGAAACCGTGATATGTCTTGTAACGGTGATAGAGTGCCGCATGTGTCCACTACACGATGGGTTATAACAGTGAAACATATAAAGAGAGTTGGCTATTTTTTCACCCTAACTTACACGGTCTAATGTAACCGTGGTTATTAATGCGACGGTGACACTACACCGTGGGTGTTAGTATCACGGTGACACCACACCGTATATACATAATGAATGGTGAGAACCCACCGTATAATTAACATTCAAGCATGTGATAACATTGAAGTACATAACACATAACACAATTTTGTTAACAATCAAACACATAACACATAACTTATTTGTTTCAAAGTTGTTCCAAAATTGTTTGTTCCAACATAATTTTCGCAAAGCTGTTCCAACACATAACACATAACAAAATTTGGGATACTTTACAAATAATTTTTTTAAAAATACAGTTATGTTCAAATTGTTCGAACAAATTTTGTCTATTTTTCTTTAAACGCTTTGTCGAGGTAGTTTTTTCTTGGGGGCTGGATCATGCCGTGACTTGGTCCGAGTTTCTTCACGCAACGGGATCTTTCCCATTTTTATATGCGCATGCGTTCCCTTTGCCTGAAGAAGGGTGTCAAGCGCTGCAGGTGATAGTTCAAGGACATCCGTAACCTCTTGGTCCAAGCCTCCGTCAATAACTTCCTGGAGTAGGCTAATGGCTACGTCTAACCCCTTAGCCTATATATTAATTATCATCAATAGTGTTAAACAATTCTTGAACAAAGGAAATCAATTTACAAATAAATTTCAAAGCATTTTCTATTTTATCCGAGTGCTTTAGCTCCGGTTTGCGTATTTTATTATCGGGATTTTGAATGTATGGATGGGATCTTTCTAGGTAGTAATACATGTACCCATCCACACATTCTCAAGGCATGGACCTCACCAAGGTCAAACGTCTGGCATCAGACAAAACATGGTTGACCTAATTAAGTTGATACCATTTCTCGACATCAAACTTTAATTTGTATCGGGCTTGGGTCTTCCCCCTCTCATATGACAAAAGGAGCATTGACGGTCTAGGAATTTTTTGAACACGTCCAGCTTGGCATAGGACCCTCTTTGGGTTGTAGGGTTCCCTGACATCATAGCAGATAAGGAGGCCGTTGTACCATGAGACCTCCTGAAATGGGTAGGCCTCACTTTTTTCGGAGTAGGGATCCTATACAACCAAAATGTATTTCCAAATGTTAGTACATACATTAATAAAGAAAATAAATACTGAACTTAAAACAACTAATACTTATGTCTGAAGCTTTTAAATCATCTAAGTTTTCCCTTAGCTCTAGTAACTGTGCAAAGGCATCCCATGACACCGTTTGCGCCCTCCATTTGCATAGACGCGGCTCGCTATGCTTGAAATGGAGATTTCTAACACCCCTTGCCAAATTGAAGTGGTCGTACATCCACGCCTGCAGTCAAAACAAAATAAAATTTTAATAGAGACATATTAATTAGGAGATTATTATATTACAAAACAAAATTTAAAATATTCCTCACGTAAAAGGGAAGATATCCAACCACTTGCGAAACGTCCACCCAAGAGGCAATCCCCAAATGTCAATATAAATGGGCAATACAACCATCCCCCGAGCATAGTCTTCGCATTTGTCGACCGTTATCAAAGACTACAAGTAGTACACTGGAACTCGGTTACCCGATTTATTCGGGAACAACAAGCAAACCGACCATGAAAAGCAAGTATCCCCTAGCAGCCTACTCAATCTTACTATTTAAAGCACTTTCTCGTAGCTTTTTAACCCTCACCTTACACAAATTCATTAACTAGTCAAAATGAACAGCGTATACAGACTTACACTCCTCCTTGGCCTCCTCCTCGGTACAACCCAAATATTTAGTAAGCCATTAGATTTGGGCCGTCTTCTCCTCGGCTTTCTTCATAATAGTATCATACATCAGTTTACCTACTATCGAGATTTGGAGGAGATGGTACACATAATTTAGGGTGATGGTCATCTCATCGAATGGTATATGAAATAAATTTATCTTCGGATGCCACCGTTCGATGAATGCCCGCACCAATACATAGTCTATGTACCGATAGGAGTGTTTAATCAGACCATATAACCCAAAGTTCCTCACCATCTCTACTACACTCTCATCCTCTTTGGCTATATCCCACTCAATAAATTTCTTGAAGTGGTACACGCGCTTCATTATTCCCCTCTCCTCATCTCTATTCCAAATAGAATAACTAATATGGTTATGATAATTTTTCAGGAGTTCGAGGTTATTTGGCGTGCACCCCTCGAGCGGTTGGGAATCAGAGTGGCTTATTTTTTTTATGGGCATTCTTCTCTGGACCTTTCGATGTGGACGGTTGGATTTCATCTTCCAAGGAAGAAGACTCGTCCTCTCCTGCCCTCTCTCCTTTTTCCTCCCTATCTCCCTCTCCTCTTCTCACTCCTTCTTCCTCTCTATCTTACTCTCCTCCTCTCTATCCTCCTCTCTCTCTTAATCTCTTTGTGCCTCTTTTCCCCCTCTCTCTCTTCCTTACTTTCCTCCTCTCTCTCCATCACTTTCCTTCTCTCTCTCTTTCTCTCGTGATTTATCTTCTTCTTTTTTCTCCTCCTCTTTATCTCCCACTACTCCTACCTCACCCACTTCACTAACCCCTATCAAATCACCTACAACCGCCTCAATTACTTGCTCAATTGAATTTGAAGTATCACCCGCCTCAACATTAAGTAAATCTCCTACCACTTCATCTAACAAAGTCGTCGGAGAATATCCTTTGCTTGAATTAGTGGCCTTACTGGAACTACTTCTACTAGAGGAAGATATAGGTCGTCGTACTTCCTTAGCCACCTCCAACCTCCTATTCCACTCGGATGTGGTAGGAGGATTTTTACTTCTCACCATTTATATGATCTACATAAGAAATTAACAAATTATATTAGCAAATTAACAAATTATTTTAGCAAATGAACATTTATATACCCTAGCAAATGAATATATGAAATAGGAAATAAATTGGTACTTTAAGAGATTAGAATTAAAATTAGAAATAATAATTAGTAAAAATATACCCATATAGATGAAATAGGAAATAAATTTGTATTATAAGAGATTATAAATAAAATTAGAAACAATAATTACTAAAAATATACCCATATATATGAAAAGGAAACTGCGGTTGTATATGGCAGTGAAATATATACATACGGTTGGGTTTGGTCGTGAATATATACCCACGGTTGGGTTTAGCCGTGAAACCTACAACCACGATGATAGTTGGCTGTACATTGTGGAATCACGATTGGATATGACCAAAATATTATTGGCACCTTCAGTGACGGGAAACCGTAGGTGCATACCATTTTTTTCCTTTTTTTCAAATTATTAAACCCTAGTTTTTTCTTACCGTGGTAAACCCTACGTTTGTTCGCACAAATGGAATATATTTGCAGTTAGATTAATTAGGGTTACATTTTAATGAGTTTATAATTGATTTCTTATATGTAGTTTTCATTCTAGGGTTTAATACACAAAATGGGAGCACAAAATGAGAACATGACAGTAATGGGAGTAAGGTTTAATGGTTTAACATACCAGAAATGAAGCTTCATGATAATGTGGTGTTGTATATTTTTGGTGTTGGGAGTAAGGTTTAATGGGGGATGATGGTTTGGGAGAGAAGTTAGAGAGAGAGAGGGAAAGGGAAAAAATGCGGATTGAAATTTTTTGGGTTTTTATATGGGTAAAGGTACATGTGGTGTTTTTTTTTAGTATTTTGTATAAATATTAGGTACTTATGTGGTGTTTTGTATAAAAGGGTGTTTTGGAGTAAAATTTTGGGTGTAAATATCAGGACCCTATCTTAGGTGCATGACATTTTTTTACCGCACTGTACCGTTTTTGTCCGAAAAAATGATTTTGGTTTCACATATTAAAATACCAGAAATCGATTTTACCGAAATCGAAATTATAGCGAAAAAGTTGGTTGGTTTTGATTTTGTTATTTAAAGAACTGATTTACCAAACTTACCGTACCGATTTACTGTACCATAGTTACTGTATCGATTTTACCATAACGATTTCCCATACCAATTACCAACTAAAAAACCAAAAATAAAAGCGAAATATTGTGACATAATTTTTTTTTTTATAAATAAATCAACACCCTTCATTTTAAACTCATCTCCACCATTCATTTTTTAAGTATAAAAGTAACCCAAAAAAAAAATGAAAACCTAAGTCTTCATTTCCTAAGCTTAGCAGTTGCCCATCACTCTCTCTCTCAAGCTTTAGAGGTAACATCACTCTCTCTCAAGCTTTAGTTTACTACTTGAAAAATGAAAATAATTACTTGTGTGTGCCTTTAATATTGAAAGATAATATCAAAGTTCTTTGTTGTTTACTATTTGATTTTTTTTATTTTGAATTTGTAAGGAATAATTTGGGACGATTGTCGTAAGTTTGTAACAAATATTTCGAAGTTTGATATGTTTTATCATTATGTGGCAAACTCAATTAATTCATTGTGCTTCATCACTCTCAAATACGTAACATAACTTGAATCAGCTTCATCGAAATTAAACTATTGACACTTGTACCGAATTTATCGAATGTATGAAACTGACTTGTAATTTCGGTATTTACGAAAAAAAACTGAAATATATAAAATATTGACACTTGTACCAAATTTACCGAATGTATAAAACCGACTTGTAATTTCGGTATTAGATGAGTTAAGAAAATACCGCACTCATGGGCAATGTAGTCTTGTTTATGATGTACTTGTGAAAGTAATGAGTTGCAAAATCCGAAAGATATTCAAATGTTAGTGGAGTCACATGTTACATGTGACGTGTGGCATTATTATGATGATCAATTTAAGAAATTCTAAAGAAATGACAATACTATTGGGGTTTATTCTTCAAACCATGTGTAAAATAATTTATTATTGATTAATAAATTATTGTTTTATTCATTTTTAAATGAGAATCAAGTTTGCGGGAATGCTTTATATTTGTTTAAATGTGTTGTTTCGTATCAATGTCGGTCAATAGATCTTAGTAGGAATTCCAATGATGCGACTTCAGGTTGATCACAAGGAGATTCGAATTTCGATTCTAATACTATTGAAATCTTCACAACCTGGATAGAAACTTGACTTACTATCAAAACAATTACAATCCAATCCTATTAGTTTATCTTAAACTATAGAGAACCGGTGTAATAGTTGGAAAACTTGTGCGATATCTCGACATAGGATCCTAATTGGTATATTCCAGGAATATATTGAACAATACTACCTGTAATATTTGAGTCTAAGGGTTGTCTAGACTAGACTAAAAAATTCTCACACCATTTGAAAATTGTTCATAGATTCGTAATCCCGAGAATTATGAGGATTTGAATGCTTATGTAGTTGTCTCTTTGATTGTTATGGGTGTGATTCAATTTTAGATTGAATTAAATAATCCCCGCATTATGAGCTGAAGGTCACAGGTTCGAGTCATGAAAACAGCCTATCTACATATGCACGAGCAATGTTGCGTTCATCTAACCCCCCCAAACCTCGTCGTGGCAGGATCCTTGTGCACCCTTTAAATGATCCCCGAATATTAGATGAAAACTATATGAGTATGTTTGATGTCCCAGAACATCATTAGGCAAACCTCAGAGGAATTTTCATCTGAGGATACCTTGGATTGCGATACCCCATTGAGATACTTATAAGATTTTGTTTTTATTAGTAAATTTGATCAATGAATTATTAATCCACTGGAGTAGCAAAATAAGTTAAGTCTGAAAATCAAGAAAAATGATTAGATGTTGATTAAAGTCGATTAAGAGCAAATTTATTTGACCATGCAGGTATCAAAAGCTTACCGTGGGGGATCATATTATGTACCATAATCAACTTTGCATATAAGACCTCATTATGTGAGATTGATTTTTGAGATATTTAAATTAGAGTACAATCATAATTATTTAGTGTAATTAATTATGATTGTATAAAGGAAGGATATAAATTGTGATAATTGTAATTTGGGTTTTCGAGTATTTATTTGAAGCCAATTTAATTATTTATCTTTGGTCCCTAGTGTAGTTCATATACCCAAAATAATTAGGCCTAGACTCTAAAAAAACTCAGTTTAGATAAATCCCACCTTTTGTACTTGTATATAAAGGTATGGTAAAGTTTTTTTTATTCATTATTCATTAGCATTAGGGTTTGAGGGGGTGAGAAAAAACACTATTCACGTTTTTGTGAAGAGTCCTAGAGAGAGATCACCATATCTCACTCATAAGGAGGATTTTTCATCTAAAAAAGGTTCCCACACACATACTTAGCTTTGGGAAGGACCATACACTAGAAGATCCAAGATTTTCATAAGGTTAAGCAAGCTTTTGAAGATCCAAAATAAGTCATCCCTTCATCATGAACTAATATCATTCTCCACATCGAATCATAACGGGATCCATAAATTTATTGTGTTCTAAGCCCTGGATTTGTTCTTCAAACCTAGTTGTTGGTTTTTGTTAGTTCTAATGATTGATTAATCGAAGACTCAAGACTATAAATTTTTATTCCACATATATTAATCCCTAACAAATACAATGTTGAAGACATTGAGTAGATGTTATATTCGTACGCGTGAGACTCAAGGGGATATATTGTGTAGGAAATAAAGATGTAATAGTGAGTAACTGGTAGTTCCATCCCATACCCAAAGTATCCACCGTGGAGTATGTGCTTGTAGAACTAGTGGTGGATATTCAAATAGAACAACAATATTTAATTATATATTTATTTATAACATTAGAAATAAATAGTCGCAGACCGTAAACAAATACATATATTTTTACTTAAGAACCATTGATGACCTATTTGGTCAAGATTTTTGGAGAAGAGCAGTTTAGAGTGAGTGTTTGATGACGTTACATGCTCGACGAGTTTGTAAGTGAGTAACGAAAAGGAAGAGTCGACAATAGTACCACACGTGAGTGTTTATTATCAAATGTTATTATTTATTGTAAGTATGCGTAATGAGAGCATGTGATGTGATTTTTGTCCGTATCTTAGTATATTATTTCCCATATTGTTCAATGAAATTCAATTACAGACTTAGGTGGCGCATAGTTAATTCTTCATGACCCGTCTAAGCACTTAAGGGTTGTGGTGAGTGGGAGGTTACTATCTGAAGGAATCGTTGGAAAAATGATCTGTATATGTTAGTACTTTTCATTGCTGGAGCGATAGTGATAATCCCAATATTTGGTTTTCCACTTTTAATAATTACACGTAATAATGTGGGATAGATCATCCCGAACAAAGAACCTGTTAATGATTAGGGTGCGCAAACTGTTGTTTCAAGTTATGGGAATTGTTTTAATGTCTTCTATGGTCATATGGATTACTAATAAATGTTGATATCCTAATTCACTGTTTACATTTGTGAGAAAGCACGGATTCTGTGGAATGATTCGTATATGAGGCCAACCACACAAAAAATTAATTTTACTAAATTTTATCTTTGAATTAATTTAATGTGCATCCAAAGATGTGGTCCAAATTAAATATAGTAAACCAAGCAGACAGAAATGTGAAAAAATAGGAAAAATCCCTAAAGGGGAAAAAACTCTATTTCGTCTTTGTTGATGTAAAAAATTAGATCATATCTAATTATTCAATCACAGATAAATAAATGAGACAAATAATTTTTAAAGTGGTTCAGCCTTATAATGGCCTACGTCCACTGTTATGGTATTGTTGATTGTATGAGAATTCTCGATTACAAGTTATCTCAAGAAATTCCAGTCCCTTTACAATGAGGATTGTACAATGTATTTATAGCCATGAGGCTGTAATGTGAAAGGGTAATACATTAAATGATGTACATATGAAAGGGTAATATATTTAATGCCCCTTAAGCGTATGCGTCTGAATGATAAGCATTTAATGAACGGTCTAACCGTTGGTTATCCTGCTATTAATGCTTTGTTCGAGGTGCAGCTCAGACCGCCTGAGTTGCTCGAACCGCCTAATCTTCTCGGTGCTCAAGAGTTTCTCGGAGAGTTCTCGTTCCTCGGAGCGTATGAGTTCCTCGAGGAATCAGCGTTCCTCGTTGTAGTATGGTTCCTCGGAGCGTGTGAATTCCTCAGAAGTGTTTGTTGTTGCCACGTAGACTGCCACGTGTCTTCACTTTATTGATCCATGTCAGCAGACTAAATTTGGTATCAACAGAAGCCCCCAATTTTTCATAGTTCGAAATTTGAGGAATGTGGAACATTCTTTCTCGGAATATGGTAGCTTTAAATGGTCCTCCTGATTTGTAGGAGTGTTTCCCTCGTATTTATTTCTCTTTCCAAATTCGTAGAATCAGGCTTTTTGAATTTTTATAACCGCCTCAATCTCCGCGTACTGAATTTTTATAACCGCCTCGATCACCGCATACTTTTTGTCCTTCTAGCCTCCGGTAGCGTAATCGTTTCTTTTTGTAATCATTACTTTCTCCTTTTCCCAAGGCAAGGTATTTAAACGTCTCAGACACTCCCATCGTCTTCTACCTTTTCAAATTTGTATTTTTGAGTTTTCCATTATCTTACTCTCTTGTGCGTTCATCCTTTTCATCGTTCGTTGTCAACAGATCCACTCTTTTTCTGTAAGATCTTCTTCCTTCTTTCATCATGGTTTATCCTGTAGAATCTCTTGATAAGTTTCGCTCTGATTTTTCTATTCCCTCCTGGGTTGTTCTGGAAGAGCTTTCTGAGCCTTCTGACTATTTTCGTTTGGCTGAGGGACATTGGTTCCCCAGTCTCTTTGTTGCTGAGTGTGGATTTTCTTTTCCACCTAATCCTCTATGTCTGGAATTTTATTAATATTTTGACGTTGTTCCTGCAAGAATAGCCCCCAATACATGGAGAATAGTTAATGGGGTGCATAGGTTAAATCAAATCCATGGAACTCGCATAGGAATTCCAGAAATCATGTTTTGCTATAGATGGGCAGTTGGTGATAACACCTTTTATTTAAAAACTAGATTTTTAAATAGGGATTTAGTGGTCAATCTCCCGGATGCAAATAGGGACTATTTTGAGCATGGAGTTGTTATAAAAAATTGGCAACATGTTCCTTTATCAGGAGATGAAGTGTATCAGGGTCCTAGATGCCCTCCCTATGGCAATGGGATAGGTTATTTTTATTTCATTTTATTTATTTTGAAATTATGCTTCTTCTATGTTTGATAAAATGTGCCACTGATATTTTAATGCTTATTTATTTACAGTTGATAGCAAAAGAAAGTGTCCAAAAGAAGGATACGTGAATATAAGGCACTTAAAACTTATCTGGAGTTTGCATCAGAGTGTTGCCGACGAGCACATTAGGTCAGGCTCGTATCTGCTGCAGTACAAGAGCTACACCACTTCTTTCACTGCTTGTTCGGTGATAAGTGACGTAGAGCCAGTACTAGCTTCCACCAACTCTTCGCCTGAATCACACATTCCTTCAAGTGAAAGGATGAAGAAGAGAAGACCTCCCACCCTTTTTGAGAAACCTGCCTCTGGTGCTGGAGAGACAAAAAGAAGTAAGATTGACGTCCCAGGGGAGGGGACAAAGAAGATTGATGCACCTTCCTCGGCTGATCCTGTTGTGAAGGTTGTCGAGAAGCCCCCAGTGGCTCAGAGCAGGTCTGCTGCTCCAGGAGAAGTGATTGTAATATCACCAACCAAGAGTTCCTCCTTGGTTGAATCTATTCCTGCTCCCCCGAGGAAGCTGAAGAAAAGCTCCTCGGTCAATTTGGCTGACACCATCTCTCAGTCCCCGACCAGTGGAGTTCCTACTTTCGTTCCCCCGAGCTCTGCCATGAGCTCGTTGAATACTTGGATCATTCCCGAGATCCAAGGTATCGAAGAAAACCTTTCTCGGGATATGGTTACCTCTTTGGCAGCTCGCCATATTGCTTCTGTAAGTCCTTTTACTTGACACTTTTCATCTTTTCCTTGTTATGTCTGTCTCTAACTTGCTTTCATTTTCTTTTCACAGTTGGTGAGCTGCTTCAATACAATTTTGAATAAGGATGAAGCTATTAAAGCTTTCAGCTCCTCGTCTGGTGTAGAGGAAGCTTTGATGGGCTTGGGGCAGTCTTTGGAAGAGTCTCGCAAAAAATATGCTGATGATAAGGCAACTTGGGAGAAGAAGCTTGCCTCCACCGAGCAGGAGAAGGCTCGAGTTGTTGAAGTCTCCCAGGATTTGGATAAGAAAATAAAGGACTTGGAAGGGAAGAATAAAGATCTTAATAAGAAGCTCAAAAATGCTGGAGAGCTTGAGAATAAGCTCAAGGTTGCTGAGGAAGAATTGGGTCAGCTTCGGGAGGTAAATCGACAGAAGGAGGAGGTTGAAAATAAATTGAAGATTGCTGAAAACCTTCTGTCCGAGTAGCGTTCCTCGAAGAAGTTGAAGAGAAAAATGGCTGTGAAGAAGTCTTTCAGTACTGGCTGGGACAAAGGGTGGAACAAGGGGTTGGCTGCCATGATGTCACAAGTAGAATATGGTAGCCTCAAGTACTTCAGGTATGGATGGGTCGCTGCTCTACAGGAAATGAAAGTGGATGAAAATTTTGAGCTCTTCCAGCGACACATCCCTGGTCCCCCTCCAACTCCCGAAGAAGAAGAAGAGGATGAAGCTGCCTCCGAAGAGTCTTCTATGGTGATGGGAGATCATCCCCCAGCCATCCAGCCTGCTACCTAGGAACTTCAGTAGCTCGCTACTTCCTCCGAGCAACCTCCAACACTTCCCCAGCTACTATCTGTTCCTTTCGAGCAACCTACTTCCTCGTCCCAGCCTCCCAAGAAGGTTTTGGGAGACAAGGAAAAGGTGTAGAGTTGTTCGGGTTTCTCTTTATATTTTTCTTTTGTCAAATGTAACCATGAACATGTAACTCTGAATCTTGATATAATAAAACTTGAATTTTTGTTCTTGCATACTGTTGTCTCTTCTTCATGCTTAGTTGGTACTTTTATTAATTAATGCTTCTTCTTTATCTACTAGTTTCTGGCCAGGATGGAATTACTATCTGCTCATGATACCAAGCTGTTGAGGCAATGCAATGATTATTTTAAGGTTGGTCATACAGATCTAAGTGCAGCACAAATTGTCGACATCCTCGGCCAAGATGCTTCTGAACAGGCGGTTGAGGCCTACCAATACTTGAAGACCCTACTTGATCGTGCAGTGGCCAACAATGTGGCTTATTATGATATGATCGAGGATCTCCAAGGCATTCTTGAAGACCTTCAGTAACAATACAAAGAATCCACTGCCCTTTTGCACGAGGGGTATGAGAAGAAGTATCAGCAACTCAATGTTGACAAGGGGTACGAGAAGTGTTTTACTGGCTACGAGGTGAGGGAGAGAACTCTGAGGGGTGAGGTTGAGGAGTGCAGATAAATAACAAAACTATTAGAGCAAGAGAATAACATACTGCAAAGAGAATTATCTCAGTTGAAGTCTGCAGCTTCCACTTCAAATGCCTTGGTCCCAGTGAATGATGAGGGATTTTCGTTCTTGGAGATCGAGAACGCCAAATTGAGGGACGAATTGGAGACCTTGAAGAGAGCTAGTCCCTCTACATCTTCTCGTGGACGAGCAAGAGCAGCTCGAATTCCTGTCGAGGAACAGAGGACTCAATTTGCCTTAGAGAACCAAGCCTTCCAATTAATGGCAAAGAGCCAGGCGTTGGCTGAAATGTCAAAGAAGATCAGGGACCTGGAAGAGCAGCTTTCTGTGCAGCAGTCAGTCTTGGAGAATAAGGAACTCTTCATCAAAAGTCTCCACGATCAGTTGGAAAGACTGACATATCAATTCCACAAATATCCCACGGAGTTTTGGATGGTTGGGTACAACGAGGCTCTTTATCACTTGGACGATCGTATCTAGAATGCCAATAATGAGGGCTACAAGCAAGGCTGGTTGAATGCCTTAGGTGTGCTGCAACTCGAACAGGGTCACTACCTATGGGATTACCATGATCCTGGGCTGCTCGACCTACCCGTGCCACCATTCAAACTTGATATGAGCTGGATCCCTGCTCGGGCCATTCCTCGATGCTTAATTTCAAAGTATCTCGGCGACTACAATCTCCATTCAAGTGTTGATATATCTCGTCCCGAGCACCTTCTAGATCGACCATCCGTGATGAATATCACGATGTTAAAATATTTGAACTTCATAACCTCTCCTCTTGCTTTAAATGATTCGCCTGCTGGCGAGGAACCTGTCTCAAAAGCAGAGGTGAAGAAACTAATAAAGTAGGAATTTTGATGTAATAGTTAGTATACATTTCATTATCAATGTAATCTATTCTTGGATTTAATAAAAGACTTTTATTTTTGTTCGCAATCTTAATCGCTATTGTCTTGTAAAATACTTTACATTTGTGCATGTATATCTGTTAAAAAAAATAACAATATTGTGTTGTGTTGTTTGTCGATCAACTTATTGTCGACTAGCTTGAATTTGTGGTAGTCATAAAAATTACTAAGTTATTCCTCGACCAACTTACTAAGTTGTTTCTCGACCAGCTCACTAAGTTGTTTCTCGACCAACTTACTAATAATTTTAAAAAGTCACTAGTATCAATAATTTTGATTGATCATTTTCTCGTATTCATAAAATGTTTCCGACCAACTACAGTTAGTGGGTTTTTATCCCCGACCAGCCATAGTTAGTGAATTTTACCTCTGCGAGCAACTTTTAACACTTTTTGGGATAATTTTACCTCCCGACCAACTTTAGTTGGAGTTTACAAGAATATATTTACTTCCTAACCAGTCTAAGTTGGTATTTTTAGGAATATTTTTATTTCCCGAGAAACACATAATTTTATTTCCCATAGGAATACAAGTTTTACTTCCCGGAGGAATACAGGTAGCTTTACTTCCCGGAGGAATACATGTAGCTTTACTTCCCGGAGGAATATAGGTAGCTTTACTTCCCGGAGGAATACAAGTAGCTTTACTTCCCGGAGGAATACAGGTAGCTTTACTTCCCGGAGGATATATGTAGCTTTACTTCCCGAAGGAATACAGGTAGCTTTACTTCCCGGAGGAATACAAGTAGCTTTACTTCCCGGAGGAATACATTTATTTCTCGACCAACCTTAGCTGGCGTTTTCGAGAAAAAAATTGAGTAGCCCGAGTTTCGCCCGAGTTTTGCTGAGTAGTGTGTAGCACTAGTATTCCCCAAAAAATTTTCAATAAAAGGAGAAAATTCACATCACTGATAATACTTGCGCAGGTGCTCTGCGTTCCATGCATTCTTAAACTCCTCCCCTTCTAAAGTTGCTATTCGGTAAGTTCCTGGTCGAACAACTTCTGTAACTCGGCATGGCCCATGCCAGTTTGCCTCCAGTTTGTTGTGCTTTTTAATTACTTTCTTCAGCACATAGTCTCCTTCTTTCAGGTCGCACTTCTTCACCCTCTTATTATAGAATAGAGCTATTCGTTGTTGGTATGTAGTATTTCTGATGGCTGCTTCTTCTCTAACTTCCTCGAGCATGTCTAAATCCAATCTTCTCATTAAGTCGCTGACAGGGGAATTGAAATTTAGTACCCTATGTGTTGGGAGGACCAACTCGACAGGTATAACAACTTCACTTCCAAACGCTAGCATATATGGAGATTCTCCAATTGCTACTCGGGGAGTAGTTCGGTAAGCCCACAGTACTGACTGTAACTCGTTGATCCAATTTGCTTTCGCATCGTCCAGTCTTTTCTTCAAACCATTCAGCAGTGTTCTGTTTGTCACTTCAGTTTGCCCATTGCTTTGAGGATAGCCTGGTGCTGAGTGGATCTTCAACACATTTGATTGATGATAATAGGCAGCGAACTCCTCGTTATCAAATTGTGTTCCATGGTCTGTGATGAAAGCATGAGGAAGACCATATCGACAAATGATGTTCTTCCAAATAAATTGGCACACCTTCTCGTACGTCATATCAATGAGAGGCTCAACTTCCATCGATTTAGTAAAATAATCCACTGCGACGACGAGGTATTTGAACCTTCCTCTAGTCGTTGACAGTGGTCCAACCAAATCTATTCCCCACATGGCAAATGGCCAAGGGGAAGTGATGGGTGTCAATAATTCTTGTGGAGTTCTTCGAATGGAGGAAAAGCGCTGGCACTTGTCACATTTCTCGGCATAGGCTACACAATCATCCCTCATCGTCGGCCAGTAATATCCCTGCGTTATCATCCTTTGCAAAAGCATCCGACCTGCTACATGGGCTCCACAAGACACTTCGTGGATCTCTTCAATCAATTCTTTCACCTCGGAGGGATGTACACACCTTTGCAAACCTGCCATAATTCCTCGTCTATATAAAATACCGTCAGTTAATACATACCGAGCAGCTTTAAACTTCAATTTCTTGGCTGCGAGCTTGTCAATTGGTAATTCTCCCTCTTCAATATATGCCCTGATGGGGTCCATCCAAGATGGTCCTAAATCAAGGGTGATAAAGTTCATCGCCAAATCTTCATCTATACACCGAACAGCTAAAACTTCAATTGGAATTATTCTTCGTAGCTCGGTATGAGTAGCTGATGCTAATCGAGCTAGGGCATCTGCTCTTGCATTCTCCATTCTTGGTATTCTGACCAGCTGAATAGCAGAAAATTCTGATACCAACTCCATCACCTTTGCATGGTATTTGATCATTAACTCTCCTTTGGCAGCATATATTCCCAACATTTGATTTACAATTAATTGAGAATCACTGAAGATAATAATTTGCTGCGCCTCCATAATTTTTGCCAAATTAAGACCTGCAATCATAGCCTCATACTCAGCCTCATTATTGGAAGCTTTGAATTGGAAACGTAGGGCGTATTCCACGTCAACCTCATCCGGAGTGATCAAAACTATTCCTGCCCCACTGCCTATTGTGCAAGATGAGCCATCTACATATAGCCTCCATATAGGTAACTCGTCTTCAAACTTCTGATCTGACAGAGTTCCTCGGTGAAATATATGTTGCTTCCTTTCATCTTCCCCTGATATTTCTCGCTCTTCGTCGATCATCTTTTCTTGCCCTTTTACCAACCGGAGTTGGTCTGAGCTCGAATTTGATGATCCTGTAACATCCACTTGCCCTTTTACCAATCGGAGTTGGTCTGAGCTTGTGTTTGTTGATCCTGTAACATCCACAGGTTGATCAGCGAGCAACTTTTGCTCCTCGGGGGTATCAGGATAGGTGAACTCTTCTATAAAATCCGCTACAACTTGCCCTTTAAGCGATGATCTGGGTTCATAGACTATATCGTATTCACCGAGCTCTATTGCCCAGTACATCAATCTCCCTGATTTTTCTGGTTTATGAAGGGCTTGTCTCAATGGCATATCCGTATATACGACTATAATATGAGCCTGGAAGTAAGGCCTCATTCTTCTACTCGCCTCAATCAGTGACAGTGATAACTTTTCCAGCCTTGGATATCTGATCTCTACTCCTCGGAAGGCCTTACTTGTGTAGTAAATTGGTTTTTGTACTCCATTCTCTACTTTTATCAACGCCGAGCTAACTGCATTCTCCGATACTGCTAGATATAAGTATAATTTTTCTCCCATCACCGGCCTGGACAACAGTGGAGGTGCTCCCAAATATTTCTTCAAGTCTTGAAAAGCCTTCTCACATTCATCATTCCACTCAAAAGTCTTTCGGAGTATCTTTAAGAATGGGAGACATCGATCAGTTGCTCGTGATACAAATCTGTTGAGTGCTGCTACTCGTCCTGTAAGACTTTGCACCTCTTTCTTCGTCGTTGGAGATCACAGCCCTAGTAGAGCTTTGATCTTTTTAGGATTCGCCTCAACGCCTCGTTGATTGACAATGTACCCGAGAAACGTGCCTTCTCGTACTCCAAATATGCACTTCGCCGGGTTCAGCTTCATTTGATATTTATCTAGTTGATCAAAAGTATGACTTAAGTCAACTAGATGATCTGCAGCTTTCTTGCTCTTTGTCAGCATATCGTCAATATAGACTTCCATATTGCAACTGATTTGTTCAGCAAAGACTTTGTTCATCAGCCTCTGATATGTCGCACCTGTATTTTTCAAACCAAAAGGCATAACATTATAACAATAAGTTCCCCTAGGGGTAATGAAAGAAGTACTTTCCCTGTCTTCAGGTTTCATTTTAATCTGATTGTAGCCAGAATAAGCATCCATGAAGCTCAGCATCTCGTGTCCCGAGGTAGCGTCGACTTGCTGATCAATTCGGGGCAGTGGAAAGTGATCCTTTGGGAATACTTTAATGAGGTCGGTGAAGTCTACACACATCCTCCACTTGTTGTTTTTCTTCTTTACCATCACCACATTGGCTAACCAGTCTGGATATTTAACATATTCAATAAAGCAGGCTTTCTGGAGCTTCTGGACTTCCTCCTATATAGCTTGATTCTTCTCGGGGCTGAACACTCTTCTTCTCTGTTTCACTGTCTTGATTTCCTTATTCACATTGAGTTCGTGACATAAGAAATTTGGATCTATTCCGGGCATATCCTCATGACTCCACGCAAAAGTTTGCTTTCTGCTTCTAAGGAAAGTTATCAATTCCTGTTTTAGTGAGGCTTCCAACGACGAACCTACTTGAGTAGTCTGTTCAGGGCGCTCGTCGTCCAGAATGATGTTTTCAGTAGCTTCCACCACTTGACCCTTTACGAGTTGTGACTCATCTCTGGGATCCAATGTTTCAATTTCTTCTCCTTCTTCTACTTGATAAGTAGTAGTCTTTTTCCTTGATTCCTCTAGTTCTTCTTGCTCGGTGGATGAATAATAGCATTCTCGAGCTACTTTCTGGTCACCTTTCACAACTCCTACTCCGAAATTTATTGGAAACTTTAGGCATTGATGCACTGTAGATGGTACAGCCTCAATTTTTTTTAATCCTACTCTTCCCATAAAGATATTGTATGATGACTGAACATTCTTATCCATCACGAAAAAGCGTATTCTTTTTGTCCGATAAGTAGGCCACGTACCAATGAATATATCCAACTTGATCGTCCCAAGTGGAAATACTTTCTCTCCAGCAAAACCGAGGAGGGGTCTATAATAAGGCTCCAGTTGAGATAGCTTTAGATTTAAACTATCGAAGCACGAGTAGAACATGATGTCTGCCGAGCTACCATTGTCGACCAGTACTCTTGAAATCATTACCTCCTTCATTCTCATCTTGATCACCAATGGGTCATCATGACGATATAGAAGACCTGCAAGGTCATTCTTTGAGAACCCAATGACTGACTTCTCTTTGTTCACCTTTCTCGGGCGATCCTCCTCAGCTAGATTTATTCGTTGAATGTACGAGCAAGCTTGAGCCTCACAGAGGTAAGCTTTTCTCTCGGCAGTAAGGTCTCCTCCTCCTGCATCTCCACCTGTTATAACATTACAGTCAAATGACCTAAAGCGTATTGAAAATACCTCTTGTTCTGGCTGCCTTGGTCTCTTGGGAAGATCGGGGTCGTCTTCGGGATCAACTTCATGGTTTCTTTTCTTATTCTCCTCTGCTCGATGAGGAGATCTAGACCTCTCTCTAGTTCGGTCGTTGTTTCTTCTTTCACTTCCACGATCAACATACTTTGCCAGCTTTCCTCGTCTGATGAGTATTTCAATCTCATCCTGAAGAGCTATGCAATTTTTTATCATATGGCCATGATCTTTATGAAACTCGCAATACTTTGCCTTATTCCTCTTGTCAGGGTCTGCCTTCATTTTCTCTGGCCAGTTTAATTCCTCGTTGCTCTTGATTTCTTCTAGAACATGGTTGATATCCTTCTTCAAAGGAGTATAATTATCGAATTTCTTCATTGCATCCCATACCGACCTTGTTCTTGAATGTTTGTCATTACCATTGTTCTTATGCTCTTTCTTCTTATCTTTATCACCTTCCACCTTGGTTTCTTTGGCATCCATGTTCTTCTTCGCAGCCATAGCCTCGTCGTCATTCATAATCTTGGACGCTTTTCCCATCAGATCTGACATGTTTCTAGGTGGATCTTTGACCAAAGTGTAGTACAACTTGTTGGGCAGTAGTCCACTCATCAAGGCGGTAATCGCTATCTTCTCTTCATAATCAATGACTTCAAGTTTCTCGTTATTAAAACGAGTTATATAATCTCTGGTACTCTCACCAGCCTTTTGTCTAACACTTAACAATTGCGCTACTCGTTTAACTGGCTTTGCCCCAAAACAAAAATTCCCAATGAATAACTCGGCCAGTTGAAGAAAAGTTGAGATCTTACCCCAAGGAAGATTATTATACCATATTTGAGCAGATCCGGTAAAAGTTCCCGAGAATGCTCTGCATCTCATCTCATCTGAAATAGCATAGATGTCGGCTGCAGCTTGGTATTGTTCTATATGAAGGACGGGGTCAGTCATTCCATCATATTTGGGGTCACAACAGGTGCTTTGAATTTTGATGGTGTTGGAAAATCTACAATGGCCTGGACAAAAGGTGTTCCTCGAATAAAGGTTCATTGTAGAGGGTTCTTAGCTTTAACCATTTACCCTAATCTATCCTACATCCTTTAAATAGAGCCTTTCCATGCATCATTTCCTTCCTTGGGTCTGTTGGTTCGAGCAGCTGATCGCGTTGAAGTGGCTTCCTGGGATCTATCTTGACGAGCAGCTGGTCGCGACTGGGCAGATCCTTCCCTTAAATCTGATGGTCATCGAAAACTCCTTGATGGGGCTCTAGGAGGACTTTTTCTCCTCCTAGGACCTAATCAATCGAAAGGAGATACTCTGCTTAATCTTTCTAGCGCACTTGTCCTTTCTGGGGAGAGAGTGATACGTTGTTCAGTATCTGTGGCTCGCACTGACGAAGTTCGTCCAGGTTGATAAGAAAAATCTTCAGACTACTCATTGCGATATGAATTAGTACGCCTAGTACGCGAAGAAGATGCATAGGTATTTCTTTGAATACTTTGTGGTCTTGAATGGGTTGGTGCACCGCCATGGAGGGTTTGTATGAGTTGACGCATAGTTTCTTGCATGACGGTCTGGCCCTGAGCCAGATTTGTCATTATTCCAGCCAGATCTGGAATATTTGGCGGAGTAGATGGATTTGGAGGGCTTCCAGCCTTTCGATTGCTTGATTCTGGAATATCTGCCATTTGTGATGGATTGTTTTTGATGGAAAACGATATTACCAATCGTTTCCCACAGACGGAACCAATCTGTTGATATAAAAAAATTAGATCATATCTAATTATTCAATCACAGATAAATAAATGAGACAAATAATTTTTAAAGTGGTTCAACCTTATATGAATGGCCTACGTCCACTAATATGGTATTGCTGATTGTATGGGAATTCTCGATTACAAGTTATCTCAAGAAATTCTGGTCCCTTTACAATGAGGATTGTACAATGTATTTATAGCCATGAGGCTGTAATGTGAAAGGGTAATACATTAAATGATGTATATATGAAAGGGTAATACATTCAATGCCCCTTAAGCGTATGCGTCTGAATGATAAGCATTTAATGAACAGTCTAACTGTTGGTTATCCTGCTATTAATTCTTTGTTCGAGGTGCAGCTCGAACCGCCTGAGTTGCTCGGATCGCCTAAGCTTCTCGGTGATCAAGAGTTCCTCGGAGAGTTCTCGTTCCTCGGAGCGTATGAGTTCCTCGTTGTAGTATGGTTCCTCGGAGCGTGTGAATTCCTCGGAAGTGTTTGTTGTTGCCACGTAGACTACCACGTGTCTTCACTTTATTGATCCATGCCAGCAAACTAAATTTAGTATCAACAATCACTATACAAGATTTGACAGACACAATCGATTTACAGACTACTTATCTCACTAAGTATGATACGTCGTTCTTCAAATCTTCTACAGTAACAACACAGTCTAGCACCGCCCACAGGAAGTAGTCTTCCTTTGGTATCCATCGATCAATCCTCTTCTTCTGCAGTAGAGCCTCGGCTCCACAAACTCTACAAGGTCTTTTAATAACGAAAGTGTTCTTCTTGATTTGTTAAAGTGATATCTAAATTTCCAAGGGGTTTGAATGATTTTTGAAAGAATTTGATCATAATGGAACTCTAAAAGGGTGTGAAAAAACTTGTAAAAGAGTTCTTAAAAACTCCAATCCCGCATCTTTTTTAAAAAGGAAGTTTGTTATAAAGAGATAAATATAAGATATTTGGATTAGATTTAGTTAAAAAACAAATTCTCGCGCGCTCGTTTGAATGATTTGGTACCTCTTTTGAATGGCGTACCCAATTTCATTCGAACCAACTTCTAATGACCTATAGAATGACATTCTAGATAAGGATGAAAAATTGACTCATTCGATCGTGGGAACCTCGTTCTAACGACCCCGTGTATCTCGTTCAAATGACAAGGCAAAATCGTTCTATCGACTCGACGAGATTTCCAAAATTTTCTTTAAAAAATATTTTTTTAACCATTTGGAAATACAAAACCTTAAAATTATAAAAACCCTGAAAAATTAAAGGCTTTACCAAAGTAACCATAACTCTTCTGAATGTTAATTGAGGCGTACAATTCTTCAATCTTACAAAAGTCTTCAGCTTTGTCTTCAAATCCGTACAAGCAGTCATATGGGTGCAATAGATGTGTAACGTGATAAGCCAAAATAAAAAATACATTGAGCAATTATAAAATTGCTCTTACAAATCTATCCCTTTGGCTATTTCGGTACAAAATACAAATCGACACCAAATTGACCCCTAAATATAATAAGTACCCTCGCAAATCAAGAAACGGAAATGCATTCTTGTATAAGTCTTCAATTGAAATTATTCTCCCCCTTATCTAGTTTTGTCTTTATCTTGTGCGGGTCCAAGTAATCATCATCTAGGTAGAATGGCCTACACACATGAGATAAAAGAAATACTGTGTCACATATGATCTTTAAAAGATAAATAAAACTACTCCTTAATTTGTTTTCCCCCTTTTTGTCCGTAATAGACAAAGGAGTAGAATACAATCATGAAAAATAAGCATCACATAAAGAAGTAACATACCATCGCAAAGATAATCAATAAAGTGTGTGTAATGATAATCTCAAAAGACATATTTTCTCCGCCAAATATTTTACAAGTTTTTCAATATTTTTCAAGTACGGTATAATGTACAAATACAACATACTATGGACTAACACTAAAATATCCGGATAATGAAGAATGGAATGAAATTATATAAACATTTTCCATCGGTAAATCAACATAAACATTCGTAACATAGGTGAACAAAGTCAAGAGACACTTATAAAGAAAGCACTCAAAGTCTAACTTTGGTGTAAAATTGTGAACTCAAATGAAATGGACTCGACTTATGCAATATGCCATGAATTTAAATGATTCTTACTCCAATAATGCCAAACTATATAATGTTTTTCAAGAAAGTCTGCTGTGCAAACACTACACCAAAAACAGGAATCTGGCACGGTTTAAAACTATGCCAGATCAAATCTGGCACGGTTTTGAACTGTGCTAGAATCAGGTGTTCCAAAATGGCCATTGTTTTTTGGCACGGCTCAAAAGTGTGCCAGATTTGGTCAAACAGGAACACTTCTGACACACTTTTAAACCGTGCCAAAATTTGATATTTCTGGCACACTTTTGGCACGGTTTTTAACTGTGCCAGATTCAGCACAGTTTAAAATTTTTTGGTACAGTTCAAAACCGTGCCAAAATATGATACACTTTTGCCACGATTTTGAACTGTGCCAAATTTTTTTATAAAAAGAAAAAAAATTTATTTCAAAGCACAAAAATTCACAAATTAAAAAAATTGCACGTTGTTGATAAATTAATGTACATACAAACTTCAAAATATTATAAGTCTTTAATAGGCAAAATATTACAAGTCTTTAATAGTTCACAGGCCAAAAAAAAATTGGGCAGAGTTTTCTCTATTTTCTGGACATTTCAAAACCTGCTAATACAAAACCTTCCTAACATAAAGCCCGCACGGCCACTAAATATAACAATTAACTTACAAAAGCCCACACGGCCATAAAAGTTAACAATAAAACTACAAAAGCCCGCACGACCATAACACAAAAAAATGGAATCATGAATAAACCCCTTGTTGTAAACCATTGAGTTCTCTATGTGTTCCACGTGAATAAATGCCAACGATAAACTGTTATCCTGCAAAAAAAATAGGATACAAAAAAGATACGATATTAGTAACCCAATAATTTACAAAAAAAAAATTACTCAATCTAAAAAAATTACATATAGGAGTGCAAATTATCGTCATATTCTCAAATCGGGAGACCCGAGACTACGAAGTCAGTTCCTACAGGTTACATTGGTCCCGTGCGAGGTGTTCGTGCCTCTTACGGGGTCGTTTGGTGGCTGGTTTGGATTTTCACCCTTTAACGACTTGTTTTTAAGTCTAAGTGTGATTTTTGCAAATTATCGTCATATTCTCAAATCGGGAGACCTGGGACTACGCGATCAGTTCCTACAGATTACATTGGTCCCGTGCGAGGTGTTCGTGCCTCTTACGGGGTCGTTTGGGGTCTGGTTTGAGTTTTCACCCTTTAACGACTTGTTTTTAAGTCTAAGTGTGATTTTTGCAAATTATCGTAATATTCTCAAATCGAGAGACCCGGGACTACGCGATCAGTTCCAACAAGTTACATTGGTCCCGTGCGAGGTGTTCGTGCCTCCTACGGGGTCGTTTGGGGGCTGGTTTGGGTTTTCACCCTTTAACGACTTGTTTTTAAGTCTAAGTGTTGATTTTTGCAAATTATTGTCATATTATCAAACCGGGAGACCCGAGAATACGCAGTCAGTTCCTATAAGTTACATTGGTCCTGTGTAAGGTGTTCGTGCCTCCTACGGGGTTGTTTGGGGACTGGTTTGGGTTTTCACCCTTTAATGGCTTGTTTTTAAGTCTAAGTGTGATTTTTGAAAATTATCGTCATATTCTCAAACCGGGAGACCCAGGACTATGCGATTAGTTCCAACAAGTTACATTGGTCCCGTGCGAGGTGTTCGTGCCTCCTACGGGGTCGTTTGGTGGCTAGTTTGGGTTTTCACCCTTTAACGGCTTGTTTTTAAGTCTAAGTGTTGATTTTTGCAAATTATCGTCATATTCTCAAACCGGGAGACCCGGGACTACGCGGTCAATTCCTAAAAGTTACATTGGTCCCGTGCGAGGTGTTCGTGCTTCTTACGGGATCGTTTGGGGGCTGGTTTGGGTTTTCACCCTTTAACGGCTTATTTTTAAGTCTAAGTGTATTTTTGCAAATTATCGTCATATTCTCAAACCGGGAGATCCGGGACTACGCGGTTAGTTCCAACAAGTTACATTGGTCCTGTGCGAGGTGTTCGTGCCTTCTACGGGGTCGTTTGGGGGCTGGTTTGAATTTTCACCCTTTAACGGCTTGTTTTTAAGTCTAAGTGTTATTTTTGAAAATTATTGTCATATTCTCAAATCGGGAGACCCGGGACTACGCGCTTAGTTCCAACAAGTTACATTGGTCCCGTGCGAGGTGTTCGTGCCTCCTACGAGGTTGTTTGGTGGCTGGTTTAGGTTTTCACCCTTTAACGACCGATTTTTAAGTCCTAAGTGTTATTTTTGCAAATTATCGTGATATTCTCAAATCGGGAAACCCGGGACTACGCGGTCAGTTCCTACAAGTTACATTGGCCCCTTGCGATGTTTTCGTGCCTTCTACGGGGACGTTTGGTGGCTGGTTTAGGTTTTCACCCTTTAACGACTTGTTTTTAAGTCTAAGGTTTATTTTTGCTAATTATCGTCGTATTCTCAAACAGGGAGACCTGGGACTACGCGGTTAGTTCCTACAAGTTACATTGATCCCGTGCGATGTGTTCGCGCCTCCTACGAGGACGTTTGGTGGCTGGTTTGGGTTTTCACCCTTTAACAGCCTGTTTTCAAGTCCTAAGTGTTATTTTTGCAAATTATCGTCGTATTCTCAAACCAGGAGACCCAAGACTACGCGGTCAGTTTCTACGATACATTTGTTCTACACTCTACATTAGAAGAGACAGAGACCTTTACTTTGGGTCTATTTTCAGCTTTACTTTGGGACTTTTTTCAGCATTATGTTGGGACTGTTTAGGGGACTGTTTTGGGAGTAAAAATTAAAGGGAGTTGATGAGTAACTCAAAGGTATCATTTCTGCTAGGTGGTCATTACTTCTCCCATGTTTATACGAATGGTTTTCATATAATGTATTTCAAATCAAGTAATAAAAAAGTAAAAAATGAACTAATGTAGATATATATACCTGTTGTAGGAATAACACCATGACATGATTTAACAATTGATCCCTTGAAAAGATTGCTGCAGCGTTCCCGTAGTGCCCATCAAAAATTTGAAAATTGGTTACAAAATTCAACCATCATCATATCATATAGGCAATAAGGCAATGGTGAAAATTGAACTCAAACTAAACTCAATGGTGAAAACCCAAATATGTTTGGGAACTCCAACCAAATCGGCAATAAGAAATTAATTTTTTAGAAAAAAATATACACAATTAATGAATGGAGATACTCTTAATCATTTCAAATATAACTAGTACTACATGTGCATGCCATAACTGTTATATATGTTATAACATATATAACATATATAGCTGTTATATATGTTATAACATATATAACTGTTATATGTTATCTAATAGCATAAGCTTACAAGCATGCGAGTTGCGGTCTTTTTAAGTTTCTTTTTTTTATTTCGGAATAAAAACCTTACAAGCATGAGAGTTGCGGTCTTAGCGACCTCGACCTTAAGAGTTGAGCAAAGCGTGTTGAGAGGGGGTAATGCCAGTGTTAAAAGGAACCAATACTGCATTCTGAGACCTCTCTGACTTTGAATATCAAGTAGAAAAGAAGTAAAACTCGAATTAATATCTTAATTATTAAAAAAAGTACTAATCAATATAATCATGACTAAACAAAGGTTGAATATAATCATAATCAAATAATTGAATGTACCTTATATGTATAAGAATGATGCCTTATAAGCTATATCCCCATAAAAACCAAATGATTGTTAGCACGACATAAATTTTGAAATGCTATAAATAAGCCCATCAATGTCTTAGTCACATAGTTAGTGCAAACTAGAGGGACAATATGAGTGGGACTTTCTGGAGGTTAGGATTTAAGGGCAGAAGAGGGACAAGTTTTTTCACAATTTAGAGTTTTTTTTTAGGAGAAACAGTTGTTGGTGCTGAGGTTTGGGTAGGGGCAATGGGGTTGCTGGATTCCCCAACAAATTTGTTCTTTTTGGTTTTAGTCCACACCTTATCCGGGACTGATAGATTTGATATGACCCCTGCAGACTTTGGGGGAGCTGGATAGGCAGGTAACATGGCAGCTTTAGAGAATAAGTGTATTGGAAGGGAAGGGAAGGAAGGGAGATCCAGACAGGGGTTAGGGGACAGTCTTCATTGGCTTGTCCTAACTCTTATATAGATCATTTGCGCTAAACTTCAGTCTATAAATCACATTACCAGTTATAAACTAAAGTTTAAAAAGCCCTCTGCGCCTCTTAAAAAATGTAACCGGTCTCGTTGTGGTATTGTCTATCTTCTTGATCTGTATCTTATCTCTTGGCCATATATATTGTAACTAGTAACTCGTTAGATACTGGGGGATACGTTGCTATCAAATCCTAATTAAAATATCAATTTAATATAAATAATAAAATATCAAATATTGAACTTCCTATTGGTTAAAAGAGAGCTTCACATACCTAAACTCGGGATTAACTTTTCATTCAACCCTTCTGTTGACAAAAAACCACTTGAAATATGATTACAAAGTTGTGTGCTGTGTCCATTTAAAAAGGTGTACCAAGCAAAGCACCCTCTGGTCTGGCAGCACTGAAAAGAATCAATTCTAAACTCATGGGGATCCATTTTAAAAGGTGTATCAAGAAAAGATGTATCAAGCAAATCATCCCTTCTAAACTCATGGGGATACTCAAGCAAGTTCAGTAATGGTGTATCAATTTCCCCTGGTTTGGCAGCACTAAAAAGCACCCTCCCATTACTATGGATTGGCAAACAACATGTTTTCCAAACAAGGATGCTTCACTCAAGCATACATGGGATATTCACAAGTATGAGTCTAAATTATGTGATGATCAACTAGCCACATTTTCGGTTGGTCCTATTTCACAAGTATGAGTCTAAATTAAAACTCGTATTTCTAAGTAGTGATCAACCTGACTAAAGTCTATAGTATTTAAATACCTCAATCTACATACAAGAGCATATATGCATTCAAGAGCATTTATGCAGCAGCATATATGCAACAGCTGCATGCATATATGCTGTTGTGCATATCTGCATACAACAACAAATATGCAACAACAACTGTATGCATATATGTTGCATATATGCATACAAGAGCATATATGCATGCAACCGTTGCATATTTTCTCTTGTATGCATATATGCTCTTGTATGCATATATATGCTGTAGTATGCATATATGTTACATATATGCTGGCACGAATAAGAACATCATTGGCCATTATTAATCCCGATAGGTAGTAAGTCATCTTGTTCTATTGATTTAGTGATTGATTTAATGAGATACAAAACTAATTCGTTTAGACACGAAGTCGTGTCGTGTCGTGTTCATATAAAAAAATGAAGCTTCCCTAGGTTCAAACCCTCACTTTTATCAAAGCAAAAGTTTCCAAAAATCAAAATTTCTTAATACTTAATAATCAGAAGAAAAGGATATATGTCACACACTCACGATAAAAGCACATACATACACTACACCATACTATTTCAACCTAAAGGATGTCCAAAACATCAAACAGTTAAACAGTTCTCATATAAAGAACTTTTTATTTACATTGCCTAACTTATGGGAACTCATCAAACAATTAGTGTGCAAATGGTCTTAAATACAAAAATAATGATGATTTAGGATGCTTCTAGCCATATTCAATCAATTGCAACAAACATCATTCCAAAATTAAACCAAGTTCGAATAACACACTATAAAGTAACTAACATATAAACAATCAATATCAAATTAAGTAACTAAATCAAACCGTAACTTGGTTTAACTTGACAAAATAAAGTTTAGTCTTACTTGGCACTGCATAGGAGTATTTTTAATTTCAAACTCTATTAATCCAATAATAATTGTGCTAAGCAACCATGTTAACTTCCATGAATGTCATAGCGATCATTTAAGCAACCAAATTCCATGTACAAAATCCTAGCTTCTTCACACAAAAAATCCATAATCGTGGATCTAGACTGAAATTCAAAGAGAATAATTTAATAACACTGAACATGCAACCCAATCACCAAAAAATAGAGATAAAATTTCATGTAAGAATGGATTTATGGTGTTAATGAAAGTGTCATTAAACCTAAGTAAAAGAATAGACATCATTGATGCACAAAGCTAAAAATTCTAAAGCAAAGTTGCAACTCATTGTAAGCTAAAATACTAAAGCACAGTTACATGAACATTACGATGAATTAGAAACCTCGCCCTAAACCCACATAAAGAATTCATGTTAAGCACGAGATTTAAACTTATTATCATTTGGAAGGAATTGTCGTATGTCAAAAAATAATTGTATGGATGCCAATGACTACATCAACCTCTCGATATTAGAAAACAATACAGTTAAACCGGAAAATCAGTATGAGATTTCATTCTTCCGGGTCATTTCCAATGATGTGAAAAGATATAAAATTAAAATCTAAAATCAATTATGAAATTAATAGTTAAATACTCATATAACATCCTTAAGTAGTAACATTATCCATCCAAGCTACCCGTTTTACCCCACAACGTGAAATGAATAAAGCAATATCATCATAATGGGAAGGAAATGAAAGAACTTTGAACATTATTCTTACCTCAGTATTTAAATTTCCATCACTAGTGATTAGCACCCTTTTCACGAAAAGATAAATTAAGTATATGACCTGCAATAGTACTTCAAGATGTTGTGTGTAAATTCTATGAATAAACGGTGTTACACTTTGCATACGAGCACAAACGTTAAATCGGCATATGAAAAAAATTACCGATAATTAAAAATGATAAAAATTACACCATTTGTAGCTCCCTGTTGAGTGCGTGACCAAGTTAGTGATATAAAAAGATGAGTAAATAGTAAATATACACCACTAAACAAAACAAGAGAAATGAACCAGTTTGAATGGATTCAAGTGTAAATAAAATAACAACAAAAGATATTTTGAATTACCACAACAATACTTTTCAAATAAAATGACAACAAAATACATATGGCCACAATGAATCCACATGAAAAAAATAGCAGGAAAAAAGACAAAATGACAATATTGTTATATTGCACTGTTAATAATATAATTCATAAAAAATGAACATTGCAATACCTTAATTACATATTAAAAAGGATGGAATAATAGATAACAATGTCAAAATCTCCCAAGTTAAATAGAACACTATCACTTGTGCATACCTGATCTAAGTACCCACAACATCAGATATTGATCTGAAAAAAAATAACAAAACACAAAAACAATTATATCCCAAAACATAAACGTAAAAGTAAATAGGTCTTAAACAAAATGAATCAATATCTGAACACAAAACCTAAATTACAAAGTCATGAATTACAAAGTCCTAAATTTATCAACAAACCCTAATTCTGTATTCATAATTGGGATGGTCTTTATAATGTTGAACTATAGCTTCAAACATCTTATAAATCTATACACAAATCCATAAATTACAAATCCCTAAATTAGCATAAAATTAATAGACTGTTGTAAATCCCCATACCAATCATGTATGTAACGACTCCAGACATCAAATCAACCACCACATTTCCATCCACACAAATAAATCTCATCGATCCAAAAGAGCACAAATTTGCAAAATGTAAACATCAATTTTCACAGATATAGGAAAAAATCAATCTCAATAATCTTAGATAATCATGGGAGACGAACTCACGCTTGGGGTGACAGCCGTGGAGAAGAGACAGAGAGTTTGTTGGTCGGAGAGATGTCTCCATGCTTAGATAAGTTGATCGGAGAGAGCTCCACGCTGATCGGAGAGGGAGAGGGAGAGAGAGAGCTGAGCTGAGAGAAATCGAACCATAGAGGGGATGAGCGGGTGAGCGGGAATGAGAACGGGAAATGACAAAATTAGTATGATGTTTATTTAGAATATTTTATATTTTAGTGAAGTGTACTCCATTTTGGCACACTTTAAAACAATGCCAAATTTTGGAACTGTTTTAAAGTGTGCCAAATTGCTATTACACCGTGCCAAAATCTGGCACAGTTTTAAACTGTGCCAAATTTTTAATATCAAGGTGTGCCAAATTGCTATTTTTTGTGTAGTGAAACCCATTGATCTTATACTTTATAATTCCTGCAAAATCTCACAAATATAATAATTCACTCTCAAATTTTTTGAAGAAATCATAATGCTCATGTGTAGCGAAGCATCAATGAACATAAACTAAATAACCTTGGTATTTCTATTTTTGTGTGTCTTTAATCTTATAGGCTCCTTTTGCAAATGGTCGCTTTTAACGCAAATAAAATTTTGTCCTTTTGTAGCCCCTTTCCATTGCTTAACATTTAATAATATTTTCCAGGAAAATAACTTTGGGCAATGATTCTTACAAGCACAACTTATCTTTTTTTTACATTTGGTTAGTTATTAAGCAGAATTGAGATGAGAACACTATATTCGATAAATTACAAGTAAGTACAATGTTCATAAAGTTCATGCACGTGTGCAATAAAGGTGACAAAGAGTATAACACGTAGAAAATAATCATTAATGATCAACGAAATGTTATCCACACATTATTAAGCACATTAATGAAACAAAGTCATGTCTCCAAATACTATGAAAAAGTAATGTGAATGGATGGAATGTATGGGTGATCCAAATATCTTAAATGTTCATCCATATACGGTGAAAAACAAAAAATACAAAAAAAATTTGTTCTTTTCAAAAAATTTACCAAAGTAAAATCTTTTTCACTTTTCATAAAAACTAAAAATCTTTTTGAATTTTTTATACTTTTTCAGAAAATATAGTAATGTTCAAAAGACCTCATTAAACCCCATTTTATTTCTAAGGAAAAAGTCACTTCAAATCAATACTTTCTTAACTTCATGAAAGAGGATCTACATCTCCTCTTACTATCTTAGATAAGTACGATGACTTATTTTCGAAAGAGTTATCTGGCATACCCCCACAACGAGAACTCAAATTTGTTATCAAATTGTTACCTAAAACCTCCCCCATTTCTATGCCTCCTTATCGTATGACACTATTAGAACTAAGGAAACTTATAACCTAACTTGATGACTGCAAAAAAAGGGTTTTATACGACCTAGTACGATGATTTTGTTTATGTAAAAAAAGGATAGCACATTTCAATTACGCATCGACTATTGGAACTAAATCAAGTAACCATAAAAATACATATCTTTTTCTTAGGATATGATACATATTTGATCAGTTGCGAGGGTCAAAAATATTTTTAAAATTTGATTTACGATCTGGATATCGCCAACTTCACACGAAAGAAGAATATATACCCAAAATAGCCTTTCGAACTCGATATGGTAATTTTGAATTCGTGGTTATGTCCTTTGGATTAACCAATGCACCTGCAAATTTCATGGACCTAATGGATAAAGTATTTTGACCTTTCTTGGATCACTTAGTAATTATTTTCATAGAAGATATCTTCATATACTCTAATACTAGATAGGACCATAAAGAGAACTTGTTCCTAGTACTAGAAACCTTATGCCAACACCAACTTTATGAGAAGAAAAACAAGTGTGATTTTATTATAAAGAGGGTTAAATTTCTCGGGCATGTGATTACTGAAATAGGTATACGAGTAAACCCAATAAAAACAATGGTTGTACTCGAATGGCAGTAAACTATGAACATTATGGAAATATAAAGCTTTCTCGGACTCCCAAGTTATTATCGATGCTTCGTGGAAGGATTTTCGAAAATTTCCTTACCTTTAATGAAGCTAACATGAAAGGATTTTCACTTTATGTGGACTGCGAAATGTGAACAGGCATTCCTTAAATTAAAGGAAAAGTTAACCACTATCCCAGTTCTCACTATTCCCTACTGTAATGTCGGTTATGACGTATATACAGACGTCTCGTTACAAGGATTGGGATGTGAGTTAATGCAGTAAGAAAAGGTGATCGAGTATGGGTGATGATAATTAAAGATTCATGAACATAATTACCCAGTAAAATATTTAGAATAGGCTGCAGTTGTCTTCACACTAAAAATTTTGAGATGTTATTTTCATGGGGAAGAATTTAAAGTATTCTCCGACCAAAAGAGTCTCAAATATATATATATTTACTCAAAAAGATCTAAATCTTCGATAACGGCGATTGATTGAATTTTTGGAAGATTACAACTTTAACTTACTATACCACCCAGGGAAAGGTAACATAGTTGTTGATGCTTGATGTCGAAAGTCAAAAGGAAAGATCAATAGTATGTTTACATTTTTAATTACTATAAGAGAATACAACTTGTAGAGGGAATCTTCTGAAAAATCAAGCATTCTGAGAAATATCATCGCTCACCCAACCCTCTACAAAATAATTTTAGAATAATAATCAGAGGATGAATTCCTGAGAAGCCAACAACAATGATTAGAATACAACAAAAAAGAGAAAGATTAGTTATATAGCATAGAGAGAGGGTTAAGATTTATGAATCGCTTGTGTGTCTCCCTAGAACCCTCCTTTCAAAGTGAAATATTTTAGGAAGCCCATCATTTAAAATTTATAATTCATTTAGGGAGAACCAAATGTATCACAATCTTAAACAATAGTGTTGGTGGCAAGGTATGAAGAAGGATATAGAAAATTTTATGGTTAAATGTCTAACCTGTCAACATGTAAAGATTAAAACCAGCATCCCGGAGGATTAATACAACCACTCCTTATTCCATAATGGAAATGGGATCACATCATGATGGACTTTGTCAGTGGATTACCTATAATATCTTAAGGTTAAAATTTAATATGGGTTATTATCAATCGACTTACCAGATCTTCCCAATTTCTACCAATGCGAGCTACTGATTCTTTTTAAAAACTTAGTGAGCTTTATATTTGGGAAATTGTTAGACTCCATGGAATAAACTTATCCATTATATTTTGTCAAGATGCTTGTTTCATAGGAAGATTTTGGCAAGAATTCCAAAAATCTATGGGAACAAAGCTTTATCTATGCACTGCCTTCCATCCACAAATTGATAATCAATCCGAAAGAGTAATTCAAACCCTTGAAGATATGTTATGAGCTTACATTCTGGACTGTTTCTGTATGTGGAATGATCATCTTGATTTAATCGAATTCTCTTATAATAATAGTTATCAAACCAGCATTCAAGTAACTCCTTATGAATCCTTATATGCTAGACCCCATCGTTCACCTTTATGCTGGAATGAATTCGGAGAAAATGGTATCTTTGGACCCAAAATTATAGATGAAAGTACAAAAAAGATACGAATAATTCAAGATTATATATGGCCCAAAATCGACAAAAGAGTTATGCTGATAATAAAAGAGAACCTTTAGAAGTTCAGATTGACAATCAAGTATTCTTGAAAGTGTCCTTAAGAAAATGAAGTATTAGGTTTGGAAATAAATAAAAGTTAGCACCTCATTATATCAAACCTTTTAAAATCATCGAACGTATTGGACCGGTAGCTTATTGTTTCAGAATTATCCAATATACATGACGTTTTCCATATTTCACAGTTGCGAAAATACATACCTTGTCCCAATCACATTATTACCTCAGAAGGTGTATCAGTGAAATCCAATCCCGATTTCGAAGAAAAACCTATCAAAATTCTTGATTGGCAAAAAAAGGTTCTTCAACGAGAAACCATTATGCTAGTAAAGATCTTTTGACAACACCATGGTACGAAAGAAACAATTTGGGAAACGTAAGAATCTATGAGAATACGTTAGCTCGCACTCTTTGAAGGTAATTTCGAGGACCAATTTTATTTAGGAAGGTGGAATGTAACAAACCCACATGTCTTTGATATATAACCCTAAAGAATAAGGTAATTATCTCATTAATCCTTAAAGCTCCAAAATTACCAAAATACTCCTAAAAACTATAAAACTTATTATTTAACCATACCATATCATTATAATTCAAAAACTTAAACACAACACTTAATCATAGTAGATGTATTTTGTAATAATTACACAAACTAAACCAATAAGTTTAGAAAATTACGCATTTACCCCCTAAACTTACAAAAATGTTCTTAAATATACTTAAATTCACCTTATATACTACACAAGGACCCAAATCAAAATCAAAACTAATTTCACTCCACCTCTAAATATTTTGGCTAGCTGGATGCCTTGTGAGCAATTGTACGACGTGGGAAAGACATGATACTCATATCATCCCTCATGGTACCTAGTTAAAACTTAAACCAACCATGGTAAAAGCCCACCTCTTTTTCCACCAATCTTTTCACCTCAGCTTACTGTATAAACCACCCCTCCACTAGTGTAAAAACGTACTCCACCTTCAGTGAAAAATACAAAGCAAAAACCTACCATTTTGATATTTCTATGATTTTATGTAACATTTATATTTTTTCAGTTGTTTATGTTTCTGGGATTTCATAGGTCCTAAATATGAGTTTTCATAGAAGTTCTAACGTAGGAAATCAATCGAAAAAGCTTGAATATGGGAAACCTCCATTAAAGCTTGAGCTTTAATGGTGGAACCTGTACTCCTGACTTTGAACCAGTTTCAAAGTGAGAGAACTTAAGGCATGGGTTTAAGGAACTCAGATACATAGTTTAATTCAACCCAAAATGAGTTTTGGTACCCCAAATCAATGTTTGAACATTAAGGACCTAGAATTTTCAAAAACAAAATTCAAGAGCTATGGTAACCAAAATATTTGAAACCAAAGTGGTTCAACTGCATTTTGATCCAAGATCATGAATATCCCTATATCGTATTTCGAATTATAGACTAAATCCACGAATGTTAAAGTCAAACTTATGCCATTTTGACAGAAAATGAATAGCTCGAACAGTTAACCTCAATTGTTGAAACACATATGGTTGGATTCCTCTAAAAAAAATTGATAAATTTCATTCAGGATTCAACCTAAATGGTTTTTTAGAACTGTTTGAATTTGAGGTTAAAGTTTTTAAACCCTAAAGTAAAAAAACGAAGGTAGATGATGAAGTGTAATACATGGGCGTGAGTGGAGTCAAATCCAGGCGCGTATGGACTTTGACCCAGCGCGTGAGGGCGTATCTCCAATAAAAAAATTCTGAGATTTTTTTCAAAAATTTTATTTTATTTTTTAGGTCAAAATAGTATATTACATCATCTTGTTTGGTTTCCCAAAAATCAGTTTCTCAAGAAAATAATTTTAAGGAATTAAAAACCAAAACTTTCAATTTTCACTTAACCCCCTAAATTTTCCAACAATTTCAAATCAAGCCTAGACTTTAAATTCAAGTCCTTTCCCATAAATACAAAAAAAATGTCTCTTATCACCAATCCCAAAAATGAAAAGAAATGAGAAAAATTAATGAAAAATTGAACTTTTTATAATTATACATTTAACATCCAAACTAAAGTTTACCCTTTAAATAATTTGTTTAACCTAACTTTGCTTAGAAATTCATTTTCCTTTTACACTCTACACATTTATGATACCCATGGTTTCAGAATACCCGATTTACCCCCACGAGAAAGAAGATTAGTTACACTCAACCCGAAATTGAAAATTAGGTGATTTTATTTAGATATTATTGTTGAACTTACACCCTTGAATTACTGCATTTGTTTATATCACTAGGTGATATTTCTCATTTACGAACTCTTTTGTGTAGTTCACAAACACCGTGAATATTGATTCAATCCTTGTTCAATTATACCCTAACCCGATAATTTCATGCAATCTATGATTTCATTTGAACATAGAAGAATACATTATAATTCAGGGAATAGACTTTCGGTATACCCATGTAAGCGTTATTTGGCATGTAGGACTCAGATGTTTGAGTGCCTAGATTTATTGCTACATACGTATGAGTGTCACTCTAGTTAGTATGCATAGCTGGTTACTTTCTCCAAAGGTTTTGGGTTAATTATATCTCTAAAGGTTTTGGAGTAATGTTATTCAAAGGTTTTGGATGTTATTGTAAGAGTATTACTACCCATTTGAAGCATCTATAATCGATAATAATGGGTTATCCTGTTATAGTCTTAACGTTCTCTTTAGGACTCTAAAAAACACTTATCCAGTTATAATGACTATATCGTTCTTATAAATATCAACACACCCCACATATCGCTTTTCATTATTTTTGATATCTATGACATATTGTCACTACTTCATTTCCAGTTATGCCATCTAAAAAACTCACATATATACACTTGTTATAGAAATAAAATTATCGATTTGGAAAAGTTTTGCTTATTTATTTCACTTCCGTATGGAAACTGAACTCAAAGAAGGAGAAATACCCCCCGTCCCAATGGATTTTTATTCTGTCTTATCAAGGAAAACTTTTTCAGTTACATATGTGTGGGCGGTAACTAGTAAAGAGGGTAGCACCCACTGGAACACTTTCACCATAATTTAGCAGCTTATCCGACCTTTTAGTCCCCCTTTTAGTTATGTGTAATGAGGACTTCGAATACCCTTTTATTTTTATTTATAGAGACTCAATGATAGGTAATAAGATGCTATGCATCCATATAAATATAGTTTTATTTGGTTTCTGCTTAAAATATTATTATTATTTTCTTAGAATTACCATATACAAAACATTAGATGTGACAAATTCGATCTCAAACGAAGAAATTATGATCGTACAAAGTTTAAAATTGAAAGAAAGTCAAAGCCCTGGGTCAAAACTAAAGTAAAATGTTGTGACCCGAGCACTGTTAAAAAACACTGGGGCCCGAAATATGGGTTAAGTTAGTCCTTGCGGTACATTTATTGGAGTTCGTATGAAGAAGTTAGGAGTTTATAGGGTTAATGTGCAATTTTTAAGACCTATTTTTTTAGAAGGGTTAAATGTTTTTTATTGCAGTTGTGTAATTGAGATGCTTGGAAGAATGGTAAGAAGCATATTTTGTTTAAAAGAGGTCATGAGTTCAACACCCCCCCCCCTTTTTCCTCCATTTCCCACGAATGCATGCCATGCGCGCCAGGGCGCATGGCTCCCTTCCTAGTCCACAACCCCTACGTGTGGCACTCCTTCCTAGTTGTTTTGTTCAGACTCATATCTACTCATTTTCCTTAATCTTTTGACTTCTTACTTTTATTGTTTATTCCTTTCCCCATTCATTTTTCTTTTATTCGAGATTCCCCCACCCTTTTTCTTTCTTTATTTGTTTGATTATTTTATTCCTTCTTTATTATATCGTTTTGTCCCATAACTTATCCCAAGTCCTTTTGTTTCTTCTCATAAGTTTCGTACAAATTTGCTTTGTATTGTTTTATTATTTATTTATTTTGTCTGGCTGTGTGCCCACCTTTTGTTTCTTTAAATTTTTTATTGTTTTATTTTTATTCCTTCTTTCCTTTTTTACCCCATTTTCTCTTTATTCCATCTGAGATGTGAAGACCCCAAAATTCTTTTTTTTTGGTCCCTTATTTCCTTTTGTCTTGAACACACTAAACATAGTTTTGTGGCGTATAAAAAAAGATTCCATTTTCAGATTTGGGGTGAGGGCGACAAACACAAAAGAGGGGTACATTAATTAAATTTGCTTGATAATTTAATTCAGTATTAATTCCTGACGTGTGTTAATCAAAAATAAAAATTTAATATTCACTTAAAACTGTATAAGAGTGTGTTTTAAACCTCCGAAATTAATTGATAAATCATATTTTAAGAATTATGTGTAATTTTTGATGAGTTGCACTTATATTAAATTGTTTGATATCTCATGCTTAAATGCAATATTAAAACTCAGAATTCGATATCTTTAAGGCAATAGGGATTTAAGACATCTAATTTAAGAGATGGTCTAATATTTCGTGAACATTTATTATTGAACCTTTTCGAATGTACGTGACGAGAGTCTGTGCATTTTGAGTTATAAATTGGGGAATGTGGAATTAAATTAATATGTGATTTTAATTAAAATTGATAAATGAATCCAACATCCTAGTTTTCTTCCATATTTGATTATATCATGCGTAGTCGATTTATTCATTACTCTTTGTTTTATTATAGAACTCGATCATATTTATACACTCGTTTTGTCTAGTTGGAAAAGCCAAAAATTTATAAGAATTGACCAAACCACTCAAATTTTCTTCCAATCCAACCAATAAAGCTTACACGCAAACACAAATCTATTGCTAAACTCGAGGTTCACTGACGCATTGACTGAGAGAAATAAGCGAACATTCCCAAGTCATCCTGAGCCTAATTCAAAAGATACCACACCTAAGGTTCAATATGTTGTTCAAGACAACACAAGAAAGTCCTTTACCCAAGAGTATGCGAAACCCATCATTACGCTTAGGTCTGATAAAAAAATTGAGAATAACATCTCAACACCCATCGAGAGTGAATCTGAGAAATGTAAGGAGATGGAAGATCCACCTGTGGATCTAAATTCCTCCCCACCCTCATCTTTCGATCCATCTATGGAGACTTATGTCCTCAAAGCTCTATTTTCCCAACATTTGGTGCCACAAAAGAAAAAGGATCAAATGGATAAGATGTTAGAAGTATTCGAGCATGTGAAAATCAATATCCCACTGCTTTAGCTATAGAAAAAGTCCTGTACTATGAAAATTTTTTTAAGGACCTTTCTACCTTCAAGAGAAGCACCAACGTTATCAAAAAAGATTTTTTTGATGAGAAATCAAGCTTGATTATCTCGTATAGAATTCCCATCAGGTATAAGGATCCTGGGACTCCGATGATCTCTATCAAAATAGGGGAGAACATTATTGATAAAGCCCTTTCTAGATTTAAGAGCTAGCGTGAACCTTTTATCGTACACCATTTACTAGAAATGAAGTTTGTGGGAGTCGAAACCGACTAGGATTACCGTATCATTAGTCGATCGTTCCATTGAAATCTCAATAGATATCATTGAGGATGTCTTAATTAAAGTTGGAGACTTCGTCTTTTTTGTCGATTTTGTGGTTTTTGATACCCAATAAATTCATAATCCTAGTGCACAAATTCCAATTATTTTGGGTCATCCATTCCTCGCCACGTCCGATGCTGTCATTAGGCGTCGTAGCATCCCATGGAACCTATCCTTTTGGAACATGACTACATACCTTAATTTTTTCAATTTGGCTAAACAACTATCCAATGATGATGCACATGTGAATGATGATATGATTGATAGTATCGTCCAAGAGACTTTTGAGCAGAATTATTATGACGACCCTTTAGTGGCATGTCTTGCCTTTTTAGGGTCCAAATTTGATATCAAAAACACAATTAAAGAAGTCAACGCCCTCCTCGACTCCACCCATGTCATGTAAGTAGGGAATTGTAAATCTATGCCCAAGCCTTTCTTTATCTCTACGTCACAGATTCCACCCTCAATTGAGAAAGCCCTCAAGATTGAATTGAAGCCACTGCCTAAAACAATTGAATGTAGGTTCTTAGGAACTTTTGACACCTTTATTGTTATCATCGTATCCGACTTGGACAAAGAACATGAAGGTACGTTATTGCGTTTTCTTAGCGAACACAAAGAATATTTTTGATGGGCCATAACTAACATCAAAGGGATGAGTCCATCGGTGTGCATGCATATGATACACTTTAAAGATAATGCTAAAAGTTACCATATTGAATAAAGTAGACTTAATCCTAATCTGAAAGAGGCCTTTCGAGTCGAGGTGATCAAATTATTGAATCCAGGTATTATTTATACCATCTTGATAGCCAATGGGCCAGCCCTATTCAAGTTGTTCCAAAGAAATTCGGTGTTATGGTTATGAAAAAAGATGAAGATGAGTTAGTATCCACTAGGATTCAAATTGGTTGGTGCATGTGTATTGATTATAGGAAGTTGAACGCCGTCTCAAGGAAATATCACTTTTCTTTTCCTTTCGTAGACCAAATGCCTGAGAGATTAGCCGTTCATGCATATTACTATTTTCTTAACGATTATTCCGACTATAATCAAATTACAATCACTCCTCACGATAAAGAGAAAACCACATTCACCTATCCACTTGGTACTTTTGCTTATCGACGCATGCCCTTTAGGTTATGTAATGAACCCCTTACCTTCCAGCGGTGCATAATGAGTATCTTTTTCGATATGATGGAATAGTTTCTCAAGTCTTTATGGATGATTTTTTATTGTTTGTGTCTAGTATCAATGAGTGCATTCACCACTTCACCTTAATTAAACAAAAGTGTCATTTCATGGTCAAACAAGGCATAGTGCTAGGTTACATCATCTCTAAAAATGGCATCAGGGTTGATAAGGCTAAAATTGATCTCATTTCTAATATCCCACCCCTAAAAACCGTGCGTGAAGTTTGATCTTTCTTAGGACATGACGGTTTCTAGTGGAGATTTATTAAGTATTTTAGCAAAATCTCTCGACCTTTGCGTAATCTTCTTGCCAAGGACACACCCTTTGAGATTCACTGACAATTGCCTTGAAGCCTTTGAAATGGTAAATAAATAATTGACCTCTGCGCCTATTATGCAACCTCCCAACTGGAGTCAGCACTTTGAAATCATATATGATGCTTCTGATTATGATTTAGGTGCAGTTCTTGGTCAGCATGACGAGAAACTTCCTCATATTGTATACTAGACCAATAAGACTCTTAATGATGAACAATTAAATTATTCCACGATCGAAAAATAATTCCTCGTTGTTGTCTTCGCACTAGAGTAGTTTAGGTCTTACTTTATAGGATCCAAAGTTATCATTTTCACAAATCACGCGAACCTACGATACCTTTTGTCTATGAAGGATGCTAAGTTCTGACTTATTAAGTGGATTCTATTACTACAAGAGTTTGACCTTGAAATTTGAGATATGAAAGGATGTGAGAATGTAGTGGTGAATCACTTGTCTAGATTAAACGTTAAATCATCTAATTACCTGTTGCCACCCAATGAATCCTTTCGTAACGAGCAACTAATGCTTGTCTCCCAGCCTCTGTAGTTTATTGATATTGTAAACTATCTTGTGATAGGTGAGATGACCCTGCATTGGTCTAAACAAGATCGTTCCAAATTTCTTAAGGAAGCCAAGCATATTTGTAGGACATCCAATACCTCTTCAACTATTTTCCCGATAGAATCATTCGAAAGTGCGTTATCGGTCATAAAAGTCAAAGCGTAATCTCTTTCTACCACGACCAAGCTCGTGGAGGTCATTTCAGTGCTAAGAAAACTATTGTGGAAATTTGAAGTGTGGAATATATTGGTCCACCATTTTTTGTGACTTAAATTATTATTGTATGAGTTGTAACCGATGCTAAAGGTTATGAAAGATCATATGTAGGAACATAACAACCTTAAATCCCATTTTAATTATCGAGGTTTTTGACTATTGGGGCCTCGATTTCATGGATCCATTCCAAAAGTCCTACAGTAATCTTCACATTCTTTTGGTGGATAATTATGTGTCTAAGTGGGTAGGAGCTAGGCCGAGCAGGAAAATTGGCCACCATGTGGTATTCAAATTCATTCGAGAAAACATTTTCTCCCATTTCGGTATGCCTTGAGACATTAGCGATCAAGGAATCTAATTCTATAATCGGTCCTTAGAGAGTCCCATGAAAAATACTCAATCATGCACATAGTAATATTTTATTATCACCCTCAAAACAATGCACAAGTAGAAGTTTCTAGTAGGCAAAACATCGATAAAGAGTGAATATGAATCGAAAGGATTGGTCTTTATGATTATTAGTTGCAGCGTGGGCTTATCGCACTACTTATAAAACCCTACTTGGTATGTCCCTGTATAGGTTGTCTACGAAAAATCTCGTCATCTTTCGATAGAGTTAGAGCACAAAGCCTATTGGGCCATTAAGATCTTAAATTTTAACTTACCTGTTATGGCAGATGTTTGAAAACTCTAGCTTAATGAGTTGGAAGAAATTACAAATGATGCATATGAGAACATATAATTGTCTAAAGAGAAAATGAAAATGTTCCATGATAAGTCCATTCAAAGGAAGTCATTAAAACCTAGAAAACAAACTTCTCATGTACAACTCTAGGTTTCATTTCTTTCGTTAAGTTGAGGTCTAGGTGGTTCGATCCCTTTATCTTTAAGACAATCTATCCACATGGAGGGATTGAGATAGAGAATCCAAACAATAATGGAATTTTAAAGTTAATGGTCAAAGGTTGAAGCCATATATGGAATTACGAGATTAAGAAGTGGAGGAAATTACCCTCCAAGACCTGGTATACCACGAGTGAACACGAAATTGGGTCACTATTGTTGTATCATGCTTTTGTTTTTATTTTTATATTTTTCAGGAAAATACTGTTGAAGAAATTCTCTCATTATGATAATATCTTTAATAACTTCCATCGTTTTCAATCTGTCCCGTACATCGAGGAAAATGTAGAAATTAGGTTTAGGGGTATTGAGGTCATTTTCTCCGTTAAGAAAAATTCAAAAAATTCAAAAAGATTTTCAATATAAGTGAGTTTTGAAACTATTTCTTAATCTAGAATTAATTCACGAATATCTTAACCTAAATATTTTTGACACTTAGCCATAAAAAATGATCAAAAATGAATTTTGAGGCAAAAGTTAATATGTTTAATGAATAAATACGGAGATTTTTAACCCTGTGAGAAAGTGTGTCATTCATAATTTTTGAGTGATTTAAATCAATCTAAGTTAAAACGACTCATACTTTCCTTCAACGATGAATTCGTCGATGATCTCAAATTCATTATTTTGATTACTGAAAACAAAAAGTCAAAATGTGAATCTTACGCACTACATGTCTTAGTAATTGACTTGAGACACAATTAAACTAAGTTAAACTTGAGAAATGAGATTAGGCTATTGTTTTAAAATCCCAAAAATAAAGACTAAATTCCAGCCCTTTTACATTGGTTCGTTGCAAGACCATTTGTGCCGAAAAGAATGTCCTTCTTTCATGATTTATATATGAAATTTTCTTATTTACTCTTTTATTGACATATATCAAGAGAAAATTTCCAATTTTGAGTGTTTGATTGTGAGTGCATCCCGTGAAAATTTGAATTAAAATGAACTTTCAGATAAGAAACTTAACGACAAAATCTTTTGAATTAGACGGTTTACTGGCTATGTAGTCACGCACAATAAGTTGAGATCTAAAAGTTAGTCTAGATTACATTTATGAAATTTGCATTTGAGACTTGTGTGTCTTGTGACACCCCACCTATTCTAATCCTGGGTGATCATTCTATTATTAAATTAAACATAAATTATTAATGGTTTCATTCTTAGCATCACTGTCGAAACATATTTATTTTACTAATACCCTAATGGCCCGATGTCAAAATTTTAATCTTTTTATTAACATGAAAAAGTTTGAAACTATTAAACCACATTCATCATTCTAATAAGCATAATAATAAATAATAAAACAACGAGATTAATAAATATGCCTGGAATAAACACTCCAGACTGAAGCCCAAATACAATCGTCTATAATATAAAACCAATTCCAACACTGGAAATAAAATAGAAGTATAATATCTCTAAAATAGCGACTACCTAAAGATGGGCAAAATGCCCGACTAATGAATAAATGATGCATATGAACCGAGAGAAGTGGAAGCCTCAACTAAAGAGGTCCTACAATGTCCGCAACAACTGCAACACGTCAAATATGAATGGAATCCTAATCCTGGCATCCCTGTGGCTGGGCACCTAAAAGATTTCTACAAAAATAGATTTGAAACGGGTCAGAGCATAAGAAAATAGTTTGAAAATATTTTGCAAGTATTTAAATTGCAGTAAGAGAAGACATTGTCTACATGTTGCGTTACGTGTCCTCACTTGATATCCTTACCTCTCAACTATTATTCAAGCCTAACGTATCCTTCTAAGCCAACCTAGTTATGCTACCCCACCTAACTAGTTTAAACTAAGTCTCTACCTGCATACTAACTCGTTGTGCCCACCTGTATTGCCCATAAAATACGTTATTGAATTTCCAAATCCCTTTAGCCAGTAAAAGCCACCGAATAAGTATTAAGTTCATACATACTTAGATTTCTTTAGATATCACTGTCTATCTTATCTACCAATGCACACACAGTAGAATAAACCACACGTATATATATATATATATATCACTCTCATCATATATACGAATAAGGCATACCTTGGTAGAGACCTGCGATGCATGCATACTCTGCTAACAAGTCCTGGTACATCACGTATTAAATAAAGGACTTCCGGTTCGGAATCACTCTCGAACCATAAATTAAAATTCACACACAATTGGAGGTGCACATAGTTCTAAGCTTTTGGGCTACGCACACACCTAACGCACCCAAATGACCGGTAACACTATCACTCACATGAGTAGTACTCAACCCTAAGTTCTATGCTCTAAGACACAAGTCTAAAATCCCCCCAATGGCACATCAGGATAAGACTGTCCACGACGCGGAACCTTCCGTGATAGCAAGTAGCGTAGGTATATTCATACACATAAGAAATCATATTATAGGTATTCAAACAACCTCTCTCTCTCTCGGTCTCTCTCATATTGAAGGTCTGATTTTCTGCAGAAAAGTGGTGGGGTTGCCTTGCTCTCCTCCAGATCTACATTCCGGTTGTGGCGGTGGTGCAAAAATGGTGTGGGAAGCCTTAGAACTCCTCTCATTCCTCCTCTAAAGGCCTCTCTATGATTTTATAACTTCTAACCCTAGCAACCTCAACCTGAATGATGATATAAGTCTAGCAAACTCGTAGGTCCCTTTACTTTAAAAATCCAAAAGACCAAAATACCCTCCCAGGTTGTCGATTTGGCCTAAAAATGCCCCGAGACCCAATCCAAACCTCCAAGTACACTTTTCTAACTATCTCGACCCTTGTGGACACACTGACACACTCGAAATGGTCATTTGGACAACCCATAAATAAAATCATTTTATTTCATAAATTTAAGTCCTGACACGACTGACACGCGCGTCCCGACTAAATTATCATAACTGTCGTATTTTTCACTCACGACAATCATAATACATTATTACTAATTTATTACTCATTCACTAAGGAACACTCAATATAATTTACGTAAATAAATATTAACCCTTGTCTCGCTAATTAATATTTATTTCAATCCGGATTAATTTACCATTTTAATTTAATTAATCCCAATATAAAAATCATTAAAAATACGGGGTGTTACATACTTACCCCTGATAACGGAATTTCGTCCTAAAATTCGAAAGAAGAATACCTTATATGAATAACTTTGGATATTTGTCGCGCATCTCATCTTCGTGCTCCCAAGGAGACTCGCCGGCATTATGGTGCCCCTACTGAACATGTACAAGTGGAACTACTTTCGATCTCAGTCTCCTCTCACTATGGTCTAGGATAGAAATTGGCCTTTTCTCGTATGAAATATTGGGCTATAAATCAATCTTCTCCAGTGCAATATGGGTGTGGGCTAACTCATCCCGGAGATATTGCCTCAATAAAGAAATGTGGAATACATCATGAATTCGATGTAAGTGCTCCGACAATCCGAGTCTATATGCAAATGGCACAATCCGCTCGATGATAGGAACTGGCCCCACATACATAGGTGCCAACTTCCCCTTCTTCCTGAACCTCATTATCCCCTTCATAGGAGATACCCATAGCAATACTTGATCCCCCACATTAAACTCTAGGAAGAATCACTTCGCGTCAATATAACTCTTTTGTTTATCCTGAGCTATCCGTATATAATTCTGAATCAGCTCAATCTTGGCCTAAGTATCCTGAATCAACTCTGGTATGAGAAGTTTATTGTCCCCCACCTCTAACCAACAAGCGGGCCAATGACAAGGTTTACCGTACAATATCTCAAATGGTGACATACCAATCATAAACTAATAGGAGTTATTATACAAAAACTCCACGAGTGGAAGATTGCTCCTAACCTCCACTAAAATTAAGGATACACATTCACAGCATATCTTCTAACATCTGATTCATCCTCTCTATCTCCTCGTCCGTCTGTGGGTGATAGGTCATACTCAATCGCAACTATGTACCCATGGCCTCCTGAAAACTCTCCCATAAATGAGACACAAATTCTTGTCCCCGTTGAACATAATATCGAGTGGCAGCCCATGTAGTCTCACTATCTCAATGATGAAATCTGGGCATACTTTCCCGTGGTATAATCCGTTTGGACTGGAATAAAATGGGCAACCTTAGTCAACCGATCCACATCACCCAAATGGAATCGTGACCCCTCTGAGACGTAGGCAACCCAGTGATGAAATCCATGGAAATTCTCTCCCACTTCCACATCGAAATTTCTAACGACTACAGAATCCCTACTGGTTTCTAGTGATCCACCTTCACTAAGTGACAAGTCGTACACTTTGAGACAAACTCGGTAATGTTTTTCTTCATCTCACTCCACCAATACTGCCGTCTCATATCCTAGTACATCTTATACCCTCTAGAATGTACCTCAAACCATGATTCATACGACTCTACCATCATCTTGTGCCACACGTCCTCCCCCTGTCAATCTCCCGTTGAAGCGTAAGCCTCCCTCTGAACTCACAGAGTAAGACTCTCATACTCTGTCTAAAAGCTGTCGAATTCGGTCCTGATAAAATGAATCCACTGCCTGGGCATGTACCACCCTCATTACAATCTAGGGGGCGACAACCATAATTGACATGAATGATCTGTCAATTGAATCCTGGTGTCCCATCTCCTTCCATTTGGCTTTCCAAACTTCTGCCACATCCCCCACTGACCTACGGCTCAATTCTTTTGCCATAATATTAGCCTTCCCCGGATGGTACTGGATGTCAAACTAATAATCCTTCACAAATTCCATCCACCTATGCTGACGTGTATTCAGCTCTCTCTGAGTGAACAAATACTGTAGAGATTTATGATTAGTGAATAGGCAAAACCTCTCCCCCAGAAGGTAATGTTTCCAAATCCAAAGTACAAACATGACTATCGCTAACTCCAAGTCGTGGGTCGAGTAATTCCTCTCGTGAGGCTTAAGCTTACAAGAAACATAAGCTATAGCCTGGTCCTCTTACTATAGCACACCCCAAGTCCCTGTAGGGACACATCAGTAATACCAAGATACTCCACCCCATCGCGGGCAGTGGGAGAACTGGTGCCGAAGTCAACTTGTGCTTTAGGTCATTAAAATCTAACTGATAAGCGTTATCCCAGATAAACGGTACCCCTTTGCGAGTCAAGTTGGTCAACGGACACCGCAATCTTTGAAAAAACCTGATTAATGCCCGGCTAAATCCAAGAAACTGCACACCTCTTTCGGTGTCGTGGGTTGTCCCCACTCCCTCAACGCTGACACCTTACCCGGATCCACCGATATCCCCAAGTCAGATATAATATGACCCAAGAACTGTACCTCACACAACCAGAATCCGTACTTCTCAAACTTAGCGTACAACTGATGCTCGAGCAATGTCTGCAAAACCCTACGCAGATGCTCTGCATGCTCTTCCTCAGTCCGTGAATAAATCAGGATGTCATCAATAAAGACAATGATAAACTAATCCAAGAACTCTCTGAACACCCTATTCATCAAGTCCATAAACACCACTGGTGCGTTGGTTAGACCAAATGGCATAGCCCAAATCTCGTAAGACCCATATCTCGTCAGAAAGGAAGTCTTAGATACATCTTTCTCCCGGATGTGAAACTAGTGATACCCTAACCTCAGATCTATCTTAGATAAGTAGGCGAATCCTCTTAACTAGTCGAATAAGTCGTCAATTTGGAGCAACGGATATTTATTCCGTATCGTGACTTTATTCAACTCTCGGTAATCCACATATAGGCATAGAGATCCATCTCTATTCTTCACAAATAGCATTGGGGTAACCCAAGGTGAATTACTCCTACAGATGAAACCCTATTTCAAAAGATGCTTAATCTGATCCCATAGCTCCCTCATATCTATAGGAGCTATATAATAAGGCGTACGGGCTATTAACCGAGTGCCCGACGCTAAATTAACAACAAACTCTATCTCTCGGCTAGGCGACAATCTCGATATCTCCTAAAATATGTCGACAAACTCACTCACAATCGGAATCAAATTTATGGAGATCGCTATCCCCTTAGAGGTCTCCACCTCTATTTAGTACAAGTGAGTGGACGATCCTCCTTTAGGAATGGGCATTCCACTAAGAACATCTCCTGGCCCAAAATCGCAAATACAATGATCCTACTGTAACAATCAATCATGGCTCTATACGCTGCTAGACAATCCATGCCAATAATGGCGTCATACTCCAACATATCTAACACGAGCATATCGATGGGCAAAACAAGTCTCCTAATGTCTATACTCACACCATGACAAATAAAGAAGATAAGTGTCCCGCTACCCAATGGTGAATCTACGCACATGACTGTACAATCGTTCTCGTCTAATAACCTTGCGGCTCATGCAAATCTAGTGGATATGAACGAGTGTGAAGCCCCAATGTCAAATAAAATACGCCCCAAAGTCCCATGTATAAGAAACGTACCCTCAGCTGCGGGTGGCTCCTGTGGAACTACTGCTTGGTGGACATTGTACACACGCCCATACTGTAACTGCCCCTGCCTCAGTGGGGCCACTAGGATGGTTAGTACTATAGGCAATGCTGGTACTGGTACTAGTGTTGGAAGGGAGGTGGGAAAGATAGGCTTCTGGGGCTCCTGACAAGTGCCCTACTGCTGCGGCACTCTGCTCTTATCAGGGCAATCCTGATGCTTGTGGGCTTTTTTCCACATATGAAACATCTGGCGGTAAAATTTCCTCCTCTCTGGCCCTGTTGTCCTGGGCCCTGCTGGCCACTACCACCTCTCCCTTGGCCCTGCTGAAAATGCTACTGGTCCTTGTGAACCTCTCCTTGTGAACCTTCAAGTCCTTGTGAACCTCATTAAAAAGTTCATCTTTTAGGTTCACTTGTGAACCTCTCCTTATACATATATATATTGTGTATATCACTCTCTTAATAAAAAAAATAGCCATTTAGGTGGTGGTTGCTAATGTAATATTTTAATGGAAGTATTTTTTTTATAATTTTATCTTGAGGTAAAAAGACGGTAAGGACATGGAGACACTAAAAGTCTGGTTGCTAGTGTCTCCCTGTCCTTACCGTCTCTTTACCTCAAGCTAAAATTAAAAAAAAATATACTTCCATTAAAATATTACATTAGCAACCAACACCTAAATGACCCATTTTTTTTATTAAGAGAGTGATATACACAATATATATATATACACGTCTATGAAAATTATGTATGGCTCGTGTCATGTTTATATTTCATATATTCACTTAACCCCATCCTTTACGAAGAAAAGAACCTTGCTATTAATATACATCTAGGTTTCCTTACTTTTTTTATTCGGACTTAGATAAGAATATATAATATTCTCCATGCTCAACATCAAAGGACAATTTTAGTTGCATGTAATAAATTCATGAAAATATGTACTATAGGAAAATGAACTTTTGCTTTTCCATCTTTAATTTTGGGATAAAACTATTATTTTACTTGTTCTTTGTAGGAAAAAAGACTTGGACATATGTAGGTACCAAGGTTAATGATGATGAAAATTTTGATGAGTTTATGGAAGGAATGTTCCCTTAAAATCAGCTCAATGGCTACAGCAGCCACGTCTTAAAGGCTTTTCTATGTTTTAGATTGTCAAATGCAGTCGAGAAATGGGATGATATCATTTACTAATGTACACTTTGAATTTTTATCAAAAGGTTATGCTTAGTGTAAAATAAAAGGGTTGTATTTCTCCTCGTGACAAGTTGTTGCTATTTATTTTGTTTTTTGGGTGTGTATTTATTTGTGTATGTAATTGTTGTAATATGGGTATGTTTAAGTATGCTTAAGGTTCTGATTTTCATTGTGACATGTTTCCATATTTGCTCATAACTTTGTATTTGGGTACCACATCTAATGACAAATATTTTTTTTCAAAATATATTACTGGTCTACCCTTTTTCGGTTATGATACCACTTTATGCTTAGAAAGACGCATAAAAAATAAAATTTAGATTTGTTGATCCCATTTGAAAAAGGGGTAATCCTCATCGGATGGGTTCAAGCATAAAAAAATGTGGGGATCTAATATAATTAAGGGCTTTTCGAGAAAAGTCCAATCTAATCCAAAAGTGTATAAAAATATAACAAATAACACAATTTTATAAATTTAGTCCATATATTAAAAAGACCATTAAAATGACTAATACACTATTTGACAACTCCTACAAAAAAATATATCAAATCTTTAAAAGTCCATAACTTCAAATCTACAAATTCAAAATTCACAAAATTTATATATTTGAAATCTACTTGTCAGACCTATCAAATAACACCTATATTCGATATTTTTTGAAAAAAAAATCAAAATGGATATATTTACTATTTCATTAAAATCTTCATTTTTTTCGAGCGAAAACTCCATTTGTTTTCTTGCAAATTGTTTTATTCTCCAGCTCTAAAAATGGTGTCGCTGGATAGGACAAGAAAAAGAAAAGGAATAAATGAAGAGAGAGAAACAATCCGACAAGAATTTCGATGGTCTCCGACGAGAATTTTTACGGTCTTCAACGAAGATTACAGCGATTCTGCCAGACTATTCAAGCGAGGATTTCAGTGGATGGGGTAGGGTGATGGAAGGGTTATTTGTTTATTTTTAAAAAGAGAGTAAGTGAGTTTTAAATGGGTATGAGTAAGGGTATAGATATTTTTTTAACTAAAACAAATAACAATTTACCTTCTTTGTATATTCCTATTTATAAAATGACCATACAAATAAATATTATTACCACAGAGACTATATTTATAGGCATGAAAATCAGTGTTCTATAAATCTAAATATGGGATGAAATTCTCTATATAATTAAATATTTATTATTTTAAAATTACAACCAATAAGTGAGAGATCATGTGCACCCTCAGAGAGAACTTTAACCTCATGATATTCAAGTAATCATTCACTTTCTAGCTCAAATTATAGCTCAGGACTTTATTTTATTTATTTATATGCATATTAGCTCATTTTCCCCGAGTATTGATATTCTAATACCATCCTTATGGAACCCCACTTATAAATAGATTGCGACGTGTACTTATCTACTACATATCATCCCATTGTTGCGAGTGCATAATCTCTTGCCAGTGTTGTGATTCGTACACGTGGAATAATTATGATCCTTACCCAAGTGGTCACTAGGACACCTCGTATAAGATGTGGCTATCATTAATTATATACCTCTCCACCCCACGACTACAACACATTTAACTAAAGGTTTTACTTCCTGGCTATGACTCCTTGGCTCAGTTGGAATATATATAGTCTTCGAGTACATGCACTTTGGCAACACTTACTTCAATAGAGAGGACTTCTTCAAAAGCAAGAATGATGAATATAATAAGGGAAAAGCTTAGCCTTTGAAAAGTAATAGGACGACAAAAAGAAATCCATAGCAAATAAGAATCATATAGCGTATATTAAGTTCCTAAAATATTTACTACCGTTACATACCATGTGATCGAGAATCTCACCGGACAACTAGAAAAGATAAAGACACCATCCGTAAAGTGTAATGGAGAAAAGTATTCTTCCTGTCACCGTGATCATGGTTTACAACACTTCTGAATGTTATAGGCTCAAGGTGGATATCAAGAAGTTAGTAAAACATGGAACCTTAAGGATAATATGAAGAAGGAAGACCATGCACCTTCAAAACAAAAAAAAAATGTATGAGCACACTACTGATGCCACATTGGAGTGATCTCTGCTGGATGCGCATGGGTAAGATACTTTAACAAGGTTCAACATAGGCATTAGATTTGCGATCAAGGAATCAATGAATGATAAATATGCTCAATGAGACCCTATGAACAGAAGAGAACACTAACCCAGTACCTGACATTCAATGACGAAGAGAAGAAATGGGTCATATACCCCCATGATGATCTCCTTATAATCACTATTGTAGTGGCCAATTTCATTATTGGAGTAGTTCTCATAGACACCAACCTATTCATCTTCATGATGTTTTATCTATATCAACCGCCATAGACTCCTTTGTCAGTGGCAACGGTGCTAGTGGTGGAATCTCCATAATTAGTATGATAGAAGAACTCTTGATCCTTAGGGTTTGAAGGCTTATGCTGAGAAAGATTGGTTTTCATAGGAAATGAATGTGTTCTCAACCACTCTATGCATCTTTAGGACTCCTCGTCCCATGTCGCTCGACACAAGTCCCTTCAACTCCTGTGTCATATGACACACCTCTATATGGAAGGAGCGTTCGACTAGCTTGTCGATCAATAGACTGGCCTCCAAATAGCCAGATCGATTGGGTCACCCAAAAATGACACGTTTTTATAAAATTCGACCATAACTCATTATCTTTGATTTTTTCCATCCCAACCTCTAGTCACTCCTGAAAACATCCCACAGTGGTTACTAAGGGTATCTATGCATATCCAACATCACAAGTTCATTAAAATGAGTCATCATAACCTCCAATAACTCTTATATATTAAAATAATCATGTTCTTCAATTGAGTTCATTTTAAATATGATTTTGACCATTTAAAATGAAGATTCATACAATAATCCATATTTTAAGGACGTGAAATATATATTCACCTAATTTCTCCAATAAATTTATAGATTCAATAATGAATTAAAGTAATAAACAAATCCTTCCATGAACAACATATTGATTCTTCCCTAATCATAATATTCAACCTAACCAGGGTTCATAATCACAACATTAAAAATAAACATATTGCATCTAATGAAGCAAGAATGATATGTATTTCTGGAATTTCTTAGTGGTTCTCGTTGTTGAAATCCTTTTGTTCCTAGTTCATCTCCTTTGCATATAGGTATTAAAATTCTAGATTTTTTATTGAAGATGAACAATAGCCTATGTTAATAACCACTCTCGATTTTAATAAATCGTACCTAAATACATTTGTTTTATGTGAACGTCATCATTGGATCATATTAAAATACGATTCCGGGGACATTAAAATTTGCTAAATGGAGACCCCGAAAGTGGAGAACGTGCCACTACACAACTGATGCCACCAACCTGAACATGAAGCATGGGGCTTTGTGGGACCCCCTTGCGGATGTTTTCGATGATTTTCAAGGTTTTTAGGGATTTTGAATTTAATTGTGATCTTTGTTTATTTTCTTGAAACACTTGTGTGGAATTTTTTTTTAATATCGAGCCTAAATTTGTTAAAATAACACTAAAATGGTTCCAAAATTCCAAATATATATATAATAATAATAATAGTAATAATAATAATAATATTAAATTTGAGACATATTGTTGACATTTTAATACCATTAATCTAATTCTTTTGGTAAGTATTTATCTTTTAGTTATATAAGTTTATACTATTATTAAGCAACTTGCTGTGCCCCAAAATTACATAAAAAACTATCATATAATTTATTTGGACTTTGTGAATGAATTATAAGTATTGGAAAACCCCTATAAGATATGGTTAACACATGCATTGAATTTATAATGTTATTAAATAATTATGTAGTACTATTATAGTTGCATAAATGCAAAACTTGTGTGCTTTTTCCTGAACCTTAGTATATGACTTGCATGGTTGTCTTTTGCGTTCGAATTCGAAACAATTAAAATACGTGTTAAATGATAATTAATTTCAAACTCTTGCGAACAATAAATGAAGTGATGGCGTCTAATAATATTATCCCTATAATGGCCAAAGAAGATAAACTTGCTAGCAATTACAATGCCCTATGGCATAAGAAAATTCATTTTGTACTTAATCAATATGAGAAGGAACTGTAGTGAACAATGTCGTGAGAGATATTTTTACAAATATTTCATTAAAAAGATAATACCCCCCAGTTTACATTGCTAAGCTATATGCACGACAATCTTTTCGGTGAATATGAGAGCTTTACCATGAAAAAATGCATGCCGGAACAACTTTGTTTTGTCATTGTTGGTACGTCCACCAGGAGATTTAGAAGTCTTGTGTTGAAATTTAAAACCTATTTTAAGGACCTGAAGAACATAATGTAAAAGAATCTTAGGATCATGTCGAGTCTGATTTGTGAGGGAAAGTTGGGAATGTCCATGTGGAGCAGGTTCAGGATGTTACTAATTCTTGTTAGAGTCATGGTTACAATGAAACACATTATGGCACATAAAGAGAGTATTGGGAAATTATTGATATTTCACTTCATGTCGAGCAGAGGCAGAGTGCCAAATGGCAAACCACATGGAAAATATATGAAGTAAATATAGCAAAGGATCCGAAATTAAGGACAACCAAGCATCGCAGAGGAAAGTGTGTGGAAAGAAAGACTTTTTCAAAGTCAAATGCTAAATTATGGAAATAATGGTCATTTTGCTCATGATTGCACTAAGATAAAAAAGATATCATTTTCACCTTACTATCTCCATATTTGAGTATGTTTTTATATGTTATTTGATCACCATCCCTATGTTGGGTTGTAGAACAATACATGTGACAAGAGATAAAGTTTATCATTGCATTCCAGTTTGTACTCAAAGTGTCTACATGGATAATAATGCTCATAAAAATGCTCTAGGAGTTGGTTTTTACTAGAGCTCAAGCTACACACCTGGTCCATGTTACTTCTTCATAATGGTACTTTGTGTGTTTGGAATAAAGCATAATCTACTTTTAATTTGAACACTTTCTGATTATTAATATTTTATTTGCTTTGGTAGTCTTGAATTGATATTGGCTTTATAGTATTATTGTTGGAAATATATCTCTTTGGAATAAGTTCCTTGATTGGATTTAACTATTGATTTGTTTTCTTCATATACATTATCATATGTTTCTAATGATGATATAAATGTCATTCATTTACTTATAATGTTATACTTGAGCACATAGGAAAAGATATGATGCCCCAATTACCTAAAAAATATCTTATGGGCCCTTTTGTTGAGCTTTGTTTTGTAGGAAAGGAATGTAGAAAGCCGTCTTTGGTAAAGCTGCATGAGCTACTCAATTACCATAATGAGTTCACTCATACATTTTCGGACAAATTATAAGGACATATTTTCCATCATTGTCCCTAGTTCCTAGTTTACATTGTGTATGGCATATCCCGTTCCAACCGCCAAGGCAATTCAAGTTCACACGTTCAAGAAGACGGATCCGAATATCAAGCGTCTTCAATAAAGTTCCGCGACATGACGTAATTTTGGTATGGATTTTGTTTTGTATTACTTAGAATTTATACCAAGTAGTCAGATATTTTTTTAAATTATTTTTTACAAAGCGGGGTGTTTCCAAACTTAAAAATGTTTTCTGAGTTAACTGTAGGAGGTGTTTTAAAATATCATTTGAGTCGTTCTAACGACTTGGCACTATCATTCAAACGACATGTCAATGCCGTTTGTAGTCTAGCTTCTCATATGGATCAAACGAATTCGTACTTTTTTGTGTTTTAAAGGTTGTTTGATATGTCGTTTGAAGGGTGCTTCTAACGAGATGTCAATCTCGTTCGAACGACCTAAGGATCTCGTTTTAATGATATTCCGCCTCCTTGAAATTTGTGTTTGTCTATAAATACTTGCTTTCGTGAAGAAATTTGTTAAGACTTTTCATTTACACAAACTGCAAAACAACTGCAAAATAGTCTTCACCTTTTAGGGAAAAACTTATTTTTGATTCACACAAACAATCCCAAGTACTTTTGTGAATCATGTTTGGAACCCAAAAACTTCTTTATCGAAGTTATTCTTATGGAGAGATTTCTTCACTGCTGATCTTGGGGATACTCGAGGGTATTCACTACTAAAGGAGGAGGACTGAGGTTCTTATGGTTCTCGAGGGAATCGTTGCTGATTAAAGGCTGCGATTTTTGTGGGTTCTTGCGAGAACTCATTGTTGTATTTCTCTATAGTGTTGTAAGTTGCAATTTGCAAACTTTAGTGAAATAAAAGGTTTTGCCCTGCGAGGATTTTTCCTAAAATTGTTTGTTTCTTTGCATGCTTGATTTGAATTACCATTTGCATGGTTAGGGTTTAATTAAAATTGGAATTTGTTTGGATATTGACATCTAATTAAATAAGTTTACTCCATTAGAGAATCGTACACTATCATATTGGTATTAGATCAGGTTTCACCAAATTACCATGAAATCCTTTTTTCGCAAAATTTTTCTGAGATATCAATTGTTTTGAAAAATCACAGTTTTTCTAATGGATAACTTATATAATCGGATGCCCGTCTTTGATGGTACAAATTATGCATATTGGAAATCCCATATGAGATCGTGTTTAAAAACTATTGATAAAAGAGCGTGACTTATATGTGAAAGAGGGTGGACTTCTCCCATTATCACCGTTGGTAATGTCACGAATCCCAAACCAGTTTTTGATTGGACTGGTGATGAGTTTAAGTGGAGTACCTATAACTCTCGAGGTCTTAGTGCTATTTATGGAGCTATCACCCTTGACGAGATCTGACAGATTATGACGTGCAGCATGTCAAAAGAGCCATGTGATATCTTTTAGTTGACATATGAGGGTACTAACACTATTAAGGCGTCAAAATTATAAAATTTGACCACCCGGTTTGAGACTATCACTATGTTAGAGTCCTAGAGTTTTGATGAGTTTTATGCTAGGTTTTCGGTCATTCTTAACATGAATTTTAATTTGGGTGAGAAAATTGATGATTTGAGAGTTGTGAAAAAGGTTTTAAGGTCACTCCCAACCCGATTTATTCCTAGGGTAACCGTGCTTAACTCTTTAGTGGTTTTAAACTCTCTTAGGTTAGAAGAACTCATAGTATACCTTCAAATACAACGATCAAGCCAAAGGATAGAGGGATAGCTTTAAAGACTCAAGTTAAGAAAAAATAAAAAAAAGAGTTTGTGAGTCTGATTCTGAGGGTGAGGTTGATATCGATGACTTGGCCTTATGTACGAATTTTTTAAAAAAGTTTCTCAAAATTTGAAAAATTAATTCTTCCAATAAAAAGATTTTTGAGAAAAACAAAAAGAAAGATGAGGTCAAGGATAGAAGTGAGAAAGAGGAAGATATAAGGTGTTTTGAGTGCGAGGGCAAATGGCATAAGGCATTTGAGTGTCTCACTATGCTAAAGAGAAAGGGCAAGAAAGTTGCTAATATGGTCACTCGTAGCGATAGTGACATCGAGTTAGATGATTCAAGGGGAGAATCACCACATAAAAAGTGAGTTACCTTCATGTCTAGTCATGTAAGCACATCTAGTTTGTCCCACGATGATGACGACACTTGTAAACGTGAGAGACTCGATGATGTTTCGAGCCATTTGAGAGATAATGAGTGTGATGATGAGATTGGAAGTGAGGGATAAGGGGATCTCCAAAAAGCCTTTTTATACGCTGAGACTTTGAAGATGAAAAAGATGAATAAGGAGTTGTCTCTTAGGGTGTTAGATTTGAAAAGAGAGATAGAAGTTTTGAGGGTGTGTGAGGCGTCGACAAGTCAACTCGAGAAGGTGAGAGTTTCTTTGTGTGAGTAGTTGATCATCTTAGGCCGAGAACCAAATCTAGTCTTATGGGAGATCTTCAATCTTTATTGGAGACTCGTGAGAAACTTGAAGACCGTGTATAGCAACTCGAGAGAGATCTCGAACGTTCCCGGGAGGTCAAGTCACTTTATAGGATACAACTAAGAAGGTTGGAAAGATACTCCTCGGTCCGCTTTGGGTAATGTTGAGAGACTAATAATAGGTTATGACGGTGCGTCCACTTCCCACGTTGTACTTATATGTTTTTATAGAGGTGTTCCTAGTCCCATTTACGTTTAGTCTCATTGCAAGCAGAGAGGAAACCTTAGGTAATTTTGCTTTAAGTTGGGTAGTATGTATCATAGGTATTTACCTCGTTATGCTACTATACGTGTTCCCACACGCTCTCCCACACACCTTACTCCGCATTCTCCAGCACATCACATGAGAGATTTTGAGCGTTTTTTAGAGCAAGTTGAGTATTTGGTCAAAAATTCACATGATTTGGTGGATGTTTTTCATAGGATGTCACCACCTTTGGAAAACTCCTCTAGACATGATGATTGAGGTTTAGACTCGCTTGCTGGCATATTATGGTTTTCATGTTCATAACTTTATGCCTATTGTTAGTGTGTACTACCATTGTATTTATTTTTTCCATTTTGATATAGTTTTCAAAAATCCAAAAAGAGTTTTGTTTTTCTTGAAAATTTTTGGAAAAATATAAAAAGATTATCTATTTTTTAGAAAAATTGAAAAAGCCAAAAAGATTTTATTTTTGATAACTTTTTTTGAAAAACACAAAAAGATTTTTATATTTAATTTTACACCATATATGGATGAACATTTAGGATGACCAAGTCACAATATCATTCCATTATCCACGTGACTTTTTGATAGTGTTTTGAGACACAATATCATTTCATCCATCTGCTTTGAAATACTTGGAGTCATTGCGACATGATTAATAATTACTTTCAGCATGTTTGACTCATTATTTCCTTTAATGCACACTTGCACAGATTAATTTGAGTATTGTAGTTGTCTATCACATGTTGGTCAAAGTGTTATGATCTCAATCCTGTCTTTACAACGAGCCAAATGCGATAAAATGAGATAATGAAAGTAGTGCATGCAAGAACAGTTGCCGTGAGAGTTTGTTTACTATTAAAAAATATAAGTGTACACAGGAAAGGGCCGTGAGAGGCATGTGAACTCGTCGTGAAAGCGACCATTTGAAAATATCCCAAGGAAAAATTAAGCAATAAAAAGAGCAATTTTGCCAAAAATGGGCCAAATAGTTTTGTTTGATTTATTTTTCAAAAGAAAAGAATAGAAAATATGATCATATTTATCTTTTGAGGGAGTTTGGTTGGATATCAACTGGCTTGCACATCCTTAGAAAGTTTTGAAAAATCATTGCATAGTTTTAGACATTATTGGTGTGGAAATCATTCTAGACTTTTATGTGTTGATTAGATTGAGTCGATATCATATGAATTCAACGTTTTTATATCTAAGGACGATTTTGAGTTCATTCGTTAGGAGTATCCAAAATTCATCGTGCACATATGTTATGATTGTTTGAGTTGACTTTCCTATCGACTTTGTTCACACCTATTTATTACGTGTTCAAGATTTGGTTATCTTAGTGTTAGTTCATTGTGAGTGTTATTTTTGTAAAAATTTTGTTTGCTTGGAAAATTTGAAAAAACATAAATAGTTTGTGAAGCCTTTTGAGGTTATCCTTGCAAGAGCTTATTTGATATATGTTTGTGATCATTTGCTATGATTGTTGTGACACACTCCGATTTATTATTTTTGTTTCTTTTCAATTTCTATTTCAAACAAAATAAAAAGGGGGAGAACGAATTATGGGGGAGTGAGAGTTTGACTTATGGAGGAGATTTGATTTGATATTTGATTTATGTTTTTATCTCATTTCAAACTCGATACGTCACGAAGGTATTTTCTTTATCTATTGTGTGTAGGTACAATTTGATAAGCATATGAAAAGCACACATTTGATAAAGTTCCAAAAGGAAGATCAAGAGCTAGAAAGTTGAAGATTTTTTAAGACTTTCATGTTTAGTATCTTTCCATTTTTGGATTCTTCGGAGGGTATTAGATTTGTATAAGATTTATTAGATAATTCGAATTTTTTATTTATACCGAAATAGCCATGGGGGGAGATTTTTAAGGACACATTTTCCATCATTGTACCTAGTTCCTAGTTTACATTTGAATGGCATATCCCATTATAACCGTCAAGGCAATTCAAATCCACACGTTCAAGAAGACGGATCCGAATATTAAGTATCTTCAACAAAGTTCTATGACTTTACATAATTTTGGTTTGGATTCTGTTTTGTGTTACTTAGATTTTTATCAAGTATTGGGATATTTTTCTAAACTGTTTTTTATAAAATGAGGCATTTTCAAACATATAAATGATTTCGAGTTTAATGTAGGCGAAGTTTTAAAATATTGTTTGAGTCATTCTAACGACTTGGCACTGTCATTTAAACAACATGTCAATGTCATTTGATAAGTCGTTTAAAGTCTAACTTCTCATATGGATCAAACGAACTTGTACTGTTTTGTGTTTTAAAGTTTGTTTGATATGTCGTTCGAAGGGTGCTTCTAACGAGATGTTGACCTTGTTCGACTAACCTAAGGATCTTATTCTAACGATATTCTTCTACCTTGAAGTTTGTGTTTGCCTATGAATACCTGTTTTCGTGAAGAAATTTATTAAGACTTTTCATTTATGCAAACTGCAAAATAGTCTTCTCCTTTTAGGGCAAAACTTATTTTTGATTCACACAAACAATCCCAAATACTTTTGTGAATAATGTTTGGAACCTAAACACTTCTTTCTCGAAGTTATTCTTGTGGAAAGCTTTCCTCACTGCTGATCTTGAGGATACTTGAGGGTATTCACTGCTGAAGGAGGAGGGTTGAGGTTCTTATGGTTCTCGAGGGAATCATTGTTGATTGAAGGCTGCGATCCTTATGGGTTCTTGCGGGAATTCATTGTTGTATTTATCTATAGTTTTGGTGGTGGGGATTTACAAATTTTAGTGAAATAAAAAGTTTTGCCCTGCGGGTATTTTTTCTAAAATTGTTTATTTCTTTGAATGCTTGATTTGCATAACCTAGTTACACGGTTAGGGTTTAATTTAAATTGGACTTTGTTTGGAGATTGACATCTAATTAAATAAGTTTACTCCGTTAGAGAATCGTGAAATCTCATAAATGAATTCTAATGCACATTAGGAGATCTCTTATTTTCTCAATAGATGATTACATGCGATATGATTATGTATATTTTATTAGTTTCAGGGATGAAGCTTTGGATTTTTTCAAATGCTTCATAGTTGAAGTTGAGAATAAAAATGTAAGGACTTTAGAATCTCTTTGTACACCCTGAGGACACGAGTACTTAACTAACCAATTAAAGGAATTATGTGGAAAAAAGGTGATACGGAGACAACTAACTCTTTGTAGCACTTTGCAATAAATTGGTGTTGTTGAGAGATTGGAGAAAACACTATTAGGAATGGTTAGATCTATGATGGCATAGATCTAACCTCATAATATCCTACTAGGAGGGATATTATCTTGATTGATTCCTACATACATAATAGTGTAACTTCTTAGTTGTTTCCTCAAGCACTTATGAGTAACGAAAAGGCAAAAATCCCAACTTGGAGCATTTGTGTCCTTGGGGTCATCCAATTTTGTTCACAATACGATCCACAAGCATGAAAAAATTGAAGCTAAAAAAAATATTTTTATAAGGTATTTTGTCACCCCAACCGAGGAGTGATTGAAATAAAGTATTGAGACATTGATTTCATTAACATGATTTTCCTCACTTCTACAATCCTAAAAAGAATATGACCTCCATGAATTGGAGAAATATAAAGGAATATTACCATCTTCAAGCGAGGGTGGGAATCATAACCTAATCTTATAATCACTCAATATATTAAGAGTGTTCTTCATCCTAATGGAGTGTATTTAGTGATGGTAATGTACCACTAGACCCTAAAGATTTAGAATTATGTCAGAGCAAATGAGGAAACATTCCACATCATCATTTTGAGATTTAAGAGAATACATTTTTATGTGATACATGATATGAGGAAGATCCAGCTTCTTTTTCATAAGAATTTTCTCCCAATTCTAGAAAGAAATGAATAATTTCTATGCAAGAAAATAAGAAGTCCATGGATAAGAACGATGTCTAATAGATAATTTATCAACCACTAAGAAAATTGACTACTGGAAATGAATCGGTCTTTGTAATACCCTGTATTTTTTACATTATTATATTGATTATTTAATTCAAATGATTATTGCTTGTGTGCATAATAATCATGTGAATTATTGTGATATTGTAAGGGAAAATTTCCAATCGAGTCATTTGTAGTGTTGGCTTAATTCCGGACAAAACTATTTGTGTCATAGGATAGTCATGAGTTGTATCCTTTCAAGCCTTTGATGTCTAAAGTTTGAGTTGAAGCGCAGTGATCCATATTTTAAAGTTGACATCATTGCCAGTTTTTAGTGCCATGTTTTGCGTCATCAATATTTCATAAACTCCAAGGTCTCCAAAGGAATGAATGCACTTATATATATTTAGGACCTTGGAAATTTTATTTTGGTGTGTTTTTATAAAACATTTTTAACGACTTTATTTCACTTAGGAAATTTTTTATCCTGAAAAGTCATTCGAACGAAACTGGGATGTCGTTCGAACGACATGTCCAGGTCGTTCGAATGAGATTTCGAACGAGGCTCTAACGACAATGTGCCATTTTTTTTCCTATTTTCTAGTCAGAAGTTTGTTAGAACAAGATTTCTTTGGAAAATGTACTGAATTCTCGTTTGTAATCTCGTTTGATTACATCATTCGAACGACATTTGAAAGTCGTTCGAACGAGATTCAAAGTCGTTTGAATGACTATGTTAGTTTTTGAGCAGTTTCGTCGGATTTTACTTTTTAACTGCACACTCCCCCACTAATTTTCAACCAAATTTAATAGTGAGGGAACAACATTTTTAAAAAGACTTTTCCACATTTCCAAAGTTGTTTGAGAGCAAAATCTTCCAAGAAAAAGTTCCACTTTGTGGTAATTTTTAAAAGATCAAATCTTTACACAATGTTTTGCACCCATGTTTTAGTTTAAATCCAAGTTCCTATATATATATATATATATATATATATATATATATATATCTTTGCTTGGAGATTGTTTAGCACCAGGTTCATTCTCATCCCCAAAAGGAGAAAGTTTGGGTTTCTTCTTCACCCAAAAATGAGATCGTTTTTGCTGCGGCGTGCTCATACGGTGAAAGTCACCGTGTGTGGGTTGACGGTTGACAAACCCCAATGGTGGACTTCAAGATTCCGGTGGACTCCGGAGTTGTCGACTAGGCGGAGGTTAAAGAGCAAAGGAGCGTCAAGGCTTGAAAGGCAAGTTGTTGTGTAAGTTTCTCTTGTCGTGTCTTTTGTAAAAATACCGCACTTAGTGGGCTTGTAGGCTGGGTCGTTCGAGGCTTTTCCCATTGTGGATTTTCCTCGTACATCGTGCCTTATGGTTTTGAATGTTTATCTTATCTCACAAACTCACCTAGATGCATGCTTAGGTTAAAAGATAAAATTTAATTTAATTCACAACTTTGGTTTAATTTGGTGCTAATTTTAGTTTGGGTAATTTTAATGTTAGTTTAATTCAAGTTGTAAAATTAATTTGGCAAAATACATGATTTAGGTTGTTTAGCATAATTTTAACTTCAATTGAATTAATGTTGTTTAATTGAGATTAAAAGAAAAAAAAATCAAATATGTGTTTTGTTTAGTTTGATTTAATTTTAATTTTGGAAAAATTAAAATCGAAGTTTATAATTGTTAAGATTTGAAAGAAATTTTAATTTGGAATATATTGTGAACCATCTCCCATATTCTAGGAATCTCAGATTGGTGTCAGAGCTCAGATTAGAGAAATCATCTTTTTGAGTTAGTATCAGAGCAGAGAGCGCTAAATTATTGTGTTTAGGTCCTTTTAAATGGAAAATTCCTTATTTTCAAAATTTTCTATTTTTAATAGTTCTAATTACGCATATTGGAAAGTGTGTACGAAATTGACACTTAAGTCCTTAGATGAGCGGCCACCCATATGGTTAGAAAGAGATGAACGTGTTCCGAAGCCCGTAGAGAGATGGAGTGAGGCTGAGCTTAAGTTAGCTAATTTTAGTTCCCGTGGTCTAAATGCCTTTTTAATGCGGTCACACCGGATGAATTTTGTCGAATTATGACGTGTGAAATTGCTAAAGAGGCATGGGATATTCTTCAACTCACCCATGAGGGAACTAGTGTCGTGAAAGCTTTGAAACTTCAAAATTCACCACTCAATTAGAAACTATTAGAATGTTAGAAAGCGAGACATTTGATGAGTTTTATGCGAGACTGTGTGATATTGTAAATTCATTTTTTAATTTGGGAGAATATATACCCGTCAACCGTGCTATAAAGAAAATTTTGAGGTCTTTACCCGAGAGATTTAATACTAAGGTGACCGTTTTAAATTCTTTAAACACTTTAAACTCTACAAAACTAGAAGAGATCGTAGGTGACTTACAAACCTATGAACTTGACATGTTTACCTCCAAGGATGAAAAGAAGAAAGATAAGGGTGTAGCTTTGAAAGCCCGTAAGAGAAAAAATAAGTTTCGAATGATGAGAGTGACATTGACTCAGATGGTATGGCTTTGTTTGCTAGAAAGTTTTGAAAATTTCTCAAGAATAATAAAGAGAAACTTAAAAATGATTATAAGAAGTTTGAGAAATCTAAGTATAGTAAAGCCAAGAAAATTAGTAAAAATCATAATGAAGATCTTAATAGGGACAAGTCTAATAGGTGTTATGGTTGTGAGGGTTATGGACATAGGGCATACGAGTGTCTTACTAAACTAAGGAAGGAGGGCAAGCAAGCAATATCATATAATGCTACCCTTAGTGATAGTGAACCGGAAGAGGGACCGAATTCCCCCATTGAGCATAACTTTACCGCATTCATGGCATGCTACGTGAATCATAGTGAAAAATCTTCCAATGAAGACAATTCTATAAATGATTCTTTCGAGGCCATTGTTTGTGAATCCCAAGAGTTTGATGGTAGAAAGAGTAGAAGAGAGAGTGAAAGTGAAGAATAGGTAGAGGCGAGTTAACTTCAAGTAGCCTTTAGAGAATTGTATACCGAATCGATAAAATTAAAAAGCAAAAACTTGAAGTTAGAAGCTAGTTTGAGAGATCGTGCCATAGTTAATGATGATAGTGCTTTAATTTGGAGATCTTGGGGCACGAGAGAGATCTCTTCGTGAGAAGCTTGAGTATATAGAAGGTGAGAGAGATAGACTTAGAGGTTTAATAGAGGATATGAAGAAAGATCTTCTTGTGTTTGAAGAGAGGAAATTCTTACTTTAGTATTAAATTTTAGAGTTAGAAGAGAAATTGAGAGACTCAAGTGAGTCAAATTTGATTTAGAGTGTAGGTCGGAGAAATCATATAAAATCTTAGGAACCGTCCAAATAAAAATGACACGTGTGGTATTGGCTTTGATCCCGTAAATGCTTCCAATAATAAAGTCAAAACCATGTGTTTGAGAGAATCAACTAGGAACACTTTAAAAGGTCAGTCCTTAGGTACTACTTTTCGTCGAGTCTTTACTTTTACACATTCTGGTCGAAAGGGTCACCTTAGGAAGTTTTGTTTTGGTCTTAAAAATGATTCTAGGAAATCAAATGGGAGAGTCACCAAGGTTCCCAAATCCTGAGAGAGTCACACTTCACTAGTTTGGGTTAGGAGATCTGATTTAACGGCTTTACAAGATATGATTTTTTTATTTTCATTTGCTTGCACGTGATACCCTTTGTTAAATCTAAAGGTTGAACGTGTTAGCTTTGTTTTCATACACTAGCTTGTGTGCTACTTGATATATTCTTGCTAGTTGTATGTTATGTTAGTCATTTTCTAGTCCTTGTGTCATCATATATATGTTGCCAGAATTATGACTTGTGTATCTTTTGTATTTTATTTTATTTTGTTTGGTCTCATTGAATAATACAAAAATATTTTTTGTTTTCATTTGAGTTGAATTTTTGTTTTTGATTAAAAATCTAAAAAACTCAAAAAGATTTTTTTTGTGTGTATTTTAGTTTTACACATTTTATGTGTCATATACTTGTGTTTGAATCCAATATTCATTTTCCGCTTCCACGTGGCTAGAACTTTTGGCTAAGATTTTCAATACTTAAAGTGTTCTTTATCATGCTTGCATGGAATAGTTTGACTTTGACTTGCTTAATGGATTCTATTTTTATATGCCTCAATTCACATATGGATGAGCTCTTTGAAATTTTAACTTCAGATGTATATTAGAGCTAAGTGAAATGTTCTCCTATCAATTTAGTCATCTACATGTTGCTATGACTATGGAGGATTTGTGCATGTAAGAATCATTTTTCGATTAGAAAAATAGAAAAATATTTATCTGGTGTAGTTGTTTATCAATGGAATCGAGTTGCGAAAGACAAAATTACTTTGCGTGAAAGCCATCATTGAAAAGGCCTAAAAAAGTGTGGCATTGTAAAAAGTAGACAAGGCCAAAAAAAAGTATAGTTGGTATGTTAAAAAAGAAATGAAAAAGAATATTAATGAGTAAGTTTGGTCGGATATATCAACGGGTTTGCATAATGACAATGTATCCTACTTATGCTATTTTTGTCACGACTCTATTGGTTATAGAATCATCAAAATTCTAGGCTTGTGTGCATTGTGTATGTTTGTTCATTGAGTTCACTTTATATTGTCACATGAGGCTATATTTAAGTGTGATAAAGTTTTGAAATCAAATAAGAACTCCGTGAACATGTTTAAGCGACTGGGTCTATATTCCTTTAGTCTCTAGTTCGCACCCCTTTCACTTCTATTTACCACATATATTTAGACACATTTTTGTCATATGAGTGTGGAAAGCTCAATGTATTTTGTGTTGTGTGTGGTGTTTATACCTATGTATATGTACGTGTGCGTTATTGGTATCCTTTGAGAGAGAGAGAGAGAGAGAGAGAGTGTGTGTGTGTGTGTGTGTTTGTGTGTGTATGGTATTCCTTTTATTTTTTGAGTCTTTGCCTCATTATATAATCCATGTATGGATCTTATTAAAATTGATATCCATTTTGTTGCAACTTTTGTGTGATATCTTATGCTTAGAATTGACACATTTTGCTTGATATCATTTTTTTTGCCTATCGCATCTTAGTTGCTATCCATTGCTATTTTTGTGGGTTAGTTGATTGTTTGTTGTCATGTTCTTTATTATTCTTGTCACATATTACATCATCGCATGATAAACTTGTTCTATTTATTTTATCCCATGTTTCATTTAGGGGGAGTTTTTGCTTTAATTGGGGGAGAAATAAGTTAGTTTAAATTCTTTAACCTTTGTCTATTCCTGAACAAAAAGGGGGAGAAATGGTATCTAAACCTTTGAAATTTGGGGATATCTAACTTAGAGGGAGACGTCTTTCTAGGAAGATCATTGTTAGATAAATAGGGAGAATTAATTAAGGGGGAGTATTTATTTTTACGCACTTCATATTCATATTTTTATATTCCCTATATGTTTGATGGTTTGTTTAGGTGTGTAGAATTTTATCTTTAGCGACAAATTTATTAAAGCGGCAAAGCAACTATGAGTCGAGTCAAGCGTTTGTAATTTTATTATTTTGGTGGGATTGTGTCTAGATGTGCTTGACGACCCATAAAATTTTATATTTGGATTTTGTCCCGGAATAGACAAAGGGGGAGATATGTAAGGGAAAATTTCCGATCTAGTCATTTGTAGTGTTGGCTTGATTTCGAACAAAACTATTTGTGTCATAGGATAGTCGTGAGTTGTATCCTTTCAAGCCTATGATGTCTAAAGTTTGAGTTGAAGACGCAGTGGCCCAGATTTTAAAGTTGACATCAGTGCCGGTTTCTAGTGCCATGTTTCGCGTCATCAACATGTCATCAACTCCAAGGTCTCCAAAGGTATGAATGCACTTATATAAATTTAGGACCTTGGAAATTTTATTTTGGGTGTGTTTTTATAAAACATTTTTAATGACTTTATTTCACTCAGGAAATTTTTGGGACTTTTAAAGAAGAATTTTTTTTCCTGAAAAATCATTCGAACGAAACTGGGATGTCATTAGAATGACATGTCCAGGTCGTTAGAATGAGATTTTGAACGAGGCTCTAACGACAATGTGCCATTTTTTCATGTTTTCTCATCAGAAGTTCGTTAGAACGAGGTCGTTAGAATAAGGTCGTTCGAATGAGATTTCTTTGCAAAATGTACTGAATTCTCATTTGTAATATTTTTTGATTATGTCTTTCGAACGACATTTGAAAGTTGTTCGAACGAGATTCAAAGTCGTTTGAACGATCATGTTAATTTTTGAGCAGTTTCGTCAGTTTTCACTTTTTAACTGCACACTCCCCGACTAACTTTCCACCAAATTTTATAGTCCGGGAAAAACATTTTTAAAAATACTTTTTCCACATTTCCAAAGTTGTTTGAAAGAAAAATCTTCCAAGAAAATGTTCCACACTGTCTTAACTTTTAAAATATCAAATCTTTACCTAAAACACAATGTTTTACACCCATGTTTTAGTCTAAATCCAAGTTCCTATATATATATATATATATAGAGAGAGAGCGAGAGAGAGAGAGAGAGAGAGATTGTTTGGCACCGTGTTCATTCTCATCCCCAAAAGGAGAAAGTTTGGGTTTCTTCTTCACCTAAAAATGAGATCGTTTTTGCTGCGATGTGCTCATACGGTGAAAGGCACCGTGTGTGGGTTGATGGTTGCCATGCCCCATTGGTGGACTCCAAGATTCCGGTGGACTTCGGAGTTGTTGACTAGGCAGAAGTTGAAGAGCGAAGGAGCATCAAGGCTTGAAAAGCAAGTTGTTGTGTAAGTTTCTCTTATCGTGTCTTTTGTAAAAATACCATACTTAAGTGGACTTGTAGGTTGGGTCGTCCAAGGTTTCTTCCAATTGTAGATTTTCCTCGTACATCGCGCCTTCTGGTTTTAAATGTTTATTTCATCTCACAAACTCACCTAGATGCATGCTTATGTTAAAAAGATAACATTTGATTTAATTTACAACTTTGGTTTAATTTGGTGCTAATTTTAGTTGGGGTAATTTTAGTGTTAGTTTAATTCAAGTTGTAAAATTAATTTGGTAAAATACATGATTTAGCTTGTTTAGCATAATTTTAACTTGAATTGAATTAATGTTGTTTAATTGAGATTAAAAGAAAAAAAAATCAAATATGTGTTTCGTTTAGTTTGATTTAATTTTAATTTTGGAAAAATTAAAATTTGAAGTTTATAATTGTTAAGATTTGAAAGAAATTTTAATTTGGAATATATTGTGAACCATCTCCCATATTATAGGAATCTCAAATTGGTGTTAGAGCTTAGATTAAAGAAATCATTTTTTCAGATATTTATATTGGATGTTATAATTAATATAATCGATGAAATTAAATTATATGTGGATTACTTGTATATTAATAATAACGTGGTGTATATTTTTATGCTGTGAGTTAGTACCGTTGGACTAGGCTCTGGGGGATAAAAAGTCCCAAAGTGATTTTTTTAGTATGTCTATTTGGTCCCAAGTGGGTACCCCCGTGGGCTGAGTTTTGAGAGTTTTTGATTGGTGTTTTGGGATTATTTAGATGTCTTAAGACTTATGGGATTAAGGATTTAAACATAGATTTAAACCTTATTACCCACTCACTTAATATAAAACACAAAACCTAAGTAGTTGAGGATATTTTAGGATAACAAAATGAGATTTCTTGGAGAATTGTCAATCGGCACTATCTTCCATATTGAGGTAAGAAGTAACTTGCATTACTAGCATATTTTATGCGACTTATTATGATTTATTGATTTTAGCAATTAAATTAGGATTAAATATATGCTAGGTATGGATCTCAAGCATAATAATAGATTATATTAGTTTTAATAGTGGTTAATGATTATAACTGTTTATATCTATTATAAAACTAATTTTAAATGACTGGGACTGATTTATTATGATGAATCATGTGTTTATAAAGATGTTTTGATGATTACAATTAATTTTAATCATTAATCCCGTATTTTAGAATTATGAAACACATGTTGTAAGTGAAGATTTAACCCTTATTTTGATGTATATGATATAGGTTATGATTCTATAATGTTAGAAACTTATTTTGTACTCATTAGAGATGATTTCAGATGTTTTGGGATTGTTTTGAAGGTATAAAAACCAAAAATGGTGATCTGGTGTGTTATAAAATCGAATTGGTTTTAGTTCTGGGTTGTTTGTAATACGATTTCATTTGAGTGATCGGAGTAGGACCTGGAGCTACAGGGAAATTAGGTCAAGGTCGCGCCTCTAGGGCCGCGGTCGCGACCATTCCATACCGCCATCGTGAGCTATGCAATTAGATTATTTGGTTTGGTTATGGTTAATGTTTTATTAATGAAGTTAGTTTGGACCTACGAAATTTTGTAAATCTCTTGTTGGGACATTATTTTAATCATCTTATATGTAGTTATGGAGATTATATTTTTGAGAGTGAGGTTATATTAGAGGTACTTATGGTACAGTATGTTTAGTTAGGTTGATATCCCATTTTCGAGTATGTTTATTATTGTATATGCTTTGAATGATATTTGTTCACATACCATGTGTGTGTGAGTATTTGTGGGGAATCTATCAAAGGGTATTTGGTGGGATTGTTGCCCGAGACGAGGTACTACGCCCCTGGATGATGATGCCAGTTGAGTATATAAAGAACATTATTAGGGATTGATATACGCAAAACAAAAATTTTCGCCCATGAACCTTCGAATAATTTTGTAATAGGAAGAAAAACAAAACTAGGTTTGAAACCCAAACCTAGGGTTACGAATACATTACCTTTGCACATCCGATTGCAATCCAATAATGAGAAAGATATATAATAGTGATGAAAGATGGCCTTTTGGTGATCCTCCCAAATCTAGGTAGGTGTGTGGGCACCTTTTTAGATGGAGACTTTTACTTTTGAGTGAGATATAAACCCCTATATCTTGGACAATTCACAAAAATGTGAATATTGTTTTATCTCCCTTTATCTAACCCTTAGTGAAGATTATCCACCTTAAAACCATAGCTTACACCAATATATATTAGTATAAGTTGTGGGCTTGGAGTAAACTGGGATTTCGAAGAGTACATGCCTAATCACTTGGGTATATGAACTATATTAGGGACCTAGGACAAATAATGAAATTGATTTCCAAATAAATAATCAGAAACACCAAATTACACGTATGTAATTTTACTATTTTCTTTATTTAATCATAATTAATTATACTAAATAATTATGATTTCACTCCAATTTAATTATCTAAAAAATCACTTGGATATAATGAGGTCTTATTTGCAAAGTTGATTATGGTGCATAATGTGATTCCCCATGTTAAGCTTCTAATCCCCAATCGGTAAAATCAATTTGCCGCTAGTTGATTTTAACCAATATCTAATTAATTTCTTGATTCTCAGACTTAAATTATTTTTCCAATCCACAGAATTATAAAATAATTCACTGATCAGGTTTAACTGGTGGAAAAAAATCTTATAAGTCTATCAATGGGGTATCACAATCTAAGATATTTCCTGGACACAAATTCCTCCAAATTATAATCTCAGACCTACTAACACAATCATTGCCCAACTTGTGAGGATCTATTGACTAGATATATAATCTAATCAAACCCATAGCAGTCAAAACAACAATTGTGTAAACATTTCAATCCTAATAATTCTAGAAATTAAGAATATATGTACCCTGTGCAAATGGTGTGGGATTAATTCTAACCAAGACAACCAATAGACTTAAATCATGGGTGGTCCTGAACAATACATTCCTAAATTTACCGATCACAATCCTCTTTCAGACTACTGGACAAGTTCTCAAATCATCGGACAGGTTCACATGGTTTGAGATAAACTAGTAGGATTGTATACACTAGGATGTTAACTCCCCATTTAGGTTGTGAACTAGTTAATTGTACTTGTTACAAAATTCGATCTTCTGTGATCAAGATGAAACAAACTCACCAAAATTACTACTAAGCACAATTGAACGACATATATAAAATAATATATTTAAAACATATATATAAATCATTCTCACAAACATGATTCTCATTTCAAAATGAAGAAGATGATCCTTTTATTCATAAATAAAATGTTATTACATGGTTTAAAGAATAAAACTCCAACAAACATGACATTCGAAAGAAATGGGAGGTTGTCTTGAAACATGTCTCCATAAGAAATAACCAATCCTTCAATTAAGCTATAGCCTGAAATGTTTTCCTTTCTGATGTTATAGAAGTGTGTGATTTTGTAGCATATGATATGTAATAAAACCTTAATTATTTTGAAAGTACCTTTCTAATCCCTCGGGTTTTGTGTTGGCTCTATTTTATAACAATAATCCCAAATACACTAGGTTTCATTGAACACACTAAACATAATCTTAAAATGATTTTTAAGAAATTCTAAAATCAAATTTTCTAGTTTATAAGACCCCAATTTGAATTTGTGTAATATATTCCATATTTTTGTATTCGTACATCATATATGTATTTTATACTTAAATGTTTTTTTATATTATAGTTTCTCAATTTTATAATTTTTTAGAATTTAAAAATTAATTTTCATATTTTATATCATTTTTGAAATTTTTAGATGTTGGTTTAAACACTTGAAAGAAACAAAATTAAAATTGATTTTTGTTTCTTAAATTAAAATCAACAACATAAAATAACAACGTTTGGGTGAATTTTAATGAGTGTTTTGGTGATCCGAGTTGTGTTTTGGACCAACCAGGGTTGTGTGTGTAGCCTGTGCAATTTGATCATGAGTGAGCTCTATGGCGAACTGATCGATTACTAGAGTATTGATGTGTAAATGACCCTATTGCCACTCACGGTGCGCATGATTATTACACATGTTCCCTCACCGCCTGATCTTTTATGAGACCCCCTTTGTACGCTTAGATGCCCTTGGTTGTTTACTGGTGTGATTCCATGAAAACACAATTAATAATTCAAAAAGGTGAAAGAATTAAATGAGCATGTGAAGATCACAACACACAGGATTACGTGGTTCGACAATTTCCTGCATCCATGGAGGGTTTCTTCGTTTTTATTAATTCTTTAGAGGTTTAGAATTACATGCCCCATTGCCCCGAGGTGAAGGTTTTATTTATACTGATAAGAGTAGTTGATTTGTGGACAAACTATTCTAGCTCCTAATTAGCTAATTTATGATTGTTGTTTATATCATCCGATAATGTAGGTAACCAAGATGAATCTTCATAATTATCCATGTGATATAATTTCATAATTATTCATCTGATGCTAAATCTTACTTGGGCAACACGTTGAGCCTGTTTGGGCTATTGAAAGTTGGGCCTTTATGGGTTTGCACCCACAATTTCCCCTAAAATTCTTTATCAAAAATGGGTCGAAGAGTTATGCATCTTTTGTTGACCCAAGTTATGAGTCCAGAGGCTGAGTTTTGAGCGCAGGCATATCCACAATTTCTTGAAAAGAGCAAGGGTACGCTGGTCCTATACTGGAAATGAACCGCCAAATTCAATCTTGGGTCTTGCATATGATTAAACTGTCGGAATTCGATCATCATTTATTTCAAACTCTGTACTGTCAATTTTCTTCCTTCTTCTCTTTCTCAAAAATATTTCTTGGAGCTCTTATTTTCTCAATTCACTCTGTAAGTCGTGTTTGTTCTAGTTATATGGCGTCATATCATACATTTAATACTATATATGCTTTATTGGTTGATTGTAAGATAGGTGGTGAATCCCTATTTTATCAGTGTGTATCATCATGATCACACCTTAATTATTTGTTGATGTGAAACTATGTCATGAAACTAATACTCGATGATGATAATTTAAGATGTTTACATAGGGTGAAGGAATATATAGTCAAACATCATTTAAGGGTAATGTCTGGTGCAATCTAATTGACTTAAGGGATTAAGGAAGAATATTCGATAATACACTATGTTCATACTCTAACCGAGTATTTTGTGATTAATTCATAATTAGAAGTCACGAGTACATTTTCGTATTTAGGGTAAAGCATTACTTTCACGAGGGAATAAGGGTTCTGACTCCGATGTAGTCGAACTGTCTAGGCATATATAAATTCTTCTGAGTGATGCATCTTAAATTTTTTAGTGGAGAGAGATTTATAGTTTAACTCAAACTCCCATTTAGTTAATCTTATTTTATCAAGCGAATTTTTGGTATCCAAGTCAGCTATGTAACTTTAATTACCTAATTTATGAGTTATTTTACACTATTTGGGTACTTGGATTCTGTCTTCTATTAAAGGATTGCTTTCCCCATCGATTGAAGAGAGAGAAATTGGGCATTCTCTTCTTGTGACCCAGTAGAGAATTTTGTGAGTGAAAATTAAGATTCATTCTTTTAAAGAAAATTGATATTTTAAGGGACCAAATTTGGGTATTCTTGATAAGCACCCAAAATTATTCATTTTATACCCCGAATAGATGCATTTTAGTCGCTCATTTGTAATAAAAATGGTCTTATGTGCTTTATTGTATATTTGTGCAGGCTTGAATGCACGTTGCGGTGTTCAAACGCATAATTTCGAGGCAACTGTGCCATTTCAGGAGCTAATTACCTTTTCCCGTAACCCTAGCCTAACCCAAACTGAGCCTTAGCCTGTCCCAAACTCGTGTGTGTTTGATTTGTCCCATTTTATTTCTTTTACTTAAATTTTTATTTGTGTCATTTTGTTTTTAGAGTTTATTTTATTATTTTATGGAGTCATGTATATATTTTTAGGATTTTATATTTTAATTTTAGCGTGTCGTGTATTAGTTTTTATATTTTCTTAGTTTTTAGTTAGTTTATTATTATTTCCTTTTTTTATTTGTTAGTTTTTATTTTTATAGTTTTTATCTTAGTCGTGTTTATTTTTTTTTTAGAATTTGTATAGTGTGTCGTGTGGTGTCATTTTTATTTTAGTTGATTTTTTTTTTAGTTTAGTTAAATTTTTATTTTAGGTTAATTTTTATTTTTATTTTTATTTTTTATTTTTAGGGTACAATCTAAACACCACACACACATTAACATACACATAACCTATGCCCCCATACACTTAAACTAAACCACACACTCATACCATACACTAGCCTACACTATCCTACACTTAAAACTACTCCTCACCCTCACCCACCTTCCCATACTCCCCCCCCCCCCCACACAAACCCCTTCTAATTCACCTTCCCACTCCCGCTGAATCCAAAAAAATGCCCGAGTCTACACCTATTAAGCCCACCACTTGTGTTCCCGAGGAACCATTACATCCTAGGTTAGCTCCGACTACGAGTGCTCACCATTTTCTCGAGATAGAATCCGTGATAGTTCCTAACTATCCGGATCTGGATGATGTCCTACCATGCATGGCTCCCTTTGAGCATGATATTTCTAGTGATTCCTCTATCTTAGATCTTGGTGCCTCGTCTTACCCACCCACCACATTCACCGATGCTACTCTTATGGAGAAGTTGACAACTCCATCTTTAGAAACCACACTCCCTTGTGAGTATTCCTTTACTCCTCCAAATGAGTGTGTGTCTCCCACGCTTGAGTTGGATCGTCTTCCTCCACTATTTATCCCACCCGATACATCCTTTATCCACCCCGACCCACCCATTGTCCCTTCTACCCCATTCCACTTTCCCCACCATTTTGCCTCCCTCACCAATTACAACACCATGCTTATAGGGCCCTAGTTGCCCTCACCTTTAAGCTCAACAAGGCCCGTGGCCGATACCTCATAACCCTCACCCTTACCCTGATACCCACCTACCCATAGTCCACCAATGCTTTGCATCGCGTGATGCACTTTTCCATACAAGTGCATTGACCATTTTAGCCTTCATCCAACAAGACTGACGCTTCAGTCTTGTTTGGGGGTGATTCTCATCACCCTACTTTTTTTGCCACCCCTCGCTTTCATAGATCCTATCCTTAGGGTGAGATCCCTTCGGTCTGGCTGAAGACATTAAACTTAGCGCTATCGAGAGGCAGCCCAATGTTTCTTGTATGAGTCTCATCCTGTTTGGGGGTGGTGTTTCACACCACCCAGTGCTTTAGATGTTTATAGACTCGTACACATTTTTTTCATCTTATCATTTCTTCAGGTTCTTCTCACATTCATCTGTCCACTTCATTAGCGGTTGATTCTACTAATCTCTTTCCTCCCTTTTGCTCTCAATTTTAAAAATCATTTACTTAACATTGAGGACGATGTTCCTTTTTGGTGGGGAATTTAACATAATCGTGCCTCTTTTGAATTTTTTTTGATTTTTGAACCTGATTTTTAAAATTTCATGCAGTTTCTTTCATCTCATTCAGTGACGTGAATTTTCTATCATCCATCTTTCAAAAATATAGGAATCAAGCTAGAAAATATTTTTTTCTAAATAGCTATGTAATACGTAACAAGGCTTGTTGCATCATGAATTTCTGGACTCAACAAAATTTGTGCACTTATCAAGTCACTACGGTTTAGAGTTGAAGAGTACTATAATTCCCAAGAGAACCTTAAGGATCACTAGTAGAGACTTTATCTTGTGACATTTGTGCCTTTCACCCTTTCAGAGTGTTTTACGCAATCTCCGAGTCACAAGTTGATGCAACTTCCTTTGGATCCGAACTTAATTGTTGTATGATCTCATTATTCTTCTATAAAATTTTGACTTGATCACTGAGAATGACATCACTTTCGAGTTGTAAGAAACGCGTGTCTTGAAATTTGTCCCGATCACTAGATTTTTTCCCATACACTACCCATTCACTTCTCTCATGCTCTTCCATATTTTCACATATTTCCCCACACCATCACCTATCATCTTTCATTTTCAAATAAAAGATTATTGATTCCAAATGTAAAATGTCTTCACTGATTGAGAGTAAAAAAAAAAGAAAAGAAATAGAAAAAGAAAAATCGAAAAAAAAAGAAAAAAAGAAAAGAGAGAAAAGAAAAGAAAAAGAGAGTTATGGTTAGTTTTTACGTAATAAAGACATTTGTTTTTCAAGTATAGAACACTCTTCCATCGCATCTATCACTCGTCATTCTTCCATACATCACCATCCAACCTCATATCCCATCCTTCTCATTTCATTTCCCCCTCACCCATTATCATCCATGTTACCCTAGGTGTTAGGGCGAATGAAAGTTAACGTGGCGAATAACTCGATGTTCTCACTATAGTGATTATCATCTCTTTCAGGAGATCATTTTCCTTCTATATGTTCGTTCTTTCTTATGTGTGTGTGAGACGTTTGAACTTGCTTACATTTACTCACCTCCTCACACGCAAGAGCGATACACTGACCCTATTCTCGAGAGTTCATTTGAGAGAGTTATATCCAGTGAGATTTCAAGTTGAAGCGTTGATTCTAAAGAAGCAGTCTAGGAATTACTCTTGTGATACTCGACCCGTTTTGACTGATTCACACCACACACGTTGAGTTCTAGGGAGGATGTGCCTTGAGTATTTACTTAGCTAAACTTTTTACGCTTCTAGCTTGTATTTCTGAAAATATTTTTCTTGTGATGGATTGTGCGATAATTCTACGTCTAAGAAGAGATTGACTGCCTTTCAATAAATCTTTGCAAATAAGAATTTTGTGGGTATATTCCCTGCAAACCCTCACGAGACACAACTCATCCTGTAGGGCAGCCTATAGGTTTAAAGGCTTGTTGCACATGCCAAGTGCAATCGCAAATGCCCGCGAAAGTGGTAGACTTTTGGTTTCTTATCTTTATCTTTCTCTCTATCTTTTTTCTTGAGGACTAACAATGTTCTGTTTTGGGGTGGTCTGATAAGAACTCAAAAGTGTTCATTTTATACCCTAAAGATGCATTTTAGTCTCTCGTTTGTAATAAAAATGGTCTTATGTGCTTTATTGTATATTGTGCAGGCTTGAATGCACGTTGCGGTGTTCAAACGCGTCATTTCGAGGCAACTGTGCCATTTCAGAAGCTAATTACCCTTTCCCGGGGACCCTAGCCTACCCCAAACTGAGCCTTAGCCTGTCCCACACTCGTGTGTTTGATTTGTCCCCTTTTATTTCTTTTACTTAAATTATTATTTGTGTCATTTTGTTTTTAGAGTTTATTTTATTATTTTATTGAGTCATGTATATATTTTTAGGATTTTTATATTTTAATTTTTAGAGCATCGTGTATTAGCTTTTATATTTTCTTTTATTTTAGTTAGTATATTATTATTTCATTTTTTTATTTTTTATTTGTTAGTTTTTATTTTTATAGTTTTATCTTAGTCGTGTTTAGTTTTTTTTAGAATTTGTAGTGTGTCGTGTCATGTCATTTTTATTTTTAGTTTAGTTAAATTTTTATTTTAGGTTAATTTTATTTTATTTTATTTTTATTCTTTTTAGGGTACAATCACTTAAACTAAAACACACACTCATACCATACACTAGCCTACACTATCCTACACCTAAAACTACTCCTCACCCTCACCCTCACCCACCTTCCCATACACACACACACACACACACAAACCCCTTCCACTTCATCTTCATCTTCCCCATCACACACCCTCACTTTCTCTCTCCTCCATTAACCCACAAACACCACTCACACACCCATTGTTCTTCATTACCACCACTCACTTCTCTCTCATTAACCACCATACCAAACCCAAAGGCCGTCGGCGACCCAGCCGGACCTACAAAACTCCGGCGAGCTGATCCAACGCCGGGGACCCCTTATACCTCCTGCTCCATCCCCATTTCCGACCTCCATCTCTCCATACCAGACCCTTGACCCTGTGCGGACCAACCCCCTATTCCAATTGTCACCGCCTGAAACCCGTTGGAGATATCCAAACCCAAACCCACAAATCCCATCGCCGTCGACCCTTAATCTGGAATCCAGGCCATTCACCACTGCTAGCGAGAACCCGTCGGCGTTGAGCCCCGCTGCTGACCATTTCTGACCCTACACCTGCTGCCCCAGATTGTCACATCCAACAACCCGAAACCCATCGGACCTTAACAAATCCGTCTTACCCGAGCTCCCTTCGGCGTCCTACCACCTGTCAGCCCCCTGCACGATTCAAACCAATCAGACCCTTGCCCCAGCTGTGCGACCAACAACCCGAAACACCACATCCAAAGACTTTAAACCCATTTCCATTCAAAACCGATTTCTCTATTTCATCAAGACAAATCGTGTGTTTTTTCTTACCAGCATAAACACAAACAAACCAAGACCAAAACAAATAAAAGCCACATGGCTAATAAACCTCATTTACCCTTTACCCATTTTACCCCCAACCTACATCTTTTAACCTTTACACCCAAAATACCCCATAACCAAATCAGATTTTTATTCCCCTCACTCTCATGACCTCACACAATCCATACACATGTGTGCATTTCCCCATTTTAACCTAAACTTACCCTCACACCCCTCATGTCCATTTAATTCCTACCCGATTTACCCTTAGCTCCATGCCTACTATTTAAGGAAGAAGAAGGTCATTTGAAGATGATAAAAGAATTAGAGTTTTAGAGAGTTAGATAGAGAAACACTTTATATTTTAAAATTTTTTTAGGTAGGTTTTTATTTTAATTTTATTTTTTTAGAGAATTGTAAGAAATTAATTGTTGAGTGATTCAAATGAGTGTTTGTATGTAATTGAATATTGTGTAAAGCTCAATTTGAATGGATGTTACTTAATTTCAATGGAGGATTAGAGTCCAATTTTGCAAATCAAGGAAACTTGTTTGAATATGTGTCCTCTTACCCTTTTATTTTATTTGTTTATAACCTTGATTATTTGTTCATCATGTTTAAAATCATATTAGGCTAGATAACCTTTCAAGGGGTGGGGTGATCAATATTTGATGTTAAACTTACTTTAATTAGCATATATAAATTAAATATCTCTTTGATAATTAATTTTGCACTCTTACTTTTGTATTTACGCCTCGAGAGAGGGTAAGTGATTTTCGAGAGAAAATCGGAATTCTAGTGATAATACCCATTTTAGATTCGAACTAGAGATAGGGGTCTCTCAAGTGCAGTATTATGACTTAAATTTCAACTCTAATTTCATTTTCTATGATTTATACAAATTTTAATCGATCGATCTTTGCAGGTGATCTATTAAATGATGTTTAGATCTACTTTTTAAGAGTTGTAGGAGTGTTAAATTTAATTAACTAAAATGTTATTATTAAAATTACATTTGCAACGAGAGTTGATTTTTGATTTTGATACTAACTTGGGATAATTAATTTTAATGAACTAATTAATTTTTATTAACTAAAATATTTTTAGTCATCCTATCCCTTGATTGTTCTCACTTTTATTTTCTCACTAATCTCATATTTTAGATTTTTATTTAGTTATATTTACTTTGTTTCATTTTTATCTCCTTTTTTTAGTTAGTTGTTTTCATCTCTCATTTAGTTTAGTATAGTTTCATTCACCTTTGATAATTGTTTTAATATTGAAAAAGCTAAAAAAATAGAAAAAGAAAAAATTTCAAGAAGAAAATAAAAATTGAATTACAATTCAGTTTGTCTCTAGCTTACCCCCTTGATGTGGATTGACACCCTTACTTACCTCTACACTTGATTTTGATATTATTTTGTAGGTATTTTAAGGTTTTGATTGACTTGGCCAACAACAACGACTACATACAAAAAAGCAAGTTATCAATTCTCAATTGAGGATGTGGGTACAATCTAAGAGCCTATCCTTGTGAGATTAATATTTGTGAGAGTCTTACAGTAGTTATTTTGACTGTGAGAAGATATATGATGTATGTGAGGAACAAACACAAATTTCAATTTTTATAGTGACACGAATAGCCTATGAACGTAGCCAAATTGGTGAACCACGTAAATATTATATTTTTTTAATTTCTTATTTTGAATTGCCATATTTTGGTGTGATTGGCTTATTGGTTACAAAGCTCTAGTCCAATTATACCGCGCTTCCGAACAATAAATTGGTATCAGAGCCTAGTTGCAAACAAGGGTCATTTTGTTATGGCATCCAAGATAAAGTATGATATAAAGAAATTTGATCGAAAGAACAATTTTGGCCTTTGGCAAATGGAGTTTATGGACATCCTTATCAAGGAGGGGTGGATTTAATCCTTAGAAGGAAAATTCGACGCAATGAAGGAGGACTACTTGAAAAAGATTGATAATGAGGCGTGTTCCACTATTTGGTTGTGTTTGTCTAAGGAGATTAAACTCAACGTTATGAAAAAGACTTCTACTAAGGTGATTTAAGTAAAGCTTGAGAAGATTTATTTGGAGAAGTCTTTGACAAATCAAATTAATCCAAGAAGGAAGTCAACTGATTTCATATGGTCTTAAGTACTTCATTATAAAACCACCTTAATGAGTTTAATGGGTCTCTCTCGAAACTATTAAACATTTAGGTGGAGATGGAGGAAGAAGAAAAGGTTTGGGATTTATTGAATACTCTTCCCTAAAGGTACGATCATTTGGTGACTATGATGATGTGTGAGGAAAAATAATATTTCGGATGAGGTCATGTTAACCCTTCTATCCAATACAAATAAGAGGAAAGCGGCTGAGGGTGATGGTGACTCTGCAAGCTTAGTCTTTAGAGGGAGATCGGAGAATCGAGGTTTGAGGACCTTCAGGTCCAAGTCAAAAGGGGTACAAGGATGTTGAGTGTTACTGTTGTTATGAGTTTAGGAACATAGTTTCTTCTCGTTGTCCCAGACTTAGTGAAATCTAACGAAAGAGTAAAGACATAAGCTGCTCGAGGAACCTCCTACAGATATCAAAGCTATTCGGATGACAATATTTTTAATAAGAAATATGATGTACCTAGTCTTACATTTATGCTTATTTGTAAAAGTTCACTTTCTAATATGTGCGAGGACGTTCGGTACCCTGGAAGGACGATGTCTGGTAGGGCATGTGAGAGTTTACATTCTCTATCGAATGACCTCCTCTTGGGAACCTCCCATAGATTTAACTTGGACTATCGGGAGCAAGGAAACATTGTGAAAGTAATAATCGGCCCTTTTAGCACACTTAGGTCAAACTTGGCTTAGCAAATACAGTTGCTCGAGTTACCCTGTCTAGGGGAACCTCCTCGAGGAACCTCAATCATAGATAATTAGCCAAAAATAATCTCTAGCCCACAAATAGTCTTGGAGATGCTCGAGAAATTTCCAGCCGAGTAACCTTAACTTGATGAACTACCCCTTTAATTGATGTGACAACACATCTATGGTAGGTCACTATTCACCTACCATGTGACATCACAACATCTGACATTTAAGAGCTTGAAATAATAGCACTCAAGTGGGATTATCCTTAGGATGGCAGGCCGATTTAATAAATTTATATCTTCTAGACATTTTACGATAAACTTGTGAGCGGTCACGTAACATCCTCATTAATGCCACCATACTTTTGATTGGTGAGGGAGTTGTAATACCCCGTATTTTCTGTGATATTTATTTTTGGAGATTAATTGAATTAAATGTTTATTAATTGGAAATTAATCCGGATTAAAATTTTAACGAGATGTGAGTTAGTATTTTATTATAATGTGCATACTTGGCATTATATGAATATTGGTAATATTGAAATTGTCGTGAGATTTAAATACGGCAATTTGAGAATTTTGTTTGACGCGTGTGACCGCCACGTTATGGTATTTTATTTTAAATTAAAAAGTGAATTTTAGTTCCATTAATGGTATGGTCATTTTGAGTACGCCAACGCGTCCAGAAGGGTCGAGATAGTCAGAAAACACTAGCCGGAAGTTTAGTTTGGGTCCCGGGGTATTTTTAGGCCATACCGGCATCATAAAGGGTATTTTGGTAATTTGTATTTTTGGGAATTAAAAAGTGACGAAAATTGTAATTACAATCTGACTATTTCTTTAACCCACTTAACCCACTAACTACACTAAGAGACAATATGGGCTACGGGAGAAGTTGATATACAATCCCAACTTACCAAAAAAACCAAACACACCTCCACAACTCCATTGTCTTCAACCTTGGGAAGAGCTTGAGAGAGAGAGAGAGAAGGAAAGAATTCTGCAGAAAGAAAGAGAGAGGACAGACTTAACTTCAAGATTCAACACCAAATTCAGAGATAGATTAAGGCAAGTGGTTTAAACTCATTTGATTCAAGCTATGTTTTCCATGTTTAGGAATTTTCGAAATTGATTTTTGAAGATAATTTAGACCCATTAATTGGAAGTTAAAAGCCATGATGTATGTAGGAATTGCATGTAGTGATATTCTGGACGAATTATATGTTCTAAACAGGACCTTTGATGATTTAAAAATGGAGTTAGAAGAAGTTTAATGATGTTCTTGAATGGAAGAATTCTGGAAATTATTTTGATGTAGTTTTAATCTAAACTAAGCCTTTAAAGGATAAATTATGGGACTTAGAATGTTAATACTGTTGTAGGATGATAGTATAATGTTATAGTAACCTTGTCTTGGAGTTTCATGCTTAAAAATGGAGTTTTGGGACGAAATTTTAACTGCAAAATGAAGCAGTCCGTAACAGACCTGGTGCGTTCGATCGATCGATGTTCTTCAGTCGATCGATCGACCACCATCGATCGATCGAAGGTAAAGGTCGATCGATCGACCTTCCCAGAATGAGTAAAGTTTTTCCTTAATTGAATTTTAATGGTGTTAACCCTTGAATAATATTATTGGAGACATTGTGAATACCCTTAACCTTAAGGAAGACCAGTAGACATGATTATGAGATTGGACTTTAATTGGAATTTAATTTGAGGAATTATTCTAAATTGATGAAATTCGTTATGTGAGATAATATTTGGGTTAATAGTGCAAATTTGAATAATTTGATGGAATAAGGTTTGGGGCAGAAGTAAAGACCTTAGGTATAAAGATGTTATATGTGTGAATAATGGGAACTTAATAGTCCATTTGAGATAGGTTTTAAGTTTAAGAAATTACGACGTGAGACGTGTCGACTATTTAATTTATATATTATCGGGATACTTGAAATATTTGAATTTGGAATAATGGTATAAAGATGTAGAGAATACATTTATTAATATCGAGATATCTAAGATGTGTGAATGCTTAGTATATAACTTTATGTGTATGACATACATACCATACTTGCTATCACGGGAGGTTTACGTTCGCTTAGGGCCTTCTTATCCTTGTGTTGCCCGGATTTAGATTGGTTACCTCGATGAACATAGGTCATAGAAGGACTTATTGTGATATTAATAAGTCTGCTGATCGTGGGAGCGTAGGTATGTGCGTGACCCATGTGATGGTGACTGTGTTATCCTCCACTATTTGTGATGTTATTATCTGAACAATTCCTGAGAGATTCGGAATGTGTGATCCTTATGTACGTGATGTACCGGGATGGATAACAGAGTATGTGTGCACCGCAGCTTAGCCTTTGGCTGCTTATATTGTATATTTATGTTGTGAAAATATACGGTTAAATGAGAAGGAATTTACTATGTTAAATTGTGAGTATAGTTATGGTAATGTTTTGAAAAGATAAAAAGAGAGAACTTTTATCAATAAATGGTTTTGTTAGTAATTGGGAATCCGGGAATTAAAGTAGAAATATCTATTTAATTATGAAGGTTGGAAATTAAACGTGAACCGAGTAGTAGTGTTAGAAACTCTTTGGATAGTTATGAGATAACACATGAATGGGTACAGGAACGTTAGGAGTGCACAGTTAGACGAGAGGTGAGTATATCATGTGAGAGCACGTCCTAACATGTACTTTGCATATACTGTTTTAAATGTTTTTAAAGCACTTGCAGGTTTTTAAATATCTCCACATTCGGGATTTGACCCGTTTGCTTTCAAATCTACTTTTTGTAAAACCATTTTAGGTGCCCAGCCACAAGGACACCATGCATAGGATTCTTACTCAGATGACGAGCTGTAGCTGTTTGTGGGAGCTACAGGGATTTGCTTTTAGACGCTTATATCATTTGGATTCCTTACTCAGTATTCCTCAGTTGTAGGGCATGTTGCCCAAATTCTATTAGATACATTCCCATTTTAGTTTTTCAGACTTTGACATGTATTCATTCAGTATTCAGTATTTCGTTATTTTCTTCAGTTGTGGGATTATGTTGTGAGGAGTTTTCCTCCAGATTTACTTATATCATGTGATGGTTATTCTATTTACTTCATTATGGTGAATGGTGTTATTATTCTTCATTACACTTGTTGCATGTTAATCACACTTATATTAAAATTTGGCAACTTACTTTTTAAATACTAGGTGGTTAGTAATTATAAAATGTTTTCGACAGTGATGCTATTAACTGAGCCAACTTGGCATTTTGATTTAATTTAATAAAGGAGTAGCTACCCGGTATTTAATTAGTCGGGGTGTCACAGGTGGTATCAGAGCATCAGGTTCTAGTGTCCTTTAGGATCTGAACGGCTTATTATGTTTCCGCTGAGCTTTCTTTGATATAGAGCCCTATATTTTTAGGACTGTTGTATTCTTTTGTTTATGCTACGTTCTTCAGCTATTTTAAGTTTATAACTGCGGACTTATAGACTTTATTCTTATTTCAGAATGCCTCCACGACGTGCACGACGAGTTCCCAGGAATGCGACGCCAGAACCACAGCCCGCACCGGTTCAGGGCATGATGAACGCCGCTGAGGTTGCAGCTATTGTAGCCCAAGCGATAAATGCCGCCATTGCCGTAGTTCAGCAGGCACCGCCTCTGGTGCCGGTTGCCGCTCCAGTACAGACAAATGCATTCCCGTCTGCTTGGGAACGTGTACGTGACGCTTTTCAGAAAGCGCATCCGCCAGAGTTTGCAGGTAGCTCAGACGTGGTAGTCTCGAGCCAGTGGAGGAAGGATATACAGCTGCACTTGAGGATGTATGAGTGCACGGATGTTCAGAAGCAGGTGCTAGCTACTTTCAAGCTAGCTGGATATGCATTGCAGTGGTGGGAGTCTATTACCACCGTAGAGGAGAGTAATACTCTCACGATTCAGGAGTTCTGGGTGCGGTTCGACCGCAAGTACTTTCCGTCAGCTGTTCATACGGAAATGAGGAGGAGATTGATGAGTCTGAGGCAGGAGGGCAAGACCGTGGCCGAGTATGAGGTCGAGTTCACTAATCTGTTGAATATCGTTCCTGATGAGATACCGACAGAAAAGAAGAAGATTGAGAAATTCACCGACGGGTTAACATGGAGGATCCGTCAGCATCTGTTAGGGAACCTTTCATTGGCCACTTATTCCTATGTGGTTAACGCTACTTTGTTACACTGCCAGGATCACCGCTTTCATATGGCTGAGGGCAAGAGATCGGGAGAGTCTAGCCATCAGGGCAGGACTGGAGGACATGGTGCCGGTGGGGCACAATCTGTTCAGGGGCAGAGACAGGGTGAGCAGGGTTCCCAGCAGGGGGATCAGAAGAGGTTCAGATTAGGGAATTACAGGCACGGACAGGGAGGTTTCCCTCAGGGCCATCAGGGTCCAAACGGCCATCAGGGCCAACAGGGGCAGAATGGACAGCAGTTTCAGCAGGGCCAGCAGGGCCAAGGGAGGAACGGTAACGGCCACCAGGGCCAGGGACCGCAGGGGCAGAGAGGAGGGAACTTCCCAGGGAAGTGTTTTGTTTGTGGCAAGACTGGCCATAAACGATAGGATTATCCTGATAGGGGCAGGGCCCCACAGCAGCAGCATCAGGGTGCTCGCCAGGAGCCGCAGAGGCCTATGTTTCCCGCCGCTCTCCCCGCACCGCCACAGATGGCAGCATTGCCACGCATTCCAGTAGTCCCAGCTTAGCAGGGGCAGCTACAGTATGGACGTGTCTACAACGTCCACCAGGCAGCAGTCCCACAGGCTCCGCCCGCGATTGAGGGTACATTTTCTATCCATGGCACTATGGGTCGGGTACTGTTTGATACGGGGGCTACACATTATTTTATAGTTACACATTTCGCGAAGGCTTTAGGGTTGTTAGCCACCGCGGAGATCACAGTGACGTGTGTCGACTCACCATTGGGAAGTGGGTCACTTATATTCTTTATATGTTGGGGAATGGGGGTAGAGATTGGTGGTTTGGTATTACCTGCGGACATGTTGGTATTAGATATGCATGTTCACGATGTTATTATCGGTATGGATTGGCTCGCTGATTATAGAGCCATGATTGATTGCTTCGGTGGGAGCATTATTTTTGCCATTCCGGGGCAAGAGATGTTTGTAGTGGCGATGCCTCGCCCAGAGGGAGGCTCGATCGCTCATTTATATTACATTGAGGAGGATGCCTCTAAGGAGGTTGTGATTCCTTTAGATTCGATCCCAGTCGTCAGGGAGTATTCTGATGTGTTTCAGGAGATACCAGGCCTACCCCCCAGTCGAGAGATAGACTTCGTTATAGACTTGTTACCAGATACGAAACCTATAGCACGAGCACCGTACCGTATGGCTCCAGCTGAGATGAGGGAGTTACGGGATCAGATTGAACAGTTGTTGGGTCAGGGGTTTATTCGAAGGAGTACTTCACCATGGGGTGCCCCTGTGTTGTTCGTGAAGAAGAGAGATGGTTCACTGAGATTGTGTGTGGACTACCGGGAGTTAAACAAGGTCACGATACGGAATAAGTATCCGTTGCCTCGAATCTATGACCTATTCGACCAGTTGAGAGGAGCTTCTTGCTTCTCAAAGATTGATTTGCGATCTGGTTACCATCAGTTGCGTATCAGGGAGGAGGACGTCTCGAAGACTGCGTTCTTATCGAGATATGGCTCTTACGAGTTTCGAGTTATGCCATTTGGTTTGACCAACGCTCCAGCAACATTTATGGACTTGATGAATAGGGTGTTCAGGTATTTCCTAGACCAGTTTGTCATTGTCTTCATCGATGATATTTTGGTTTACTCCCAGACTGAGGAGGAGCACGCCGAGCACTTGAGGCTAGTTTTGCAGACACTGCGCCAGAATGAGTTGTATGCAAAATATGAGAAGTGCGGGTTTTGGCTGAAGGAGGTTCAGTTTTTTGGGCATATTATTTCCGACCGAGGAATATCGGTTGATCCGGGGAAGGTATCCGCGGTGAGGGAGTGGGGACAGCCCACGACACCGACGGAGATCCGTAGTTTCTTGGGCCTAGCAGGATACTACAGGAGGTTTATTCGGGGTTTCTCCACGATAGTGGGTCCCATGACAAACCTAACCCGTAAAGGTGTGCCGTTCATTTGGAGTGATGCCTGTCAGTTGGCATTTGATGAGTTGAAGGACAAGTTAACCTCAGCACCTGTGTTAGCATTGCCGAGACCGGGAGTTGAGTATCTTGTTTACACCGATGCGTCCTTACAAGGACTTGGAGGTGTACTGCAGCAGGAGAGTCAGGCCATAGCTTATGCTTCCCGTAAGCTTAAGCCTCACGAGAAGAATTACCCTACCCATGACTTGGAGTTAGCGGCAGTGGTATTTGCCCTTCGTATTTGGAGACATTACCTTTTGGGGGAGAAGTTTCGATTGTTCACGGATCACAAGTCCCTACAGTACCTATTCACGCAGAAGGAGTTGAATATGCGGCAACGGAGGTGGCTTGAATTCGTGAAAGATTATCAGTTCGATATCCAGTATCACCCGGGTAAGGCTAACGTGGTGGCAGATGCGTTGAGCCGTAGACCGGTAGATGAGGTGGCAGATGTGTGGAAGGCAAAGTGGAAAGAATTGGGACACCAGGATGCAGTGGCCCGATCATTCATGTCTGTGATGACTGTTACACCGCAGATTGTCACGAAAGTAGTGAGGGCACAGGCAAACGACTCGTTCTGTCAGGAGCAGATAGTTCGATTATTGGCAGAGGGAGCCGAATCCTATACCGTTAGCTCAGACGGGGGATTACGCTTCAATGGGAGATTGGTGGTTCCGGAAGGGGAGGAATTGCGGCATGAGGTGATGGCAGAGTCGCATGGCTCACGGTTCGCGGTACATCCCGGAGGGGACAAAATGTACCAAGACATGAGACGTCAGTATTGGTGGAGCGGGATGAAGAGAGATATTGCCGAGTTTGTTTCAAAATGCGCCACTTGTCAGCTCGTAAAAGTGGATCATCAGAGACCGGCAGGACTACTACAGCCGTTAGAGGTCCCGATGTGGATGTGGGAGAGCATCTCTATGGACTTTATCACGGGGTTGCCTACGTCGCAGAGGGGTCACGACTCCATTTGGGTAATTGTGGACAGGTTGACAAAAGTCGCTCATTTTCTACCCGTAAGGACAGACTACACTGCGGGACAGTATGCCCAGCTCTTTATTGCAGAGATAGTGAGACTTCACGGGGTGCCCTTAAATATCGTGTCTGACCGAGACAAGATATTTGTTTCACGGTTTTGGGAGAGTTTTCAGCAGGCCATGGGCACGGAGTTGCGGTTGAGTACGGCGTACCACCCGCAGACCGATGGGCAGACCGAGCGCACAAATCAGATGTTGGAGGACATGCTACGTATGTGCACCATTGACTTTGAGGGTGGATGGGAACAGTATCTTCCACTGGTGGAGTTTGCTTACAACAACTCCTACGAGTTCACCATTGGCATGACTCCATTTGAGGCGTTTTACGGTAGACCTTGTCGTTCCCCAGCATGTTGGTTGGAGGTGGGGGACAACAAACTACTTGGGCCGGAAGTGATTCAGGATACTTCGGCAAGGATAGAATTGATTCGGAGTCGCATTCGAGTAGCTCAGGACAGGCAGAAGAGCTATGCTGATGCGAAGAGATTCTTCAGAGAGTTCCAAGTGGGGGACCAGTTTTTGCTCAGAGTATCTCCTATGAAGGGGATTATGCATTTCGGGAAGAAAGGGAAGTTGGCACCGAGATATGTGGGACCATTTCCTATTATTGAGCGGATCAGACCGGTTGCGTATAGACTTGGGTTACCGGAGCATTTGCATCGGATTCACGATGTGTTTCATATTTCCTCGCTTAGGAAATACCTTAGAGATAATTTGGCTCATTCTCTCATTGCTATGGAGGACATTGATCTCCAGCCAGATAGCTCCTACGAGGAGGGACCGATTTCTATTCTGGACCGAAGTGAGCGGAAACTGAGGTCAAAGATAGTTCCGTTAGTGCGTGTTCAGTGGCGACATCATAATGTTGAGGTGTCCACATGGGAGCGCGAGGATGAGATGCGCGAACGTTATCCAGAGTTATTCTTACCAGGTACTTTCTAGTTCCGAATTTCGGGACGAAATTCAGTTATTAGGGGGGAAGTATGCAATACCCCGTATTTTCTGTGATATTTATTTTTGGAGATTAATTGAATTAAATGTTTATTAATTGGAAATTAATCTGGATTAAAATATTAACGAGATGTGAGTTAGTATTTTATTATAATGTGCATACTTGGCATTATATGAATATTGGTAATATTGAAATTGTCGTGAGATTTAAATACGGCAATTTGGGAATTTTGTTTGACGCGTGTGACCGCCACGTTATGGTATTTTATTTTAAATAAAAAAGTGAATTTTAGTTCCATTAACCGTATGGTCATTTTGAGTGCGCCAACGCGTCCGGAAGGGTCGAGATAGTCAGAAAACACTAGCCGGAAGTTTAGTTTGGGTCCCGGGGTATTTTTAGGCCATACCGGCATCATAAAGGGATTTTGGTAATTTGTATTTTTGGGAATTAAAAAGTGACGAAAATTGTAATTACAATCTGACTATTTCTTTAACCCACTTAACCCACTAACTACACTAAGAGACAATATGGGCTACGGGAGAAGTTGATATACAATCCCAACTTACCAAAAAAACCAAACACACCTCCACAACTCCATTGTCTTCAACCTTGGGAAGAGCTTGAGAGAGAGAGAGAAGGAAAGAATTCTGCAGAAAGAAAGAGAGAGGACATACTTAACTTCAAGATTCAACACCAAATTCAGAGATAGATTAAGGCAAGTGGTTTAAACTCATTTGATTCAAGCTATGTTTTCCATGTTTAGGAATTTTCGAAATTGATTTTTGAAGATAATTTAGACCCATTAATTGGAAGTTAAAAGCCATGATGTATGTAGGAATTGCATGTAGTGATATTCTGGACGAATTATATGTTCTAAACAGAACCTTTGATGATTTAAAAATGGAGTTAGAAGAAGTTTAATGATGTTCTTGAATGGAAGAATTCTGGAAATTATTTTGATGTAGTTTTAATCTAAACTAAGCCTTTAAAGGATAAATTATGGGACTTAGAATGTTAATACTGTTGTAGGATGATAGTATAATGTTATAGTAACCTTGTCTTGGAGTTTCATGCTTAAAAATGGAGTTTTGGGACGAAATTTTAACTGCAAAACGAAGCAGTCCGTAACAGACCTGGTGCGTTCGATCGATCGATGTTCTTCAGTCGATCGATCGACCACCATCGATCGATCGAAGGTAAAGGTCGATCGATCGACCTTCCCAGAATGAGTAAAGTTTTTCCTTAATTGAATTTTAATGGTGTTAACCCTTGAATAATATTATTGGAGACATTGTGAATATCCTTAACCTTAAGGAAGACCAGTAGACATGATTATGAGATTGGACTTTAATTGGAATTTAATTTGAGGAATTATTCTAAATTGATGAAATTCGTTATGTGAGATAATATTTGGGTTAATAGTGCAAATTTGAATAATTTGATGGAATAAGGTTTGGGGCAGAAGTAGAGACCTTAGGTATAAAGATGTTATATGTGTGAATAATGGTAACTTAATAGTCCATTTGAGATAAGTTTTAAGTTTAAGAAATTACGACGTGAGACGTGTCGACTATTTAATTTATATATTATCGGGATACTTGAAATATTTGAATTTGGAATAATGGTATAAAGATGTAGAGAATACCTTTATTAATATCGAGATATCTAAGATGTGTGAATGCTTAGTATATAACTTTATGTGTATGACATACCTACCATACTTGCTATCACGGGAGGTTTACGTTCGCTTAGGGCCTTCTTATCCTTGTGTTGCCCGGATTTAGATTGGTTACCTCGATGAACATAGGTCATAGAAGGACTTATTGTGATATTAATAAGTCTGCTGATCGTGGGAGCGTAGGTATGTGCGTGACCCATGTGATGGTGACTGTGTTCTCCTCCACTATTTGTGATGTTGTTATCTGAACAATTCCTGAGAGATTCGGAATGTGTGATCCTTATATACGTGATGTACCGAGATGGATAGCAGAGTATGTGTGCACCGCAGCTTAGCCTTTGGGTGCTTATATTGTATATTTATGTTGTGAAAATATACGGTTAAATGAGAAGGAATTTACTATGTTAAATTGTGAGTATAGTTATGGTAATGTTTTGAAAAGATAAAAAGAGAGAACTTTTATCAATAAATGGTTTTGTTAGTAATTGGGAATTCGGGAATTAAAGTAGAAATCTCTATTTAATTATTAAGGTTGGAAATTAAACGTGAACCGAGTAGTAGTGTTAGAAACTCTTTGGATAGTTACTAGATAACACATGAATGGGTACAGGAACGTTAGGAGTGCACAGTTAGACGAGAGGTGAGTATATCATGTGAGAGCACGTCCTAACATGTACTTTGCATATATTGTTTTAAATGTTTTTAAAGCACTTGCAGGTTTTTAAATATCTCCACATTCGGGCTCTGACCCGTTTGCTTTCAAATCTACTTTTTGTAAAACCATTTTAGGTGCCCAGCCACAAGGACACCATGCATAGGATTCTTACTCAGATGACGAGCTGTAGCTGTTTGTGGGAGCTACAGGGATTTGCTTTTAGATGCTTATATCATTTGGATTCCTTACTCAGTATTCCTCAGTTGTAGGGCATGTTGCCCAAATTCTATTAGATACATTCCCATTTCAGTTTTTCAGACTTTGACATGTATTCATTCAGTATTCAGTATTTCGTTATTTACTTCAGTTGTGGGATTATTTTGTGAGGAGTTTTCCTCCAGATTTACTTATATCATGTGACGGTTATTCTATTTACTTCATTATGGTGAATGGTGTTATTATTCTTCATTACACTTGTTGCATGTTAATCACACTTTAATTAAAATTTGGCAACTTACTTTTTAAATACTAGGTGGTTAGTAATTATAAAATGTTTTAGACAGTGATGCTATTAACTGAGCCAACTTGGCGTTTTGATTTAATTTAATAAAGGAGTAGCTACCCGGTATTTAATTAGTCGGGGTGTCACAGGAGTTTCCTGCCAAAATTAAAATATCTCATGCATTTAATGCAATATCTTTGGCATTAATGACACAATACTTTAGCATTGATTGTTAGTCAATGACATTTAATACTAGCAAGGTTACTCGAGTGGCCTTACCCTCATATAAATATACCAACCCAAACAGTTTGTAAGGACGATAATTTAAATCTAGAATTGCCGTTGGTTTTCCCTTATACACGAGTTATGAGAACATTTATTACTTGAGCATTCCCTCTTACTTCCATTGATACTGATCATCGAGTATTAACTGTGCTTCGGGTTCCTTCCTTGCATTTATTGTGACAAGAGTGCTTGCACTTTCTTACTCCGACCAGGTTACCTGCTGGTTCCACTCATTTATTATATCCCCAGGACATTTATGGTGTAAATGTACCATTTAATACAAGCTTGAACATGAAATATTGTTGTCTCTTTCATCCTCATTTATTGTCACTGTCATATATAACCTGGAGCACTGATTACGGTCTTGATAAGGGGTTACGCCTCACTTGATACTAATTGTATTCCAAGAACCCACATCTTATATTTGGAGACTCCGTTGGGGAGGTATTCTCTTTTGAAATATTCCAGATGATAATATTGCTAAGGCCATTGACTTTGATGCCATGTAGCGTGAAGAAGATGCAAATCTCACTGTTCTACCTGAAGAGGCGAGAGTAGCACGAGGGGATCCTAGCTCAGCCGCCACATGTGTGATGGGAATGGATGACACAACGACTGCAATAGTCCTAACGCAAATGACAAGACTCATGAGTTTGTTTGCGTAGTTCATTAAAACCCCGACGGCCTATGCGATGTTAGGGGTCACAAGAGGATCAAACTCTTTAATTACACCACCAGCGGGAATACCATCTCCCTCTATTATAAAAGGAGTTACTCCAAATACCATCAATAATGTTACTCCCACTGCTCCACTGACGATTATTCCACCCGTTGATATGGGAACAATTGCACTGGGTGTAGGTACGGCTGGTGCAACACCGATGACCGCAACTAACTTAGGAGGGAGTACACCGATAGCATCGCCAACGCCTGTTATGGTGATACCACCACTAACCAGTTCTCCACCATCTAGCATGGAAGATATGAAGAAGGAGATTTTAGCTTTCATAGTTTTGTCCAAAGTTGGGGGAGATGGCTCCTCAGTCTATGATGATTTATGTACTCCCTACCTAGAGGAGTACAATAATAAACCTTATTTAGTGGGGTATATTCCACTAGTTTTTGAGAAATACATGGGGAAAGGGGGAAACCCCAAGGAGTGCGTGAAAAGGTTCATTGAGAGCCTGAGGGCCCATTGTAACGATAAAAAGATAGGGCTGAGGGAGTTCTCAAAATTCCTGACAGAAAAGGCTTACACTTGGTACTTTCACCTAGCACTAGGAAGGGTGGCCTCTTGGGAAAAATTGCACGTGTTGTTTGTGCAAAGGTTCTTTTTGGATGAAGATGATTTTACACTCACGCAACTGGATCGCGAGAAGAAAAGGCCGGGGGAGAATTTTCTTTCTTATATTTGGAGGTTCCTTAAACGATATCTAGATGTAAGGGAAGAGACACGAGAAGATAAACTTCTACAAGTCTGTGCAGAAAGGCTATTGCCCGAGTATATTTTCCATTTGATCAATGAGACACGTGAGGGCCCGTTCACTGCATTTCTAAAGGCATCAAGGAATATCTCTTTAGTGGTAAAATTCGCACCAACTCCACCCGCCTTGGACTGTTTATTGCTAAGGACGTCAGCTAGTTTGGGGAGGGGAGTACCCTTAAGAGTAAACTACACAAATGATGGAGGTGGGAAGGGAGGTAGTAGCCGAGGAAGAAGACAAAGAGGAAGAAAAATGAGGTTTAATGGACAAGAGGAACCTCCTGATCTACTATGCACGCTTGAGAAAGCATTTGAGATCTACGACCTCATAATTCGTGATAAAGTTTGTAGACTATTCAATGGCAGTACGACACAAGTGTCTTGAGAAGACAAAGAGAAGCCAAACTTTTATATATTTCACAACAAGGTGAATCACCCCACCAGGGTATGTTTTTTTGCTGAGAAGGTTGATCGATCATCATGTCCCCAAGGCAATGTGAATGATAATCCTCTACCAGCTCATAGAGCACACATGGCCCGCACCTTTGATGAAGAGGTCGAGCAATTATTGAGGTATCAGTGGCTCCTCGAGGTAGACTTTGAAGAATCATTGGATGAATATACATTCGAGATGGCTCAGCTGAAGCTAGAAGATGAGATAGCATGAGAAGAAGATGAAGAAAACCCTATTGAGAGCTTAAGCATGCAGATGGAAGCTTGCTCTCTAGGGTAACGAATTCTGTGATAACGTTCAATGAAGCTTCTTACAGACATGTAGAGGAAGTGTATGAGCTTGAGGAGGATCAAACTGCTCCTTCGATTGAATGCGCAATGGTAGCGCGGTCACAAAAGCTTATATAGTTCTTTAATTAGGTTAAAATCCTCGAGCACTCACGGCTAGAGGTCACGCGAGCTATTTTAGAGATTGCTAAAAAGAATATGGCTCCACATCTAAAGTGCAAGGGGCCCATGGACAAACTTCTAAAAAGATCTCTCTCTGAAGTTATGTTTTCAGAAGCTAACAGAATTGTCTGGTAGCCCCATAAAAGGGCTCTCGACGTCACAGCCACTGCAAATGACTATGTTTTCAATCGTGTTTTGCTGGATGGTGGGGCATCCATTAATGTAATGCATATTGGGTCTTTCTACGCCACTGTTCTATCTAAGATAAGGATAGTGCAACATCCTTTATCCATTTCAGGGTATAACAACTAATTCTCCAAATTCGTTGGATACGTCAACGTGGGAATCCCAATGTGGAATATTACTTCCCACATCAAATTCCATCTTATGGAGTGTGAGCCATCATTTAATTGTTAGTAGGAAGGGTGTGGATGCACAATCATGGGTTTGTGACTTCCACTTATCACCAGTGTGCCAAAAAAAATGTGAAGGGCAAAGAGGTGGCGATTCGATCATCTAATAAGCCATTCGTAAAAGAGGAAGCTCACTTGGTGGATGATGCTTTTTACACGGAGTTGGACGGAGAGGCTACGACTGTTAGAAGGTATACTGGAGGCACCAATTTTCCTAGCAATCGCGAAAGAGTGTGCAAAGCAGCTCGACTATTTTTGGCTTACGAGTAAAAAGAATGCGAACGGGAGGCAGTGCGGCTTCCCAGTTTGTCTAGGCAGTTGTCCGATCAGATGACACCATACATTGATCCTATATAACACCAGGTTCAATGTCGGAGCGTGCTTAGCAAATTCTCTATGAGAGAGTTAGAGGAAATATCCTCAAAAGATCTCATTGGGAGGAAAATCCCCGACAGTGTAAAAGAGTAGTTTTGCCTAGCGACAGGATTAATTACAAATTATAAAAGTGTGAGTGGGCATATGAGGCCTTGGATGAGGAAGCTGACCCGATCTATGAATGTTTCTTGGTGGGAAACTAAGGATAATGTTTGGTGATTGACAAATCTATCATCCAAGATGTAATACCCCGTAATTTTAAATGACTTTTAAAATGGGTTATATTTTAAATTAATGGATTAATTAGATTTTATTATTAATTGATTCATTCGGGTTTTATCCAGACGGTGGATATTAAAATGAATGATTCTGAATATTACTTAAAGATATTTAGGTAATATATGAATGTGATGTCATTGATATGACTGTATGATATAAATTCGGTAATTTATATTTTTAGTCAGACGCGGTATGGGACGTGTCGGGACTAGTTTATTAAATTAAAAAGGAAATTTCTTTTCTATAGATCTAATAGTCATTTCGACTGCGTCGTTGCGTCCGGAAGGTTCGAAATAGTTAGAAACGTCTATTTGGATGTTAATTTTGAGTCTCGGGTCATTTGGAAATGAATAGACAACCCGAAAGGGCATTTTGGTCATTTTTCTAGGGGGGATGAATAGTGATTTCGGGTTTGTCCTATTATAAGTATTGGTAGATTAAGTGTATGTGGGTTATTCATCTCCTCTTCACAAATTAGAGAAGCCATCTTCCTTGAGAGAGTGGAAGGGTACTTGGGAAGGGAAAAGTCTATTTGGGAAGGAGAAGAACAAGAACCAAGGTTCACCACCACCAACCATCACCGGAGTTTGACCGGAGAAGGGACAACCAACTGAGATATACTACACCAAAGGATCAGACCTTCAGTAAAGGCAAGTGTTTGATAATGGAAATTTAAGTTTGTATATTGTCCATGTTAGAATAGTATGAAAAGAGAAGATTATTTATGTTTGGAAGAAATAATGGAGTATTAAATGGATTTCTGGAAACTGAAATGATATAGGAATTAAACTCATGTTTTAGGTTGATAATAATCCACGAAATAGTCATGAATCTGTTGAAGAAACTATGAAAACCATTGATGTGTTCTTGAAGATGATATGTTAATAAATTTTCTGAAAATAAAGAGATAAACATGATTTTTAATCCAATCCCTTGATGATTCTAGGATGTTTAGAGTATTGGAAATCGTTCATATATGTTGATATATCATGTAGTAAAGATTATAAGTCATTTGGGATGTTTAGATGAAGGTATAAATGATCATAAGTTGCAAACCCGTAGTTGCTGAAATGCAGAAAAACCAGGCTGTGACCTGAGGGATCGATCGATCGACCCCTGCCTTCGATCGATCGACCTCCCCAGAATATGTAAAGTTACTTTTTTTTAAATGTTGGTTCTTATCCCAAACCTTTTGTGGATCTTTGGTGATTATTATTTGGATATTATGGGACTTAGAAAATATCAGTAAACCCTTGATAAGATTTGAATTAATTTGATTTGGATTCAAGTGATTTAAATGATGAAAATTATATTGAATGGAATTTTGGTTGCTAGATTCATTTGTTAAATTCCAAATGGGGATGTATGAGGATTTAAGATAGGACCAGTAGGGGTGATTTAATATAACACCTGGGTATCCTTAAGTTTACAAGAGGGTTTAATCCTAAGTGAAAGAAGATGTGTTTATAAGAGATGTGAAACTATCGGTTTTAACCTTAATTAAAAGGAGAACTAAACTCATGGTAGTTCGGGAGAAATAATGTTATGGACCAGTAGGATATTAGTGACTTCTTACTAAATATAAGATGAGGAAAATCCTATTTGAATCTTGTGAGATGGGAGTTTAGAACACATTTGGTTGAAAGAGGGTATGAGGTTATCCTGATCGCATAGTTGAAGTTGTCGGACCTCCTCGATCGACAAAGTTAAGTAGTAGTGTATTGAAGGGATTCCTTGTTTGGGTTTCGCTTTGCGAGACGCTCCGCGCATGAACCTTAACGACATCGGGAGTGGAGAGATGTTATAGGATGCGAGGATAATTAAATTATGAAGTAAAGATATGATTATTTAATACGTGGAATTTATAAGAGATATAATGCTACGTATGGGAAATATCTTAGGGTAGTGATAATTACCTTATTGATATTATATTATAGGTATGATAATACCTATTTGATTGATGGATGATTTATGTGTATGACATACCTAGCTTACTTGCTATCGGTGGGAGGTTTGCGCGTGAGGGCAGTCATATCCTGATGAATCCATGGGATCTTTGATTTGTCGCTCGAGAACATAGGTCTATGAAAGACTTATCGGGGAGTTGATAAGTCTGCTGACTATGGGTACGTAGGTATGTGCGTGGCCCATGGATACGAGAACTATGTTCGCCTCCAATTTGTTTGTTGTTGTTTGTGGTTCGTGGAATCTTACCGAACCTTTAGTCCCCTATTCGGCGACCTGCGATGATGGGACATGATAGCAGAGTAATGCATTGCATCGCAGCTGTGACTCGGGGTGCCGTATTATATATGAATATATATATAATGGATTAAATGAGTAAATGGATATATATTATGGTTAAATCTATCTACGGTGATAATTATAGATAACGGTGAATAGAGAAAGATAATGGAATTAAGTTAATGAATGTTTATGCTTATAGAATTGAAAAGCTTAACTCATGTTAATGAGAAACAATTCATATTAATGAGTAATGATTCATGTTAATGAGAAACGAATCATATAAAGGAGAAATGTAAATGAATAATAATGTGACGTATGGTATGGGACATACGGGGATTATGATATGGGAATGGAATTATAATATGGAGACTAAAAAAAAGAAGAGAGGAACCATTAACTAGGAGGTTAATAGGAAACGTTAAGTGTGCACTCTAGATGAGAGGTGGGAATAACAAGTGAGAGTTGGATCTAACATGTACATAATAAATGCTTTATTGCACTTGTTAAATACTTGCTGTTTTAAAAATCATCTACACATTCGGGCTCTGACCCGTTTCCTTGCATATTTTCTCTTCTATTGTATCTCTATATCAGGTGTCCAGCAACAGGGACGCCAACCTTAGCGAATTTTGATAGGCTATGGATTTATGGAGTTTTGCTTAGACGCCTATCTTCATTTGATTCACAATATTCTTAGTTAGGGCATGTCGCCCAAAGGATTTCAGTTATCATTTTCGGTCGGAGTCAAATACTATTGTATTCGTGTCTTTTTAATACATTTGTTATTGATGGGATTAATGTAATGGATTAATATTATTTGGGAATGTTTATTCCAATTGCATTTAAATTCTTTTGAGTTATTTATTGTGTTATCAGTGTTGTAGAATAAAATGTGTAGTGTTATTCTTAAAATGGAAATGTATTTTGTTAAATTAAAATTTGGAAAGTTTTTAATACCAGCTTAATTGAGTATTGGGTGAGTTATAAATGTTTTCGACAGTGATGCTAAGAATGAGACAACTGTATATTCTGTTTTAATTTGGTATGGGACTGGCCACCCGGTATTTAATTAGGCGGGGTGTTACACAGGAGTTTATAGAAGAAGTATAAGAAGAGCCCGAGTGCATGAAAGACATGCCCAAGCCATAGATACAAGAGTTAGAGAAGATAGATATTACTAAAGAGGGTGATGATCCTGTGACAACCCGCCATCCGAAATCGGGGGTGGCCAGTCCGATACTCCAAAATAATGGAATCATGGATGGAATCATTCTCAGCATCACAACAAAAGAAGAAGTATACGGGATAACCACTCCTTGTTTCGGAAAAAAAAACGGGTTGCCAAAAATTTTGATTTTTAAAGTTAATAAAAGAAAACAACATAACACCCCAATAAAAGAAGAAAGTGGAAATCCAGATTAAATTATATTATATACCCACAAATGTACAATAAGGGACCGAATATGCTGTCGGCCACAGACTCATACAATAAAATTAAACAAATTCATTAATTACATAATACATTACATTAATCAAGTACAAAAGCTTGGGCCTCTCGCCCGAGTAAAAGACCCGATCTTAACTAGAGTGTAAAGATGATGGCGTCTATTTCAAAATGTCCCGTAATACCCGCAACGCATCACGGCTCGCCAAAGACACTGGGATCAGAATTCAAACCAGGCATCCTTGCGGCGGAGTACCTGAACGGATACAAGATGCATACACAACAAAAAATATGAACGGGTCAGGGCCCGGTTCTATATGATTACCAGATGAATAAATAGTATGAAAATTATGAATAAAATCATGCTAGGAAAAATAAAATCTATCTACAAAGTTGTAAAACATAAACTAAGACAATGAAGAAAAAGCATGAGTAATTTAATAAAGCAGGAGAAAAAGAAAGATTAACATAATTAAAACTTCCATCAAATACATCGATTCATTTCATAGTTTATTCCTTATCAGGAAATTATAACTATAACTATAAGCTCTTTGTGGCTTTTATCTAAATTTTAAGCTCTTTGTGGCTTTTATTTCAATTACATGCCCATCCTGGCATTACCATTCCTTAGCAGGAATATAATTAACATTAAATGCTCTTTGTGGCATTGTACTGTGCTCTTTGTGGCACTTCTTTATGCTCTTTATGGCATATCACAAACATCAAGTCCCACTTGATTATGAACTGTTATATTTATATACATATAACGAATTCTAAGACTGCCCCTCCGAGTTTCCCCACTGGGCGCGCCCTTAAATGACCATCATCTTCCAGGGCCTATCTATACAAGACAACCTGGGCACCTAACGCAATGCGTCGGGAAGCGGCCATGTGCCTGCGGGGTAGTCAAGACCACACCCGGAATCTCCTACCCATCGCAGAAAATATATATCAACAAACGCTCACATGGCCTAGGACTATATCCACCCTGCATTCATTAGTCAGGGGGCTTCACCTCAACGCGCTAACTTCCCTTATGATGTCATTTAGAGCGGTGTGTTTAACCAAATCATCATTTATCATATTAATGATTAAGTAAAATATCATTTACCATAATTATTTCCATTTCCAATTTACCATTTCCAATTCCATTTACATTTTAGCAAATGTATGTTTCATTCTAAATTCCATTTACATTTTATCAAATGTATATATATCATTTTCCGAAACCCTATTCGTTTTCATCTTAGCAAATGCTTGTTTCATTTTATTCAAAACCATATTCATTTACATTTAGTAACTACTTCATCCTTTTAAATCTGGAGCCATACGTAATTTTTATCATCATTGTAACCTCGATGAATAAATAAGCTTTCAATTTATTCTCCCAAGATTCGTTGATAGGTCTTATAAACCATCAGGACTAACATAGCTCAATTAAGCTTCTAAAGTCTCCCAAACATAATAGTACATCTCCTAGTTTTATAATATTCAACTAGAAGAAAAAGTGCCTTAACATCAATAGGCATAACCCCGGAAAAACCCCATATAAACCAATTCTACTCTAGGGTAGCTTCCTAACTCATCTATAACTCTAGGACTCTAAGTTTACTTCATTCAAGAAGGTTCCTAGGTCCTAACCCTAAAGAAAAAGGGTCAAGATTGAGTTACAAAAACAACTCAAAAACAGCAGGAAAACGAATCGATTCGCCCTAGGGCCGAATCGATTCACCCTAGCGAATCGATTCGCCCAAAAAGAGAATCGGTTCAGACCACAAAACTAACTTTCTGTAATTAACCGAATCGATTCGGCCTTAACCCGAATCGATTCGGGTTATGCAGACCTGGAAGCTACCCCTTACCGAATCGATTCGCCCAAGGGCCGAATCGATTCGGTCCTGCGATTTTGCCAAAAATGGCTACGAAGGGTTATGAACACTAATTCCTCCAAACCCCAAATATTTTCTATTTTCACACAACCAACAATATTTATCCACCCAAACTCATCCTACATGATCATTAACAACTACCACCCAAAGTTTTATCATCAAAACCAAGATTAGGGCTTAAATCCCATAATTTCCACATTTAAACCATAAGTGTAAATACATAACTATCACACAATTTATACATCTTAAATCACATATTAGCAAGTAGAAAACTTGCCTTAGGGTTGATATCTCAGATTTATTTGGAGAAGAAGAAATCCCAAATCCCCCATCTTCAAATCTCTCTCATTCTCCTCTTTTCTCTTCTTCTCTCTCTCTCTCTCTCTCTCTTGTTTGGTAACACACACAAATGAGAAAATGAAATAAGGGGAAAGACAAGAATCGGGTCTTAAGTCTAAAGTCTCCAACTTAAGTGGTTAACACCACATTAAAATGACTCCCAAATACGCATTTAAGTTAAAATTAGGTAAAAGTGCCCAAAACCCAAAAATACAATATGGCACTTATTTTGACTGTCTCGGACATTTCGAGACTAACTACACCCTCTAAACTGGCATCCGACAATTTTATAATTTATTTCCAATTCCAATTTCATTTTAACCATAATGTCATTTAAAATGCATGACATTATAAAACATAAAACCTGATGATATTTACTTTCACATACAGTAAATATGCATTAGTCTAATAAATATTAACTTCTAACTCATTAAATTAATATTTACTCCAGTTCCAATATTTTATATAATTACCTCATGCGATAAATTAATATAAGATTAGCCTCCTAAAAGCGAGGGTTGTTACAGATCCTTGCCCTATATTTATCTTGAAGTACCTTGAAGGTGCATCGCGAGAAGGTTTGATCGAGCTTCTATGAGAGTTTAGAGACATCTTAGAGTGGAAATACATCGAGATGACTGGGGTGGACAAAGAAGTGGGCTGCCATAAGTTCAACTTCTTGCCCTCAGCCATCCCAGTAAAGAAGGCCACTCGAACATACAAAGTAGAGTTAGACTTGGAGATCAAGGAGGAAGTTCAAAGGCTGATCGCAGCAGGCTTCATTGTCCTTATTCATCATCCCACCTCGCTGTCCAATATTATGCTAGTAGAAAAGAAATATAAGAGCCAAATATGGATTTGCATGGACTTTCGAGACCTGAATCGTGCTTGCTCGAAGGATGAGTTTTCATTTCCTTCCATAGACAACTTGATAGATGAAACTGCGAGCCATGATATGTACAACTTCATGGATGGCTACGTGGGGTATAACCAGATCAAGACAGACCCAACTGATGCAGAGAAGACTTCCTTTCGAACACCCTTGGGTAACTTCATGTATACAGTCATGCCTTTCAATTTGAAAAATGCAGGAGCTACTTATCAAAGGAATTTGATGGCCATATTTCATGATATCTTTTATAAGATCGTGGAATTTTATGTGGATGACCTGGTGATAAAGTCCAAGAAGTAGGATGCCCATTTGGCAGACATGAGGAAGGTGTTCATGCGATGCAAAAAGTATAAGTTAAAAATGAGCCATCTCAAATGTGTCTTTGGGGTGACAAATGGGACGTTCCTAGGCTTTGTGGTGAATCGGTAAGGCGTTCAGATTGATCTTGATAAACAGAGGGCCATTCTCGACATGCCAAGGCCAAATTCAGTGAGGGAGTTGAAAATCTTTTTGGAGAAAGTCTCTTAGTTGAGGCAGTTTATGCCCAGACTTGTTGAGATGACTCGCCCACTAATGGAGCTATTATGAAAAGGGTTAAAGTTTGCATGAGAACATATGCATCAATAAGCCATGGGCGAGCTAAATACACTCCTCATATCTCCTCAGACAATGATTCCTCCAAAATCAGGTATTCCTTTGCTTCTATATCTCACATCTACTGAGCGATCCACCGAGGAACTGTTAGCCCAAGAGGTGGATGGTGTAGAAAAACCTATCTATTATTTGAGTCAAATTATACATGGGCTGGAGGATAGATACACTAGCATTGAGAGGCATGATTTAGCCCTCGTATTTGTAGCATAAAAACTTAGGCATTAAATGTTGTCCTTCATAGTCCACATTGTAACTAGATGAGATCCTATAAAATTTTTGTTTACTAGAACTGTATTAATAGGCACGGTAGATAGATGGTTCTTGATACTCTCAAAATATGATCTTAAATGTATGGACCCTCGAGCCATCAAGAACTAGGCTTATGCAGATCTCTGGGCCATTTTTCCTTTTAGTACGTTCGAGCCACCCGTTGAGGAGCTCCCAGACGATGACCTTCAGGCCAATTTCTTGGCCACCCTTAAATAAATGGATCAAGGAGTTTGATGGTTCCTTAGGTGCAGGAAAAGGGCAAGCTGGTGTGATTTTGAGAAGAAATGGAGAAGAAGTCTGATTATCTTTCAAGCTAGACATCATTTGCTCGAATAATGAAGATGAATATCAAGCGCTGGTGTTATGGATGCTGGAAGCCCTTTGAAGAGGCATCAGGTGCTCACGATAAAAGGAGACTCCAACCAGGTGATCAAACAAGTGAATGGAGAATACACTTTAGAGAACTTGAGTCTGGCACCCTAACGGACGATCATATAAAGGCTACATGGCCAATTCGATGAAGTAAAGATCAAGAGGCACCCCATAATAATGAACAGACTTGCAAACGCTTATACCACAATTGCCCAGAAAATTACTTTTGACGAAGAATCAATAGTGGCTCAAATTACTAAGAGGACCACTCCCTCCACTATGTTATGCACCAGTGATAACAATGATTGGAGAGGTAAAATAAGGAAGCAGCAGGAAATAGCAGAAGGATCATTAAATTTGGCTGATCTCACATAGTATATCCTTGCTAGGGAAACTTGTACTACAAGAATAAGGGGGTGGTTATCCATATGTATGGATCTGGAGGAGGCCGAAAGAAGACTAAAAGAACTTCATGAAGATAACTAAGAGACCACAGAAATTCCTTCGCACCGAAGGATCCAGAGAGCATGTTTCTTTTGTCCTTCGATGAGACAAGATGCTGCGATACTACAGAGACTCTGTGGGAAATGCCAGTTATTTTATCAGGCCGTGGAGTGCAACTTCATTAACCAACCTCATGATTAGAGGCAACCATATATGGACATATTAATAGATGCAGTGATGCCGACAGACAAAGATGATTCCACAAGGCTAAAGTGATGAGTGTCCAGATATTACATCTAAGAAGGACAACTGTATTAAAGAGGTTGTCATGATAGGTCTCTACGATGCATCAGGGTGGAAGAAGTAGTGGAGGTTCTAAAGCAGGCCCACGAGCCAGGTCACATTGGGGGAGCCAAAATTTATTAACAATTTATGACTTTGGGGTATTTTTGGGCTACGATGGAAAAAGATTCTACAGAATTTCGTTCGCAAATCGAAGGCTTGTCAGCTCCATGGGAATATGATTCATGCTCCTTCAGTGGACCTGCACTCTCTTTTTACACCCTTTCCATTCCATACATCGACGTTCGACTTGGTGGGAGCAATAAATTCTTCATCGAGAGGGAAGATGTGGATAATCTATCCACATAATATTTTACCAACTGGGAAGAGGCCATACCATTGAAGAAATCCATAACCGGGGTATTTGATCATTTTATGAAGGAGTACATTATTTATCATTTTGTCATCCCAAAGATCTTTCTCTCGGATAATGGCACTCCTTTTATGAATAGTGGTGCACAACTGCTCACAGATAAGTATTCGATTATTCATCATAAATCGAATGTGGCATATCCTAAGTGCAACAGACAGGCAAAATCTATAAACAAAACCTTAGTAAATATTATGTCAAAGATGTTAGAATATTTTCTAGGGACTTGGGACGATAAGATACCAGAAGTTTTATGGGCGTACAGGACAACTAAATGGAAGCCTACACGATACACTCCTTTTGCCTTAGTCTTTGGCGCTGAGGCAATCCTTCGAGTGGAGCTCGAGGTACCTTCTACCAGATATAATTTATAAAGTGCAATGATTCCTCACAACCGTCATTTGTAACTCAAGGCACTCGAAGAGTACAGAGAAAATGCAGCGAGGTACTTCGAGTTGTATCGAAATTAGTTATCCAGGTCCTATGACCAACTAATAAAATTAAGAAAGTTCAAAGAGGGAGACTTAGTCCTAAAAGCTTGCATGAGGCACATTCGGGGCCTCTCATTACCTAAGTTTGAGGAAAATTGGTAGAGCCTTTATATTGTTCGAGTAGCACATGATTCGGGCTATTATGAGATCTCAAAGTTGGAGGATGAAGTCACTTTTACATTAAACAACAAATGGCTAAAAATTTACCATGTTTAATAGAATTTCTTAATTTACTTTCAATGGTTTATTTTGTTTTGATCTGTGTACACATATTTTAACACGAGTTGTAAAAGACTGGTAGGGGAGAGTGTTCCCCACAGTCAATGGTGTCACAATCACATGATGATATAAAGAAATTTTGCTTTTGGACATCATAGTCCATTTCCTTACTCTCTTTTGTTGCACTATGTAATATATATTTTATAAATTCTTTATTTCCCTCATTACAAGTCCAAACAACAAGCAAGGGATACTAAAATACATAGCAAATTGTTCGAACAAATGCAACTGCTGAGCAACATCAAAGAAATCCTTCAAAAAAATAAGGAAGGGGGGAAATCGTTAAAAATTTAGTCGATAGGGGCATCCATGATGAACTGTATGTTGGTCAAACTAAGCAAAAGGTGGTGGTGGTGTGGTAGAAGTTGCTCTAATTGTCTCTGGTCATCGGTCAAGGTAGCTATGCCCCTCTTATGGCGCTCCTTTCTTTGTTGAACATCATCCATATGGCCTCCATCTTGATCACAGTATCCCGAGAAGCCTCAAGTTCTTATTCATACTTAACAAGTTCGGCTTCGAAGATTACCATCTCCTCAGAAATATCTACATGTGAACGATGGGAGGCTTGCAGACGAGCATAGAAGGTAGGCAAATCAGCTTTCATAAAATCACTAAGGAGCTTGACTAGCTAAGTTAAGGAGAATTCATTGCTAATAAGGACATTGATTTTTCCCAATAAGACCTTTATGGTGGAAGAACTTAAGGATTCAAGATGGGTATTGAGGACCTCGCCCAATATAGTAGCAAGGCTGAACAACTTGTAGGACATCATTATCGGTAATAGTTAGATGCTGCGAGGAGCAAAAGTAGTTTGAAACTGGTCTAAAAGCCTTTTGATCAACCCGCATGGACCAAAAGTTAGGATATGGAGTAACTCACTCAAACTTTGCCTCACAACTTATTGGGAATATGCTTTAGGAGGATGAATGCTAAAGACACTTTCACTGGCAGATGGATGTCTTGTATTTATAGCACTATCACCATCCTGAAGTCTAGAGGTACCTGCTTGAGGCATTTAGCCAACAATAGGGGCCTAAGGTAATGTTTGCAAACTAAATGAATCACCTAGATAAGCTGACTTGACTATAGTTCCCTCTCCAGCAGTCGCCTGCGCGGTAATCTCAGTCTCTATCCCATGAGCAGCTGGCTGCTCAACCTCTACCTGAAACACAAAATTTATCAAGTTAGATAAATAGACAATTTTTTTTAAAAGAAATTTAAAGTCCTATATTTCTAGACACGCCTGAGTCTCGTTTATGGGAGATTTAAAATCCTACATTATTAGGCATGACCCTTTTATAGAAGATTTAAAGTCCTACTACTAGGCGCACCTGACCCTCTCTTATGGGAGATTAAAGTCCTATACTAATAGGCATGCCTGACCCTCGTTTATGGGAGATTCAAAGTCCTATGTTACTAGGCATGAACCTTTTATAGGAGATTTAAAGTCCTATATTTCTAGGCATGACCCTTTTAAGGGAGATTTAAAGACCTATACTACTAGGCATGCCTAACCCTTGTTTATGGGTGATCTAAAGTCCTATACTACTAAGCAATCCTAATAATGTGTATTACAGTTGTTATTGGCCCAAGTGGAGTTATTAAAGGAACCAAAGTTGCCATAAAATGTTGGGGTTCTTCTGTAAATTTTCTGGTAGCCATTTGAATCACATCTTCCTCCTCATTATGGGCTTGATGAGATAAAGGGGGGACATTTTGACCAATTATAGGTCGTTGCTTGACCACAATAGTTGGTGCATCCTTGATAGTAGTAACTTCTTCTCATGTTACTTCATGCTCAGCTGCAGCATTATCCTCGATCCCTTCTGGGTTAAGGATCGAGAGACCAAATAAGGTCATTAAACCTTGGTCATTTAACCGGGGAGGAACTAAAGCAGTAGCCTTCCCAGGAAAGGTAGCCTATGATAACCATCAAATACAACAAAAGTTAGCACAAAGAGTAGATAAAAAAAATTGGAAGGTAATGGAAGAAATTGCAAAGAGAGAAGGGTTACCACCATAGAAGGCGCACCAGCAGAAGTCTTCACAAAGCCGGACTCAACAACACCTTCCTCATTTTCACCCTCCTTAAGGGAAACCTGATTACGTAAAAAGAAAGAGTCAGGTGAATATCCACTACTGGATTCAACATCATACAGGATAACAACTGCCTCTAGAGGAAATTCACAGTTACCTTCGATGCGATAAGGGCAGTTTCACCCTTTGGGAGAACATCAATAGAGGCAACCAAAACTTTTGTTATCTCTAAGTCTGTCTCAACACCACCACTTACCTCAAAACCTCGGGGGGAACCACCATGGGCACCAACATGCATCTAGAAAAACAATCAATATTTAAAGAAGGAAATTATAGAAGTTACAAGTAAAAAGAACAACCTTACCTCTTCCTCAATATGAGTACCTTCCAGAATGGTATAGTCATGAGGGGGTGAAGAGGGCTTCATGGTAGAAACCATCTTTTGCAATCTACGTCTTCGAATAAGTGGGTAATCCTCCTCCTCGAACTCCTCTTCCTCCTCATCCTCTTTTTTTCCTCTTCAACTCCCTCCTCCTCTCCCTCTTCTACTTTCTCATCAACCTCTTCCTCAGAATGCTCCTCAACACTTACCTCACCAGACTCGTCAAAAATAATTTTAACAGGGCTAGTTAATTCCGTCAAAGACTTGCTACCTTTAAAATCTGTGGGTATATAAGAAAATCCCTGAGCATCCATGTGAGCTGACATAGTAGCCCTATCTTCCATTGAAAAATTATCCCAAGTCTGTCGAAGACTTTTGAATATTTGGTCAACTTGCTTAGACAACTCAGGGCTTGGAACCAAAACAGGAGAAATAACTTGGTCAACCTTAAGGGCCTGTTTGGTTTGCAACTATAATTCTGTTTTCTGTGTTTAAATACAATTCTGATAAAAATCTTCGTTTGGCAACCTGTTTTTAAACACAGAATTATAATATTTCTGTGTTATAATCAAGTTTTTCAGAAAACAGATTTTGGGTGTTTTATAACATCTGTTTTTTTTATTTTTCAACTCAGAATTATTTATTCTTAATATTTTAAAGCAATTATACCTTAATATATAATATACATACATAATACATTAATGTGTGTAATTCTTATAAATAAAAAATATATATGTACATATACACAAAATTACGTATGGAATAATATAAAGTTAAATAATATTATCAATAGATACATGATACTTATATATAGTTTTATACATATATTATTAATGTATGGAATAATATAAAATATACATATAGTACATATGTATTAAAAAATATTATCAATTCATGTATGTATATAATTTTATAGTGAATTATATATGCGACATCATTATAATATATATATATATATATATATATATATATATATATATATATATATATATATAGGCAGGCTCCTGTGCACACTAAGTTTGCACATTACTTTTTTAAAGTAGTAAAAAAAATATTTTTGAGTGCTGGCGCACACCAATTTTTTTATGTGATATTTTAACATTTCAACGGACTCACATAAAAAAAATTAGCTCAAAAAAACCTTTTTTGCTATTTTTAAAAAATCGGTCAAACTTTCGCAGTTTTTAAAGGGCTTAAAAGCATAGAAAGTTTGACCGATTTTTTAAAACTAGCAAAAAAAGTTTTTTTGAGATGATTTTTTTATATGGGTTCCTTGAAATGTTTAAATATCACACAAAAAAAATCAACTCAAATTTTTTTTTTTTATTACTTTAAAAAGGTAATGTGCAAACTTAATGTGCAAACTTAGTGTGCACGGGACCCTGCCTTTCTCTCTCTCTAGAGAGTTAAACTCCCTAACATACCTCATTAAATATACCTAAAAATACATGATATTAAATGTACGTGTATATAATTTATGATGTATGTATGTATGTATATGTATACATTCATGTATCATGTATGTATGAAAGTTTTATATATATATATATATATTAATTTTTTAACTATTTTTTTCTTTTTTTAATTTATCTTTTTTCTTTTTTTTTTCTAATTTTTTTTTATCACGGGGGTAAATTTATCGCCGTGCCCTCGGGCACGGGCATCCACTAGTATATATATATATATATAAACTCCACAACATACCTCATTAAATATACCTAAAAAAAATGTTATTAAATGTACATGTATATAATTTATGATGTATGTATGTATGTATACATTCATGTATCATGTATGTATGAAAGTTTTATGTATGTTTATATGTACATACATATATATACACACACACACACACACACATGCATATGTATGATATAAATATACATATTTGTCAATTTTGTCAAATTTTCAAAAAACTGTATTTAAAAACAACTTTACCAAACGCACACCAATAATTATAAACACAAAAAACTGAATTTTAAAATTGTATTTAAAAATAGTGTTTAAATCGAATTTTCTGAATAGAGAACCAAACAGGCCCTAAGTTTCTTCGAGGGAGATTTTATAGTGGCTTTCACAGCCACCCCAACTGAGGCAGCATGCGGAGTGTCCTCCTCTCTAACTACCTTCGAAGCACCAGGGGCAATCGCTGCCTCCTTGCCCAGGCTTAAAGTTTGGGCACCCTTCTTATTTTTTTACAATTTCCTCCTTCAAAGGAGACAGCTAGGTTAGAACGAAGTTGCTAGTAGTACTGAGGGGGAACTGAGAATTGGTAGTAGAACAACTCCTCAATCCTAACTCTATTGGGGAACCTTTCAACACCAGGGTAACGGGGGTCTTTAAGGATATTGCTTTGAAATCTACCATGTTGATTCATCCAAAACAGGGTCAAATACATAGTTGATCTTCTTCCTTGAGAAACTCTATTCGGGATGATAGGGTTGGCAGTATAATTTGCACAAAGCTTTACAACAGTGAACGTGAGAAAATTCCTACAAGCGAAGGAAAAATTAGTGGGCTTCTCATGGGTAAAATGGCTAATCATTGGAGTACCTTGATCATAGACAAATTGTATGGCTACTCGGTTGGGGCAATAAATTGAATAAAAAGATGGCCATTCGGTATATGACGATAAGTAGGAGGGGGCAAGGATCAAAGGAATGTTGCTCGTAGGAAAATTCTTAGCAAATGCTTCCTCAATTGGGGCAATGGGCCGCATGCCTCCTCGAAGAAATTATTGGTGAAAACTGGTCAACACCCACATAGGGGCTACAAACAAACTTATCAATATTATCAATCAAGGAGATAAAGGGCTTCTTGGAAAGCTTGTGATTCTAACAACATATACAGGGAACCTTAATGACATGGGCCTGCGGATAACTACCAGTTGGAGTATACTCAGGGAAATGAGCATAGAGAAAGGTGGTTAACAGAATATGATTGGCATAATTAGAATTGTCAAACCTGCCAATACTCCGAGCAGAGTCTGTTTGAACCTGATCGATCCAAGTATATAATGACCCTAAAGTCATGGCAGCCAAAGAAAGTTTGATGTTGTAAGCCATTCGAAATCCCATATTAATCAGGTCCTTACTAGGGAATCATGTGGCTTGCCAGTGAGGAAGACCTTAGAAAGGATAACCCAAATATAGCCCGCCATCATGATTTGGTATCCATGGCCCTTGCCACTAGGGGGAGTCTTAACAACCTGCTTCCCCTTTAGGTTTTTCTTTTCCACCTCGCGAGCCTTGGCTCTCGCCTTATCCTCAATATAGTAAAAATAATGAATCACCTCCGAGTAGGTACATTTGTTATAAGTGACCATACAATATTTCACCACTGCCTCTAACCCTGCTCGAGAGGCCTTCTCAGTATTAGAAGTGGACTCTTCAAAAAAGGTGTCCAAACCAATAGCCTCCAGCCCTAAGAGTTCACAAACATCCTCCAGAGTGACTGTAAATTCTCCTTAAGTAGCCATAAAGGTGTGGGTCCAGGGCTCCTCCTAGAAATAAGAGTCTGAGGAGTCTTGTTATTTTTGGCTAAAATAAGATCTCCCGGTGAGTAAGTGGCAAGAGCTAGTTTAATAGCGTATTTTCCATGGATATAGTCGGTCCAATCCCCTAGGCCCTCACAGGTACCGCCGGTGGATTCAAACTCCACTTTAGATTATGGGTAATCCCCACATTCGATCTTGAAGAGAGTTACCATTGTAGTGGGGGTATAAGAAAAATCATCAGCATTGTCACTCTCGTCCATCAACAAGTTCACCATTGCTGCCGGTGTATGCTCTCCGAGAAAATGCTCAGGATAGTTCAAACATTACACCAGAACTTCCCACTTGTCAAGGTCTAAAACCGCGACAAGTCAAACTTGTCAAGGTCTTAGACCATGACAAGTTTGGGTGAGACAAAGACATTTGTCACGAACGTGTCACCATCAAAGATCGTGACAAGTTCTAAAATTGTCATGGTCTTTTACCATGGCAAGTCCATGATAAACTGCAACTTGTCACAATCAAAGTTCGTGACAAATCTGGGCAGATTTTAAAAAAACTACTGGGTAGTATGCACACTGCCACTGTCCAGCATTATATTTGTACCTATTATAACAAATTTTAACCTATCCAAATATCACAAAATATTCAATAACTAATAGAAATGTCCATAATCAAAACCAAAGCAACATGTAAATATCCATAACAAAAACCAAACCAACATTTGAATATCTATAACTAAATAAAAAAAATACAAATAATATCCAATATCCAAATAAAACAAATACAAATAATGTCATAGAGTGGGGTCTACAATTTATTGGAGGAGGAACGAAGGCCACACAACATATGCATTGAGGCACCCATCAATTCGTTGAACGCGACATTGTTTTTGAAACCACAAAGGTTAATTCTTGTTTCGGTCAAAATATGCGTGACAACAACCTTTGCCTCAATGTCTTGCAGGGGACGTCCATGAACCAACATACCCAGGTCCCTTAACCCCCTCTCTATTGACGTGCCACAATTATGTCTATTATAAACATGCTCAACCAACCGATTGTAGGAATAGGTCGTTCGACGGGGGGTCAAGATGGGAAATGGATCATATAAGGGTGACGAGTTCGTGCGTATCGACGATGAAGCAGTGACATCCTCGTCTACCTCCTTCCCCTTCCCCTTTCCCTTGCCCTTATCGGAGGTTCCCTCATCAAAGGTGGACCCCCACTGATGCTTCATGAAGGCGTGCATATCTAGGACTATCGCCTCCAACCTTAATAGCTTATTATCATGGGTGTCCACCTTGTAAGCCAACCCAGTGTTGCTCATCTCCATCCCGATGATCCTCGACTTCCCCACCCGATAGCTCACCCCTAGTACTCCCCTTACGATCCATCCTGAGCACTTAGCTGAGTGCGTCCGTAGCTAAAGGTGCTTTATAGGCATCAGACTACTTTTCATGCACTTCCTTAAGCTTTTGTTGAAATGACATAACGCACACGATTAGTTAATTAAGTTAATAAACAATTATAACGTAATTACAAAAAATTATAACTTATAATCGTGGATGCGATGCTCGAGGACACCTCCTTATCCTTTTCCTTCTTCATTTGATTTGCCACATAGGCATCGAGCCTATCTGGCCTACCCCCTAGGGCACTCCCCATATCCCGAAATAAAATAATGTAGAATTAAAGAAAAATAACGCAAAGTAATGCTAAATTAGAATAACATAGAACTAAAATTAAAGAAAAATAAAAACTTACCATCCTGTGCTCCACCTTGGTGTAAGACGTCCGCCTGGAGTAGTGCACGTCCACCTTTTTTTCCCAATTTTTTCTCCCCAATTGACGAGATGCCAATTATCGGTCATCGATCTCATTGTCGAAAAATTGTTGCCACTGTGCTAATAAGATCGGATCCTTCGACGGGACGGTGTCATGCACTCTCAGAATGGACTCCTGGCTCATCCCAAAGTACCGTTCCTGCATATTTTTCTTCCACGTCTTATATTGATCCCTCAACTGTTCCAACGTGGAGTCGCGGACATGTGGGGGCAGGTCGAATTGATCCTATCAAACAAATACAAACCAAAAAGAAAGTAAGTGTTAGTTGTATTTAAATACAAATACAAATATAAATATAAATATAAATATAAATATAAATACACTGCCTGTAGTGGCTCCCAGATGGCCATCTCGAGTTCATTTGGCACGACCCTCCAATCAGTGTACCCCAGGTCGATGATCGCCTTCTGTAACTCTAAGGCTTTAGCCATTAATGTCGTCCTGTTCTCGACGGCTGACACAAATTTACCCCATTTTGGGGGCCTAGTGGTGGAGGAGCCCTCGTCACCTCCGCTATCGTGCCCTGATGAAGACATTTTCTACAAAAATTATTGTTATTAGTACAAACATATATATGAGAAAATGATCAAATCCAAATGAATTAAAAATATTGTACGAGTTAACGACATTATAAATCTAAAAATATTGTTTCAATATCGGATCATGTCATGTACTTTGAATTAATGCTTAAATTGATTAAAATCCAAACTAACACATTCACTAACCATAAAACCAATTTTGAGTCAAATTTGATAATAACAAAGCACTAGAAGAATACAAGTTAATGACATTATAAATCTAAATATTGTTTCAATATCGGGTCATGTCATGGACTTTAAATATTGTTTCAATATTAACAAAGCACTAGAAGAATACACCCACTGGTTATTACAAGGAGTAAACTGATCAAGTACAAATGAATTAAAAGTATTAAACTGTCGTCCAATAATAAAAAAGCACTAGAATATACACCCACTGGTCATTACAAACAATTAGAATACTCATTACAAATCTAAAAATTGTTTTAAATTTGGGTTATCATTAAAAATGGATTGATATTCGGTAGGAGCAGCCAAATCACCCACACTATTGTTTAGACGCTTTGACTTATGTAGGACAATTAACCACGTTTATTTATTGATAAACTCCGAGTAAAACACTTGATTAACCTTTTAAAAACGTAAACAAATGGCTCATCGCTCATGTGTTCGTTGCTCTTCAACTTGGACAAGTCAACCATGATCAAATTATTGCCAGGATCAACTTTACAAGCATTTTTATCCTTAACTCTTACCAAACACAGTAAAACACAAGCTCTTTGAAGCTTATATATTCCAATTTAATTATATTTCGAAATACACCATAGTAAGTCATTTTAGCTCCAATGAGGTTTTTCTCTTTCGTGCTCGCTCGAAAATAAGTAAGAGCCTTAAATGAAATGGTTGAGTTCTGTACATTTGTATTTTCCTAGTACACCCTTGCACCGAATATGTAACCATTCAATCGATACTTTTTTGTACTCTTGTGGCATGAACAATGGTCCAGTGGCTAGATGAGAAAGCCTTAATGTCGCATCACCCGAATTTAAGAGCTAAAAATATAGATAAATTAATCAGGTTAGTTTTAAAGCTTTCTTGTAATTTGACATTTAATAACATACATTTTCATTATAATTACCTTGTGTGACAACCACAGCCTAAATTTGTTGTCTTATTGTGCCATTATTTTTCATCTTTTATTATTCCCACATGCTTCATATTTTCTACATTGATCGTGACGAACATATTACATAATTGATAATGTATAAAACTTAAAATAATGTAAAAGCTAAAGTAATGTAAACTTACTTTTTCCATTCTTCGACATCTTCATGTGTATCAAATAGATAACGAGCTACTTGTTCATGTTGTAAACTCGTTAATTTCACTCGTTTGTCCATCACATGACCACTCTCATCGACGAACTCATCACTGTCATCCATGCTGCTCGGGTTATATATATATTCTCGAGTGTAGATTGATGACTCCACGGTGATGTATTCTCCTGCAATATATCATTTAATATATCGTGTATTCTTGACATAATATTTGAAAACTTTCATCAATCTTTCAAACGGATACATCCACCGATATCTAACTGGGCTACAAAGAAGTGCCTCGTCGCATAGGTGTACCAATAAGTGAACACTTCTGTTAAAGAATGATGGGGGAAAGTACTTATCCAACACATAAATCTCTTCATTCACTGCCAATTTTGTGGCCACTATGTGATCTCGATTGACTACCTTCTCACATAGAAATGAGAAGTAGATAATAATTTGCATAATCCTTGTGCTGGAGAAACAGTGCTTAAACAATAGAGGAACCAATTGTATGATCACATGCCAATCATGGGACTTACACTTATGTAAATCATGAGCAGTATAATTCACAATCCTTTGCAAGTTGGACAAAAAAATAGATGGAACCTTCAAATTATATATTGTGTCTAAAAGCACATTCCTTTCCTCACTCGTTAAGGTAAACTCACCAGGGGAAGTTATTGTCCTTACCCTACTATCTTCTTTCAACCATAGTTAGGGCTTAAGTTTCAACGATTTAAGGTCTTTTTGTGCATTTTATCCATCCTTCGAATGCCTCCCCCAAGGCACGTGCCCACAATATGTTCAGTGATGTTCTTATGTGCGTGCATCACATCAAATACATAGTGCACTGGGTTATTCTTCCAATAAAGGAAGTCAAATAAAATTGACCTCCTAGACCATGCCTTTCTTGTCTCAGTTTCATTCCCAATTGGGGTCTTCTTATGTTTGACATTCTTAAATTTAGGATTCTTGTTGTAAGGACATAATTTTATAAATGTCCGTATAGAATCTAGAAAATTAAGTTTGTCCTAGATCACCGTTAGTATCTCTTATACCGTTACATTCGGTACGTCCATCACGATCATCCATGACGACCTCTATCCGAATTCGGAACTTCATTCACCCATCATCTTTATCCCTGCGTAGTGCAATAACTTCGAGTAACGTGCAATGTGCGTCTTCAATCGTTCCCATTAACTCCACTCGCTATAATGGTATAATGTTTAATTTGGACATTTTAATATTTCCGTATTTATTTTGGAATTTTTCTAAATAGTTTTTATCAAAATAAGTTGATTTTCTAAGTTAAAACTAATTTCTAAAAATCTAAAGGCAAACTTTTAATTATAATTTAAGTCGTTCAAACGACAAACTGATGTCGTTCAAAGGACCTTATCAAATGACATTATATGTCGCGAGATAAGTCGCTTGAAGCTCTCTTGAAAAAGTCATCAAACGAACCCGTACTTGTTTGGTGATTTAAGCACATTTGATGTGTCACTCAAAGAAGGATAAAGAGTCATCTTATGTCGTTCGAGTGACATGCCTCTGTGGTTCCAGCGGCCGCGCTGACTTAATTTTTTTTATAAATACCTGCTTTAATAATCAAGTTCTTTAAAGTTTTTACAAATCCATTTTTCTGCAGAACAACTACAATTTTAAGACTTTGTTTCTTTTGTTTTAAACCTCTTTAAATTCACCAAATCATCCCAAACATATATGTGAATGAATCTAAACCCTTATTACTCATTTTATACATCTGTAGAGTAATTCTTGTGGAGAAAGGTTGCCTTCACTGTTGGAACTTCGAGCTCACGAGGGATCTCTTGTTGACGACAACGAACCAACGCCTGCGGGTATTCGTATGTCAAGAACAAACTATATTTCACATGTATTTGCAAGTCGTGGTTTTGTGACAACCCTTCTTTTTTTATATCTAATTCGGTTAGCTACGCCCAATTAAATTAAAGCGGAGCGTCAATATGTTGGTATTAGAAACATAATCTACATAAAATAAGTAATAACTATCACAAGTGAAACCAACTGATAACTATTAACTGCAATAATCCATCAGTAATCTCAAACTGAAAATATAAAATGCCAATACATGCGGCCCAACACAAAACGGGAAAGAGTAATACAATAATTCTCTTAAATCCCAAGTATAAACAAAGTGATATTAATCTCTGATACCACCCTCAAGAAAAGGGAAACATACGACATAAATTAAAATAGAATAACTCCACGGCTACAAGAATCCTAAGATTGATATGATCTCATCACGCACCATAGTCTATTGTCCAGCGGGACGAGGACCTGTCATATATTATATATATAGGAGAGGAGAAAGAAGCAAGATAGACGAATGTCAAAGCAAGAAAACAAGCTATAAGATTATAAGATGTACTTATAATGAAAGCACACTAGTCATTACTCGTCTCCAATAATTAAGAGTTCTGGATTCATTTCCCAAACGATGTTCCTAGGTTGTGACTACCCAACCCAGCCCAAGTGTGGGGAGTCTTAATTAAATAGCATGATTAATTACTATTAATCCATTTCAAATGTTCCTACTCGGAATAATTCTTTTATTTAACAACACTTAACAGTGGTAAAATTTCTTTTATCCAGTTCCTTAACAGTAGGAGATTTTCTTTAAAAATAATATCAAATGCATCGATTCGAGATATTACTTTAAGACACAAGCATAATATCTCACACAACAAGTCATATCGGGTCACTATCGTTACCCGGGGGAACAAGTCGTAATACTAGGGCTACACACGAATATTCCCTAATATTACGTGGCAAGGGCAATCATACTAAGTCCTAAATCACATGGCGTTCCAAGGTCTTTCTATCCGACCCGCATTATAACCATGTGTTCGGTTCTGCGGGTTTATCTCCGATACGGCACTCGAGCAGCACCTAACCGGATCAATCACAAAAAATCGCATTCAACATGTGCCTACATCGACCAAAGGACTAGTCTAGCGTATACTCAACAATATACATGTAAAACAATTTCACGCTTATGTATATATACAATCATATCAAGTCTCTTACTCGAGTTATACAATAGTCATTATATACAATATAACATAATTTACATCATTAATTTACTAATTCAACATCAAATCATTTCAAGGTTATATATCCCTAATAACCATAAGTATGTGATCAAGTTAGAATATTAGGCACAACATCACAATTATGTTACTAACAACATGAAAAACATTAGCACTCTTATTTCAACAACTTTCTGCCCAGAAATGTAAAACGCCAATTTGAGGCTTTTTTGATCGATTTTTGAAGAAACTTAAAATTACAAAGTTGTTCAGAATATGATTTTCTACAGGAATTCGCGTGCACACTTTCATTTCCTGCTTAAAACAGACCCAAAACTAACCTATAACATTCTCCCCTGTTTTTGATAACTTTTTGCGCAGAACTGTAAAATGCAGATTTGAGGATTTTGCGATCCGTTTTTGAAGAAACTTATAACTACAAAGTTGTTTAGAACATGATTCTCTACAAGGAAGCGTGGACGAAACATCCATTTTCGGAACCAAAATAGCTCAAAACAGTTTTTAATATGATGATTTACTCAATTTCATAGATTTCTCAAATTCAAGGGGCTGTTCTACAACTCAATCCCTATAATGATGTTATTGCATTTGACTATACATGGAGGGTGATCCTGATACATTGCATATCATTTTTAACATCAATTTCATATTAATTTAGGGATCCGAATACATGATCAAGTGAAATTTCATTATAGATAGATATTATACACATATAAGTTATTAACTTGCCTTGGATTGTACGGAGAAGTTGAATCCTCTTGAATCCTCTTAGCTTTCTTCTTCTTCTTCTTCTTCTTCTTCTTCTTCTTCTTCTTCTTCTTCTTCTTCTTCTTCTTCTTCTTCTTCTTCTTCTCTTCTTTCTCTCTCTACCTCTCTTATACACACAAAAGATAAGACTAGGCCCTAACCCTTTTTATTTATAATTTAAGGGTAATTTTCGGATATAATTAAAATTTAGGGTGTAAAATGACCACGATACCCTTTTTCAAGCCACTAATGGTCTAAAATCTACCGGAACACAAATATAAATTTCAGGTACTTCATTTCAACTACTTCGACACATTTTTAATCATTAGTGCAGTCAAAATGGCCATCCGAGTCACTTATCTAAAATATTCTTTTTGCACCCAACTCTTAAGTCCCGCGCTCAAAATTCATAAATTAGTCGCTAACGACATAACTTAAAATCATACGTTCATATTTACTCTTCGCGCTAGTAAACATATATGTCGATAAACATTAACCATTTATCATTCTAATTAATATTTATCATAAGTTAATTTAATTTCCCCATTAAATTATTTAATTACGCACACACACAAGTAATTAATAATACATTAAAACTACGGGGTATTACATTCTCTCCCCTACAAACGAGATTTCATCCTCGAAATCCAGATTAAAGCAAATCAACTAAATTCAAGTTTTTTTTCCTTTTTATAGGAGTCCAAATTGGCATTCACGCCACTCGTAACGTATCAGGTGTTTTCATCGTAACACAACATTGACTCCATAACGCATGACCATCACAACATATCACTTCATAATCACAAGATATCACATCATAATCACTTTCTAACTTTTATAAGAACTTCCTCACCATGATATCCCCAATGGGTCAGCACCCAAGGTTCCATCTCGGACACAACTAACCTATTGTATGTTTTGCATCTCAAACACTTATTTTATGTGTGAATTCGAATCTCTGATTACGAAACTCATTCCAAATTGGTATGCAAATCAACATATCTTTATCGAATGACAATGGTTAATGTCGGTCCGTCGTCACAAAGCCTACCAGTTGTGGAGTCCCATCAACAAAGTTCGAACGAAATAACATGGTAGAATCCCCCAATTTCTAACTCTACAACCGAACTCTCACCATGAAACCTAACATAACTAAACTACTAAGTTGATCCAGAAATCAATATCCCCCAAGTCCCGACTCGCTAAGTTTCGTGCGTGGAGTGTCTCGCAAGAAAAATCCAAACAAGGAACCCCTCAGATACACTATCGTCAGCTTGTCGAGATAAGGAATTTGTCAACTCAAGACCCCTAGTGATACAAGAATCATCTAACTCCAAAAAAACACTTATCTCTGGACTCAACGGTTAATCACACAACAAATAATCCAACTTCGCCTATTCAATACAGATGTCACGATTCATCAATCATGCCTCGATACTCAATGCAGAATAGACTAACAATGTTACCCCAGCTATACTGTGAGTCGCGATTCCAGACGTCAGATACCACATCGAACAGATGGTACTGAAAGCTCAAAATCCAACTTTACTCCGAGTTGTCAATAACACTTGCCTTACACTTAAATTGATGGTGAGTCAATCGATATGATAACCCTTATGATCCAATAATGTTTCACATGTTCATAAGCATACAACTTCTATGAACTTACGAATATTGTTCCATCTTTCCAAGTCTGGAGTTAGGTAAATAATACCAACAAGGTTCATACTCTATCGAACAAGACAACACCGACAAAGTTTCATTCTAAGCGGTCATTGATCCCTCACCTAAAGGTTTTAAACTAACCCAAGATGCAATATGCCCCCTTGTACACCCCCACTTCTCACAGTTTGGTCACTCTAACCCAAGGCGATAGACCCTCGCTAAATTCGACTTACCGCTCTTTTGTTAAAAACACGTATAAGAATTCAACCTCTTCGGCAGGATTTTCCTTAGACTGTGAGGATATTATAATTTTCTCACCGAACATGAAATGAACTTGGTTCTTCAAACCACGAATAAGGCTTGTACATTTTCCAAGAAACGAGGTAAGACCCAAAATTCCCACTTATCATACCAAATCAGAATACCGAATTTGGCACACTCACCATCCGGATACTCATCTTCCAGCACCCAACGCTACTTGATCTTTATAAAGAACGTTATGCTATCCAACAGGTCAAAGGTCGTATATACAAGGTAGTGGGTACCTTCGCATACCGTGACCCAAATTAACACTCAGTACTCCACACATAACTGAAGTAAAAATTAAATATCTTAGGAACCCATTCGCGGGTGTTTACCCAAGAGTACACACCCTCCTTACAAAACTTCTCAACAGCGGTCGAAACACTCTCTTATTACCCACCTACAGTGAAGGTTATCACAACCATTTCAATGAATGGTTCAACATTTAGAATCCCAAAATGTCTCAATCCTTGCCATTAACGACGACACTTACTTGGAAACACTATCATCAATCACACAAAAACTGACCGAGCTACACACGACTCTACCATTATTAAAAGACCATCAAGACCATTCTATGACTATTCACTAGTCTAGACGTCACCATAATCGAACATCTTACACTTTATTTCAGAATGCGTTTTTAATCGCACACGATCTAAGTAAACATCACGCCACTAACTACTCACTCGTGCTCTAATTCACATTAATACATAACTAGGGCCACAATATAGCCACATTTCCATATCTGATGGACTCAAAATCAAGCACCACCATTATCACGGTGCAACAAATTAGTACCCTCAATCATCGGGTGATAACATAAAATCGAACTCGTGGATATATCACCAACTCAAGCGACCACACTCGCATAAAATGAAACACCTTGTAACAACCCGTCCTTTTGGAGATGATTAAATTCTATATTTGGGTATACATTGGCAATTTGGAGAATTTTCCGGAATAGTAAATTTTGGGATTTCTAAGGATTTAATGATTTTCGATGGATGTTGTAATTTCTTTTGGGATTAAATAGGTCAAAGTATTTTAATTATATGTCGCAGTTGAGTAAAGCGACAAAAAATAAGATTTTGATTAGAAAACTCGCATTAAGTTATATGGGTTAGAATAGTGATTTACAGTCAAGTACCTCAGATGGAAATTTCGACTGCGCCGTGAGTCTCGGAATGTCCGAGATAGTCGAAAAAGAGTGTCCGATTATCAAAATTGAGTTTCGGGGAATTTTGGAGTTAAACGGGCTCGTAATTGAGTAAACGATTCGTTTTTGGGTTTTAAGGGGTATAACCCTTTTCTCACTATATAAAGAGGGGGAGAGGGAAGAAAAGAGAAAGAAAGAAAGAAATAAAAGAGAGAGGAGGAGAGAAAAGAGGAGAAAAGGGGAGGTTCCGACCAAACTCATCGGGGTTCGACTCGAGGTCGTCGAATTATATCCACGAGGCAAGTGTTTACTTGCTTTATTTACTTTTGAGCATAAATTTCATATCGTAGTTTGGTTTAAACAAACCCCAAAAATTTTGGGTTGGGTTTTCGCGAATAAAATGGGTTTTCGGAAGTTAAAACGAATAAACCCCTAAAAATTTCATAATTGGAGAAACTTAGAAATTAATCGAAATAAATCGGTGGTTTAGGGTTCTAGGATGTTTAGAACCCTTAATATATGTGTATTTGTAGTTGGTTGAGGTTGTAGGACGTTGGGTGAGGCGACAAAATCTTGGGAGAAGCTTTAATGTCCGAAACCGTCTCGGAGAAGATGATGAATAGTGACCTGCGTCTATGCGAATCGATTCGGCCTTGATGCGAATCGATTCGGCTCCAGGTCAAAAAATAAAAATTGTATATCTTTTTTATGCGGTCACGTGGGTGCCGACCGCGTATTTTTCTATTTTTTTGGATTTATAGTGATTTTTCTACGAAAAGCTGTCCGAGATTGAAATTGTTTGTTAGAAATTATTGGAGATAAATATTAGGGGTTCTCAAAAGGATTGTTAGGACCTCTAAAGAATTTGAGGAGATATTAAAACCTTGGGTTTGTAGTAATAAATCCGAGTTATAATTTAAATGGAGGTTGGATAGATATTTGGGGTATTTTGGAGATTGAAAAAAAAAATCGCCCAAACAGTGCCCCTCAAACAAGCTGAATCGATCGAGTCTAAAGGGATATGTAATTCTGCAGTGGGCCGAATCGATTCGGAAATAGACCAAATCGATTCGCCATTAAGGACCTGTTTGCAGAACACTTTTCGAATCGATTCGGATTAGGGGCCGAATCAATTCGCCCACCCAAATCGATTCGCTTTGGTCAGAATGACCAATTTTCTTCCCTTAAGAGTTTGGGGAGTTAAATTTTTATTTGGGAATATAGGTATATATTCGCTTAGTGAGAAATGGTATAATTGGAGATATCCAATAAATCCTTAGATGGGATTTAGGTATGTATTGATTATCAAAGTAAGGAAATACTTTGGGTTTAGTATCATGCGAATATGAGTGCATGATTATGATTCTTTGAGAGAATATTTGGGATTATTGGTCATCGTTAAATGGTTTGGCAAATATGGCCATTTATATATATTCGAGGAGGAATATATGGTATATATATATACTATGTGATTAAAGTATATATGATATGATGTAAACGATTTTGAAAATAAAATATGAATGTTTTCAAAATGGAAAAGAAATGATTTTCATAATTAATAATTTTTGGTTAACACCCTCTCTAAATGACATCATAAGGGAAGTTCGCGCGTGAGGTGAAGCCCCCTAGCTAGTGAATGCAGGGTGGATATAGTCCTAAGCCATATGAGCGTTTATGTTATGTTTCTGCAATGGGTAGGTAATTCCGGGTGTGGTTATGACTACCCCGCAGGCATATGGCCGCTTTTCGACGTCTTGCGTATAGGTGCCCAGGTGTCGTAATTGATAGGCACTGGAAGATGATGGTCATTTAGGGGGGCGCCCGGGCGGACGGTCTTAGAACGCGTTATATGATATATATAACTGTTTTTAATATTGTGGGACATTACTGGTATTAAAGCAATTTATAATAATAAATTGGCTTTAATTACATTTCCTGGATGGAAGAAGGGAAATGGAAGCATGTGGTATGAAAAGCATTTTTATGATAATAAAAATGGCTTTTAAATACATTTCCTGGATCTGAGAGGGGAAATGGGATGTTATAAAACGAAAAACCATTTTCATGATAATAAAACTGGCTTTTAAAAAGTTATATGATTTGTTAAAGCAATTCATGATAATGAGTTGTCTTTTAAATACATTTCCTGGATATGAGAAGGGAAATGGAAAGTTTTGAGATAAATGGAAATAAAGTATATGAATTCTCATTCCTGGAGATAGATCCGGATGTATATATTGTATTATGAATACATATGGATGAATTGAGTATCGAGGGTCTAATGGATCCCGACGATCGACCTTGCCGCGTAGTAGTGTATCAGGGGGGTTCCTTGTTTGGATTTCGCTCTGCGAGACACCCCACGCACGAACATGGCATTGTGTTGGGACTGGGGAGAAGTTTAATCCTTAGTGCTCTAATATTAGTATTTGTTATATGGTGTATATATATATATATATATATATATATATATATATATATATATATAGTATGTACTGAGGGTCTGGCGGATATCGACGATCGACCTTAACGCGTAGTAGTGTATCGTGGGGGTTCCTTGTTTGGATTTCGCTTTGCGAGACACCCCACGCATGAACATGGCTTAGTGTTGAGACTATGGAGAAGTTTAGCCCTTAGTAGATTGATAGTGGTTGGGTGATAGACTAGTTTAGCGGGGTAGCTTGACTAGGATGTTTAGAAGGACGCGCTAGGAGTGCACTTTAGTGGAGAGGTGAGGGGTATCTCATGGGAGTGTGATAACAAATTTAAATATGAGATAAAACCTTTTTCTAAAAATAAGGCATTTATGCACTTGCTAAATATTTTCAAAACTCGGGCTCCGACCCGTTTATCTACTTTTCCTCTTTTGCTATATTATATATATACATTGGTGTCCAGACACACGGATGTCTGGATGGCACATCTTTTGAGTCAGACGTCAGCTGCAGCAACTGTGGATGCGTGCAGGATTCTCAATAGACGCTTCTATCCTTGTAATCTAGTTAGGAGGTACTGTATAAACATTCGGGTTAATAACCCAACAATATTTATTTATTCTTTGAGTACAACATTCGATATGGTTGTATATTTTGACCGAGTGTTCGGTTATTTTATTTCATTTCAGTTTCATTTACGCAAAAATTGTGTGGATGTTTTAATTTTGTAATTGTTAAAAAGAGTAGTTAAATAAAATTTTGACACCGGCCTAATAAGTTATTAGTAATTAAATGGATTTTTGACTGTGATGCTAAGCATGATCCATATGAGACTCCTATTTTAATTTGATATAGGAGTGATCGCCCGGTATTTTATTAGACAGGGTGTCACAGATGGAATCAGAGCATCAGGTTCCAGTGTCCTTAGGAATCTGTACGGACGTACTACGCTTTCAGCGTTGCTCTCGATTTGTTATAGAGCCTCCGGATTAGGATTGTTGATTTCTCTTGTGAGATTTCGTTCTCCTGCCATAGTATAAGATTATGTAAATCTTTTGTGCGCTCGTTCGAGAATGGTGTGCGAAGCTTGGATGGCGGCAGGAGGTAGGGCTTAGTTGGAGCTATAAGGTTGAAGCTTGTAGTGGAATTTCGTTCTAACGAAGAAGTTATGAGGACTAGTAAGATGATTGTAAGGAGCAGGGTAAAGTGGTTATTATGATTTTTACCTCAATGAAGGAGGTATAATTGGTGTGACTAGATAAAGTCACGGTGTTCGTTAGCCATAAACTTGTGTGTGTAATTTGAGTTTTGTGGCGATTTCGATAACATTATATCATGTATGCCTATGTGTTTTCCGCGGTAGCGGAGTTTTATTTTCCTTCATTCGCTATATAAAGGCGGGTGTTGATATATTGAATATATATATATATATATATATATATATATATATATATATATATATATATTTGGTTTGTGATACTCGTTTTATATGTATTATATGAGTATGGTGAGGTTATTGGTTGTTCGGAGCGATATCAGGCTAAGGATGGCAAGACTATCGTGTCCGCAGTTCCAGGGTGGAACGGGTTATTGTTGCGATACCTCACCTGGATATATGTTGAGCTCGCCTTTATTGTTGTGTGCATAGATGGAACTTCGATGAGCAGAGGTTTAATTATCGTGATTTGAGTATATGGCGACCTTATAGATATGATTTAAGGCCGCAGGATTATTGTTGAGCTATAAGTTTAAGCTCATTATTGATTACGCAAGGACTTAAAAATAGTGCGAGCGCTGGGTGGTGTGACTCTTAGTTAGAGATAGGAGTTCAGACCACCTTTTTGTTGGAATAGGGGATAGGGTTATCCCGGCTGCATGTTTGAAATAACGGACCTCCATGACCAACGAAGTTAAGTAGGAGTATGTCGAGGGGTTCCTCGTTTGGATTTCGCTTTGCGAGACGCTCCACACATGAATCTTAACGGCATCGGGAGTGGAGAGACGTTATAAGATGCAAGGATGTTGGTTTTGTGTAAAAGTCTTATAGTGTGGATGAAACACTATAGACTATGAGCCATCTGATGATGGTATACTTATGGAAATATTGTGCTATGGAAAAGCACTAAAGTGGTCCTCTCGCCACAAGTGGGTGGGTGAAGCAGGACTTAGAGAAATTGATTTGAGGATAATAGTCAGTCCTTAATGAAAAGGCAAATTTTGAGAAGGTATGTTTTGGGTATGATATACGTAGTGCTCTTACAGAGATTGGGCACTTCGATTAGTTAGGTTTCCTTTCATATGGGAGGAAGGATAGAATAGTAGAATGCGCTCGTAGGTTATCTTAGTAGGATTTAGGACGTCCCGCTAGTGTGCCTTAGGTCTCTATATCTCGATGACCGACTACGCGAGGGAGTAGTGTAACAGGAAGGTTCCTTATTTAGATTTCACTTTGGCAAGACGTCCCATGCATAAAACCGAGCAAATGTCGAAAGTTGAGATAGGCCTTGGGCACTAGGGATACTTAGGATTACACTCGTTTCGCGTAGGTAGGGTAACACATAGACCGTAGTAGTATTAGGATGTAAGTTTAATAGAGTTAGTTGCGCCGAGGTTAGGAGAATGAATTTCGCGGGTTAGGAGGACCCATGTGTGAGTATTACACAGAGGAAAGGAAACCCTTATTCGGAGAGAGTGTTATGTGTCAGACGTTCACTATGGATGTGCAAATGTGCACAGGTTAGAAAGGTGTATGGGCACCTTAGTAAGTTGGTTTATATATCGCCTGAAATAGAATGGGCATAGTATATAAATTTGAAGTTTATGTCGTTAGGCACTAGAAATGATGGGTGCGATGTGACGATGTTGGAGTCAGTTTACGACCGTGGTAGCCGTATGATATATGGTTGGGAACCATTGGGTTAGTATCGTTCCCCTTGAGGTATTAGGATTTGGAGCGATTCTAGGATTTGCGGTGTAGGTTGTATCTGAATTTTGAGGACGAAATTCCGTTGTAAGGAGGGGAGTATGTAACAACCCGTCCTTTTGGAGATGATTCAATTTCATATTTGGGTATACATTGGCAATTTGGAGAATTTCCCGGAATAGTAAATTTTGGGATTTCTAAGGATTTAATGATTTTCGATGGATGTTGTAATTTCTTTTGGGATTAAATAGGTTGAAGTATTTTAATTATATGTCGAAGTTGAGTAAAGCGACAAAAAGATAAGATTTTGATTAGAAAACCCGCATTAAGTTATATGGGCTAGAATAGTGATTTGTGGTCAAGTACCTCGAATGGAAATTTTGACTGCGCCGTGAGTCTCGGAATCTCCGAGATAGTTGGAAAAGAGTGTCCGATTGTCGAAATTGAGTTTCGGGTAATTTTGGAGTTAAACGGGCTCGTAATTGAGTAAACGAGTCGTTTTTGGGTTTTAAGGGGTATAACCCTTTTCTCACTATATAAAGAGGGGTAGAGGGAAGAAAAGAGAAAGAAAGAAAGAAAAGAGAGAGAAGAGAGAGAGGAGGAGAGAAAAGAGGAGAAAAGGGGAGGTTCCGGCCAAACTCCGTGGGATTCGGCTCGAGGTCGTTGGATTATATCCACGAGGCAAGTGTTTACTTTCTTTATTTACTTTTGAGCATAAATCTCATATCGTAGTTTGGTATAAACAAACCTTAAAGATTTTGGGTTGGGTTTTCGGGAGTTAAAACGAATAAACCCCTAAAAATTTAATAATTGGAGAAACTTAGAAATCAATCGAAATAAATCGGTGGTTTAGGGTTCTAGGATGTTCAGAACCCTTAATATATGTGTATTTTTAGTTGGTTGAGGTTTTAGAACGTTGGGTGAGGCGACAAAAGCTTGGGAGAAGCTTTAATGGCCGAAACCGTCTCGGAGAAGACGATGAATAGTGACCTGCGTATTTCTGAAATCGATTCGGCCTTGATGCGAATCGATTCGTCTCCTGGTCAAAAAATAAACATTGTAGATCTTTTCGATGCGGTCGCTTGGGCACCAACCGCGTATTTTTTTTATTTTTTTTGGATTTATAGTAATTTTTCTACAAAAAGCTGTCCGAGATCGAAATGGTTTGTTAGAAATTATTGGAGATAAATATTAGGGGTTCTCAAAAGGATTGTTAGGACCTCTAAAGAATTTGAGGAGATATTAAAACCTTGGGTTTGTAGGAATAAATCCGAGTTATAATTTAAAGAGGTTGGATTGATATTTGGGGTATTTTGGAGATTGAAAAAAAAATTGGCCCAAACAGTGCCCCTCAAACAGGCCGAATCGATTCGCCTAAGGGGATCTGTAATTTTGTAGTGGTCCGAATCGATTCGAAAATATACTGAATCGATTCTCCATTAAGGGCCTATTTGCAGAACACTTTCCGAATCGATTCGCCCACCCGAATCGATTTGCAATTTGGGCGAATCGATTCGTTTTGGTCAGAATGGACAGTTTTCTTCCCTTAAGAGTTTGGGGAGTTCAATTTTGATTTGGGAATATAGGTATATATTCGCTTAGTGAGAAATGGTTTAATTGGAGATATCCAATAAATCCTTAGATGGGATTTAGGTATGTATTGATTATCAAAGTAAGAAAATACTTTGGGTTTAGTATCATGCGAATATGAATGCATGATTATGATTCTTTGAGAGAATCTTTGGGATTATTAGTCATCGTTAGATGGTTTGGCAAATATGGCCATTTATATATATTCGAGGAGGAATATATGGTATATATATATATATATATATATATATATATACTATGTGATTAAAGTATATATGATATGATGTAAACGATTTTGAAAATAAAAAATGAATGTTTTCAAAATGGAAAAGAATTGATTTTCATAATTAATAATTTATGGTTAACACCATCTCTTATGACATCATAAGGGAAGTTCGCGCGTGAGGTGAAGGCCCCTGGCTAGTGAATGCAGGGTGGATATAGTCCTAGGCCATATGAGCGTTTATGTTATGTTTCTGCGATAGGTAGGTAATTCCGGGTGTGGTTATGACTACCCCACACACATATGGCCGCTTCCCGGCGTCTTGCGTATAGGTGCCTAGGTGTCGTAATTGATAGTCACTGGAAGATGATGGTCATTTAGGGGCGCGCCCAGGCGGGCGGTCTTAGAACGCGTTATATGATATATATAACAGTTTTCAATAATGTGGGGCATTGTTGGTATTAAAGCAATTTATGATAATAAATTGGCTTTAATTACATTTCCTGGATGGAAGAAGGGAAATGGAAGCATGTGGTATGAAAAGCATTTTTATGATAATAAAAATGGCTTTTACATACATTTCCTGGATATGAGAGGGGAAATGGGATGTTATAAAACGGAAAAGCATTTTCATGATAATAAAACAGGCTTTTCAAAAGTTATATGATTTGTTAAAGAAATTCATGATAATGAGTTGGCTTTTAAATACATTTCCAAGATATGAGAAGGGAAATGGAAAGTTTTGAGATAAATGGAAATAAAGTATATGAATTCTCATTCTGGGAGATAGATCCGGATGTATATATTGTAATATGAATATATATATATGGATGAATCGAGTACCAAGGGTCTAATGGATCCCGATGATCGACCTTGCCGCGTAGTAGTGTATCGGGAGGGTTCCTTGTTTGGATTTCGCTTTGCGAGACACCCCACGCACGAACATGGCATTGTGTTGAGACTGGGAAGAAGTTTAATCCTTAGTGCTCTAATATTAGTATTTCTTATATGGTGTATATATATAGATATATATATAGTATGTACTGAGGGTCTGGAGGATCTCGACGATTGACCTTGCCGCGTAGTAGTGTATCGGGGGGGTTCCTTGTTTGGATTTCGCTTTGCGAGACACCCCACTCACGAAGATGGCTTACTGTTGAGACTGGGGAGAAGTTTAGCCCTTAGTACATTACTTGGACTATCTAGGCTTGATAGTCGTTGGGTGATAGACTAGTTTAGCAGGGTAGCTTGACTAGGATGTTTAGAAGGATGCGCTACGAGTGAACTGTTAGTGGGGAGGTGAGGGGTATCTCATGGGAGTGCGATACCAAATTTAAATATGAGATAAAACCTTTTTTTAAAAATAAGGCATTTATGTACTTGCTAAATATTTTCAAAACTCGGGCTCTAACCCGTTTATCTACTTTTCCTCTTTTGCTATATTATATATATACATAGGTGTCCAGACATAGGGACGCCTGGATGGCACATCTTTCCAGTCAGACGTCAGCTGCAGCAACTATGGATGCGTGCAGGATTCTCAATAGATGCTTCTATCCTTGTAATCTAGTTAGGAGGTACTGTATAAATATTCGGGTTAATAACCCACCATCCTTTATTTATTCTTTGAGTGCAACATTCGATATGGTTGTATATTTTGACCGAGTGTTCGGTTATTTTATTTCATTTCAGCTTCTTATACGCAAAAACTGTGTGGATGTTTTAATTTTGTAATTGTTAAAATGAGTAGTTATATAAAATTTTGACACCGGCCTAATAGGTTATTAGTAATTAAATAGATTTTCGACAGTGATGCTAAGAATGATCCATATGAGACTCCTATTTTAATTTGATATAGGAGTGATCGCCCGGTATTTTATTAGGCGGGGTGTCACACACCTATTGAACACTCCCTCGTGATGTTCTCACTCGACAACTCGTCCCTCGAGATTCGCTACTCACTGTAGGGTTCACAACTGGTAACTCTAGCTCAAGTCCATCCCTTAGAACACCCATATTCATGTCTCGCTCTCGGTAGCTTTTAATAAATATACTGGTGCTACAAAGCAAGATAACCACATCTTATCGAACACCCATTCTAATCTAGGGCTTTACGATGAACACTGAACTCCAATCATTTCCAAATATGGAAAGAAAACTCCCTCGAAAATTCTAGACTTCTCCAATGTCAAACCTCGTATGACTTGCGATATGGACTCCCTCATCCCTAGTGTCTATGGCCAAGACATCGCAACATTACTGATACATTATCACGAACTTGTTCGGGATAACTTGTCGAAACATTCCACTCTGAACAAGTGAGTACCCAACCCACTAATATATCTTATACATGACCGAACACACACCTAATCCGCCTTAAGTTCATTCCATTATGGATTTTATCCGATCAGAACACTATGCCACCACTATGCCACCCCAATACGACATCTATCGCTTGTGTGGACAACGTGTAGGTTTACATGTCTACCAAACTTCCGTGATACCAACACAATATTTCAAGTATAATCACTGATCCATTCCATATTCATACTCATGAATGTCCCATTTAACATCATCAAACAGATGAATCTAGTTCGTGCTTTTCACAAGTATGATAACACTCTTGCATACACCAAAATTGGACCCCTCAGGTCATCCTTTGACGGGGTGGGACATACACCGAATTGGAGTAGTCCTCTCTCAAATTACAACCCTTCCTTTACATTTTCATGAGTAATAATATACTCTTATTAACACAAGACTTACTTCGTTAACCATTCACTGATTAATACGTCATCGAATGCCTCAGCAGTCTGTCCAACACGGATGGAGCGCAATAACTCCTTCTCAAGAAAACTTCACAACAACAACTGGACCACATCATTTTGAGGTATGCCATATCTAAAGATCTACCCTTCCACATTGGAAACAACTTCAGACGACTACACATGCAAGTGGTACCAACAACTCAGTGGTACCACAGGGTGGGCTATTACTTATACCAACTTCTTTACAGCCATAAGAGCGATGATATTCAAAGTTGATAATGCATAGAAAATATACGGGTGTTTCCTCCCCCTAAAGAACCAAAAGTCAACTCAATTATTGAGTTCAACATCGGTGCTCTCATCTACTGGTGGGCGATGAAACTACGATAGTTGCACGTGAATCGCGGTCTCCTAAAATTCTTGGACCCTATGCCCTCCCAGAGTCCACATCTCATCAAATCACCATCTTAAAAGATAGTAAGTTAACACGTATCCTAAAAAAAATATTCAAGTGGAGCACTAATCATAATTACAACAAGTACTCACACACAAACCTCACGCGTACTATCCTGTGGTTGATCCGAGATTAACCTCATGCGTGTGACGTCTCGCGAATGAAATCCAAACAAGGAACCCTCCCTATACACGAGGCAAGCTCCGAATTACCCGTCGAAATCGTAGCGTGAAGATCTTCCAAGTCATCGAATACAAGACCTAATCGTAACGATTTACGTATTAAGGAAACGATGCGCGGAAAATGTAACGGATAACCTCAGATCCCAAAAGGCTATAAAACCGTGATCTAATACCAATTCTGACAACCCTTCTTTTTTATATCTACTTCGGTTAGCTACGCCCAATTAAATTAAAGCGGAGCGTCAATATGTTGGTATTAGAAACATAATCTAAATAAAATAAATAACAACTATCACAAGTGAAACCAACTGATAACTATTAACTGCAATAATCCATCAGTAATCTCAAACTGAAAATATAAAATGCTAATACATGCGGCCCAACACAAAACGGGAAAGAGTGATACAACAATTTTCTCAAATCCCAAGTATAAACAAAGTGATATTAATCTCTGATACCACCCTCAAGAAAAGGGAAACATACGACATAAATTAAAATAGAATAACTCCACGGCTACAGGAATCCTAAGATTGATATGATCTCATCAAGCACCATAGTCTATTGTCTAACGGGACGAGGACCTATCATATATTATATATATAAGAGAGCAGCAAGAAGTAAGATAAACGAATGTCAAAGCAAGAAAACAAGATATAAGATTATAAGATATACTTATAATGAAAGCACACTAGTCATTACTCGTCTCCAATAATTAAGTTGTCTGGATTCATTTCCCAAACGATGTTCCTAGGTTGTGACTACCCAACCCAGCCCAAGTGTGGGGAGTCTTAATTAAATAGCGTGATTAATTACTATTAATCCATTTCAAATGTTCCTACTCGGAATAATTCTTTTATTTAAAAACACTTAACAGTGGTAAAATTTCTTTTATCCAGTCCCTTAACAGTAGGATATTTTCTTCAAAAATAATATCAAATGCATCGATTCGAGATATTACTTTAAGACATAAGCATAATATCTCACACAACAAGTCATATCGGGTCACTACCATTACCCGGGAGAACAAGTCGTAACACTAGGCCTACACATGAATATTCCCCAATATTATGTGGCAAGGGCAATTATACTAAGTCCTAAATCACATGGCATTCCAAGGTATTTCTATCCGACCCGCATTACAACTATGTGTCCGATTCCGGTGGTTTATCTCCGACACGACACTCGAGCGGCACCTAACCGAATCAATCACAAAAAATTGCATTCAACATGTGACTACATTGACCGGAGGACTAGTCTAGCGTATACTCGACAATATAAATGTAAAACAATTTCATGCTTATGTATATATAGAATCGTATCAAGTCCCTTATTCAAGTTATACAATAGTCATTATTTACAATATAACATAATTTACATCATTAATTTACTAATTCAACATCAAATCATTTCAAAGTTATATATCCCTAATAACCATAAGTATGTGATCAAGTTAGAATATTAGGCACAACATCACAATTGTCTTACTAACAACATGAATAACATTAGCACTCTTATTTCAACAACTTTATGTCCAGAAATGTAAAACGCCAATTTGAGTCTTTTGCGATCCGGTTTTGAAGAAACTTAAAACTATAAAGATGTTCAAAATATGATTTTCTACAGGAAATTGCGTGCACACTTCCATTTCCTGCTTAAAACAGACCCAAAACTAACCTGTAACATTCCCCCCTGTTTATGACAACTTTCTGCGCAGAAATGTAAAACGCAGATTTGAGGATTTTGCAATCCGTTTTTGAAGAAACTTAAAACTACAAGGTTGTTCAGAACATGATTTTGTATAAGGTTTCGTGGACGAAACATCCATTTTCGAAACCAAAACAGCTCAAAACAACTTTTAATATGACAATTTACTCAATTTCATAGATTTCTCAAATTCAAGAGGTTGTTTTACAACTCAATCCCTATAATGATGTTATTGCATTTTACTCTATATGGAGGGTGATCCTAATACATTGCATATCATTTTTAACATCAATTTTATATTAATTTAGGGATCCAAATACATGTTCATGTTAAATTTCATTATAGATGCATATTATACACATATAGGTTATTAACTTGCCTTGGATTGTATGGAGAAGTTGAATCCTCTTGAAATCCTCTTAGCTTTCTTCTTCTTCTTCTTCTTCTTCTTCTTCTTCTTCTTCTTCTTCTTCTTCTTCTTCTTCTTCTTCTTCTTCTTCTCTTATACACACAAAAGAGAAGACTAAGCCCTAACCCTTTCTATTTATAATTTAAGGGTAATTTTCGGATTTAATTAAAACCTATGGTGTAAAATAACCACGATACTCTTTTTTGAGTCACTAATGGTCTAAAAACTATCGAAACACAAATATAACTTCCGGGTACTTAATTTCAACTATTTCGACACATTTGGAATCATTGGTGCACTCGAAATGGCCATCCGAGTCACTTATCTAAAATATTCTTTTTGCACCCAACTCTCAAGTCCTGCGCTCAAAATTCATATAGTAGTCGCTATCACTCACTAACGACATAACTTAAAATCATACGTTTATATTTAGTAAACATAACTTAAAATCATTATGAAATTTGAACACTATGAAGTTAGAAGAACTGGTAGGAGACCTCTAGACATATGAAATTAACATGTTTCCTAAAACTACTAAATCTAATAATAAAGGGATAGCACTTAAAGCCGAGACTAGGAAGAGTGGGGAGTCTGTTAGAAAGAGGGTTGAGTCATTTAAATGGAGAGAGGAAGAAACATCAGATTTTGAATTTGATTTAGATGGCTTGGAACTATTTGCTAAAAAATTTAAGAAATTTCTCAATTTTAAAAATGGCAATTTCAAAAATAAAAAGAATTTGGAGAAAAATAGATTTGGAAAGAAGTTTGATAAAGATAAAAAGGGAAAGCCTATGAGAGATGAAGATAGAAGTTATGAGTGTGAGGGTAGAGGTCATAAGGCTTTTGAGTGTTCAACTAGGTTGAAATGTCAAGGCAAAGACAAAGCTGTTTTAATTGCCTCCCTTAATGATGATAGTGAGGTCGAGTCGGTGGATTCTGGAGACGAATTACCACATGAATGTAACTTTGTCGCATTCATGGCTAGTCATGTGAGTACTGATAGCCCACCTCACAATGATGAGGAAGTTGCTTCACAGGGATACCTCGACAGTGAAAGCGAAGTGAGTGAGGGGGAGGATGTTGCAAGGGAGAGAGATAGTGGCCTACAATGTCCTTACGCCGATTTATATGCCGATTTTTTTAAAATTAAAAAGCGTAACAAACATTTATCTCTTAGGATCGTTGCATTGGAAAAGGATTTAGAAGAGACGTGGGAGAGAGTCCTCCATTAACATTGCCTTGAGAGAGAGAGAGAGAGAGAGAGAGAGAGAGAGAGAGAGAAAGTTTGTGTTAAGAGAGAGAAAGTTTATGCTAAGAGAGAACATTGCCTTGAGAGAGAGAGAGAGAAAGAAAGTTTATGCTAAGAGAGAGAAAGTTTGTGTGGAGAGAGAGAGTTTATTTGGAGAGAGAGAGAGAGAGAGAATAGTTTTGAGTAAGAAAGAGGGGACTTGACCAAATAAGTGTCTAGTCTGACGAGTGACCTCCTTGCATCCGTAGAGGATCGAAATAATCTTGAAGATATTGTTTCTCAACTCACTCATGATCTTGAGAGAGCATGGGAAGTCAAGGTTCAGATTGAGGATGAATCTCAAAAGATAGGGAAGATGCTCGTCGCCCCCGCCTTAGGGTTTAGTGAAAGGTAGCGAATTAGTTTTGACGGTGCCTCCACGTCTCATATTGAAACGAAATCGATTCCTGAGTTTACCACAAATCCATATGGTCACCAACCAAATCCTAAGAAAAGAGTTTGGCCAAGAACAGTGAACCAAGGTCGTCCTAAGACCATGTACTTTTGTACTTACTGTAAAAGAAAAGGCCACATGAGGGAGTTTTGCTATAGTTTGGGTTAGACTCGATGTACATATGATCTGTCATGCCCCACCAGTGATATCTACAGTCTCAGAGAGCAGGTTGAGTTTCTAGTCGAGACGTCTCATAGTTTGATGGATGAATTCCAACGGATATCTTTGCCTTCAGTGAATACTTCCAACTTCACGACTAGAAAAACCAACAATAAAGGTAAACAAAAGGTTACCACTTCTTGGGTGCCTAAAAATGACGTAAAAGTCCTTGTTGTTCATATTGCTCTTAAAGAACATAATACCTCACAGTTTTATTTTGATAGTGGGTGTTCCAGATATATGACAGGTGACGTCTCATTTTTCTCTTATCTTGAGGATCATAAAGAATGTAAGGTCACCTTTGGAGATGGGAGCAGATCTAGCATAGTAGGACAAGGTACTGTAGAGTTACCTGGGTTTCCTATGCTAGAGAACATTTTTTACGCCATAGGTTTGAAGGCAAACCTTCTCAGTATCAACCAACTGTGTGACGTTGACTTTGCGATAAAGTTTGACCGATGTTTATGATCAAGCCGGTAAACTTCTATTGCGAGGGGTGAGGACTGAAGATAATTGTTATGGGATTGTGCCCAAGTCCTCATTTGTCTGTAACAGCGCCATGATCACTCATATGCATCTGTGGCATCAACGTCTAGGTCATGTTCATTTCATAGAGTTAGAGCACTTAGCTAAGAAGGACCTAGTACGTGGCTTGCCATCACTTGGAAAGCCAACATCTGCGATTTGTGGACCTTATCAACTAGGAAAACAAATCCGTAGTCCCTATAGGAAGTTTCATTCTGTTACCACCTCACGCGTGCTTGAGTTAATTCACATGGATCTTATAGGTCCTACTCGCACGGAGAGTTCGGGTGGTAATAGGTACATCCTCGTGATGGTGGATGATTTTTCGTGTTATTCCATAGTAGGTTTTTTTAGAGAGAAATCTGATGCTGTAGAGTTTTTGATGACCAAGTGACGTGTCCTATAAAATCAACATGGTGTCACTATCAATAGGATTCTTAGTGACAACGATATTAAATTTAAGGAAGAAAAGGTGGATCTTTACTGTGACAGCCTCAGGATCAAACATGATTTTTTGTTCGTAAAAACACCTCATCAGAATGGGATTATTGAGAGGAAGAATCAGACGTTTCAGGAGATGGCTAGATCTATGCTTCTAGGTCGTGGTTTTGCTAAGAGATTTTGGACAGAGGCAGTGTCTACCGCATGTCATACGGTGAATAGGGTTTACCTTCGTACACACACACACTTCAGATGCCTTATGAATTATGGACTGAAAAGAATCCCAACCTTTCATATTTCTGTGTTTTGGGGAATAAATGCTATATCTTCTGAAATAAAGATAAATTAGGAAAGTTAAACTCCCGGAGCGATGAGGTAATATTGTTAGGTTATTCATCGACCAGTAGGGCATACTTGGTTTTTAACCTAAAAATCTCTAAGGTTATGGAGTCAATAAACATCACCATGCAAGATGACGAACCGCCGATATTTGTTGACCCTAGCCTTTTATATAAGGATGACTCACTTCCCTGTGACGATCCTATTGTCACTCACACATCCAGGGTGGACCCTACTCCTGACTTAGGGGTACACCTACTTGGGTTCGCAAGAGTCATGATCCTACTTCCATCCTATAAGATCCCACACTAGGGGTCAAGACTCGTGCTCAGCTAGAGAACATTTTTAGCATTACCCGCTACATGTCCAAAGTCGAGCCCAAGAACCATAAATAATCACTCAAAGATGAACATTGGATATCTGATATGCAGGATGAGTTGCTTCAGTTTAGAAAGAATAATTTATGGGAACTTGTCCCCCGACCTAGTGAGATGAATGTCATTGGTATCAAGTGGATCTTCAAGAATAATATGGATGAGAATGGTACCATTATCAGAAATAAGGCTAGGTTGGTCTATTAGGGCTACACATATATTGAGGGTGTAGACTTTAAGGAGACATTTGCTCCTTTTATGAGGCTTGAGTCAATCCGTTTACTACTCGCCATCGCATGCCATCTGCGCTTTAAGTTATACCAGATGGATGTTAAGAGTGCCTTTCTAAATGACATTCTACAGGTTGAGGTTTATGTGGAATAACCAAAAGGGTTTGAAGACCCTGAGCACCTAGGACACGTTTATTATATGAGAAATGCCTTGTATGGTTTGAAGCAAGAACCCCGTGTTTGGTACGATAGGCTTACTTGCTATCTCTTAGCTCGTGGATTCAAGAGAGGGGGATTTGATAAGACGTTGTTTGTTAGGATAAAAAAAGGTGCTATTTTGGTTACACATGTCTGTGTGGATGACATAGTCTTTGGATCCACGTGATCCAGTCATGCTCACGACTTTGAGGAGGATATGAAGAGTGAGTTTGAGATGATCATGGTTGGTGATCTTACATTCTTCCTTAGTCTTCAGATTCGTCAACTAGAGGATGTGATGTTCATCTCCCAATCTAAGCATGCTAGATACCTAGTGAAGAAATTTGGTTTAGACTCCTCTAAGCATGTACGTACACCGATGAGTACCACAACTAAGCTTAGTAAGGACACTTCAGGTAAGGACGTAGATAAAACCTTATATCGGAGTATGATAAGTAGTCTTCTCTACTTAACTGCTAGTCGTCCCGACATCGCCTTTAGTGTTGGAGACTATGTGCGATATCAAGTGTCCCTGAAAGAGTGTACTTACTCGCTCTTAAACATATTATCAAATACGTGAGTGGGACTCTCTCATATGGCATTCGGTATTCCTTTCATACCGATGACCTCTTATCTGCCTATTCGGATGCCGATTGGGCCGGGGATGTAGATAGATGTAGGAGAACTTCTGGTGGGTGTTTTTATTTTGTTTCTTCTCTTGTATCTTAGTTGAGCAAAAAGAAAAACTCCATCTCTTTGTCCACTATGGAGGTTGGGTACATAGTTGTCGGGAGTTGTTGCATGCAACTTCTGTGGATGAAGCAGATGTTGGAGGATTATGGGATTTCACAGGACACCATGACTATTTCTTGTGATAATACGAGCGCTATACGCATATCCCGCAATCCAGTCTAGCATCTGCGCACAAAACACATTAGGATACGCGAGTACTTTATCAGAGACTTAGTTAAAGAAAAAGTTGTGTCCTTGAGTTTTGTGTCTACCGACCTCCAGTTAGCCGATTTATTCACAAAGCCTTTAGATGCCCTTAGATTTGAATTTCTTAGGAAGTCTTTAGGAATTTACACAGTTAACTGAGGGGTTGTTAACCTGTCTAGTATAGGATACATTTTTCATGCTCATATCATATGGTTCCTATATGCTAGACTGTATCATTTGTACTATTTTTATGTATTATATTTTTCTTTCATATATTTAAAAAAGCAAAAACATTTTCATTTTAAACATATTTTAGAAAAATAAAAAAGATTTTCTATTTTTTTTGGAAAAATTTAAAAAGCCAAAAAGATTTTCTTTTGATAAATATTTGGAAAAACATAAAGAGATTTTTGAATTTCTTTTTCTACCTTATATGGATAGACATGCCAAAGTCACAATATCATTTCCATATTCCACGTGATAGTTTGATAGTGTTTTGAGATGCTACATCATTTCATCCTTGTGCTTTATAGTGTTTTGGAGTCATTGATATGTGACTAGTGATATCTTCCTACATGTTTGGCTCCTTATCTCCTTTAATGCATACATGCACGGATTTATTTTGATTATTGTACTTGTGTGTCACATGTTGGTTTAAGTGTTTTCGTCTCAATTCTGCCTATTAAAACATGCGATAAAAATAGAATAATAAAAGTAGTGCATGTAAGAACCGTCGCCCGTAAGGAATTTTTTAGGTTTACAAGCAAAAATTACGAGTGCACGGGAAAGGACTGCGAGTGAATAATAATCACGTAGTGAAAGTCACCGTTTGAAAAGAGCCCTAGAAAAAATTACGGCATCAAAGAGCATATTTGCCAAAAATGGACCAATACAAATTTAGTACCTCATTAGATAAATAAAAAGCATTATTATATATGAGGGAGTTTGAATGGAAATAAATCAACAGGTTTGCACGTCCTTGAAAATCTCGAAAAACGTTATATAGTTTTTGGGCGTTATTGGTGTGGAAATCACTCTAGACTTTTATTTGTCAATTAGAGTGAGTTAATTTCATATAAATTAACCTTTTTACACCTAAGTATGAGATTGAGTACAATCGTTAGGAGTATCCTACATTCATCGTGCACATATGTTATGGATGAATGCATTGATTTTCTTATCGAATTTGTTCACACCTCTACATTTTCGTTATCATTGGCTTGGTTATCTTAGTGTTCTTTTCATGGTGTGATTCTTTGTTGTATATTTTTTATGTGAGAAAAATTTTGAAAAATTGAAAAAGAGAAGTTATTACTATGTGACATTCTCCGTTCATATATTGTCTCATGCTTTTCCTTATTTGTCTATTCGGGGACATGATAAAAAGGGAAATAACGAATTATGAGGGAGCATTTTGTGTTTGAAATAATGATTTGTCGTATGCTTCATTGATATTATCTTTATGCTTATCATTCCATTTCAAACATATACGCATCACGTGTTTTTGTTTCTTGTCTCATGTGGGTAGGTACAAAAGTGAGCATTGTTCTTTTGCACACATTGATGATGTCAAAGAAACGTTGGAGAATTGAAGTGTTGAAGATGTTGAAGATTTCAGGAGCCATGTTCTTTAGTATTTCCATTTATGGGTTTGGGGGGATATTAGATTATATGTCATATTTTTTTTGGGTTACATAATTTGGATATTTTTATGTATGTACCGGCATAGATATAGGGAAAGATTTGTAAGGAGATGATTTTATATATGTTTGTATAGAATCTAGGAAATTAAGTTTGTCCTAGATCATCATTAGTATGTCTTATACCATTACATTCGGTTCATCCATCACCATTATCCATGATGGCCTCTATCCGAATTTGGAGCTTCACATACCCATCATCTTCATACATGTGTAGTGCAACTACGTCGAGCAACGTGCAACGTGCGTCTTCAACCATTCCCACTAACTCCACTCGCTACAATGTTATAATGTTTAATTTGGAGTTTTTAATGTTTCCGTGTTTATTTGGGATTTTTTTTACTTTTTATAAAAATAAGTTGATTTTTCTAAGTTAAAATTAATTTCTAAAAAGATGAAGGCGAACTTAGAATTATTGTTTAAGTCGTTCAAAGGACTAAGCCATGTCGTTCGAATGAGAGACCGATGTCGTTCAAACGACATTATATGTTGCGAGATAGGCCGCTTGAAGCTCTCATCAAATGAACCCTTACTGGTTTGGTTCTTTAAGCTCGTTTGATGTGTCGTGCAAAGAAGTATCGAGTGACATGCCTCTGTCGTTCGAGCGACCGCGCCGACTTCATTTTTTTTAATAAATACCTGCTTTAATAATCCCGATTTTTTGAAGTCTTTACAACTCCATTTTTCTGCAGAACAACTGCAATTTTTAAACTTCATTATTTTTGGTTTTAAACCTCTTTTGATTCACCAAATCATTCCAAATATCTATGTGAATCATTATAAACCCTATTACTCATCTTATATATCTGTGGAGTAATTCCTATTGAGAAAGGTTATCTTCACTTCTGGAACTTGGAGCTCTCAGGTGATCTCTTGCTGACGACAACGAACCGAAGCCTGCGGGTATTCATGTGTCAAGAACAAGTTGTATTTCATCTGCATTTGTAAGTCGTGGTTTACATAATCTAGTGAAATAAAAGGTTTTGCCCCTTTTGGAGATTTTTCCTCAAATCTATTTGTGATTGTGTGTTTTTCATGCTTAATATATTTATTGCTTTCAATCACAGTTCGATGCATGTTTAGGGTTAATTAAAACTGGACGTAAAATTGGAATTTAATTAAATAAGTTTGAATATTGAACGCAAGAGCACTTTCACTTGCCTGACATATTAGGGCCACAATCACAAGATATACTTTCAATTTCTGAACCTGAAAGTTTTCTCAGAGGTAGCCTATGTTCAACCCCACCCGGTAAAAAAATAGAACCTTTATCAAATCTAAAATGATAAGCAGGGGTAAAAACCTCCTATGGAAATGGTATACATTTTTTGAGCTAGCAGGGAGACAAAGAGATTCAGTTACCTCTTCATAAATAGGACAACCCAAATAACCATGTACTACATAATCGAACAACGTTCGATAAGCTGGAAAATCAAGAATTGCCCAAATCAACATAGCTTTCAGCGTAAACTCTTTTTATTTTAAAAGAGTCAAATGCTTACACACCCTCTTCCCACAAATCATTTAATTCTTCTACCAAAGGAGCAAGGTAGACATCGATGTCCTCACTTGGTGCCTTTGGCCCAAAAATCAATGGGGCTAGGATCACTGGATATACATTCTGAGTGGTGCTTAGATTTTCAAATGGATTGAAACGATCTGCTGATTTTTCCAAACGAATGTTACGCTGTTCTTGAGCAAAATTGGGATACTCATAACTCATCATCTTCCAAGTTGTAGAATTAATAGGATGTCACATGTGCCCTATCTTGCCAAGTCATTGCCTCCACTATCCATGGTAGTGTGAAAAATCGCTTTAATCTAAGCCCAACGGAAAAATATTTCAATACTTTTTGAGGCACTATTGAGCTTGTGCCTTCCTTTCCAGTAGAGGTTCATCACATATCTAATACCGATCAAGATTCGCATACTCCTTTCGGTATAGTATACAGTCATACACACAAGCATGAATTGATTTATACTTTATTCCCAAACCTTTCAAATTGTTCTTCATAGTAGGATAGCTATTTTGAAGCGTATTCTGCTTGGGTAGCAAACCCTTCACCTAATTCAAAATTCATGTCACGCTATTGCCAGACAAACCATATTTGGTCTTCAAACTATGCAAACCAACCACGACATGTAAAGTTGTTTGATCTTTTTCACAGCCAGAGTATAACTGTTGGGTCGCCTTAAATTTTAATCTTTGGTAGTCATCGTCAAGGTTTATCCCAATATCGTCATGAGCACCTGAACCTTGTACATTGGCAGTGACCTCATTCTCTTCCACTTTATGAACTCTATACGCACATTCAACTAAATCCTCTAGAATATTATGGTTTACACTGTCATCCTCCCCTTGTACATCTATCCTACTTGTTGAAGGTTGTTGTGAAGATTGCTAGGGGATAAAAAGAACTTTCAATTCCCTGTAAAAAATCCAAAATTGATAACTATCTTGCATACCCCAAATTAAAAAATGTAGTTCAACTATTGTTTACTCAAACACCTTACCATTCTTACACTTAGCACACGGACACGGGAACTCTTCATCATTATAACATCTCTTTGCGTATTTCACAAATTCATTAGTACCTCTCGAAACACATCCCCTAATCTATTTGTCTCACCCATCCACTCTTTGTATTTAGGATATCCCATCATAGCTACTACAAACAATCACCTATTATAGGTAAGAAGCGTATATTCATGGATTAGCATAAACAAAAGTGTGAACATTTAATTCCCATTAAATAATTAACTACAAGATTGACATTTCATCTTTTAGTGTTATATTATAAAAATAATATAATTCCTATTTCATTCATCTCCTCTAAAGGGTGAGTGGTCCTATCCCATTCAAGATCGTTTATTTCTGTAATATACTTAACAACTCATGCACATTGTTCCAATTTGAGGAAAATTCGGCAGCATATGCCCATAGTTCTCCAAGTACACGACATAGAGTCACAAGTGTGAGTGTTATTTCAATTTATCAATTGAAATAACTCTTAACATGGCATCATCTAGTATGTAGCCAGAGAACATTAAGATACGACAGCAGAACTTCCCCCAAAATTAACAAGTTTAAGTCAATAAGAATATTATTATATAAAAAGTATACAGTCCCAAACGGGACACTTCGAAAGATCTCATTATAGGGGTAATAACTCTCGAACGAGTCTAAGGGCTATTAAATGCATACACATAAAAACTAGAAGGCTAGTATCTATGCTCACTATATGTAATTTAAAGTGGTTATAAATGTTACAGAGCCGTTATAGTATGTTTCGTGAAAATTTACACATGCATGCCTATAAAATTTATAATATGTTTCATTTAATTATGTCTTATTTATATTCGATTTAATCACAACCCTAAATGTTAGAAATGCCTAGGGTCAACCAACTCAATGGCCATCTAAGTGTTCAAATCCACAAATCAACAAAAATTCAAGAATCCAAAATAACAATGCAAATAATAATGCGATATATTATAAATCCATAAGACTAACCAACTCAATGTCCATCTAAGTGTTCAAATCCACCAGTTAACAATAATTCAAGAATCTCAAACAATTCAACAATCTCTCTCTCTCTCTCTCTCTCTATATATATATATATATATATATATATATATAGAGAGAGAGAGAGAGAGATGTAAATATATTAATTTCAATTTACAATTCAACAATTTCAATTTATAATACTAATTCAATTTCATGTGAAAGTATGCTAGCGTATTAAATTACACCAGCAATGTGCGATTATACCCTTATCACAATCACATCACATATATGGTTTTAGATTTCAATATACCCAATTGGGTATAAATAAAACACAAATGTAAAAAAATTACACAAATTATACCCAATTTTATATTTACACAACACTATACCCAATTTCCATTTTATACCCAATTTCAATTTTAATTTCACATTTATACAACATTATGCCCGATTTTAGATTCATACCCAATTTCAATTTCATATTTACACAACAAAAAGGGTCTAATTTCAGATTTGTGCCCAATTTTTGTAAACAACAAATTAATCACATACCCACATAAAAAATCATACACACAAACACACACACACACACACATACACACACACACATACATATACATATACATATACATATACATATACATATACATATACATATACATATACATATACATATACATATACATATACAGAACACACACACGCATATATATTTATATATATACACACACACACAAAGGAAAGAGAAAGAGGGGGAGAGAAAAATGTACCTGAGAGGGAGAGGGAGAGGGAGAGACCACACTCTAGAGTGAGAGAAAATAGAGGGAAATGAAACTGGGGAAAAAAGAAGCGGGTAGGGTTTTTTCTTTAGTAACTTGTCAAGGACGTGTCACGGTCTTTGACGGTGACAAGTCTGTGACAGTTGTTTGTCATGGACTTATCACGGTCAAAGACCGTGATAAAAAATGCATGTTTTTTTGTCACTGTCTTTGACTATGACAAGGGTGATCGGGTTAAGGGTGATATTTAAGCCTTATCGGTGTAGTGAAAAGTGATCAGGCTCACCGAAGTAGGGTGCATTACGATAATGGGTCCATTGGTTCTGATGGGCATGACTACGGGAGACACGCCCTTAGTGGATGGAGTTCTCATCACAATAGGTGCCATTGGTACAAATAAGTGAAAAGAGAAGGAAAGAAAAGATTTAGTTGCAGAAAAATAGAGGACGAAGGGCTATATTCTCTCTTTCTCAAAAGAAAACACAAGTTACAAACCAAAAGGTAGATATTTGGACGACTAAGTAGGCCCTTTTATAAGGGTAGAAAAAGTACAAGAGGCAGACGACTGATGGCATTCCAAAAAATGTGGCGGTGTTTGAAGTGCCTCGTGTGGTTTACACGCGCGCGTAGGGGCATGTAAGGATATTTTTCTCATGTCCAACATGTTACATTTGTGTATGTAGTACACCGCTACATTTGGCACGCCACTTCACGACTTCATTCGACGGCCTCTATACGAATTCTAGGAATCATGCATTCAACATCTCCATCAAGTGTCCCACATCTGCCTCAACGACTTCACGTTCCACGATTTTATGGATTTAATGCAAGTGGTACGCTAGAGAAGTCAAAACGGTGAAAGAAGGCAAGATATGAAAGTTGAAGAGAATTTTGGTAATTTTACATCCACCGGTCGGAGGTCTAGTCAACTGGAAAGTTGAAGATATCGACACAACGAAGATATTGGAAGAAACATCACCTCAATCCGAGCTATGGTGAAGAAGTTATAGCCCTATGAAAATGGAGAAAATTCTGAGAAAAAGACTTGGAAAAATTCCGAGTCCTTTTAGCCCCAAACCAACGATATTTTGTGAACCGAAGGCCAAACCGGTTCGGGGGCGAATCGGTTCACGGTACACCCGAACCGGTTCGGGGTACCTGACACTGGCAGAGTTCCAGAATTTTAAAACTCTTCTTTAGTTTCCATATAAAAGCCAACTTCGGGGGAGTTTTGTAAGACTTGGAAAGACGTTTTTGAGAGTTCTATCACCTCAAGTCTTCATATTTTTGAGTCCCAAAACTCATGTTTGATTCACACCGAAATTCTCATATACTTTTGTGAATATTTTGGAACCCATAGAACACTTTTCTTTTGTTCATCTTTCGTGGAGTGCGTCTTTACACCGTATGGCTGCATGTCATCGAGGATCTTGCTGCGTGAAGATTCTTTGCTGAAGATTGGGCTGCGAGTCCTTGGAGGGTGCTGCGTGTATTCTCTGGCTAAGTTCAAGACTGCGTGTCTTTGTGGGTTAGTTGCACGTTGATCCATTGCCGATTTCTTTATATAATTGTAAGTTACGATTTATAAATTCATAGTAAAATAAAAGTTTTAACCGAAAGGTTTTTTTTCCTGAAATATGTGTCTCAGTATATTTACTGTGTCGCATGCTTTATATTTGATGGGTTGATTTAGAAGCATGGTTAAGTAATGAATTTATTTGATTTAAAAGTAGAATCTAATTAAATGAGGTTTAATTGGATATTTGCAAATTTAATAAATTATCACACAGTCGCACTTTTCAGGGCACAAATCCAAAAGTAATAATGATGGCAAAAAATTGGCAACGCATGAATCCCCTTGTGTGGGCTACACGCGCTAACCCCAGGACGCCACATGTAAAATGGGGAATCAAGCATCAGTCGTATTAAATGCGAAGTGGCCAAAGCAATAATGGCACACACAAAGATCTCCATCCTGAGGAGATTAACCATTTTGGGGGGAAATTTGAAAAAAAAATTATTTACTCCCCAAGAAAGCTATATCACACGCAATCATAATGTTCTATCCATGAATAGCTCCATTTAATGAAGTTACAATATGGTCGAAGATGAAATGTCTCGAACAGAAAATCAATAAAGTCCCACACTCATACTTCTTTACATTGACTATTGTGATATGTTATTTGCATGTTGAGAATTAACTTTTCCTTATAGATAGTTTGAAGGACATAAAAGTATTTCGTATAGATATTTCTTCACGAAGTAAATAAATATCTCTACAAAGGGGCAAATGTAAGGGGAAGTCTACACTCAAGATTGATTAACGAAGACGACTTTATACTTAGTGAAAGGTTGATGAAAGAGTGAAGACAGAGGTTGATCGAGGAACCTCCTACAGAGGTCAAAGTGATTCGAATGAGAATATTTGTAATAAGAAATGTGATGTACCTAGTCTTACAATTATGCTTATTTGTAAAAGTTCGCTTTCTAATATGTGCGAGGACGTTCGGTGCCCTGAAAAGACCATGTTTGGCAGGGCATGGGAGAGCTTACATTCTCTGTTGAATGACCTCCTCCTGGGAACCTCTCAGGGATTTTGTTTGAAGAATTAGGAGCAAGGTAGCATTGGGAAATTAATAATCGACCCATTGGCACACTTACGTAAAACTTAGTTTAGAAAATACAGCTGCTCGAGTTACCCTGTCTAGGGGAACCTCCTCGAGGAACCTTAATCCTAGATAATTAGCCAGAAATAATCTCTAGTCTACAAATAGTCCTGGAGATGCTCGAGAAATTTCCATTAGAGCAACCTCAACTTGATGAACTACACCTTTGATTGATGTGACAACACATCTAATGTAGGTCAATATTCACCTATCTTGAGACGTCACAGCATCTGACATTTAGGAGATCAAAATAATAACACTAAAGTGGGATTATCCTTAGAATGGCAGGCCAATTTAATAAATTTGTATCTTTTAGACATTTTAAGATAAAATTGTGAGCTTTCACATCACATCCTCATTAATGCCACCGTGCTTTTGATTGGTGAGGCAGTTTCTTGCCAAAATCACAATATCTCATGCATTTAATGCAATATCTTTGTCATTAATGACACAATACTTTAGCATTGATTGCCAGTCAATCACATTTAATACCAACAAGGTTACTCGAGTGGCCTTACCGTCATATAAATATACCAACCCAAACAGTTTGCAAGGACGACAATTTGAAACTATAATTGCTATTAGTTTTCCCTCATACATGAGCATTATTGTGAAAATATTTATTGTTTGAAAATTCCCTCTTGCTTCCATTGATACTGATATCATTGAGCATTAACTGTGCTTCGGGTTCCTGCATTGCCTTTATTGTGACAAGAGTGCTTGCTCTTTCTCCCTCTGACCAGGTTACCTACCGGTTCCACTCATTTATCGTATCCCCGGTGAATTTATGGTGTAAAGATCCCATTTAATACAAGCTTGAATATCAAATATTTTTATCTCTTTCATCCTCATTAATTGTCATTGTCATATATAACCTGGAGCATTAATCACGATTTTGATAAGTGGTTATGACTCACTTGATACTAATTGTATTCCAAGAACCCACATCTTACTGAATGGTAAAGGAAATTAGAAGGTTCATGATGCTTTAGTATTATTGGCTGTATTGTTGGCAGATGTAAGCAAATCGGATGATGTCGATGGTTTTTTTCTCATGGCAACCGATTGTTTTGGTGAGTAATTTAACGACTTCTGGATTCTTGATTCTGGTTGTTCAATTCATATGTGTACTAATTGGGATTCTTTCTCCTCCTACAAAGAGGTGAAGGTTGGTTATATTTTTTTTATAGCCATTAGAAGATCCTTCAAAATTTTTGGAATTAGATCAAACAAAATCAAGACATATGGTGGGTTGGTGAGAACTTTGTGTGGTGTTAGACACATTTTGGGTCTTCGGATGAACCTTATGTCGGTGGGTGTGTTGAATTCCATGGGTTATAAGGTTGTAATATCAAGTGGAGTTATGAGGGTTCTGGAAGGTTCTTTTGTGGTGTTTAGGGGAACCAAGATGAGATATTTATATGTTCTCTAAGGGAAGACTAATAACAGGTGGGGACGGGAGCTATTGTGGGGTTTTCAATAACGAGTGAAATTTCACATTCGAAGCTTGACAATGAAGGATCATGTATGCATGACTTGCATTACAAGGAAATTTACGATTTTTGACTTTCAATTGGGTTATGAGGGGACTACACAACATTCAGCAAGAGTGAAATTCTCTTTGAAATGGCAATTGAAATTATAGCAGTCCTTATAGGTAGGCAGACCTTTGAGGACATACATAACATTAGCTTGCGGTGATAGTGACATTAAGATAAACTGTCTGGTAATCATAAAGACGAGTGAGAGGCAAGCAGTGGGTTATGGTTAAGATGCGAAGGATGGTCACGGGTGCCCAAGTCTCCCCAAAAGGGAGAAATTGACTTTCAATTACTAAATAATAGTTAGGTGGCGGTTCCCGAGGTTGCTAGGTGTGATGTCGAACCATGGTATTCCGAGAGTGCTATAGATAATTATGGGTTTGACAAATGGTGGAACCATTCTTAGGGATGCGTGAGATATCCATCAGTTGAAAAGTGAGGCGATATTTAGGTTTGAGGAGGCCCCAAACTTAATAAGAAATCTTCATTAGTATTTTGGGTGATTGTGACCATGCATTTTGGTGATAACTCCCATGTTATGGTTTTGTCTCGAAATCAATGTTCCAGCAAATTTTTTAATAGTAGTTCGTCGGAGGTTGCTAGAAGTGTTTTTTGCAGAAAATTTTCGCGGTTGTGTTCACGAGCATCGAACATGACTTAGCCTCAGTGGAGGCTCTATGAATTCGAGCGAAAAATTCTCTAGTTTGGTGTGCGACCATGGAAGTTTGGCTTCACCTCAGCGACAAGGTCCAGTTTGCGAAAGACTTTTGTCGCTTCAGCTAATAATCGGTAGCATAGTTTTGAAAGATTCATTTTTGGTGCTTTGGTTATCTCTCTAATGTGGAGATATGTGATATTGGCTGGATATTTTTTTTAGTGGAGAGAGAGTTACGTCACTCCCCTTTGGTTTATCTAATCTTATCTGGTGATATTTTGGTATCCAAGTCAGTTAGATAACTTTATTTGCTTAGTTTGTGAGGTGTTTTACACTAATTAGGTCTCTTGAAATTTGTCTCTTATTTAAGGAGTGCTTTCCACATCGATTTTAAGTGAGAGAAATTAGGAATTTATTTATTCATATTGTCATATTTTGGTCTTATTGGCTTGTTAATCGCAGAGCCATAATCAAAATACAATGTGCTTTCGCAAAACAATTTGGTGATAACTTGACGTTTTTCTCATCATCCCATTTTTAGTATGAAAAGGCGAGCGATTGAGAATTTTAAAGAGAAATTTTAACCTTCTTGCGTGAATAAGTGGGAAATGTTAATAAAATGGCCACCTATTTGGACTTTTGGTTCAATCCGGTTAAAGAATACATATATCCCCTTAGAGTAACTTATTGTGACATAAATTAGTATATATGGGATAATGGATGGAAAAATAAGGGGCACACAACCTTTCGATATGTGACGAGGAAATAAAGGAGCAACTCTACTAACCATTCTTGGGTTCCTTGCGAAGATCAATAGCGTAAAAGAAAGGAAAATACATGCATCATACGTGAAACAGCTTGAAATAAAAAGACAACGATTTATTTCAGATTTTCTACATAAAAAGTATATCTAAGCCCGAAACTTGGTATGTCTTGGTAAAATGGCCTCCCATTTGCAAGAGCTTTTTCCCTTATTTTTCTGGTAGCGATAAGGACCGAGCTGGAACATTTTTTTCTCCTTTGGCTTATAGCTTCTAAAAGAGCAAGGTCATTTACCAAAATAAAAGGTGAGACAATAATATATACTTCAACAAGATATGTCCCACTACCATTCTTCAGCTTGTCGTATAGATTAAGTACACTGCTAAATGACATGGAATTGTGCATAATATGATATGTTGCCAAAGACATTTTGACAAGTATACATTAGTCTCCTGGTAATCTGTATATATATATATATATATATATACTCATGACAGTATATCTCTAAATTATATATATAAAATTTTGTAAATGAAATTTTGACAAGTAGATATTTCCTCGTAGTGTTTTGTAAATACAACGTTATGACAAAGACTTCTGCTAAGGTGATTTAAATAAAGCTTGAGAATCTTTATTTGGATAAGTCTTTGACAAATCGAATTAATCTAAAAAAGGAAGTCCACCAATTTTGTATGGGCTTGAGTACTTTGTTGTAAGACCACCATAATGAGTTTAATAGATTTCTCTCGAAACTATTAACAATTTAGTTAGAGATGGAGGAAGAAGGCAAGATTTAGGTTTTGTTGGCTTCTCTTCCTTAGAGGTACGATCATTTGGTGCCTACGATGATGTACAAGGAAAATAATATTTTGGATGAGGTCATGTTAACCCTTCTATCCAACGAAAATAAGAGGTAAGATGTTGAGGGTGATGGTGGTTCCACAAGCCTCGTCTTTAAAAGAAGATCGAAGAACCTATGTTTGAGGAGCTTCAGGTCCAAGTCAAACGGGTACAAGGACGATAAGTGTTATACTATTACGAGCTTAAGGACATCATTTCTTCTCGTTGTCCCTGACATAAGGAAAGGAATGGTAAAGTAAATTACACGGTTCAGGATGCTTCAGTATCGCTGGCGGATGCAAGCAAACCGGATGATGTCGATGATTTTTCTCTCATGGAAACCGATTATTTTGGTGAGTAATTTAATGAACTTTGGATTCTTGATTCTGGTTGTCCAATTCATATGCGTCGTAATCGGGATTCTTTCTCCTTCTATAAATAGGTGATGGTTCATTGTATTTTGATGGCCGTTGGGAGAGCCTTCATAATTTTAAGAATTAGATCAAACAAAATCAAGACATGTGGTGGGTTGTTGAGAACATTATGTGGTGTTAGACACGTTATGGGTCTTCTGATGAACCTTATGTCGATGGGTGTGTTAGATTCCATGGGTTACTAGGTTGTAACATCAAGTAGAGCTATGAGGGTCATGGAAGGTTTTTATGTGGTGTTTAGGGGAACCCATATGAGATATTTATATGTCCTCCAAGGGAAGACTAATAACATGTGGAGACGAGAGTTATTGTGGGGTCTTCAATGATGAGAGAAATCTCTCATTCGAAGCTTGGCAATGAGGGAGCAGGTAAGCAAGACTTGCATTACGGGAAAATTTGCGATTTTGACTCTCAATTGGGTTATGTGGGGACTACACAACATTCTCGAATAGATAAATTCGCTTTAAGATGGCAATCGAAATTGTAGCAGTCCTTATAGGAAGGCAGACTTATAAGGCCATACATGACATTAGCTCACGGTAGTCATAGTCACATTAAGATAAACCATTTGGGAGCCACAAAGATGATTTAGAACTAAGCAGTAGGTCATGGTTAAGATGCAAAAGACAGTTAGGGTACGCAAGTCTTCCAAAAAGAGAAGAAATTGACTTTTAATTACCAACTGATGGTTAGGTGGGGGGGTTGCTAGGTGTGATGTCGAACTTGGGTATTTCGAGAGTTCTATAGAGCATTATGGGGTTGACAGATGGTGGATCCTTTCTTGTGGCTGTGCGAGATACGCATCAGTTGAAAAGTGGGCCGAGAGTTAGGTTTGAGGTGGCCCGAAACTTAATAACAAATCTTCATTAGTATTTTGGGTGATTGCGATCGTGTATTTTGGTGATGACTCTGACGTTGTGGTTTTGACTCTAAATTATTGTTGGAGCAAAATTTTTAAAAGTAGTTCGTTGGAGGTTGTTGGAAGTGTTTTTTGCATAAAATTTTTCTAGTTGGGTTCGTGATCAACGAACATGACTTTGTCTTAGTGAAGGCTCTATATTTTTGACAAAAAAATATCTAGTTTTGTGTGTGACCATGGAAGGTTGGCTTTACCTCAGGGATAAGGTCCCATCTGCAAAAGCCTTTTGTTGCTTCAGCTAACGATCGGTAACATGGTTTCGAAAGATTAATTTTTGGTGCTTTGGTTATCTCACCAAGGTAAAGATTTGTGATATTGGCTCGATATTTCTTTGG